>JAMZAV010000069.1:0-696301 GCA_024449915.1 Sweltsa coloradensis
ATGAGGCATTATTGAAAGTCGATCCTACGCCTTGACAGTAAAACTCGCTTCTCCAGTCTCCGCATAATAAAAAAGACATCAATGTTACTAGGTAGTCATATGATCTATCATTTAAAAATATATATTATATTGTGTTTTTACTACATTACTTGATTTTCAGATTGAATGATAAATAACGGTGAAGTGGGACGGGAATAATTACATTGCTTGTTGCGCGAGTGGGTAACATTAGGTCTATTTAAAATGTACGCTCAACATCAGTAATTTCCTACTCACTGTTGGCGAGTGGAATTAATGCGGGTTCCTGACCCATCCATACAAACTGACAGGTGCCGGGTAGGTGCCAAGCTGGAGCCGGACAACCGTAGGCCTACATACTGGCAAGTAGGTGCCAAATTAATGCTGGCAAACCATACAAGCTAGCAATTATAGGTGCCATCCCAGTGCCGGGTAGGTGCCAAGCTGAAGCCAGCCACCCGTACAATCTAGGAAGCAGGTGCCGGGTAGGTGCCCAGCTGGTGCCGGCCAACCGTACAATCTAGGAAGTATGTGTCGGGTAGGTGCCGGGTAGGTGCCCAGCTGGTGCTGGCCAACCGTACAAGCTAGAAAGAAGGTGCCAGGTAGGTGCCAAGCTGGTGCCGGCCAATTTAACACTTGACATTTAAGTATCAAATTGGTGCCGGCCTGCCGGAACAGGCTGTACACCATGTGCCGGCCCAGTGCCGGTTTGGAAGTGCCGGCCGGCAGCCGGCCGGCGGGACATATTTTTGCCGGGCCGGTAACTTTGGCCGGCACCTGGCCGGTACTGTTGGTGCCGGCCCAACAGTGCCGGGCAGGTGCCGGGCAGGTACAGACATGTTTGCTGGGTACTCACTTTCAGGTGTATGATGCTCACTTTCAGGTGTAGGATACTCACTTTTACGTGAAGGATACTCACTTTTCGGTGTAGGAAACGCACTTTCCAGGATGTAGGATACTCACTTTCCACATGTAGTTACTCACTTTCAGTGTTACGGATACTCACTTAGTGTAGGATACTCACGTTTCACAGGATACTCACTTTTCCAGGTGTAGGATTCTCACTTTCACGTGTAGGATACTCACTTTCATGTGTAGGATACTCAACTTTTTAGGTGTAGGATACTCACTTTCAGTGTAGTAATAGTCACTTTCAGGTCCTAGGATTCTTACTTTCACGTGTAGGAATCGCACGTCCCTCACGTGTAGGATACCTACTCGACTATGCAGGTGTAGGATACTCACTTTCAAGGTGTAGATACTGACTTACCGGTGTAGGATACTCACTTTCAGGTGTAGGATACTCACTTTTTTACGTGTAGGATACTTACTTTTCAGGTGTAGGAACTCACATTTCAGTGTAGAAGACTCATTTTCACGGGTAGGTACTCACTAACACGTGTAGGATACTCACTTTCAGGTTAAGGTGCTCACTTTCACGTGTAGGGTGTCCCACTTTTTTTTCGGTGTAGATACTCACTGTCAGGTGTAGGATACTCCTTTGCGGTGTAGGAGACTCACTTTTTTCCCGGTGTAGGATAACTCCACTTTTCGGTGTAAAATACTTACTTTCAGTGTAGAATACTCACTTTCCTGTGTAGGATCCTCACTTTCCGGTGTAGGATACTCACTTTCAGGTGTTAGGGTACTCACTTTCCGGTGTAGGATACTCACTTTCACGTGTAGGATACTCCTTTAGAGTTGTAGGGATACTCACTTTCAGGTGTAGGTGATACATCACTTTCGCAGGTGTTGGAATACCTCACTTTCCGGTGTATGATACTTCTTCCAAGTGAAGGATACTCACTTTCAGGTGTGGATGCTTATTTTCAGGTGTAGATGCTCACTTTCTAGGTGTAGGATAACTCACTTCACGAGCAGAATACTCCTTTTAGGTGTAGGATACTACTTTCAGGTGTTAGGATACTCACATTTCGCGTGAAGATACTCACTTATCAACGTGCTCGGTACTCCCTTTTCAGGTGTAGGATACCTACTCACTTTCAAGGTGTAGGATATTCAATTTCACGTGTAGGATACTCCCTTTCCGGTGTAGGATACTCCCTTTTCACGGTGTAGGATACTCACTTTCCAGTCAGGTGAAGGATCTCCCTTGTCAGTGGTAGATACGCACTTTCCAGGTGTAGGATTATCACTGTCATGTGTAGGATACGTACTTTCAGGTGTAGGATACTAACTTTCAGTAGGATACTTCACTTTCCGGTGTAGATACTTCACTATTCCCGGTGTAGGATATACTCACTTTCAGGTGTAGATACGTCACTTTCACGTGTAGTATACTCAATTATTCAGGTAAAGGATGTCACTTTCAGTTGAAGGTACTCACTTTCCGGGTGTAGATACTCACTTTCCAGGGTGTATGATACTCATTTCGACGTGTAGGATTATTTACTTTAGGTGTAAGGGGTACTCACTTTCACGTGCAGAATACTCACTTGCAGGTGTAGGGATACTTACTTTCAGATTAGGATTACTCCACTTTTAGGTGTAGATAACTCACTTTTCAGGTGTAGAAATACTCACTTTTAGGTGTCGGATTATCAAACTTTCTGTTGTAGGATACGTACTTTTCAGGTGTAGATACTAACTTTCAAGGTGAAGGATGCTCACTTTTCAGTGTGGCTACTCACTTTCACGTGTAGGAATCTCATTTCAGTGTAGATACTCAATTTCCAGGTTGTAGGATTACTCCACTTACAGGTGTAGGATACTCACTTTCACGTGTAGGATACTCACTTTTAGGTGCAGGTTCACTCACTTTCAGCGGTGTAGGATACTTACTTTCAGGTGTAGGATACTGCCTTTGCACGTGTAGGATGCTTACTTACAAGTGTAGGATACTCCCTTTACAGTGTAGGATGCTCACTTTCAGTTTGAATGATACTCACTTCCACGTGTAGGATACTCACTTTCCGGATGTAGGATATTCACGTGTCAAGTGTAGGATACATCACTTTGCGGTGTGGATACTCACTTTTAGGTGTAGGATTACTCACTTTCATGTGGAGGATACTCACTTTCAGGTTAGGTACTCACTTTCCGGTGTAGGAATACTCACTTTCATGTGTAGGATAACTCACTTTCACGTTTAGGATACTCACTTTCAGGTGTAGATACCATTTTCACGTGTATATACTCACTTTCCAGGTGAATGATACTCACTTCAGGTGTAGGATCTTACTTTTCACGTGAAGGATACTCAATTTCAGGTGTAGTACTCAATTTCAGGTGTAGGATACGCACTTACAGTGGATGATCTCAACTTTCACGTTCTAGGATACTCCACTTTCACGTGTAGATACTCACATTCCCGTGTATGGGATGCTCACTTTCCGGTGAAGATACTCACTTTCACGTCTAGGATACTACTTTTTGAAGGTGTGGGATACTTTCGTTTCAGGTGTAGGATACTCCCTTTCACGTGTAGGATCCTTACTTACAAGTGTAGGATTACTCACTTTCCAGGTGTAGTAATATGCTCATATTATTGAATGATACTCACTTTCCACGTGTGATACTCACTTTCAGGTGTAGGATAATCACGTTCAGTGTAGGATACTCATTTCAGGTGTAGGATACTCCCTTTCAGGTGTAGGATACGCACTTTCATTATGTGTAGGATCACCTTTTAGGGTGTAGGATTGCTCACTTTTCAGGTGTAGATACTCACTTTCAGGTGTAGGAACTCACTTTCACGTGTAGGATAATCCATTCAGGTGAGGAAACTCACTTTCACGTGTAGGATACTCACTTTCAGGTGTAGCATGATCACTTACAGGTGGTAGTATACTCCACTTTCACCTGTAGCATACGTACTTTCAGGTGTAAGATAATAACTTTCAGGTGAATCGATGGCTCACTTTCAGGTGTAGGATCTTACTTTCACGTGAAATGGATACTCCAATTTCAGGTGTAGATACTCAATTATCAGGTGTAGGATACTCATTACAGGTGGAGGATACTCCACTATCACGTGTAGGATACTCACTATCACGTGTAGGATACTCACTGTCTTCCGGTGGGGGTAGATACTCACTTTCAGGTGTAGATACTCACTTTTTAGGTGTAGGAATACTCACTTTTTAGGTGCAGGTTACGCCTTTCACGTGTAGGATATCTACTTTCCAGGTGTTGGATGCTCACTTATAGTTGAGGATACTCACTTTCCCACGTGTAGGTACTCACTTTCGGTGTAGGTAATCACGTTCAAGTGTAGGATCCTCACTTTTCAGGTGTAGGATACTCACTTCACGTGTAGGAATACTCACTTTCATGTTAGTGTACTTCACTTTCAGTTGTAAGGATACTCACTTTCCAGGTGTGGATTCTCACTTTCATGGTGTGGATATACTCAATTTTAGGTGGAGGTTACTTACTTTCACGTGTAGGATACTTCACTTTCCAGTGTGGATGCTCACTTCGGTGTAGGTACTCCACTTTCACTGTAGGATGCTTACTTTCAGGTGTATATACTCAACTTTCAGGGTGTAGTACTCACTTTCACGTGTTAGGTGAGGCATACTCACTTTCAGGTGTAGTATCCCCACGGTTCATTTGAAGAATACTCACTTTCACGTGTAGGAAACTCACTTTCAGGTGTAGGATGCTCACTTTGCGGTGTAGGATACTCCTTTCATGTGTAGGATACTCACTTTCAACGTGTAGTGTACTCACTTTCATGTGGTAGGATACTCACTTTCAGGTGTAGGATGATCCCACTTACAGGTGTAAGGATACATCCTTTTTCAAGTGTAGGAACTCACATTTCCAGGTGTAGGATACTCACTTTCAGGTGTAGGGTACTCACTTTCAGTGTAGGAGAAAAAAACTCCAAAAACTTTCCAGGTGTAGCTACGCAATTTTCAGTGTAGGATACCATTTCCGATTTAAGGATACTCACTTTCAGGTGTGAGGAATACTCACTTTCCGATGTAGGATACTCACTTTCCAGGTGTAGGATACTCACTTTCACGTGTAGTATACTCACTTTTCAGGTGTAGGATACTCATTTCCAGGTGTAGGATACTCACTATCAGATGTAGGATACTCACTTTCAGGTGTAGGATACTCACTTTCGGTGAAGATGCTCACGTTTAGGTGTAGGAATAACCACTTTCATCACTGTAGGATAAATCACTTTCGGTGTAGGATCTCACTATTCAACTGTAAGCTACTCACTTTCAGGTGTAGGATTTCGACCTGTGAAACCATCCCTTATTATTATTATTTATTAATATAAATTATTATTATTTATTTATTCTTGGCCATGAACCGAAGATTCAATGGCCAAGCTATTTTTTTTTATGATTTCGAGTTTAAAAAATTTACTTTTTTACCAACAAAAATCGTTGGCTTGGGCGCTCGTCCAACGGCGAAATGACTACTTATTTCAAGCGGAACTATGGAGAAAGAATAAAGCTTGGCTCAACTTCTATATCTTACACATTCACAGCCGAAGACTTTTGAAGGAGAGCTTGGCTGCCGTTTTTTTTTAACAAATTTTTGTATTTGGTTGGATCATACATCTTTTTGTTGTTCGTTTGCTATCAAGGTGTGAATGATGGACTTTGAATGATTAAATTTGTTAAGTTCAAAGTTGTTTTTTGACATTTTTGGGCCCACGGTCCCCCCAAAGATACCCCTTGTGTTTTAAGCACTAGATATTTATAATGGTTAAGAGCATGTTTAATTTCAAGCTTGTACAAATTACTACGCCTGAGTATTTACGCGTTTTGATTTTGATTTTGATTTTCCCCGGTCCCAATTGCCCGGTTTTGGTTATATGAGGTACATCTGAGTGTGGCCCAAGTTTCAAAGTTCTAAGATGAACCGTTTTCTCAGTATAGCGTATTATTCATAAGAGTACGGAATTACCTACTTTTGATAATTTTGATTTTCTCCGGTACCCGTTACCCAATTTTGCTTTCCATATTCAAAAGTGATAAAGAATGAGAGATATCAAAATGTATTCCACGTTTGAATCATCTCAGTTGTAGCGTTTTCTTTGAATGATTCATTTCTTAAAGTTCAGATATGTTTTTTGTCATTTTTGGGCCCATGGTCATCCCCAAATTTAGCCCCTTGTGTTTTGGACGCTAGATATTTATAATGGTTAAGAGGGTATGCTGAGGCTAGAACGGAGGCGAGTTTAAGCGCTCAGCTTTCTGGATTTTTTGGGTAAACGGTTTATAGCACCATTATCAAATTTCACACTAACGTTAATAAAGAATAAATCTATGTTATCCATTACGCGTATTCCTAAATTAATTCATTGATTTTGAATTAAAATTTAGTGAAATCACCAAAATTTACTCAATTTTGGTCAACTTCGGGAATTTATTCCAAGTGAACCGATTTTTTTAACTCAAATTTGCATAATAGAACCCAACGTTTAAATCAATGTAAACGCGCAGGTTTATTTGGTTTTATCGTAAGATAAACAGTTTGGTGGGAATTTCCAGAATTGTAATCCATGTTTTGGATTTCCCATTTTTTCACGTTTTGAATTTATGTCTCACAATGTATCTTTACCGCTTATTTTGTGCAACCAATTACAGATATCAATATAAAAGTACTTTATTAACATCCATTTAAAATTTGGTAATGATATTACTAACCGTTCAGCAGAAATCAACACCTGTTTGCGCGCATCTGAGTTGGGCCAAGCTCAGCGTACCCTCTTAATAGCATGTTTATTTCAAGTTTGTACAAATTACCACGCCTTGGTAATTACGCGTTTTGATAATCATCCAAATTCTGATTTTCTCCGGTCCCTGTTACCCGATTTTGGTTTTGAAAGCAAAAGTCACTGCGTCTGAAGTACATCTAAGTGTGGTCCAAGTTTCATAGTTCTAAGATTTACCGTTTTCTCTGTAGGCTAAATTAATCTCCGCGAGAGAACTAGCCAGCCGAAAGGAATTTGACGATGTTGAGAGCCTTTTTTTAACACAGAACGAGTTGTCGGATCGGGTTGATTTTGTTTTTGGTATGTCATGGACCACATACCAGGTCATATACCGGGTTTCAAGATTGTAACTCTTTCGGGGCGGCGTGTGCAGATAGCTGAAAACCCCCCAACTCTGGTAGCTGTATACAGGGCTGGAGTTCGTGTCGCCTAAGCAGTCGCATGCGCTTGTCTGCCGGGCGACGACCGTCGCCCTAGATTAGACGCCATCTTTAAATATGGCCGCCAAATTAAGGTCAATGGATTGAGAACCAAACAGCTCGCGGCCTCACAATGACAACCTGGGTGTCTAGTACATGCACAAAATATATTGACGTCTCTTTACCTACCACAATGCACAATTGTGTAGGGATACCGCCAGACTACGACTACGAGTAATATACTCAGTATATTTAAAAATATATTTATATATATATATAAATATTATTAAAATGAATTGCTTACAACTAAGATTTTGTTTTGTTTATGTATGTGTCATTTGTTTAATGAATACGATCGACAAAATAACTAAAATCCACACCTCAAGGCATTAATCAGTGAACTCGGTAACCAATTAGCAATATGATTAATTATATAAAATGGTTATTTCAGCCTTTCAATTCAATGAAGATATTTTTTAATGTACAGTATAGTCCTTAGCGACCATAAATCATCCTAAATTAACTCCTATGTCATCAAGAAGAATCATTTTGAATTTATTTTGGAAATACGCCATCACTTTGGAAAATGGCCATTATTTTGGTGACCTACATGGAAATTGAAGTGGCTCCCTATCACTAAAATTTTGTTCGGACATATCTGACTTTGTGCCAAGTTACATATTCCAATCAAAATTTGAGACGTTTTTTCGTTTACGACAGGGACTATATGGGCATGTAGTTGTGGTGTCCAACAAGCAAGGGGAGACCAACGGGGGTTCTCTAAATAGGGAGCGAAGCTTGCCATTATTATAGAACGTTAACATTCAATGCAAAATAAATACCCATGAAATGTTCAAGCGTTAATATATCTTTGGTGGAGGCGCCTGGTTAAAACAATCCCGTCTTTGGATTAATAAAGCGACGCTCCCGCTATTTTCCAGGGCGACAGCGTCACAAACCACATTCTGTATCAGCCTTGTTGAAGGTAAATGTCAACAAAAAACACATGGCAATCGGATGTCGTGTTCGGTTTTTATCAAGAGACGTGTAATCAAAATAAACCCTCACAAACGGACGGACAGAAAAGTGATGCATTGCATGGCAAACGAGAGAAATATTTATCTTTCTTTTAGAGATCTCGACAGAATGAAGGAATTTAGCCTATCTTCTGATGCATAGTTCATTAAAATAGGACACATGTTTTGTGCATTATACGAGCGTTTTCGTCGTAATAATGCTTGTATGTATACGAAGTTTTAATGCTCTTCCTAGATTAGATGATATTACGACTCTGTGCTCGTTATACAAGTAATCTAATGAAATTACTTCCACATAAACAAGTCCAAAGTGTTATTAATTAAGCTTGCTTTATTATGACGAAGACATGAGTCTACAGAGTTGATTATCTAAGGGGCGGCCGACAGTCTCCTCTGTTGCTTGAATCAGGTTAGGGTTTGCGTTTGGCGGGTACAAGAGAACTAATTATAATAATAGGATTTCAAATCGAAGGCGTTTGCGGCAAGGAATATTAATATGTTTACATTGGTGATCGGGACATTTCGCCACGTCATTTATTTATCAACTTTTGACGTTTCATTTAGCCAAACTGTGTGCATGAGCTATCATCAGAAAAAAAGTAATAAAATTTAAAAAATTACGAAACAATGCCCAAGACAATATACCCTTGCTAAAATAAACAACACAATAACAACGAAAACAGCATCCTTACCATGCATTAGTTGCATTATTTATTATTATTATTATCGCATTATTATTATTATTATTATTATTATTATTATTATTATTATTATTATTATATAGTAGTATTATTATATATTATTTTATTGGATGTATTTCTTACAGCTGTCTCGGAATTCTCGAGTATCATTCTTAGTTTAGAAATTTACGAACTATTCTACACGTGTGAGTATTACTGCTTTTGAGTCTCGATGTAAACATTGGTGGAAGATCTAGTGTTTAATGCTTTCATGTAGCTTCTTCGGTATGATGCAATTAGCCGATATCACGTATGGGATTGTATTTACCTTTTTCTGTTTCCACATCTTCTTGATCTCAATTGCAAGTTCACTATACTTGTTCAATTTTTTTCTTCCATGTAGTCTCGACGTTATGGCACATTGGGACAGCAACGTCAATAAGGGTAGTTTCTTGTTTCTTCTTGTCCAATTATAATTATATCCGGTCTGTTGTGATGTATAGTTTGGTCTGTTATAAGTGTGCGGTCGTAATATACTTTGTAATCTTTACTATCTAGTACTTTCTCTGGTTTGTATTTGTAGTAAGGTGTGTGTGTGTCAATGAGGTTGTACTTGATTACTAGTTTTTGGGATGAATAATGTTAGCTACTTGGTTATGTCTGTAGAGTAATCCGTTTGACATAGTGACTTGCACCCGGATATGATGTGTTCGATTGTTTCACCCCTTACACTACATTTTCTACATTGATCTTTTGACTGTCGCATCTTGTATAATGTATTTTTTATAATTTTTCGTTGCAATCACTCTGTCTTGAATAGCCAGCATAAAACCTTCTGTTTCTCCAAATAGTTCCCCGTTGTTTAACCACCTATTTGATGCTTTAATATCTACGTGACCTTTATGTAGTTCATCATAATGTCTCTTGTGTAGGGTCTTTTCTGAGAGACGTAACTCTTTTGAAGCGTCAGTTATGAGTTTCTCTTGTAGATTGACATTTTCGTTTGCTAGATTGAGTGGAGTTAATGATTTGTCAGCTAACACCACAGCCCTATGCAGTGTTGAATTGGTTGCTCTTTGTAAAAAAATATTTTCTTAAAATGTCTAGTTGTTTATAATATAAGTTGTTCAGATCAATTAGGCCTCGTCCTCCTTGTTCTCTTGGAAGTGTCAATCTCTCTATTGCTGATTTAGGATGATGCATTCTGTTTTTTAGTAAGTGTAGTACGAGTTAATATTTCCAGCGCGTGGATGTCTGTCTGCGTCCATTTAATGATTCCGAATGAATATGTCAGTACTGGTATAGCATATGTATTTATTGCTGTGATCTTGCTTTTACCGTTTAGTTGCGTCTTGAGGATAGATTTTAGTCGCTTCTTGTATGTATCTATCAATTTTTCTTTCATTACTTTATGTTCAATTCTGGCAGCTTGTGAGAATCCTAAATATTTGTATACTTATCATCCATTACTCCAATACTATTTCCATCATCTAGCTGGAACTCTTCTGCCTGCGTAACCTTACCCTTTTCGATATGTAGCGTCTTACACTTGTCTACTCCAAACTCCATGCAGATATCTTGACTAAATTCAAATGTAGTATTGATTAAAATTTGATGCATATAACTTTAGATCATCCATGAAGAATAGGTGAGAAATTGTGTGACATACCATATTATTGTCCTTAATTTTAAATCCGTATGTTGATTCGTTAAGCATATGCGACAGTGGGTTTAATGACAGACAAAACCATAATGCGCTAAATGAGTCACCTTGGAAAATGCCACGTTTAATTTGGATTGGATCTGTAGTTATCTGCTGGTTTTTCATATTTAGTTTTAGTGTTGTTTTTCCCCTGTCTTCATTACTGTCTTCAAAAAGTTTACAATTACTGGGTTGATTTTATATATTTGTAAAATCTGAATAATCCATGTGTGTGGTGTTTTTAGTCATAAGCTTTCTTGTAGTCAATGTAGTTTACGTGAATATTCCTTTTCTTATTGTGTGCCTGGTTCATTACAGTAGAGTCGATAATGAGTTGTTCTTTACATCCCTGCGAGTTCTTACAGCATCCTTTTGTTCCTCGGCCATGATATTGTATTCTTCGCAATGCTTATATACTTTATTTGTTATGCATGAAGTCAATATTTTATATATAGTTGGTGGACATGTAATTGGCCGATATTTACTTGGGTTCTTCGTGTCATTATCTTTCGGTTTGAGAAAGGTTACTCCTTCAGTAAAGAATTCGGGTATTTCTTTAACTCCATTTATAAACTCGTTGAGACATTTTCTAATTTGATTGTGAGTAGTATTGAATTTCTTTATACCAAAAATTTTGAATATTATCATTACCTGGTGCTTTCCAGCTATGTGTAGCACTGATTGTCGACTTTAATTCTTCATCAGTTATACCTTCGAATCTCATCTCATTAACATCGCTCATCCTAGCTCTTTCGTCTTGAATCCATTGTGCATCCTGGTTGTGTGCTACCGGGTTACCCCATATTCCTGCCCAAAACTCTTCTATCTCCGTCTTAGTTGGTGTTCCATTTCCTGTTATTTCTTCGGTACTAGATAGTTTTTGGTAAAACTGTTTTTCCTTTTCTTTGAACATTCGGTTTTGTTCTTTTCCAATGCTACATTCTCTATATCTTTTTAATCTCTTAGCAAGAGCACTTACTTTTTGTTTAAGTGTATCCAAATATTCGTGAATGAATTTGTTCAGTGTTTCATGTTTTGTGAGAACCTTGATTTATTATTATTATTATTATTATTACTATTATTATTATTATTATTATTATAATTATTATTATTATTATTATTATTATTATTATTATTATTATTATTATTATTATTATTATTATTATTATTATTATTATTATTATTATTATCATTAGATAAAACATCAGCCATAAAATCAGAAATTAAAGGTCATTATCTTTTAACTTTTGCGCATGAGATGACGTCAGTTCTGACCCTACCCCTACCATGGCGCAACATTTTATATTGTTTGAGTTCGGTAAATTGATTATTATGGGATTGGGTTCATTCTGACGTTTGTTATTTTCTTGTTCCCTTTGTTTTTTAATTTAATCATTTATGGAGTTCTAGTAAGTTTTTATGTAATTGTTTTGTAATAACTCACACTTTATCGCAGATATTTCATGTATTTTTGTATTTATTTAAACACAGACAGCTTTTCATAAGGCTTTGTGGAAAGAAGCTATTCATTTGTACTGATGTTATAATAATTGAAAAAAAAAAAAAAAAATTATTATTTTATTATTATTATTATTATCATTTATTATGATTATTTTATTATTATTATTATTATATTATTATTATTATTATTATTATTATTATTATTATTATTATTATTGCGAATACAACAATAAAAGATATGCAAAATAGCTGTTCTTTGTTAGCGCCATGGCAACAGTTAGATGCGGTCCGAACGTTTCTTTGTCTAGACTGGAATTCATTATGAGAGGTGGATCAATGAAAAAATCACTTTTCAGACAGTTTGACTTGGAAATAAAGTCTCTGGCCAAGAAATGGATGAATCTTCCTCAAAGAGCTAGTCCAGAAGTTGTTTACATGGCCATGCATGAAGGAGGAGCAGGTGTTATGCCACTAGGTGATTCTAGTGATGTACTTGCAGTTACTCATCCGTATACAGACTGTTGACTTGCAGAGATGCATTTTGTCGAGAAATCGCGTGGGCGTTATGAGAAGTGGTTGTTAAAAAGAAGATAGGCCGAGTTTCCTAATAATGATGAATGTTGCCAATATCTTAGTGGCTCTATGGAAGGAGATTATGCGCGACATGAAGGAGCAATCACTTCAATCGGGGACACAGGCAAGATCTGCATCACGACGACTTCGAAACCCGGATTGGCTTTTTATGGACATATGATGTTGCCCGACAAGAGCTATGTATCAAAGTTTCTCGGCCACAAAAGTGCCTGACATTGGGGTAGTTCCACCAGACTCACGCGGACTATTAGCCAAGGCACTGAGAACAGCAGTGCGTGTTTTCCTATAGGGAGAAGTTATTGCATAAGAAGAGCCAGGGGAAAGTATTTCTACTTACAACAAAGTGTTATGCAAGCAACCTTTGTCGCTACAGGAAAACACACCCGTTTGTGTTTGGGCCCGTTTTATAAATAGAGCCAGATTGAATGTCATGCCTCTAAATGGAAGTCGATTCTGGGGTGGAGGATTAAGTCATGCCGTTTGTGAAAACTATCCGCAAGAGACTCTGCCACATGTCATAAACCATTGTATGCGCCATTCCAGAGCATTGCAAAAAAACGCCATAATGATGAAACAGAATCGTCTTGTAGCAGCACTTCCCAAAAACCGGCCAAAACTCACAGTAACTGTTAATCGGCGAAATTTCAGCAGATAACAACTCAAAATTACGGCCTGATATCATTATCAAAGATGATACTTAAAAAACTGTGAGAATCATAGATGTTGCTTGTCCATTTGAAAATGGCGCAGATGCGTTCATTTCAGCACGACTACGTAAGGAGGAAAAATACCGGGAGACTGCTAATGTATTTGAATCAGAATAATACTCTACCACAGTGGATGCCTTTATAGTCGGTAGTCTTGGGGGATGAGACCAAGAAAATGAACGAGTATTGCGCGCCTTAGGTATTAGTAAGAGATGTGCTACATCAATGAGGAAGAAAATGGTCAGCGAAACTATCAAGTGGTCTGAAAATATATATGTGGAACACGTGTCCGGCATAAGACAATATTTAGATTAGAAAGATATTTAAAATAAATCTATTTATGTACCGGTACATGGTTGATATTTGCTAAGAAGTGCCAGTGCAGCGCTTCACGACAGTCCGTCGGGGCGAAATACGCTCAACATAGCGTCATCACACCATTCAAGGGTGATAAAAACCACGGGTGGGAATGAGGTATTCTAATATCATTATCATGACAAAAGATTTCAGTAAGCCCCACAAATCAAAGCGATTGGCTATAATTGCAAAACACTTTCCACACGATGAAACTGCCCCTCAAAGATACAAATTTTTACATTGATGACGAGATCTATGATGAGATCGCGTTTCACGAGGAGTTGATAATTGAAAATACGGACAAAAAAGGGGAGGGGGGAAAGTTACAGCCCAGCGTGAAACATGCCGGTAAAGACCAGCAATACTTTCGGTTCGCTCGTCAGCACAAGCAACAATCAACGGGAACATTAGTGTAGTGTCAAGATTATCAGTTGCGTTGACAGACATTTCGCCACGATCGAAGAGAGACGAAAGAGTACTCTACTACCTCTGGATTGGGAGAGTCAACTACCTCCCTGTGAACAAATATTGTACATTGTCAAGACAAAGGACATCTATCAGGGTTTCTGTGGTGCATCACCATCTCGCACGTGGGACATCCAGGCTCTCCTGCTGAAAAAAACCAACCAAGTGATCCATTCTCCGGTCAAGTTCTTCACTGCCTTCCAATACAACCCGGAGTATGCAGAGATTTATGGGGGAAGACACTCCTTGCGAGTATGACTACGAGAAAAACATGAATTTTTTTACCCAGAACTTCGCCACATTCTCTCGGACCACATCCAGGCTCTCCTACTGAAAAAAACCAAACCAAGTGATCCCATTCTCCGTCAAGTTCTAAAATCACAACGATTCGAGGGAAAGTGCAAGATCCCTTTTTGTAAAAAGATTCAAATTTGTGAGCAAGAAAACCTGAAACCTCTTAGTTGATGAAATATTATTAAAAATAGCCCGAACCTCAAGCTGATCTCAATCTGATTATTGTAATTATGATTTTTTTATTGTTTTATCGTGTATTTGTCTTTTTTTTAAAATATTTTAAATAAAATTGAAATTATTATATATTATGATTATTATATTATTAATAATAATTAATTGGGAAATTTAATTAATACTAAAAAAACCCAATTCAGATTCTGTTAAATATGAAAATATTTCAATAAAGAGGGATCTTCCAGGGGGGAACCCTTTGCCCTTTTATGTTTTGTCCGCATTTAAACCCAGTATTCAGAGCTTTCTTAATCAAACAATGCTGGATATCGCCCTTACCTGTAAAGAAAATAATGACAAGGATAACACATTTTGCCCTGTATTTTGGAGATTTTTAAAATGTATGGAAAAAAAACAAAAGAAGAGCTCCAAAATAAATTTAATAGCAGTAAATTTTTCAGTGAAGACATTCATAGGAATTTGGATTAGAAATAAATGTGCTTCAATATATGAAAAGTGGGTGGAAATTGCCAAGGAAATGACAATTACAATATTTGGGGTTGGTTCAAGAAATCCAAACATAAACAATAGCGAAGGAAAGATACAAAAACCTAGGAATGAGGCAAAAAACATTATTCTTAACCACCAAGGAATTAAAAATATTTTTTTTTAAACAAAGTATGAACATAGGTTAAAAAATATCTTAAAATTTAAAAAAATTGTTAAAGGGAGCTATAAAATCAAGGCAATTAAATGCATGGGCTTTACCAATTTGAACCTTTTAAATTTGGTTATTTGAAATGGTCAAGGACTTTTTTTAATTTTAACAAACAAATACTTCTTAGCTCCCCCCAAAAAAAATTTGAAGTTTATATATAAAGGGATTGGGGGTTGAAAGGGGGATTTTGGTTAATAATTTTTTTGTTTTTGCGTTTAATTCTAATTTTTTTAATTTATTCATTATCGACAATGAGAATAAAATCTTCCCTGGGAGGAAAATGACCCTTTTCCTCCAGAAATCAAAATAGAAGATTTTAAATTAAAAAGAGTGAAGGCTGGAAATCTAAATATTCCATTGGGGTACGAAAGAAAACATTCCGCAACCATATTTTCTTTTTTAAAACTAATAGATGAATTAACACCGGATTTTTGCGATTCTAAAAAAAGGATTATGTTCCCATAAGATCAAGTTTTTTGAATATACAAACAAACTATAAAAACACCCATCAAATATGGAAATTGGGTAGGAAATCCAAAAAGGGTTTACGAACAATAGAATGTTTAAAGGGTTTTTTCCTTTATTTGCCAAAATGGATTCAGAAGGATAATAATTAAAAAAAGAAATTCTATCATAATCTAGGATGAACCAATTTGTCAATACCCCTATAAAAGTTCCTGATTGACAAAATCAGAATTTTATAATGTGGGAAAAAATTTAAAAAAACAGGATAAACAGAAAACCATAGAACAAAACCGGACAATTTTTTTTGGATAAATCAACGGGAATTTCCCATTACTTGCATCCATCTAGTTAAAATTATTGAACCACTTCAGAAACACTTAGTGTGGAAAAAATATCAAATTTAGGCAAAAAAACAAGAAAAAAAATGAACAATTTTATGTCATCTTTTTAATTACAACAGGAATCTCATTCCCTCCTGAGTAAATCTTTTCCCAAATCCTACTAGATGAGAAAAGTCATTCCTTAACGGCCCCCAATAGTCAGAAATTTTTTTGGAATTAACTTTTTCTTGCTCCTATCTCTTCTCTTTCTCTCTCTCTCTCCTTCCTTTCTCTCCTTTTCTCTCTCTCTCTCTCTTAAAAGATTTCCTACAATTGCCGAAGATTTGCTTTTTTTTTTTTTTTTTTTCCACTTCTTTATTTTTTATTTTTTAATTTTAATTTTGGTCTACAATATATGTGTTTTTTCTATATTATGTTTTACGCTGTTAAATGTAAACTTTTGTGGGTTGGGCCTCACCCCCCCCCTTGGTTTCCGGAAGCAAATGTACCTGAGATTGTTTGAAAATAAAGAACCACTATAAAATAAAATAATAATAATAATAATAACAATAATAAAAATAAAATAATAATAATAATAATAATAATAAAAATAATAATAAAATATTATTTATTATATAATCACACGCAGTTTTACCTCAAAACATAGTTCTTCATATATATTTATAACTTAAAACAATATATCACGTAATTAAATAGAAATGTTTCTTCCCTTTCCAATTTGTTTTTTTTTTTTAAATTGATAGACGTTTTTAGTTCTATATGAACATCCGAATTTTTGACTCCTTATATAAACGAGCACCATTTGAATTTTTTGGAATTTTTGGGAAAAAAAGCTGACATTTTGGGGCTGGTCGGTTTTTTGATTTTGGTATCTGCTTGGAATTGAGGGGGGGCCCCATATCTGTAAAATTTCATTTGGTCATATATAATTTGTGCAAAGGGGGATATTCAATAAAAATTGCCACGTTTTCTAAAAACGATTTTTTACGCGACGATAAAGTCGGGAGGACGATGACGAGATAATTACTACTCCCCCCCCCCCCCCCCCGAGTGCCCACCTGCACTAAAGTCATAACTCTCTCGTCAATATTAGAAACAATAACATTAGCGAGCCTCTTTGTTTTTTTTTAAATCTCTCGCATAAAACAAGCCCATAAATTTGTCTTCGGGCTGAGCTATGAGCTGTACCTATATCGCACGATTCAAAACTACCATTGTTATTTACCGCGGTCTAAGACTGTTCTATATTGAATAAGAACTATTTTCTTTACATTGCAGAAGAATACTAGATTATTATTTATTGTAATTTTAAAAACAGTTTCATGCTCTCATCGCACACAAAATATTTAATACTATCACAAATGAATAGGCATTATAATATAATAATCACGATTATAATTATAATCATCTTTATTCTATAATATTGAATCAGAATTCAAGACTCCAATCCAATTGGCATCTGCAAGGCGACATCAACGATAGTGAAGCGAAAATATCTTATTTTTAACAGTAAATAAAGCTAACGTTATCGACGTCTACTCAGTTCCTTATATTCTTAAATTTACCGCCAAAACAAAAAACCTTTTTTTCATAATTTATAACTTATAGGCATCTTAAATCTAAAATTTCCTGGCAGCACGCTTTAAATTTATTTATGGTGTATTTATAGAGACTTAACTGCTCGTAATGTATTTTAATGATGCTATTTCCTCAATTATATTTTACCCAATTTATACAATAACGTTACTGACATGTACATGAATAATATATTGATTTCAACGCGTTTTAAGAAAAAAGTTCAATAAGACATTGTGTTAATGTGTGTTCATACAAGATGCAACACTTACCCTGGTGGAAACCAGTTATGGATTGGATAATTTTGATACAGATGTCAACGACCTCAAGAAACTACTATAGCAAAGTGATGAAATAGTTCAAACACGAATTCTAAATCCTATAAGGTACAAAAGTGCCTGCTAGTGTGGAACACATAATCATCATTTAGGCTACATTATGTTGGTCCACAACCAAAATCATTTCCAGATATTCTTTTCTTTCAAATATTAATATATTTATATATTTATTTTAAAATTTGGTGGTGTGTCTGTGTGTGTGTGTGTGTGTGTGTGTGTGTGTGTGGAAGGAGAGGAGAGGTGGCAGGACAGATGAAGATGGAGAGGTCTAATTCAGTGCCGACCCAACGACGTGGCAACAGAAGATGATGATTTTGTATTTTTTCGTATGAAATCTGCCCAGGGTGCAAGTGCAATGCATGCCCCTATATAACCATAGGTGTAATGGAGTTAGGACAGAATTTAAATCCGGAACGTCACCGAATGAGAGTCGCGCGCTTAACGCTCAAGCCAACTATTTTTCATTAAGCTGCATTTTATTTGTCCTAATCACTAGTTGTTACTTATTGCTTATTGGCTATTTTTAAACAAAAACTCATTGATGCAAGCAAACTCTGTAACACCTAACTGTTATTGCATTTCGGTACAGACAGAGTAATAAATTAAACCCCTTTTGGACTATGTAGAAAAAAGTTGCGAAATGGACTAGGCTTATATATAATCTTAGGTAGTTTTGGTCAACCAATGAAATATTAAAACAAGCATGGGTAAGGGAGTATACAAAAATGGGAGCGAAATTACTTTATAAAGAGATCTTAGTTAAAGAATACAAAAAAATGCTTCGTATCTACCCATCTTTCAAATCTCATATAGGCCTAGTTGGTTGAGGTGCCCGGTATAAAGAGGGTTACAAAATTAAGCAAATTGGTTTCTCGCTCATTTCAACCTTTACTAATTGATTGATTGATTAGTATAGCTTTGCGTCTCATATTATTGAACTAAGGCTATTCGAGACGATGAGTGGTGATAGATGAGGATGAAGGGTGAATAAAAGGGAGGAGGGGAAACTCGGTACCGGCACGTAGCCTACTCCTTTCGAAAAGTATCAAGGGGACCAACGGCTTAACATCCTATCCGAAAGGACGGTGTATCTTGACAGTCATATAAGTTCCTCCACTAACCCAGACTACCGAGCAGACGTCGAGGAGAACGAAGCCGTTACACTATGCTCTCGAACCCTCCATCTGCTCTATAACCAGCGGTATACGGTGTTTCTGGGCTGTGCTCACCCACTCTTCCCCTGACCACGCCCGAGGTTGCTTAACTTCGGTGTTTTTTTTTAATACTTTTTGGCTAATTGGCTAAGCGACCGCGTCTAAACCGTCGGCTAATGGTGGAGGTGCCGAGAACAGGGAGGAGGGAGGGGGGTTACCCACCCACCCTATACCCCCAGACTCACATTCACATGTCAATCGGAGTTCATGTTCTGTTTTTATTGTGGGACGTGACACACGCACAGACGGACGGACAGAAAAGTGATGCTTGTAGGGGGAAGCTTCGCTTCGCTCCCTAATAGGCTATGGCTATGGTGATAGCCATATGCCAAATGCCAAATGCCCTTTTGGTACGACAGCATGCAATTTTAGTCTCGCCTGATTCGTTATTGTGGTCAGGGAAACTGTAAAAATCAGGAAGAGTCAGGAAAATGCATTCCAAGGCTTTTTGGTAACCCTCAATCAAGTAGCTTTAAACTAAAATGCTATTTAATATTTCTTGGAAATGTTGGATGGAAATGTAAAACCTATTGCCCGTCGTATGGTATTTAGTAGTGTAGTTGTGAAGGGATTGTCCGCAAACGTTGTGAGCTTTCATCCCTACAAATTCACATTTACGTGTTACGACTGAAGAAATTGCCTGAAAAATATTTTTAGCTAGGATTGTCGGTAAAGGTGTCGAATCGATTATCTTCCGAATCAGAGTTTTTTTATGGTTTATACGAGCGGTCTTTGTCATATTGAATCATAATGCCATCATTATAAAAAATAGTACATTGAACTACCGTTATTGACAGATTCAAATTTGATAACAGGTTAACTTGATAGCTACTCCCGTCTATCTGGACGATAGTCTTTGCTGATATTTTACTGATCAGGTGGGGATCAATCCCAGTCCATGTTTAAAGACCTTGCTATCTGTTCTCCCCATCTCAAATAGGCATATTATTCAATCGACGATAGTCATTTATGATATTAGTTTTATTAATGTATTTTCATATTTTATTCGATTCCATTCCATTATTATATTATAATATTGTTGCTATTACTGTATCTAATCTCAAATTTTACGATTATTATTTAAATGACTGGTTTGCATGGTTTAGGATATTATTGATTCATCAGTTGTCAAAATTATTAATGGTAAGTATGACTTACGAGTTCTGGGTTCAACCCAGTCGGGCAAACTTATTCAATGCTATGATAATATAATATATATTATTATTATTATTATTATTATTATTAGAGTTATTTTAGTTTTATTATTATTATTATTATTATTATTATTATTATTATTATTATTTTATTATTATTATTTTTATTATTATTATTTTTGTTATTAAGGTGACCATGCATATTTTGAAAGTTACAAACCGGGACAATTACTAAAGTGTAAGAGTATGTACCCCACGGACCATGTCGGGGTTTGGAACAGAGCCCTCAGCCGCCAGAGGCCATTTTTTAAAGATATATTAAGGTCAAATGCCCATACAATAGCTTTCTTACATGAAAATATGATTTAAATATGGTCTTAATGTGTACATTTTTGTAGTCATAAAATCTTTATCTAGTGGTTCAAAAATTATAGTACAAAACAAAATACAAACATTCAGCAGATAATACTGTATTGATGAGGTCATCATACTAATGAATGCCTCATCAATCAGAATAAAGATATATTTAAATTCATATAATATGTATAATATGGATGGTTAAACTTTTAATACACTTTGTCTTTACAACGAAATAATAAGTGTAGGTTTGTAATTAATCAAAAACGTGGTTCAGTTTTGTGATTGATACATTTTGATTCTCCATATTACCTTAAAACAAAATCAGTGCAAATAATGATTGAGAAAACTAGTGGTGTGCGAGTCCTAGTTTTTGAGTTCGAGTCGAGTCCGAAACGAGTACTTAAAATAACTCGAGTATCGAGTTCAATTCGATTCCGAGTACTTCGTCTTATTTTGTAAATTTCACTATTTTGCTCTTTGGCTATATTTATTATTTACATCAATGTTATATATTGATGTTAGTCTAAATGTAGTCTCCATACGTGAAGACAGAGTAGCATCTACTTGATTAAAAAATGTAACCTCTCTCTAGATCATTTTAATGATCAAGCACAATGTTATAAGGGCTAGGCTATGACATTATTCAGTAGTAAGTGGTATTACATGAAAATGTTGAAGCAAACATTTAAGTGACATATTTTTATTATTTGTGACCAAAAATAGTTCAAAACTTCCAAAATGAATATAAATGTGTATCAAAAGACTCAGGTTACTATTATGGCTTAATAATCAGCATTGGTAAGGTAGCGCCAAAAATATATAGGCCTAACGATTTTTACGTTTTCACACACGTGCGCGACCCGGCACCTCCACCAAAATCATTAATAATACTCGCACACCCCTAGAGAAAATGAATTATCTTCTTGGAGGCGGAAGAACTATTTCATTGTTTTTGCTACAAGTATTTTTAGAGGAGTGTATTTTTTTAAATAAAACATTATCCTTCCATTCACGGTACAGTTAAGAAAATACCAGGACAGTTTCTCCCCAAAATTGCAAACCCGTACAAATACGTGATTTTAATGAGTCTCTCGAGACACCGGTACAAGTGTTCGGAAATCGGTACTGTACCGGTGGTCAAACCGGTAAGTCTGGTCACCTTAATTATTATTGTTGTTGTAGAGACTGGCGCGTACGTCACAAAGTTATTTGGCGCTAGCTATTCTTGTTCGCTAGCTATCGACTAGTACCTTTACATGTCATCCCACGCGCCCCTAGATTTCACAAGGGTTGGAGGATAGTGGTTTGGATTTGCTTTGCTTTTTGGAGCGTCATTTTGGGCGCCCGCCAACCCGGCGCCCACACAGGCGGCCGCTAAGAAAGACGTGCATGGACATCCAAATTCTATGAATATTGAACCCTTCCCTGCGTCATAATCACTGTGTATATTTGATTGCTTTACTGCTCAATCAAGTCGAAAACGATAGTTTCAGTAATATAGCCATAACAAATTTCTAGTTTCAATTTGTAATGGTGAGATATCAGTTAAAGAAAGAAAATAGATTCGTTACACTATTTTAATTGTTCTTATTTACTACTCATTCCCTTGACATAAAATGAGGAAGGATTCACTTTATTGGCATAGATTACAAAAAAGATGTGTCATGAGGAAAACTCTAAAAGGCTCTTAAGGGTATATCATTTATGGTTATCATCAACGTTGTCACTTCTAATAATGATTTGTCGAGGAAATATAAAAACACAAAAAATAACGTTAAGATCTAGCGAATGATTAATAATCTTGTATGTTTTTCTGTCATCTGGAGACCCAAATGAGATTTTTAACAGTTTCCTGTTTGGTGGGTGTTTGATCATGTTTGCTAGGGGAGGGATTATCCCTTTCATCTAGATTAGAATTTATACGTTCACTAAGACTAAAACATTTGCCTTCTGACTAAGGAAACTTCTCCAAGAGAGACTGTGAGTTTTGTAAGCTGGAACAGTTTCCCAGGACCTCATCCAGGACCTTAGTAAGGGGGGGCGTAACTCAACGCCGGGGGTCTGGGAGGCGCGGCCCCCCAGCTCAGCCCGCACGTAACTTTTTTCAGGAAGCTTTGTCATAAACTGCTTAGAGGGCTTTAAAGAGGGTATATTTGAATAAGTTGTATTAGATTCACCTAATGGTTTGGTATGTTATCAACACGTTGCTAGATAATTATTATATTACTTTTAAGAATCGCCCCTACCGCCCCTCTGGGTCCGCCACAGCAGTGGCGTAACCAACCAGGATAGGGCGGTGGAGGAGGGCGAATGCCTCTTCATTCTGTATGGCGCGCATTAATCTGTCAAATTATATCATTGCTAGTCTCGAAAACACACGTGGTTCAATTAAATAGGCCAATTTTCGGTAAAAATACGAGTCGTCGTATCTATATAGTTCGCATAAATATGAGACGCAAAGCACAAAGCCCCAAACTCATTCATTTATTCACATTGTTTTGAATAAAATTGAGTAAATGTTTGTAATGTTTGTTGCCCATTTATGACGAAGAAGAAATTGGTCGAAAAATAATAATATTTGTTACTATGGTGCTGCTCAAAACGCACAGATTTACACAAAGATGTTTTTTAAGTTAAAATATTTCAGCCCCATTTTACCAAAACCCATTTTTCATTTTACAATTTATTTATCGGTGAACATTTAAAATAACGTATTTAACCTTTGCATCAAAAGAAATTTACTATTGCTTAGTTACTTTGCGTGTTACGTATGTCCTACATATGTTTACAAAATTCTGATTCACAAATTGTAAATCGTGCGGAACGTTATACGTCCTGCTTGAGTAGAAAACCATACTCAGCTCGTGGCTCGTGACACATTGGAATGACGTATTCTGAAAGCACAGTAGCTTGTCTGCGATTTATTGATCGATTGTGCAACAGTGTCAAAAGAAAAAGAAAATGTTATCTGTTTCTCTGTAATGCAAAATCCTGTATACAAATATTAAATATACATGGGTCTGCAAAATAAATTTTGTGCACAATAATACGTGGACAAATAACATAGTTTCGGTAAAAAAGGCTTTAAAAAAAGTGAACATTCACAATTAATAAATCTATTTCTCGATTTGGTTGGTCGGGAAACACTCCCGTAGGTGGAATAATAATATTTAATCAAATCCAGAAATTAAAAAAGTTCCATTCTTTCTATAATTCAACTACAATTCCGAAGTTAAAAAGTTACCGTCTTGGTGGTTTAGTTGGCTGTGCCTACGTGGAATGTGGGAGATCCAGGCTCGAACACTGGTCGGGATGGACTTTTTAAATTTCTAAATTGTATTAAATATTAATTAAATCTACGTCTCAAACATATGCTTGTCAAAATTCAAAGCACTTTAAGCATTTTATACACGCACTATATAAATGTCAATGTCGGTGTACTTGGTTTGTGTTTTGTTTTTTTAATAGATGAACTCGATCCCTGAATTATCCCTCTTGTTTGAGAAAAATCGTAGTTTAGAATATCTGGAGCTAAACTGTTGAGATCTCATAAAGAGTGTTGTGCGCTAGCATTGATGCAGTCTATCGACGTGCAAGTGTGTTTGTGTGCGTTCTGCGGCTATACGCTCACAATACACATTACATATTAGCGTGTTTTTCATGTCTTGTTTAGATCCTATCTTATGTTTTATACTTTCGAATGCCTTGCTACTAGCAGCTATATCGACTGATGGGGTAAGGTTTGTTATAGTTTCTTACGTCTGTCTAGGGTACAATAAGAAAACTCTCCACAAACTGGGACACATTTATATGGCAGTGGTTCCCAACCAGGGTGCCGCGGACCTTATGTAGGGGTGCCGCGAAATCCTATGTACATTTAAGTAAACACAAGTAGTTCGTGAAATTTAAAATAATAAGATATAGTAAATAATTTATTTTACACCAAGAAAAATAAATATACGTAACAGAACAGTTTTTTTTATTCAAAATAGTCCCATTTGAAAAATGGATATTATGTAATCACGCAACAACAATATTGATCTCGATTCCTTTGCCAGATGCCACCCCCCAAATTGGGCGATAGTGAATCGACTGAAGTGGAGTGTGAAAACTATTGGACAAATCAGTTAAAAGTGCGAGCAGTGATACTATTAAGAAATCAGTGAACACACGGTTATATGAGGACAGCTACTTAGCTATGGGATTTACATGGTGCGGTGATGAAGAAACGCCTAGCCCTGAGTGCATTGTCTGTGGTGACAAATTTGAAAATCAAGCTGTGGTTCCTAGCAAATTGTAACGTATTTTATCTACTTAAACATAGTCAACAAACTGACATCAAATTGCTGAATTTTTCAATATTTTGTTTACGAGACCTGCTAAATTACTACTTGGTTGAAGGGGGTGCCGCGAAATTGTTAAATGTAGCAATGCCCTTGAGTTGGAAAAGGTTGGGAACCATCAGTGATTTATAAATATTCAACAATACTTTCTTAAACTTAATTGGCCCATATATATTTGAGTTTGAGTGCAGCTGTTTAATAACGATACATAACTTAAATAGCTATTTTTTTGAAAAGAAATTTCAAACAAAATTTTTGGAAGAGCGAAGCGAAGACTTCAATTTCACCGACCCCCCAAAAAATTTAGCTCGGGTATTTTTTTTTTTTTTTTTCGAAGGAAATAAGTACAAAAATAAATACGTCATATTTATCGACCAGTTTTAGTTACATTTCCGTACATGTGTTGAGTTATAAGTACAATTTGAATAATTGTCTTTAATGCACTCTAGCATGCAGTAGTCGATCAACATAAATCGTATAACCGTACTTTAAGCTCATTCATCGACTGGAGGAGAGTCGACCGAAGTACATTTACCCAGAATCAACTTCAAGCTGCGATTTACTTTTAGCCAAATATATATAGTTGAGCAAGTTAGGGGGGAAATCTGTAGGTTATTGGATGAGCGAAGCGAAGACTTCAATTTGACTTAGTGTTTTTTTGTTTGTTTTTTACTTACGTTACCCCAAGAAAAATAGCTCGGGTGTTTTGTTTTTGTTAGTTTTTTGTCTGTTTGTTCGCTCTCTACCGGGCAAACGGCATATGCGATCTTGATGAAAATTGGAGGGGACCTTCGAAATCTCTGAAGTTAGAGCTGTATTGTTTTTGGGTACAATCGAAGAAATATTTCTCATAAATATCGTACTTTTACGATTTTTTTCGATTTTTAGTGCGATATTTTCGTGATATTTAGCAAACGGCTACTCCGATATTGATGAAACTTTATAGGAACGTTTAAAATCACTGAAATCATATATGTTATGATTTTAGAGACATTTGAAAACACATTTCTTATAGAAATCGTACTTTTACGATTTTTTCTCCGGTTTTTAATACGATATTTTCGTGATATTTGGGCCGATTTTGACCAAACGGGTGGGGCTACAACGTTCATATTTTACATTGAAATAAAGATTATGGTGATGTAGTGCCTCTTGAAAGAAAAAGTTGGAAAAGTTGGTCAAAATTCATAGAAATAAAGGTTTTAATATAAGCCTTTTACAGGTGTATAATGAACAAGTAATATCAAGTAACTATAGAAAAAGTAAGGAGATTCCACATAAAAACGTTATCATTGGACATAAATATTCCAAATAAAGCTCATCCATCAACGCGACTGGAAAAAGCGTTCGCGAAGCGGCCTAGTCTAAAGATAACACTGACACAAAACACAAAAATTGGCTTTATTATGATTTCTTAACACTAGGAAGCTTCGCAAACGCTTTTTTTAGTCGCGTTGATGGATGAGCTTTTTAATTTTAAAATGTTAATATTAATTTAAAATAATAAAAACATATTAACACGGCCCATACAAAGCAATCATTAGGTCTGTTAGATCTTTGATTGTTTGTAACAAGGCTGTGAGTAAGGTATAAAATCTCCTGTGAAGTTTTCATACAAGGCTGTGAGAAAGATCTAAAATCTATATTTTCGTGCTATTTGGGCGGATTCTGACCAAACGGGTGGGGCTACAACGTTCATATTTCACATGGACATTAAGGTTAGGGTGATGTATTGACTTTTGAAAGAAAAAGTTGAAAAAGTTAGCCAGAATCTATAGAAATAAAGGTTTTAATATTTAACACCTTAAAAAACTCAAATTGAACGAAGGTCGTGTCAAATTTTCATCAAGATCGCATATGCCGTTTGCCCGGTAGAGAGCGAACAAACAGACGGAAAAACGAAAAAAAACAAAAAAACAAAAAAACACCCGAGCTAAATTTTTTTGGGGGTCGGTGAAATTGAAGTCTTCGCTTCGCTCATCCAATTACCAAATTATGAGAAATAGAACCAATTATTGTTACGTTACTAGGAAAACGCTAAAGTCCCGCCGCGTTGATGGATGAGCTTTTTAAAGTTTTTAGTTTGCGTGGGATATCTTTACTTTTGCAAGTGCTTTGTTTTGCTGCCTACGCATTGTAGGTGAATGTTGTCAAGTTTCTTTTGTTTCTTGTCAATTGGTATTATTTACCGTAAAAAACTTATATTAAAAGCTTTATTTCTATGGATTCTGGCTAACTTTTTCAACTTTTTCTTTCAAAAGGTACTACATCACCATAACCTTAATGTCCATGTTTAATATGAACGTTGTAGCCCCACCCGTTTGGTCAGAATTGGCCAAAATGGCACGAAAATATCGTACAAAAAAACAAAAATCTTATATTAAAAGCTTTATTTCTATAGATTCTGGCTAACTTTTTCAACTTTTTCTTTCAAAATGTACTACATCACCATAACCTTAATGTCCATGTATAATATGAACGTTGTAGCTCCACCCGTTTGGTCAGAATTGGCCCAAAAGTCACGAAAATATCGCACAAAAAATCGAAAAAAATTGTAAAAGTACGATATTCACGAGAAATATTTCTTCGATTGTACCCAAAAACGTGGCAAGTCTAAGTTCAGAGATTTCGAAGGTCCTGTTAAATTTTCATCCAGATCGCATATGCCGTTTGCCCGGTAGAGAGCGAACAAACAGACAAAAAACTAACAAAAAACAAAACACCCCGAGCTATTTTTCTTGGGGTAACGTAAGTAAAAAACAAAACAAAAAAAACACTAAGTCAAATTGAAGTCTTCGCTTCGCTCATCCAATAACCTACAGATTTCCCCCCTAACTTGCTCAACTATATATATTTGGCTAAAAGTAAATCGCAGCTTGAAGTTGATTCTGGGTAAATGTACTTCGGTCGACTCTCCTCCAGTCGATGAATGAGCTTAAAGTACGGTTATACGATTTATGTTGATCGACTACTGCATGCTAGAGTGCATTAAAGACAATTATTCAAATTGTACTTATAACTCAACACATGTACGGAAATGTAACTAAAACTGGTCGATAAATATGACGTATTTATTTTTGTACTTATTTCCTTTCGGGTACAGGGTAAACATTAAATATAATTTTAATGTACTACCCCCTCCCCTTTTTTTCATTCTATTGAATGTTTACCCTGTACCTGAAGGGAAATAATACATAAATTTAAAATTACGTCATATTTATCGACCAGTTTTAGTTAAATTCTCCGTGAATGGCCGTTGATTTCTGAAGCAGGAACTAGGGGTAGTTACTTCGGAAATGGAATACTTTTTTTTATCGTCGCCTGTAAATAATTGTCGTGTGTTTTATTGTGATGTGTGCTGCCTTATGACTGAAGCAAACCTAGCATGAACTTTCAGTGAGGATTGCTGGTGCGGGATTCGATCCGCGACCTCCCGAATCAGAGTAGCACGCGTTACGCATGAGCCACCTGCACTGTTGCCGCACCCATAGTTGTTAGAAACGCCATACGAACTGTATTTCCGAAATGAAAATGTTCAATTTGTATTTATTTCGGAATTTCAATCCGAATATCGTCACTTTGTAATCTTCCACCTACAAGGTTCGTGTGTGGAAACTTGGTGTCGCGACAAAGGACAATCAAAATAAATAATTATTTGAACGTCACACGTAAAACTTTAAAAAATATCAAAATTTGTTTTGAATTTTGAACGTAGGTCATAATCATGATCATGGTGTTCCATAGCATGTTTTATTAAGGAATACCTATTTATTACATTTACACAATTGGGGTTTCGAGGGTAAAGATGATCGTATACCAACTCAACATTTGACAAAGCGACATTCGCCAACCTTGACAAGTTTACATTCCTCTCGTCAGATAGCAACCGTAAGTTGACGACGAATACGACTCTTAAGCGGAAATTTCCGTTAGTCACCTAGTGTGAATGTGTTATGGTTGTATTCGATCATGTGCATCCTGTTACGTTCTGAATCCAGTAGACGCGCAAAACTCCGTCATAAAGTCATAACACACCGTCATATTATTGACACTAACGCTTTTCGATAATCTACAAACCACAAACATTGACTCTAAATTTTCCTGGAAGCTTTCGATTAAAAACTCGTACAATCAACGGGACGACAAATGAAGGCCTGATATTTTTTATCTTGCTTGGGCCTGTTTCAAAAGTTTGACGGAATGTTTGATGTTAGGTTGTTTTGTAGGACTCATTTTCAGAATTTATATCCAAAAGCTTGGGTTCTCAAAATTCCCTAAAATAAGGATCTTCAAAAACCTTACTTTCTTGTTGTAGGTTAGACGAAAACAAACTAGACACTCTTTCCCGTTCCTCTTTAAAAAAAGAACTTGCATTCCTGAATCAAGTCTAGATGTGATCCTGAATGTCCTTTTTCCAATATTTATAATTTATTGGTCACCAACAACAGGTATAAAACCCACAAGTGTTAGGTTACTAAAACTAAACAATCAAGACATCAATTCAAAACCATACAAATACGATAAACATTAAATAATAAATACATAAAATATTAACGGGAAGTCCTTCAAACCAAACTAATTTTAGTTTGATATTTCAGACAGACAAATGTAAAAGGATATGTATGCAATTGAGTTCGTATAACTTTAATTTCAACTCAATTCGACCGTATTACGACAGCGATGTATAACTTTTAAATGAACGTACAATTCTACAAAATTGTAACTTTTAAATATATAACTGCCTGTTGTAGTAATAGGAATACCTTCCCATAAAAGTACACTAAAATGGAACTCGTTACTCCCTAAATCTTATATCCAAATTTGTATTTCAATCAGAACAACAAGTTAAACCTGTAAACAAATCGGTACTGTTTAATAATGTGAGAAATCTGGTGTGGTTAGAACCCTGTGTGGTGATATGAATGGCCGGAACCTACCGAATTCTCGCGTGACAATTGACGACTCGAAATGGGCGGAGCTTAAAAACGATCGATAGGTCACGTGACTAGTATTGGGTATAAATCCTCATTTCGCAAGCTGGCGCCTGCTGAACGGCGCATCACTTATCACGCTCAAAACTTTATTTTATTCATTATTTGGACAACACTTAAATGAATAATATTTAGCAAACATATCATTCCTTGTAATAGCGATTATTCCGATTGTTTTGACAAAGGTCGTTAGCTTGTTATAACAAGTACGCATCACACAAGTGAAAATTATCAATGGACTTAAGTTTCTCATTAATTAATTTGACAAAAAAACTACTGATCGGATTTCGACAAGGATTCTTTGTAAGAAATGCATCAGACGTTTAGACAAGAAAATATACTAACTTTCTAGATAGAAAGTGCACTGAACGAAAATTTACAGCATAGAGTAATATGCAGCGTGCACTTTTTCACGGCTCATCCGCACGTCAAGAGTGCGTATTTTAGATAAAAAACATACCCTGCATATTACTCTATGCTGCAAAGTTTCGTTCAGTGCACTTTCTATCTAGAAAGTTAGTTTATTTCTTGTCTAAAAGTCTGATGCTATTTTAAAGAGGTCTTGTCAAAATCCGATCAGTAGTTTTTGTCAAATAAATTATTGAGAAAACTTTAGTCATTGATAATTTTCACATGTATGATGCGTACATTGTTATAACAAGCTAACGACTGTGTCAAAAAAATCGAAATAATCGCTATTACAAAGAATGATATATTTGCCAAAATATTATTTAATTTAACTATTGTCCAAATAATGAACAGAATAAAAGTTAGAGCGTGATAAGTGTTGCGCCGTGAAGCAGGCGTCAAACTTGCGAAATGAGGATTTATACCAAAATAATTCCGCCATGTTGCCTCGTGACGTCAGGAGGCGGGTACAATTCAAGTCGTCAATTATGCCACTGGTAGATCGCAAAAAGTGTTTAAAATGTGAAAACTTTGTAATGTTTGATGAAAAATGAACAAGCGAAAAGTGAATAATTTAGAAAAACAAGATGCAATAGAATTATATGAATAGGGTCCTCGGTTCTGTGTTCATTTCTGTGGCGCCTTCCGAATCAGGATAGGAACACGTCACGGTACACGACCCGCTGAGGAAGTCGCCATATTTCTGGAGGAGAAAAAAAAACACGGCATCGTTGCGCAACGATTTTGTTCTGAAGCTCAAGTATTTGGTAGAAATCTTTTCGAAATCAAACCAACTGAATTTATAGCCTACTTGAAACTTACAAGAAGCGGAAGGAGGCGAGATATATTTTTACACGACGCACCACAAAATGCGACGTTGCATCAAAAAACTTGTGTTGCGGAAAAAAAGTAGGTTGAAGAAGTGAGACTTTTGAAACATTTCAATCCTTTATCATCGAAATTGGCGAATAGCAGTCTGAGAGGATGAATTGATTTGTAGGGCCTACACAGAACTCATTTTAACCGAAGGATTTCATGGAATAACATTCTACAGACATTTGTAACTAATTTTATTGAAGTTTTTAGGGTGTTGTTCCTTTTCACATCGTCGTATATAATAAATAATTATGTGAAGTAGGATTTTCGTCTATGGGGGGGGGGGGGGAAATCCAAATCAAATTCCATACAAACTGCATGTCCAACTTTGTGTGCGCCTCAAAATCATTTGCGTCGACGTAGACGTTAATTCAGGGGTCAACAAGAATCTGGTAGTGTTTATTTAAAGATTCAGATAATAAGACATTTGCAACTGTTATCATATGTTTTACTAAAAGCGTGGCGTTATATTTCTAGAACTATTAAACTATCTATATCAAACTCTGACATTAAAAACACACTTAACAAAGACAACAAAACAACAATAACATAACCAATACGCTTTGAATAAAATATACAATAAGAGGGGGGAAATGCCTTATTATTAAAAAAAAAAAAATGTCTTTTGTAGTTAATTTTATTTAATAAATAAAAAAATAAAAAATATTTTAAATTTTTTACAAGTCCTTTTTCGCGAACTTCTTTCTGCGTTGATGGATGACCTTTGTTTGGTCTATCTAGCCTTCCCTTTTCCCTTTTATTTAAATTATGTTTTCAGTTTTTTCATTTTGCAAGTATCAATCCCCAGGCAATACCGAACGACACCCAAAATTTGGAAAACCCCGTACGGTGGGGCGCGCCCATGGGTTTCCGAATGACCTCGCCGCTATAGGTCCGATTTTGGAAAGGCCCCTAAACAAAGTGACCATGGTAAAGTAGTCATCTTTGGGTCTCGTGATATCGAAGGGCACTAAAAGTTTTTTATCAAGCGGAAGAGAAGTTTGTCGCCTGTAAAGAAAAAAAAACCAGAAAAAATATTCAAAATTTTACACATAATAAATTTAAATTTTTTAAAAAAGTAAGTTTTTTGAAAAAAATATTTCTTGATTATCCTGAATAACGTGGAGGTCTCATTTTCGACTTTTCCCTTCAATTCGTCAGCTTAGAGTAGCCTTTTGGACGGTAGAGAGCTCACAACAAAAGAAAAAAAAGTATGGGGCCTAAATAATTTTTTTTTCAGGGGTTATCAAATTGGATTTTTTCGTTCGTTTGAAATTTACAAATATTTTACAAAAAATTTTATAAAAAATTTTTAAAATTTTAAAAATCTTTTTAATAAATTGCCCGCTTCGAGAACGTTTTTTTACAATCGGTTGATGGATGAGTCTTTTTGTTTTTTGAACGGGTGTACGTTTTTTACTTGGGTTTTTGTTTTACCATTGTTAATAATGAAGGGGGTTTTAAAAGTCGTGGGGAAAAAGTTTCACACCCAATCAAACCTGTCGCGGGATTTTTACCACCTCACCGCCCCCCCCCCCGACCTTATATTGTTCTTATTCGCAAAAAGAGCGAGCAGATAGAGTTTTAAAATGATTTGGACTCGTAGGTTTGGATAGTGTTCAAATGTGACGTCCATAGCCGAAAAACCATGCTTTGCGTTTTTTCCCATATTACTCGGAAGATTGCATCAAGTCGGTGAAACCTTTTGTACGGAAGGGAGCAAAGTTACACAAATTCCGAAAAAAAACACGAAAACGTAAAAACATTTTCGTGTGTTAAAAACTCGAGTAAGGTTAAGGAAAGAGTTTCCGAAGGTTCGTTTTATTTTTTCAACGAGATGGGAAAGTTATTTTTTGGCCGATAGATAGCAAAACAACAAAAACGCCCAAGTATATTTCAAAAAGGTTGAAAATTAAAGTTTTTTGTCATTCGCTATGCTGAGTACGCTTTCCAATATTAAAAATCCCCAACCCCCAGGTCCATAGCGTAGGGGGGTCGCAAAAGTTTCTACTCTAAAAAACTGGGACGCGATTCAAAAAAAGTTTGGGAAGTATACTAGTCAAATTGGGCTTTACGGGGTACTTTGCGAAGTCGATATTTTTTTTTATGTGGCATTAGCGGCATTAGATTCCCAGGGCAATTCGTGACTTATCAAGGAATTATTTTGAACCTACTTCATTGTATCAGATATCATTTAAAATCTTTCCCCACAAGATCAGAGCTAACAGAGTGCTCAAGTCATGTAGGGCCGCTTATACAGTGTAGGGTGGCTTGCTGTCATACGTCATGGGGGCGGATGTCATCGAATGTAGGGAGGCTCATGTATACGACATATAGGGGGCTTGCTGTCTTTTGTCATGGGTGGTTTTGCTATCAATGTCATAGGGTGGCTTGATGTCATACTGACATATAGGGTGGCTTGCTCTCATACTGTCATAGGGGGGCTTGAGTCATATGAATATAGGGGGCTTGCTGTTATAGGGCTTTTAAGGGGGCTTGCTGTCATACAGTATAAAAATCTTGCGTCATACAGTCATAGGGCTTGCGTCATAATTTTCATAGGGGGTTTGCGTTTTAAAGTCATGGGTGGTTGCGTATACAGTCATATGGGCTTACTGCATGAGGGCTTGCTGTCTTCAGTCAAAGGGGGCTTTCTGTGTAATACAGTCTTGGGGGGGTTGTTTCCTCATACTGTCAAAAGGTGGTTTTGGTCATACTATCATGGGGGTTTTCTGTATAAACAGCATAGGGGTTTGCGTATACGTATAGGGTGGCTTTCTGTGTCATACAGTCATAGGTGTCTTGCCGTCATACTGTCATAGGGTGGCTTGCTGTGTCATACAGTCGTAGGTGGTTTTGCGTGCATACAGTCATAGGGTGGTTTGCTGTCATAGCATAGGGGACTTGTCTCATACAGTCATGGGGGTGGCACTTGGCAGATGTCATAGGGTGGCTTGCTGTCATACAGTCATGGGTGACTCTGGCGGGACTGTCATAGGGGGCTTGCGTCAAATGTATAGGGTTGTTGCTGTCATACATCATAGGGGGGCACTCTGGCAGACGTCTAGGGGGGCTTGCGTCATAAAAAGGGTATAGGGTGAATCTGGCAGATGCATAGGGTGGCTGCGCATACAGTCAAGGGTGTCACTCTGGCAGACTGTCGTGGGATGCCCCTGATACTATCGACTATAGAGAAGCTTCACGAACACTTGTGCTCTGGCCAGACATTTCATTTCATTGTTCTCGTTTTAGAATTAGTGCGATTTATAATAATTTGCCTTAATTATCTTCCATTTTTGTTATTGAAAGAATTTCTATGATTCCCTTAAAATCCCTGGTTCAGGGATGGGGTGGGTTTTGGAGGTGGGCGGTGTTTATTTTTTAGCCCTCTAAAAAAAAGTGGTGTGAAGGATTGGCGCGTGTGAGAGGGGTTGAAATTTAATTTTCCCAAGATTAAAAAACCGGAGAAGGCCTGTTAATAAATTAGTTACATTAAACGAAATCACAAATCATTAGAATCAAATTAGTTATGACCATTTTCAATCAATGCTTTCCCTAGTTCGATTTAAACAAATTTTCAGTCGTTGAAATTTTTCTATGTTAATGGTGGCTAAATATGTATTTTTCGATTTGGGTTACAATTTGATATTAAGCCTGTTTGGGTTTTGTCTTGACTTTTTCCCGGGGGACATTTTAAAATAATAATAATACAATCAATTGGTAAGGGGGATCATCGTAACAGTTTTAACAGAGTGGGGAATTGGTTTCAAGTGAGGGTGGTGCTTTTTAAAACAAATAGTTTTTGTTATTTTTTACAAATAAAACAATACCATTTATAGTTATCGTTAGTCCATAATTTACCCGCAACTGTTTGGGTAATGCATTATCGCCACCAATTGCTTTTTACAACCAAAAATTTTTCCCCAGCTTGCAAAATTTGGGCATGCCTCTCGTTTGCTTTCTCGATTTCAACCCCTTTTTTTTCTAGCTAATCATCTCGTCCCTGTCATTCTTTTCCCTCCAGGACCCCTGTCCACTTTGTCCTTCGCCTCCATATTCTGTTTTATTCGATGCGCTAAGTCATTACGAGATAGAGGGATCAATTATTATCTTCCCCCGTTTCCAAACATTACCAAAAAATAAATTTGGTTCTTGGTTCGGTTTTTGTCATCAAACGTGGGACGTTTTAAAAATAAAAACCCCAAAAGTTTCGAACCCAATTTAAGAGCAAGTAGTAACAAACAAGAATTGAAAATGTAACTAAATTTAAAAAGACAAATTGTGACAATTTGTGGGAAAAAAAGTAAGTTTTTAAAGTAATATTTAAAGCTGCAAATTTGTAACGGAACAAAACCTAGATCTTTAAACAAAACGAAGAATAGAAATGGAGGAGAATGTAATTTTGATACGTCGCTACAATGGGTTTCCTTTATTTTTTTATCTATGGTTTAGATAAAATTTTTTGGTTAAAAGGGGAAGAAATTCGTGTTTTGGATTTTCTAGATCAAACCCCTTTTTAAATTTTACCCGATATGTTTTGTGTTTTCTTTTTTTTATTAAAAAAAATAAAGTTTTCTTATCTAAGCTTTTTTAAACTTTAAAATAACCTTTTTTAGATAAAATAATAAACAATAATGTAGACAAAAAAAATGATAAGTAATCACATTTTTAAATGAAAATTCTTCCACGTTTTTTTTGTTTATTGTGTTATCCGTAGTTCCACAGTTTGAAAATTTTTCTAGATATAGGCATGTAACTTGACAAGTCGAACAAAATAACGATTTACAAGAAAAATGATTTGGGGGGGGAAAAAAATAATATTAAAAAAACCCGTCAAAGTCAATTATCTGTCATCAAAAAAAAAATTTGTAGATAATTATTGGTATCAAACTTTTCATTAGATAACTTTCTACATTTTTTCTTTTTTCTTATCTAGAAATTTTTGGAGTATTATTTTTATCTTAAAAAAAGTTATCTAGTCACAACACTGGGGAAGGATAGATGACAATTCTCACTTAGTAATTTGAAAACCTTCATCGTATCAGGGGTTAAACAGTAGAGTGATTTCAATGAATACACCTCGTGAGGAAGCGAGCATATTTTTCAACGTTGCACCTTTAAATCTTACAACGTCGCTGGGAAAGGTGCATAGCGTCGCGGGCGTCAGGTTGGGTTTAAATTTTTCATGCGATAAAGAAGACGGAGTACTAAGCTAAGCTGGACTCGGAAAAAACAAAAAATTTGTTTATTTTCTTTTATTTCAGGGACACCATTCATAATAGTTTTTAGTTGGCGATAGAAAATCGATCACACGAACATTTTTTTTCTTTTTGCACGTTTTTTTTCGCTTTGTTATGTCCCAATTTTTAATTTCTCTTTCTTTTATTTTTTTTATTTTTTTCATTAACGACATGTTTGTTTTGATTTTTATTAAATTTTACGGGTTTCTGTTTATATTTCCGTTTGTAATCATCCCTTTTAAACGTATAATTGATATGACGTGTGTTTTTTCTCTTCGACCATACATCTTTTATTTCCCCTTTTGCTTTTTTTCCCTTGTATTTATCTTTAAAAATCGTTTTAAAAATTTTTTTCCAGATATTTGTTGAGCAAGACATTTTTTTCTATTTTTTTCCCGCCTTGTAAATATCGTCACACTCGCTTGTCTCTCAACCTTTTCACTTATGTGTATTAATTTTGTAAATATTTACGTTAAAATCTACAAGCACGGGTACGGGAATATCCAAAATCGCCCTCTACTCTAACTGATATTTTAAAAGTCAAAGGGAGATGACGAAAACCTTACCTAAATAAAAGAGGGTCTTGAATATAACTGGATTTTTTTTTTTTTTGGGGGGGGGGGGGGCGGGACGTAACGTCCCTGTCAGCCATTATATGCAAACTTTGGGACAAAAGTGTAAACACTGGACTAGGTGCTTGATATTTTTTTACATTGTTTCTACACATCATTTTAAGGAGGTGGAAGGCAATGATGTGTAGAAACAATATTTAAAAAATATCTTCGCTCTTTTAAGTTCAGCGCCTTTCACAGTGATTACACTTTTGTCCCAAAATTTGCATATAATGCCCGACAGGGACGTTACGTCACCCCCCAAAAAATAACAAAATATATTTTTCTGTTATATTCAAGACCCTCATCCCTCTTAAGCTAAGATTGAAAAATAATTGCTAAAATAATTAATTAATTCGTATTTAGAGTCTACTTTCTCAGTTACATTCATACTTTGATTCTTCAGTACAAACGCCTTGTAGCTAAGTCGCGACGCGATAGATATTAAAATCAGTTTGCCTAGACTGGGCAAGTCGAACCCATCTGGATACTTTATTACATTGCGACGTTTATGTGATGTTAGGTGTAATTCTCTTTTATAGCTATCGGCATCAGTTGTTATAAATCAGTTTTATCACGAAAATGAATGGAGGATAAAAAACAAAATCCCCCGCGTAGTAGGTTTGAAACGTAAACAATATTCATTGAAGGGTTGAAAAGTGGGCAGGGCAGCTTGTAGCTGGTAGCTGGCCAAAACTCATTGATAAGTGTTGGTTTGGTCGCAATCTCTTTTAGTTTCGAATTCACAAATCAAATGTTTTTTTTTTCGATTTTCGTCTAAAAACAAACCCCCGTTGCAGCGCCTGACTCGCCCACACGTATAATACCGCGCACCGCTCAACGGGCCGGCGCTTCCTCGCGGGGGTGGGGGTGGGAGGGGGAGGGGGGGGGGCGTCCTGGGGTATAAAGTCGAGACCGGCGAGGTCCTACTTACTTCCAGTTCCTCCACACCACCTCGACGGTAGCCCATCCGAGAGGAAAGGTAAGATTTCACTAATTGTTCAATCACTACTCTCTCATAATCTTACATTCTATGCATGCTGGTGTATAGTGTGCCAGATTGTTTTGGGGGTTCTTGTGGGAATTTTATTATGTGTTTTAAATATTCGTTTATCTCAATTCAAGAATATTTTGGCGTAGGTTCAACTTTTGAAAAGTTCTTGTCATGGTATAAACCCCGCTATATAGGCATTAGCAAGATATCCTATGACTAACGAGTGATTCCTGGGAGCTTAAGGGGATTTCATTCAATACTGAAAGCAAAATGTTTATTATATCATATTTTAATGCTTATTTTTGTGTACTTTGTTATCAGATCACGAAAATGGCGGGACAAGTATAGTAATATTAAAATATCAAATCTGTATAGAATAATTTACTAACATTCTTATAATTCCTTGAATTATTTCGTTCATCGATATCAATGCGCAATTATGCCTATTTACAAAAACGTGCTGGTAAGCAAGAAAGAAGAGTTTAAATAACAGTTTCAGAATTATGTTTAGTGTTTTGCTGAATATGACGCAAACTGTCGGCTGCAAACACGATTGATTAAGTTTACTAACGAACTTAGTCCCCGATATTAGCTGGGCACTCTACTCTCCATCTATTGATCGTTTCTTATCATCTTCGTCGTCTAAAAATAGTTTCTGATTATGTCAGCACAAAAGTGTTTCTGTCAGCTCTCTTCCCCTTTTACGAGTATACTCCAACAAATTGATAATATAATATCTCGGAAGAAATCTTTTTAATTTTTTCCCCCACTTTTTCAATTCATGTCCTTCTGGTAAGTAACAACGGTATTGGTGGGACGAGAATGTCCAAAATTGTATGAAATTCCTCAATCGTCAGCATTGAAATAACTCTCAGTCGGGATTTCAGGTGGCAAGTATTAATCCGCTAACCTCCCTCGTAGTTATATGTAGTGGAGAGTTTTCAATGTTTGGAGTTAGTTCAAGAAGTTTACGAACTATTAGTAAATCAACACGTATTATTTTATTTTGCACTTGCTTCACCTTCATCAAGTGTATCACCGTCCGCAGTGGCACATACGATTAGGGCGCTGGTCCGAAGCGTATATGGCTCTACGAGGACGTGGGTTCGAATCCTGTATAAGGTTTGGGTTTTTAGTCATCGTCCTTCATTGTCATCTATCGCCACTCATCATCTCGAATAGCCTTAGTGCATTAATAGAGGCGTAAGCAACAAAAATTATCATCATCATCATTATCATCAAGTGTAACGGTTTACAACATTTAATCTGATATTTTTTCTGGATAAAATATTAATAGTGTCTGTTAGTTGCGATTGGGCACTACTTTTTGTTGGTGAGACCAATTGAAAATAAGTATTGTTCAAAATCTTGTTTCAAAATCTAGAAATTGAATTATAGGTTTCAAAGGAACATTAGCATGAATATAGGTAAAACATTGGGGAATCTATCGCCAAATTAAATTTTCTAAATTTTACGTATAGAACAGTAATTGCGGAGTAAGAACTTCAATCCTAGTCTTCTGTGAAGACCAATATTACTTTTTATTTATTTTGTTGGTTTATTCATACTCCCAATATTGGGACTCTAATTGAAAGTAGGTCCCGCAAAATGTATACGATTGTACTATTTATTATTGCTTGCTTTTCTTACTTTTGACAATGTGATGAGTTATTTTAAATAATGCTTCTTAAATATGTGTAGCTCCTCGAGTTTTAACATTCGAAGGTACTGGAAAATCGTGGAACGTTATATAATGAAGACACACATTTAATAATAACTCATTGCATTGTCATGAGTGAGTGTGAGAAGTAATTAATAAATCGAATATCTATAAAATATACTTTTTTTAGGAATTTAGGCCTTTACGGTAATTTTTTTTATACCGGTACAAGTTGCGAAATATTTTTATTATGCATCAATAAAAAATTTAAAAATAAATAGCTATTGTCTTCCACCTAAAATACAACAGTTACTATATAACTGTTGTTCGTTCGTGTTCAAGTAACTACTGTTTTACGCATACTTTGAGAAATGTATTTTTACGCTAGATTCTCCGTAAACATGTTTTGCGTGTTGCATTTTGCTAGGGTGTGTTCCTGTGTTGTATCATAAATTGCTGAGCTACATTTATCATCCTAAAATAAAATATGGTTTAAATTAACCCCAACCCTCATCGCACAATACTTGTTGAAACTGTTCTTAACTATTTCTTGGGTCGTTAGAGCTAGTTTATTCCCCTGTGTATTATCGTAATCGCAATGTACAACAAGTCACGTTATTGTTTAGTGTTCGACATTGCCAAGTTGGCCAGATGTTCCATGTTAAAGAACCCTCAAAACAGTGATCAAAATTGTTAGTAAGTTAGATAATTTTTAGTGGTGGGCGGGAACCAGAAATGTCTCGTTGTTAGGGTCTGACCCAATTGTCAAAAGGTACCCGATTTTGGGGTAACAAAAATATTTTCTATGGTGATGGTGGAGGTGCCGGTCCAGAATTTGCCTACTAAATTGGTGGAGGTGCCGGTCCAGACAATTTTTAATTCATAGCTATAACAAAATGTTATTCAAAATTCATCACACGTTAAATTCAATGTTATTTTTACATTAAGTAAGTATTATAACGACCATCTTTTCCACATACGAAACGACCCGACCCGACCCTAAAAACCAAATCAGTTGGAGTACCCGAACCCGATACGACTGTCAAAATCTCTAGTAATTTGGCGATACCTACACGTTCGTCAATTTGTTACGATAAAACACAACACATGTAGTCACGGCACCTCCACCAAGCTAGACATGAGTTCTTCCCGGCACCTTCACCAAACTAGACATATTTTTTCATGGCACCTCCTCCAAGCTAGCTAGAAACATTTACTTTTTTTTCCTAGCACCTTCACAAACTAGTGCCGACACTATTTTGGAATTTAACAGTATTCTCACTATTAAATGGGAAATCGTATTAAATAAAGCCGATATATAGGCCTTATCATGGATATTCAGATCAAATATTCTGTAAGCTGAGCAAAATTCGACGTACGTTATACGATAGTTTTGTGAGGCAAGAACATAATTTATCGTGGGTTCGGTACAGCAAACTGTTGAGACGGATCTGATGTAAGTTGTCAACCAAGTGATCAATAACGAACCGATGACAACTCCAAGTCCTAAGCTTAACAGCTCTTATATGGATTGTCTTATACTGTTTTCTTTTCGGCGCCCGAGAGATGTCTGGCCAAGTGCCAGCTCGCCGTTCAGACGCCATACATGTTTCACTCTGTTGTCAGTTTGTTCACAGTTTCGTGTGGGGGAAATACATAATAAATATTCCTCTCAACACTTAACTCAGTTAAGAACACTTCTCGTGCTCTGGTTTCCATTGTGGAAGCTAGATGCGCTAGAAGGAATCTAATAAAACTCAAATTTTATACAGCCTTGTCTATCTTTACTCACTCGTATACATATTGGTTTGCGGTTTTAAATCATTACTATCACTTAAAAGTATAAACAAAATAGTAATGTAATGACATGCCTTAATTCAATATCTCACTCATTATTGCAGCAATATTATGTTTAAATTATATCGTTTTCAAACTGTGATCTTATTTTTCTCTAAAGCATTAATTTACATATAATTTCTCCATTTTTGTAATGCTTTATAAATGCCAATTTTTGTACAATTAGTGAGGCAATATTGACATTATGGCCGTTAAATAAATAATGATTAAAATAAATAAGTAATCTTTCAAAATTGTTCGTTAAAATACTGCTTTATGGTGGAACCAATAAATTTGCACGTGCAAAGAACTTGAACAAATTCTGAATTATAATTATATTAATTATTAGTCATTGAATGGGTAGAAACATGCTATTATCTGTCCCCTCCCCTGTATTTATTTTTCATTTATTCATTTAATTTTAGCTTTAATTGTCACAAGTGATGTGAACATTCATATGCATTTTTTTGGTATAATACGATATGGTAATACTTTAAGTGTCTGATGATATTGTTGGTACCCCGCGCACCAATGAAGTACAGCTTGAGACTAAACTTGCACGTCACGAGTGTAATTAACTGTAAACTCTATGCAAAGCGTGTTGCATACCACATACCGTAGGATTGTTATGAGATAGACCATTAGTCATCAGGCAGTCGAGTCCTGTAGAGTAGGACCCCCCCCCCCCCCCCCAAATACAATGCTGTGTGAGATATAGAAGTTTAGCCAAGCATTTCATTATTTATCCCTAGTTTCGCATTGAAAAGAAGTAAGATCATTTCGCCTGTTGACGAGCGCCAAGCCAACCATTTTCGTGGTAAAAAAGTCAAAATTTTAAACTCAAAAACATAAAAAAAATACTTGGCTATTGTCTTTTTGGAGTTCTGTTTTCTCATAATGAACCAAATTCAATGGTCTACTAATTAAAAAAAGTAAAACAAGTAATTTTAATTTAAATTGCTTGGATGTACGGCTTAGATGGAGTTTGATTCACTTTCTAAATACGTAACTAGATATCAATACATTTCGAGTAAAGCAAATAACAAAATTTGTCATGATACGTAAAGCAAACGGTGGATATACACTGATACAGTGCCTTTCAAAACAGATTGTCTAGAAACAAAAGCTACCATCTTGTGTTTTTGTTTACAATATGTAGTTGTCAAGTACAATGCTTTTTATTAAATTTGCTATGGTTAATGTCGTCTTGTTACGAAAATTGCATGAATATTTAAGTGTAATTTTTTTTATTTATTAAGAGCATGTTTCATTCAAGTTTGTACAAATTAACACGCCTTAGTTATTAAGTGTTTTGATTATTATCCAAAATTTTGATTTTCTCCGGTCCCTGTTACCCGATTTTGGTTTTGAAAGCAAAAGTGATTGCGTCTGAGGTACATCTAAGTGTGGTCCAAGTATCATAGTTCTAAGATGTACCGTTTTCTCTGTAGGCTCTTATTCCTCTCCCCATGAATTAGCCAGCCAGCTAGCCAGCCGGAAGGATTTCAACGATGTTCAGGCACTTTTTTAACACAGAACGGGTTATCGGATCGGGCTGATTTTTTTTGTAGGTCATGGACCACATATCCGGTCATATACCGAGTTTCAAGATTTTAAATCTTTCGGGACAGCGTGTGCAGATAGCTGAAAACCCCCCAACTCGGATAGTAGTATACAGGGTCGAGTTAGTCATCGCCTAGCAGTCGCGTGCTCTTGGCTGCGGGCGAACGACCGTCGCCCTAGACTTTCCTTAGTACTTCATGTGGTGTAGATTTGGGCTCGCCCATGTGGGCTAAGGTCCGAGGTTGTATAGGGATCTGCCAAGGTTTAAGTCTGGGCTAATCTATGTTTCCCGTGGGCTAGGTCCAGGATTATATTATATATCTACTCTGAGCTAGATCCAGGCTTGTCGATTTATCCCGTGGGCTAGGTCCATGCTCGTCCATACCTCCCAAGAGCTAGGTGCGGGCTAATCCATGCCTCCCGTGGACTAGGTCCGGGCTTGTCCATACCTCCCAAGAGCTAGGTGCGGGCTTGCCTATGCATCTTGTGGGCTAGGTCCGGGCTAATTCAGTACCTGCCGTGGGCTAGATCCGAGCTAATCCATGCCTCCCGTGGGCTAGGTTTGGGAATGCTCGTGCCTCCCGTGGACTAAGTCCGGGCTTGTCCATACCTCCCGTGGGTTAGGCCTGGGATTGTTCGGTCCTCCCGTGGGCTTGGTGAAGGTCCGGACTTGTCCGTGCCCCCCCGTGGGCTAGGTTGGAATCCACTTGTAGATTGCAAGATGTCTCCTCAACGGTCACCCAGCCTCATGGCTACGCTCGATGCTGCTTAACTTCCTCGCCCGGACTAGGCCACGGCCAAGGGCAAGGGCATTGCCCCCCTTCTGTCCACCAGGTTGCAGTCTCCTTAACGGTCACCCAACTTCCTTCTGATGGCCACGCTCGATGCTGCTTAACTTCCTCGCCCGGACTAGGCGAAGTTGGCGTAAATCTTTTCCGCGTATTTTACAGATAATTCATAACTCAATCTTGCCTCGGGTGAACCCTGAAACTGTGACAACACTGGGCACGTGTACGACAGTTTACCCTGGCTTTACGTTGCTAACAATTAATGGTATCTATTGTTTTATTTATTTAATAGTATGTTACCATGTATTCTAAAATAGACTACGGCGTAGCGAGTAATATGTTGTCGACAACAAAAGAGGATGGTGTTGGCCTGGCGCTGAGTGGTTTGGGGTTCGATTCCCGTCAGAGATTTTTATATTTTTATATTTTAAAAGTCGTCCGCTATTGCCGGGAATGTTTGTGGTATTATAACAAGGCGAGAAAGTCTGTTTTATCTTTGATGTTTATCATTTCATGCCATTACGTTTTGCTCAATGCCACAGCGAGATACAAATTTCGGCATTACACATTTAGTTTATTTTATACTAGAAAAACCAAGACATGCACTTTGTACACATAATTATATTATATACATTACAAACAAAATAATCACACACAAAATAAAATAACAATTAAGTACATAAAGATACTGATTATTATAAATACATACAGTTACACTAGGAAATCACCAAAGTCGTTGCTAGAAGAGTGAGCTATAACCATGTGTTGAGTACCCGGGAACATTTGCATCCCTGAAAAGTGATGGCTTAAGGGAGCTCCCTCATAAGAAATATAAACCAGCTGTTTGATATTCGTAAGAAAGGAAAAGAACAAAAAAACACGACCTCCGATTTGCATGAGTTTTTGTGACATTGCCATTCAGCAATCAGAATAATTTTGGTGAACCTTAGGGTTGTGTAGCTTCGCTCCCTTTTTGTTGCTATTTTACTCTTGCAAATGATAATAGCACTAAAACACTTATGGAAGAACCCTTGTTATCTTAGATGTCCTGCCGATACGTGGTAGCTGTGTGCCTGGTCCTGATCGTCTGCCTCAGTCTTACCCAAGCCAGATACCTCCCTACTCGGAGTCAAGACGATCGGCTAGACAAACTCAGAGATCTTCTGAAAGACGTAAGTAATTAGCCTATCTTTCTTCACCATCTCGGTTTTGTTTTTATACCATCGTAGGGTAAAGACGATACGAATTCATGAGTTATCTCATTCAGACCACGCATCCATTATAATGGACATAACAATTTTGATTTAAAAATTTGAATTTGGCTTTTCAATTTGGCAAAAAAATGTGGAATTCAAATTCACATGTTTTTTATCTCATTTTGATAGGTCGAATACAATAGTACATTTTCTTTAGAAAAGATTGAAAATAGAAATCTTCAAAACCGCCACAAAAAAGTTTGTTTTTGTTTTTCGCGGAAATTTAATAAATTTCTAGTATTGCTGGTATTTGAGATAGAAAATCGGAAAATATCTAGTTTAAAAAATGCACTTATAATATACATTTGTACATTAAACGTTGATTTTATTCAAAATCAAAAATTTACCAAAATTTCTTAAAAACTGACAAATTTCGCTTTTTTCACATTTGGTCCTATGTGAGTGTATCATGAAATAATTTAAAATTTTGTGGAACTAATTATGGTCTGAATGAGTTAAGTTGCACAAATGCATGCAATAATAGTGCACAAATAGTAGCTATTTGTAAGATTTCAATCTATTTTGCAATCACTGGTTTAGTGTTCGATATTGCCAAGTTGGCCAGATGTTCCATGTGTTAAAGAACCCTCAAAACAGTGATCTAAACTGTTAGTAAGTTAGGTAATTTTTAGTGGTGGGCGGGAACCAGAAATGTCTCGTTGTTAGGGTCTGACCCAATAGTAAAAAGTACCCAATTTCCGGGTAACAAAAAATATTTTTTAGGGTGATGGTGGAGGTGCCGGTCCAGGATTTGCCTACCTAAAAAGTAAGCGTTAAATCATGATACGAGTCGTCTTCTTTATTTTATACCGAATAACCATGCTTCCAGCATGGGTGTTCTCCATATTTTAGAAACAATTTTTTGGAACCTTCTTCAATAATAACGTCTACTTTGATTTTAGGCTTGTAGGTCTAAAACTCTCATATCAAAAGTTGTGATTGGATCGCAGTGTTCTGGTGAAGTTAGGCATTGGGTTGGTAATGTACATCAGATGGTTGTAATTTGTAATCATACTCTTCCATATTGAAACTCTTATTTTAATCGTGAATAAGAATGTAATTAATAGAGATGAAAAAAAGACAACAGGCAAAAACAATATTATAATGTCATATGGAATGAATTGTCCTTGGAAGAGGACAGTACAGCAAAGATTACTGGTACTGACATAGAAGCTGTAGAGAGGATATGATATTTCTGTGGTGGTGACGGTGATGGGTGAAGGTGGCGGTGACGGTGATGGTGACTGATGGTGATGGTGATGGTGATGGTGATGGTGATGGTGATGGTGATGGTGATGTTTTGTTTCCAGCTGTTGGAGACCGAGGTAGAGAAGTCCAACGCCAACAACTATGATCGTCGACTCCTCTACAAGAGAGACCTCCCTCGCCTCCCTGCAGCCGCCATTGCCAACAGAATGCAGCACTAACTGCAGCTGACTCGACTTATCCCACCATTTACGACGGACTTTTCTGAACATGGCTGACTCTTCTATTTATAATGTACCTACTACATCTCAATGTTATTTTCTTATGATCTATTTAAACTCTTTGTTGAAACCTACGACTTAAAATTATTATCGTGGCCATCTACTCATTTAAATTTATAACGTGGTCAAACCCACTTCTAAGACTTCGAATACAGGAAAGATTTTATTAAATACTAGTAGTAATATTTTTTTATTAAATATAAGGGAAGTATTGTTGAAAACATAAATTCGACTTCGGTTATATCAATAATATCTGCCGTCAATAAAATTACTACAAAATAATCTAGTTTCATGAAATGCAAAGTTACATTTTGTAATTGATTGAGAGAGATACTATAATGTGAGTATGGTGAAGGGAAAAAGAAGGGTTTAATACTTCCTATGCCGATCATTGGACGGAACATTTAAAGTAAACCATACTTCCCTTAAAACTGAAGAAATCTTGAAAGGGCGTAACTATATCATTCTATGCCCAGCTGGATAATTCAAGCAGTAAAGTTAGGTCGAGGTATGATTGGTCACTTTCACTGCTGTTAAGATCAGTGTATGTCTGGTAATTGTATTTAATTAGGTAAAAACTGATTTTCAGTTTTTATATTACTATACCGTATGGCTACCCACTTAAGTGACGAGTGTGTAACATAGGTATACTATTATTCCTCAATGATGAGATCAAGGTATGCTGGAAGGTATGCTCTCTTCTTCCAGGCTATTACTTTAGTCTTGCTTCAGCTCTTAAAACAATTTGCTTACATTTGTGCGATGCTTTTGGCATAACCTGCGGAAAAAAGTGTAACGTATGTACCAAATAACAATTCATCCAATTCTTATCTAAACGTTTGGACATAAAGGTTGATAGTTCACTTGTGTTTTTGTTTGTTTGTCTTTCGTGTAAAGGGACCATGTCAATTGACAAATTGATTTATTGAAGCGAATGAATTACAGTTTAACGTTAGTATTGTTTGTACTTAAATTCCAAAATAAATTATTACGTGTGTATTCAGAAGAGAAATTTCAATTCTTTTATTTATGTGTGTCAGGGATTTGCCTTTACTATTCGACTTGCAAGGATGCACTAAACTAATTAACGTGAATTAGGTACCATAGTATATGACTCCCTATACTGTGACACTACTCGAGATCTCGAACGTATTGATATTCTTGTTCTTACTCTATTTCTTGGTCTTGACGAGCTAGATCTTGTTCTTGTTACTTGATTGCAGCTTTCAGATAATATCCTACTTAATACTTGACTATTTTTCACGGCTTTCTTCGTGGTCGCCATGATCTAGATCTAGACTAAACTATTTACCTATACTTGAACTAGTTTCCGCTCTCAAGTTCTTGTTCTTATTACTTGTTCTTGATCGAGCACGTGATTATCACCATTCGGACGTTACTTGTTAGTTGCTACGTCACCAAAGTTTGGTAAAGTAAAATCGAGACCAAGAAAAATAATTAACTACGTTTTAGGTGTATTCTCTGGGAAATTAAGGCCAAATTGACAAAGTATTAAATCATTGGCTTAGAGTTATGGTTGTGTGCACTGATTCGCCGGCCTTTTTTCACCAATGCTTTGACTATGAAGTTGAAAATAAGTAAATCGTTGGCCACACAATCAAACCAGGTGATGAAGTCTAGTCGATGTGTGCTCAACCGACCCTTGCTAACTTGCCAAAAGGGTGGGGTGGGGGGAATGAAGGAAAATACATATTTCGTAAATTGCGTGAAATTATCGTGGTTAGTTCATATCTCAAGAACACAACACAGTAGCGTAAAAGTGTTTCCATGACTTTGGATGTTGTGTTAGAATTATGAACTGCACTAAAAGTGTTCAACATATTATTTGTAAACAGTACGGGTTTTGATAGTAGTACTTATTAACTAATAATTCATTAGCCTTTTGAATTTTTTCCTAATAAAACCCGCCCTGATTATAATTTTGAATGTCCAATTCCATTTAAAAAAAACAATTCCTCAATTCATACAGTTCTAACTAATCACATTAGATACTAGTGTTTTTGAGATAATATGACTAAAACATTACCTTTCTAACGGTTTTAATAGGAAGACTAATTCTTCTTTGGTAAATTTTTAAATAATGCAGAAATGTTGAAGAAAACTTGACAAATTAGTTTATTTTTTATTTAAGTCTTGGACTCATAGTTAATATGCACAACCTCGACTTTAAAGTTACAATCCTTGAGTGACCAAGTGTATACATTATTATTTTGTACTACTATGTGATCACACTGCATCAAGTGAACTGCAAGCCCAGCTGGGCATGGAAAATCTCGCTGTCAAGTACTCTGTAAAAAGAATAGACTCAAATCAACGTTTTCAAATTTTCATGTTTATTGTGTTCATTAGTAGTCAAATAAACCAATTTTGAATTGAATCATTCATCTTTTCCAACAAAATTAAAATTGTGACACATTCACCTGGCATTATGCAGGCACGGTAATACATTAGTATGGAAAAAGCACATTCTATAGGATTATTATGTATTGTTATTATTATTATTTATTTATCTTAGAACAGTTTTACGACCAGAAATACAAGGATATAATAAAACAACATAACATCAACAGCATAACAAACCTGAAAAAGAAAATACATATAGAACCTACAGTTTATAATATGTGTGTAATGTTGTACTCACCACTGTAAAAAATTAAAGAAATACTTTTCATGAGAAAACAAACTGTGCAGTTAAAAATTTATTTTAAGGCAAACTAAAAATATAGTACAATTATTATTGTTATCTATGTGTGAAGTGGGATTGTTATTCAGTACACACCATCTTACTCTTCGAAATTCTAAACTGCGTCTGAATATTATCAAACCCGTCCTTGATACTTGATTTAATATAGGAAGGAATGTATTCGACTTCTGCCATCAATGGATGTAAATTTTACTCAAAGTTATTTAATAAATTTGAAAATTGAATGTTAATATTTAGTAAATATTGACTCGTTTGTGTTGTACGCTGTTGTCGGTGTCATCGAACCTTGACCGTATTTGGCCGTTTAAGCCTACTAACTATCCATTCATGTTTTTTTAATTAAAATACATTTTACATATTTTAATTTCAATGTATCTTATCAATTATGTTTTGTACAAATGTGTAAAAAATAAATAATTATCGCAAACTGAAACGTTCTTCTTCCATACATTCTCAATCTCCATATAACCCCTGCATGGGAGTGGGAGGGTAGGTATATAAACATAACGTACAAGACTCGGATTCGGAAGATCCCGGGGCGTTATCCACCCCCGGCAATCCTGACAAAGTTATCCCCGGTCGTTTATGCGTTGACTATTCCCTTCACAATCCTAACTTCAAAATACCTAGTTAAAACAACTAAAGAGTTAAGAGGGCCATTCAATAATAATTGTCCCTGGACAGTAGCCTCGAGGTTCCTATTCAGGAACCATTAAGATATTGTTTATGTGTTAAGATATTTATTTTTAGTGTAAAAGATTAAATTGCAAATATTGTTTCATTTAATTTTTTTAAAATAATTAATGGCACAATATTTATGAGCTTCCAAATGCAAAATAATCAAGCATGGATGTTTGTAACATGATTAAGACATGATGGCTATCACTGCATAATATGCGTCCCCGATGACACATTCGTTTCGGGCGCTGGTGTATGTCTCGTCTACGAAGACATGGGTTCGATACCCGCGTTAGGCATGTTCTTTTTGTAATCGTCCTTCATTACCATCCATCACCATTCTTCGTCTCGAATAACATTAGTGCATTAATAGAGGCGTTAAACAACTAACATCATCATCATCATCATCATCATCATCAGTAGTCTTTTTGGCCTACATGAACATTGGCCACAATGCAAAGGGTCCTGGGTTCGTTTTTAATTTCTGAGATGGACTTAAGTCCAAAATTTCTTGGCTTAAGAATGTGTAGCAACGTGGCATATAATAAATTGTAAGGTTATTCCGAATTAGCCTTATTGATTCTGGTGCCGCTTGCGGGTGGAATCGTGTCCAGCTTGATAAATCGGTGTTCCCTATTTAAATAATATGCCAACAGAACACAATTTAATATTCAATTAATATTCATGTGCCTAGCACCTCAGCCATTAATGAATGGTAAAAAAATGGATCATTAGGAAAAAAATAAAAATAAGTAGACTTCCCTATTCATAGATTAGCGATAAGATAAAAATAAAATTCCCCTTCATAATCCCGCGCCTTCCGTTGAAGTGTTGTTCCCATTGTTGTTCCTCAGGGATGTTGGTAGACCTGTAAAAGTTCACATGCTTTAATATTTGGTGAGAAGAAGAAGAAGTTGCATGATTTTCAAGAAGTGCATAGGCTAGCAACTCTGTTCTTAGCGCGTAGAGCGCCTACGTGTTTTGTTTATTAATTTGTCTAATTACGGATTAACCATTTTTACAAGTAGTTCTACACAAGTTTTGCATTTTCAGCTCCCCAACAAACCCAACGTAGGCCTAGCTGCTCACTTCGAAGTGACCTAGGCGCAGGCTAGCTAGTAGTTTAGGAGACGGCTGGGGTGTTGTTTAGGCTTACCACCTTCCTAGGCCCTAGCCTAGGCCTAGTTCCCGCTCGTTTGTTAGCCGTTAGGGCCTAGCCCAAGCGTACACACTAGGTAGTTAAATATGGCAGGTGATGGTGACGGAGAGCTGTATGTTCAACTTGAATCAAAAATGGTTGTTGGTAAAACCTTAATCGACAAACTGCAGCCATTGTTGCATATCAAGGGGATGGAAAAATTGAAGAGGAAAATTGACCAAGATGTTGTCTTCTTGAAAAAGGTAGGCTACCTAGGGCCTAGACACTCGATAAGAATTTGTGTTACTTAAGGCCTTGATTACGGGAACGGTAACGATGACGGGAAGATGGTAACGTTAGGGGCTTCGATACACAATTTGGCAAGAGGATTTGGGTTGAAGGGATCAGGTGCAAGAAGTTGTTAAGAAGAGGAATAGGGCCCTGAGATTCGTTATGAGAAATCTAAGCCGGGGAGTTAAAGATTGTGCAAATAAGGTGGTGGTTAGACCTGTCTTGGAGTAGGGGACGGCTGCATGGGATCCGTATAGGCTGAGGGAGGTTTTGGAGGTAGAGAAGGTTCAACGTAGGGCGGCAAGAAGGGTTACAAGGAAGGTTAGGCGGTGGCGGTAGAAGGAGGATGATCAAGGGGAATGTAACATAACACTTCAGGTTACTAATGAGCCCTTCCGCCCAGTGGCAACCACTCACTCCCCCCAGACCTAATTTCTGCCCCCCCCCCCCCCTAAAAACGATCTAAATTCCCTCAAAGACCCACCATCTACAGCATCCCCAGACAAATCATTCCACTCCCTAACAGTCCTTTCCATGAAACCATACCGACCCAGATCCGTTCTTACTACTTGACGCTGGAACTTCCATGAATAATCCCCCCTACCCCTGCAAAGCCCCTCCTGCAGCCTATTGCGGATGTCCCCCCACCCCCTACTTCCCCTAGCCGCCCTGTACATATTGCACAACCTAACCTCCCTTCTTCTTCCCTCCAAAGACTCCCACCCCAACTCTCCTAACATTGCAGTGACACTGTCATATACCCTCTCTTCATTCCCCTCATCATCCTCCTCCCACCGCCAACGCCTAACCTTCCCCGTAACCCTTCTTGCCGCCCTACGTTGGACCTTCTCTACCTCCAAAACCTCCCCCAGCTTATACGGATCCCATGCCGCCGCACCATACTCCAGGACAGGTCTAACCACCACCTTGTACGCCCGATTTTTAACTCTCCGGCTGGCTCCTCTTAGATTTCTCATAACGAACCCCAGAGCCCTTCTTAACAACTTCTTGCACCTGATCCCCCCAGCCCAAATCCTTTGCCAACACATCACCCCATGACAAGTGTCACTGCAATGTTAGGGGAGTTGGGTTGGGAGTCATTAGAGGGAAGAAGAAGGAGGTTAGGTTGTGCAATATGTACAGGGCGGTTACGGGGAATAGAGGGTGGGGACACACGCAATAGGCTGCATGCAGGAGGGGCTTTACAGGGGTAGGGGGGATCATTCATGGAAGTTCCAGCGGAAAGTAGGAACGGATCTGGGTCGGTTTGGTTTCTAGGTACGGACTGTTAGGGAGTATAATGACTTGTCTGGGGATGTTGTAGCTAGTGGGTCTTTGATTGATGTACAATATTCTTCATCAAAGCTTTAAGGATAAAAGAATTTAAGAAAACTTTAAAAAAGTCGCTGCTGTCACATTGTTACTAGGTACTCTGTAAATAAATTTTATGATCAACCACTTATAATGTAGGGCTAGGTGGGATTTAAGCCTGATGTTTTTTGTTTTTGTTTTAACAAGTGTTTTTTGTCTGTTTGTTAAATGAGTGTGTATTTTACTGATATTGGATTTTATGACCTCTTATCTTTAAATATTTTGTTGGCAAGTGTGTGTCAGTTTTAAAACGAGCCTGTGTATTTAGGTATTGATATAGGATTTTATACTTTTATGACTATTAGTGATGGTCCTGCAAAGTGCTAATTATTATTATTATTAATTAAATCTACTCTTTGGTAGTTCCTGTGATAATATGTTGATTGTAAATTGTAAATTTTTTATATTCTACTTTTGTGACTTTGAACATCATGTCCATTTTTTAATGTGACTATACCTGTGCATAGGTTAGCCCTACTACCTAAACCCAAACTAACATGACAACTTGATAATTCTGTAGCCTACACCATATACATGTAACAAATAATGTAAAAGAGGCTTGACAAAAACTAAACTAAACTAAACACCCGCAATAGGCTGCAGGAGGGGCTTTACAGGGGTAGGGGGAATCATTCATGGAAGTTCCAGCGGAAAGTAGTAAGAACGGATCTGGGTCGGTATGGTTTCTTGGAAAGGACTGTTAGGGAGTATAATGACTTGTCTGGAGATGTTGTAGCTAGTGGGTCTTTGAGGGAATTTAGATCGTGTTTGAGGAAGGGCAGTAATTAGGTCTGGGGGGAGTGAGTGGTTGCCACCGGGTGAAAGGGCCCATTTGTAACTGTAAAGAATTATTATGTTAGGCTATGTTACAGCCCTTGAAGCCAGCAGATGGGAACAAAAAAAATATCAAGTGTGTTTAGTTTACCTAGTTTATTGTTAAGCCTCTTTTACATTCTTTGTTACATTTATATTATGTACAGAATTATCAAGTTGTTATGCTGTTAGCTATTCACTCTATTTTGTTGGGTAGGTACCGGTATTTTGTTTATTTCTTAAATGTAACTCGTGTAGGCCTAGGCTTATAAACAATCAATCAGCTGATAAAGTAGTGTAGGTAGTATACCTACTTTTAACAAGCCTTGGACAACTAAATTCGGGCTGGTTTCGGTAATGTTCGGACGGAAACGTTCCAGAAAGTTAAAACTTGGTAAAGTTCCCATTACCGGGTTATGGGAACGGGACGCTTTATTGTGCATCGTGTCGTAAGCTTACATGAGATTAAACTTCCTTCCCGTTATCATTAGCCCGGGAAGCAGAGGTCTGCCCAATGCACTCGGGAAGGTTCAGACTTTTCAACTCCAGTAGGCCTAGGCCCTACCCGTTACCTGTCATTATCAGTTTCATTGCTTGTAAGATAAAATCACAGCCGTCTGGAGGTCGAAATGCGAATAGACTGCTTGTGCTTGTCATGGCTCTATTTTCTCATGAGAATAAGAGGAAATCAAAAGAATGGACTTAAAGGAAGAATAAACCTGCCACCGACTACTAGTCAATAGCAGGGGAAGACCCCTAGGCCTAGGGTTATTTATAAGGGGACTGAGTAAAGAGCCTCTCTAGGCGGAAGTAGGCTACTGGTAAGTGTGATGCAATTTAGAATGGCATAGGGGTACGTAGGCCTACTACAATACGAATATCAGTCTTCTTTTTTGTTGGGAATGAGTTTGAAGTTATTATAGGGCCTATGCTTATTCCGTTGGTATTTCATCAACACATAGGCCTATAGGCCCTAAACAACTGTTTAATAAAGCATCATTTATTCATTCACAACTAGTTCTAAGACGTGAGGTGCAAGGTTTAAGGCGTAATATTTTGTATTGTCGAGTATGTGTTGCAATCTAAACATTCACAACTCGTCCTAAGTCGTAACGAATTGCCCAAAATCCAGTTCTTACAACTAGGCCTGACAACGAGCCAATCAGAACGGTGAGCTGTGTGTGAGCGAGTGAGAAAAGGGAGAGAAGAGAGCGTTTAATACGTATGCAGTTGTGAACGACTCACATTTCTTACGACTTACACCATGCGACTTAGACCTGCGCCTTACGCCTTCTTTAACTAGTTGTGAATGATGCCTAAGTTATTTATTGCCTCAATTCTTACCTGGTTCATCTTAGCCAAATAAAGTTGACTTTGTTGTGTGTTTGTTGTTGTTTGTTGGTAAACGTAGGCTAAAGACCTAGGCCTAGCATAATTTTAGGATTGAGTCTTGCATACTTGACGTACGCATTGCGAAATTTATAAATAAACAGCTGTTTACTGACTTGTCATATTGACAGCAAACTAAAGAAAGTAAAGAAAGTTGTTAGAATTTCAATGATTTAGTTCCATATTCACTGTAGGCCTAGATGGGGGCATCAAGACCAAATTTTGTGAACCCATGACAAGCAGTTTTTTAGGCTAGGCCTACAGTTCATTTACATCCAGACGGTGGATAAAATAATCTCATCATCACAATAGGGCCCAAAAGCATCAAGTGTTACAGCCGCTTACATTTAACCCGGAGAGGTTTCGACCATTACAACCAATGGGCCATGGCACTTCACGCATCATATGGTCATACCCCATGCTCTGCCTGATAGGCCTACCTACATTCCATTAATTTAACCCAGTTAGGACTTAGGCTACTTTTGTATGCCGACAACCAGGATTCAGGTATGTGGTTGCTCTGCTGTTTTCTAATTTATTTATTTATTTATTTAACATCTCTCTATCCTATTCAGTTAAAAAACTGATTTACAAGTCTTTTTATTGTGTAAACATTTCCTTGGCCAGCTGAAAAGCAGAGTCCGTTATTTATCAGGTTCTGTCATAACAATAACAAGACAAATTACTGAATTTAGTATGTACCATACTCTCTGGTAGGGCCTACTGGTAGGCTACTAAAATTATTGGATACCTGTAGGCCTATTGATATCCTTGCCGGAAAGGTTTTCCCTATGTAGTAAGAAGGCTACTGGTATTGTGATCTGGTGTGCCAACGCAAAGTTTCTGGTAGATCAAAATCAACAAAAATGTTTGGATATGGGCCACCGCCAAACTTAAATCGTGGTGGTTTTTATTTCCGCCTCCCCCCCCCCCCCATCCCTTAAATTACAAACAAATATAAAGCCACTTCGCTTTGGGCGATACCCTAACCTCCTATGTGCTTGAGACCACAATACCCGGTAGTCCGGTACCGTACTGAAAATTACCCTTTCTTTTCCCTAACTCTGTAGATAGTCAGTCATTCAGTGACAATTAGTGGAATTCATTCATTTGGTCAGCTGGATGAATATTATTTTAAGATAATATTTTGGGTCAGTAGACTCACCTCTATTTATTTAGGCACAGTCGCCCCAAATAAATTATTTGTCTAGTCTTTCTAGTCAGGAAGACTAAACTAGATATCGTACTCTTATTTGAGTGTGGCTTAAACAGAGTTCCTAGGCCTACTAGTAACCCAAAGCTATTATATTTTATAAATGTGCTTCACACCAACAACACATGGTAACTTTGCAAGCAGCAATGTGTGATGGGCAGCTTAGATATTTTCCTCAGCCAGTGAGCCATCATGTGCCCTGGCCCGCTTGAGAATGTAGACTGACTGCAAGCCACGGTGTGTGCTGGACACACCAGTCACACGGTGTGCCACTCCACTTTGAACATGTTGGGTACTAGTGCAGGCTTTTGGCTGTCAACACAAACATATGGCAAAATAAAATTTCCAAGAAATCAATTAATATGAAAATCGTGGTCTTAGACTTGCTCAGGATTAGTGTTGAATTTGCAATTCATTGATTTTTTAGGCCTATGTTGTTTTATTATGCAGTTGGTAGGTATTTGATATTTAGGACTTGGCTAGCCTCTTGCACAGCAATATGCCTAATGCATGCTAGGGCCTAGCCTAGAACACAGAGGCATTGACCTAGGCCTAGAAGTTTATCAATGTGGGAGTAGGAGCTAGGTCCTTGTAGGGAAATTAGTTAGTCCCAAACATTTGCAAGATAACATTGCAAATACGAAGCCTGCAAATGAAGGTCTAGCTAACTTTTTATTTTTTGTAGGTTGTAATGCTATAGGGTTATGCAGAACTTAAATGCCTAGGGTAGTGAAATGGAAAGACCGGGACAAACATTACTTTGGAGTGAGGTCTTCGCCTCCAATTAGTCTGTAGGTAGGGTACTGTTTGTAGTACTATAATCAAGGCCTTCCTTTAACCACTCGAAACGTCGGGTGTATTTTTTTACATTTTGATATGTTTTATGATGCTTTTGTTTCCATCATTCATGTTGGATACTATTACTATCCCAATTCAATACTCAACATTTTTGTCTCAACAATTATTTTTATAATGTAGGCCTACCTAGGCCTATTTGCAAATTGCAAGAATAAACTTAATCAGCAAGATATTGCATATTAGACTAAATTCACCTTAGCCTGAGTCCCACTGTAGGCCTACATCCTAGATAGAAATAAATTATTTTTATTTATAATGGTAAATTACAGTTCAAATAACAGATTAAAAAAAATTCACAAAACATTCAAGGTTATTTTTTCATGAAAATTCCAATCACTACTCTATCTCAGTAATACTATCTCAGTTTTACCCTTTTGTGTGGGGTTAGTCGGACTGTCCCCCCCCCCCCTGCCCCCAGGGTCACCATACATTTTGTGATCATTGTTATTCATTCTTATTGGGCAATGTCAACACAAAATGCATGTTGATGGGAGAGACAGGCAGTCATACTTGGAGGTATGCTTAAATAGGGGAGTTTACCGCCCCAATGTGTAGGCCCATGCTGGACGCTGCTACTAGTTAGCACGTAACTATTTGCAATCAGCTTACTTAGGTAGGCTAAACAATGCTCAAAAGTCTAAACCATGTGGCCAATTTGGAATGATCCTTGCGTTCTTGGGAGAGGATCTAACCGTTGCAATCCATGTTCAAAGTGGTTGCATGGAGGATTAAATGACTGGATCTTACCCAATGCCATAAACCTCCCATGTAGACCTAGGCTCGCTCGAGATAACAAGAGCTTTTTCAGTGAATTCAATAACTGGAGCTCAACATATTTCATTATTTATGCCCTCTAATCAAAGTGTTAATGATATTGAATATCGATATCAATTACCGTGCCGTAGTGCATCCTTAGGCCTAATTAGTAATTAGTCATTAAAATATAGGAGGCAAGTATTTCTAACGAAGTAATTTTACGGTCCCTCGAAGTTTGTCGTACTTTCAACTGTTGGCCTGTATTATTTGAGTTCTGGTAACAATTTGTGGTTTTGTGTTACAGATTTTTGACAGTAAAACGGCTAAAGAACATCATGTTAGCTGCACGAACATAAATCATTTTAATGCCCTGGTCGAGTGTGTTCTTACCTGCACTGAGATAAATGCCGTCTTGGAGAGCTTTTATTGTAATGAATCTCGTAAAAAGATTGTGGTGGATATCATATGTGATAATGGAAGGAAATGGATAAAAGTTATTGGTAAGAATCCAAAAGCTTTGACAGAGCTATCGATCGGCAATGGGGCATTTGGCGAACGCAATGTATTTGACCAAGTAAAGGAGTATACCAAGACCGCCAAGCAGCACATGTGTATGTATCGACATCCGGAAGTAAGTACCTAGTACCACACACACTCGGTGTTCACTATTTTGTCTGGGACCGGGGTGAATAGGCCCAGAGCATTCCTCTTTGGCTCTTCGTAAAAGGCGATAAAAGAGGAAGTTGGAATGGATTCCTCAAATTACATCTTGAGATGACTAAAGACCACAAAGGGACCTCTCATTCTCATGTAAATAAATTTTCACTATTTCCAAATGCATTTTTTTATTCGACAATCATCTCTATATTGTATGTTTTTATGTTCTCTACTCTTTACTATCTATGCTGGTCCTTTTTGTGCTTTAAGCGTCCACCGCCGTGATTACTTTACATGATATGCCGACCTCGGCAATGTTGTCACTTCTACGTGATACTGACCTAGTGCTTTATGTTAATATTTTGTATTATTAAATGGTCCCCTTTGTAGATCTCTGAGGCAAGAATAATCTTTGCTATTAAAGTGCCCCAAAACTACTAGGCTAACTGCTAATAATTTCACAATCTTCTTGCCATCATGTCAAGTTTTAAAGCTAACTTTTCCCTTTGGTGTATCTAGAGATGAATGGATTAAATATTAAATTCAGATGAAAGTTGAGTACAGCCAAGACTATGGCAAGTTAACTGGATGTTTGTCACCAAACTCACCACATTGAATGAATCACATCCACAGGCAGGCATTTATGGTGAAAACTAAATTATATTAAATATTTTTTAACCACTTTTGGGCAAAACAATAACAAAGATGACATTTTATTTTGCTTCTGATTTTCTATATGTTTTTTTGTAACAAGCATGCCCTTTATGACATGAACCCGGTCCTAAAATTTAAAAAAAAATACAAAAAAACTTTTACAACTGAATTTTGAATTATTTTCACTGCCAATTCACTGCTTATAGGCTTTTGCGTGACGGGCATCGCCGAAGCTTGCCTCGTTAGAAAAAGATTCTTATGTACTGTCACTAGTGATAGGAATTTTCATGAAAATTATTTTCGTTGAAAATTTTCATTTTTTTTTTTTTTTACAATTTCCTCTTTTATTAGATACAAGTTGATTTTAGGGCCTATATCACAAAATTAGGTATATACAAAATTACAAACACATTTTACAGACCTAATAAAATAGTTCCTTTCCTCCTAGTTCCTCCTAGTACATTTTAGGCCTACTCAGGGATACAAAGTTGCCAGGGATAGGTATAAAACTTGGGCTACTGGTGATAATTGTTTTATTAAATATCATTGTACATAACAATCAGCAAACACAATTAAAAAAAACAATAAAACAAACAAACAAATAAAAGCATATTGAAAATTTTCAACGTTCCATCACTAACTGTCACTATTGCCGCTTGTGGAGAATAATGTCAATTACAATTGTTGGTGAAAAATAAAATAATATTTTCACCACAAATACTTGCCTCTGACTATCACTATCTTACTAACTTTTTCAGGTGGTGTTCCACTTTGCCGCAGGCATTGAGAGAGTCCTCTATACAAAATTGGCATCGATGGGTGTTACAGTGTCTGGCTCTGTGATAGAGGGATCTTTCTACGATCTCGAGGGTGTTTCTTGCCTCTCGGAGGACGATGATACCAAAACCCCAAACACAATCTCTGAGAACAACAATGCCACTACAGCTGACATTTGTACAAACATACTAAACTTGGACGTCACAACTTTGTTGGCATATGTTTCGTCTCTGACAAACACTGATAATGCTCAGGTAGCAAACTACAAGTATAGCCATAAAATTCTCCAGCAACAGGCCGAGGTTGAAAGGCACCAGCCTGTTAAACCTCTACTTGAAAAAATGTTTCAAGGTAACTATAGCTATTACTCTAGGCTAGCTAACAACAACTTCTCAATCGTGTCACTTTTTTGGCTGTGTCCTGTGTGACTGATCAAAATTTTATGTTTCAAAGAGTCAATTCTCATTTTTTACAATCTGAAATTGCATGAAATCTTAATTTTTATCATTAATTCAAGAAGACATCAATTGAAAAGTGGTGTTATGGCAGTCTGCAGAAGTGCAGGAAATATTATGACACATTTTGGAATTTTTTTCAGGAAACTTACAATTTGATAACCTACATATTCTAATTATCAATTATCGAGTGCATCCCTATTATCTAATGTCCTTGGTGCCCTTTAGTGAATAATGGATTTCAAAATTTGAAATAATGTTTGTTTTATTGAGATTTCTTACAACTAGGTACTACATGGACAAATGTAATCCCAATAAAATGCTGGCACATAAATCTAATAAGAAATAACTATTCTCATTTCTCAGTGCATTTTTACGTTTCAGCAAGTGGTAAATATGATTAGTCGCTAGTCAGACCTGGGGCAATTAAATAATATAGATTTACAGAGTATCAGTATTAGGCCTACCATTCATTTCTGGGATAAGCAGGCAGGCCTACACATACTTAAAATTCTAATCACCTACTTATTCAGGCAACATTTGTTTGTGTGTAATTAATATATGTGTCGGCAAAGGATTGAAGGCTTTTGCGGACCTTACTATTAATATTAGATGGTTTTTGGGACATTGTACTGTGTTAATTAAAGTTTATTACCTACCTGTGTTATTGCCCGCTTGACGTTTTGGCCTTATATATATTACGTACTACACTTTGTTCCAACATAATTTAGTTCAGTAAATGGTTATTTCCACCTTTGATCTTGGTCGAATGGTTATGCGTACTATTAAAAAATAATCTAGTCTAGTAGGCCCCTATTGTGTTTCTCGTGAAAAAGAGAGAAATGTATAGCCGACCCTTGAAAATTATGCTCTCAATGCACCGGGCATTTACTACCTTCCATCTGCAAAGTGTTTGTGTGCAAAGCATATATCAAGCATGCATGTAACCTACAAAATGTTAAGACCTACCTAATTATTTATGTTTGCTGCCCTTATCCAACACTACTGGTAATAAGCGCTAGCCCAAATCAAGTTACTGCTTACCCTCAAAGTCTTACGTTATGTAATTCATTGTCATTATTTTCATCTCTAATTGAATAGGCCTAGGGCCTATGCTGCTCATCGGACTTGTTTATGAGTTTTAATAGGCTAGACTCCTGGACGTGTTTCTTCTCATGGCCTAAATTACAAAAGGTCATGATTGTCTTTTGTTTCAGGTAAAGAGTTGGTGTGCTGTGAGTCTGCTGCTGCAAGTTTCATGTCAATAGTGGAGACAGTTGGGGGCCCAAGCGAAAACGCTAGAGCTAAAAAATTCATGGAAAGAGTTCGAGTTGTGGCTGACTACCCTGATCTGCCGGAGACCCTTCGTATCAAAACCAATGGTCAGGTCAGCTCTCGCAGCTTGACAGTTTTCAGCACGGGACATAACCTAAAAGCCATCACTGTGTCTGCCAATGAGAACTTCATCCGTTCCGCAAAAAGCCAGGTAGGCCTAGGAGTTTGAGCATTCTGTTTAGAGGTAATATCCGAATATCCGGTAGGAACTGGAATGTTCTTAGCCGATGCCTATTCTTAAAACACGGGCATACTCAGGGCTCGAATTTAACGCTCGCCCGGTCGCCCGAGGCGAGAACATTTTTGCGCGGGCGAGTAACTTTTGGAAATCACTCGCCCGGTGGGCGAGTGATTTTTTGGTGAGTCGTAACATAAACCCAAACAAGAAACAGAAACCTAATTCTACTGCAGACAATGCAAAATATGAGAAGAATCGTGTGTGTCTTTTTCAAGAACGCTGGCTAACAGAACACACGTGGCTACGTTTTGACCAACAACTAAATTCGATATTTTGTTCTGTTTGTGAGATATCTAACGTAGGAGATAAACACGGTCCATTTCTAAAGGGCAGACAAATATTACGTAATTAATTATTATTACAAAATTACGTTTTTAAGTTATAGTGGTACGAGTAGATTTTTGGAGTAGGAATACGGACTAGTGTTTTTAATTTCCGACTAGTAAATTTACAAGAACACTCGCCCGGAGGGCGAGTGCTAAACATTTTAAAATTCGAGCCCTGGGCATACTCTTTAAAGTGGCTCATGCGAGTGTACCAGCAGACTCAAGAGTATAATATTATTATTCAGCTACAACTGATAAAATAGGGCCTACTTGGTATTTTTTGTATCAGATAAGTTTACAACTGTAATTTATTTTACTACTGTGAGTATTAATATATTTTTAATTGTTACATTTTAGGAAAACATATTTATTTTCATCTCTTATTGGGACAGTTGCTAAATGACTAGTCAAGTATTGCCATGGCAATTGCCAACCTCGGAAATCGAAACGTTTCATCAAAGTAACACGTTAATCACTAAATTAGGCTAATGGGCCTATGGACGAAATAATGCTGTGTTCGTTAAACATTAAACATACAATATGATAGGCTTTCATGTAATTACAAACAATAAATATACGATATGTAATAGTTGAAAATTCTTCTCGAGAGTTTGGTCAACCTGGTATTTTGGCTTGGCAACATGGCGCGGGTTGCCTTCCCCTTCAGGAAAGCGCTATTTGTACCGGTCGCGACGTACGCAGCCTATTTTCTCCAAAGTTATCTGTGTACTTTCGTTAGGTTAGTCGAACTTTCCGCCTAGTTGTAGTACGCCACGCTAGTTCTAGGATATAATCGATAAGAGCGCATCCGAAATCCTTTCCGTTAAAAACGTTAAACACTGTAGAGTGTAGAATATTAGCTGTGAAAAGTACGCATACGTCGCGCCCGGTACAGATAACGCTTCCGGAGACCGAGTGGATGCGTCGAGAGAACTGCCGCCTCGAAAGTGTTTCATACCAAAGTAAACAGTAATTGCGAACACATGCTATATACAGACGTCAATTTCATTCAAGAAACATTGGCAGAAGGCTTTAAAAGTATTAAAAGTCTCCTAATTGCCATCACAAAACTTTTATGCTCGTTTTAAGTCCGCCTGCAGATCTGCTGGTGCTGGGCTGCATAAGTATCGCTCTGGACCGGCGTGACACTGTAGGTGCTGCTGGCCCAAAGGTTAGAGTACTCGCCTTCCACGCGAAAGGTCGCCGGTTCGAGTCCCATTTGGGAAAACTTTTTTACTTTTTTTTAATCATCCCATCATTATTGTTCACTTCTTATCCATGACGGGTATGATTTTTTTAACTTTTCATTGGAAATTACTCAAACACGAAGACATTTTTCCCTCAACGTTTGGTTAGGGCTAGGCTATTAACGTAAAAATATAACAATAATATAAAACGACCAGTGCGTATAGGTATTATATTTTCATGCCGGTCAATGTTGTTCTCGGATTGCTCCGTGAGCATTGTCCTCCCGTGTCATCTTTCGCGGTGGCTAGGCGAACATACTGCTGTAGGCCTACCTCCCAGCCTCGGCGCTACGTCACAGTGTGTGACGTCACGCAGCGTTGCCAAGTCTATCAGGCGCTTCGACTTCTTTTAAAGTATGCGGTAACTTTGATCTACAATATCGCGATAATTAATTCGGGAAGGTGATTGTTTCAAAAGCTTGTTGTTTAGAGGATGGAATAACGAAAATTTTAAGCCATTTTTTAATAATGTGTTGTATATTTTGGATGTTCTACGACACATTTAGTGAACGAAAGTGTGGTTTTTTGCTCACCTACCATGTTAGAAGATAGGAAATTCCATCTCATTAAAATGATGATTCCTCAAAATTTAATTCGGGAACATACTTTCTCCTATGGCAATTATTAAAAAGCACACTTTCAGGAATAACATATGTGAATTGTGGGCAGATCTGAAAGAAGGTCAGTTATGATGGAGCCACTTTAAAGGGCTAATAACTCAAAAAATTATTTTTTACCACATGATCTATAGCACAATACTATACTAAAATGACAGTTTAAAAAATTATATCTTGTAACTGCGATTTAACACGAATTTTTCAATTTGTTTGATCCAGAAATTTGCGAAAATTTGTGTTTTGGGAAATTTCTTAAAATCGGCTTTAACCTGCTTCTTTTTTGGTCCGCATAAGTACTAGAGCTTAGTAACAATCTAAAAGGCCCATCTTTTACATAGTATCTTGAAACTGTGCCCAAATATACCCTCAAACACGCAAAAATATGCATTCCAAAATCACACCCAATCTTGGTAATCAACATATTTTGACCGAACTACTTGCCCAAATTACAATCCAAAATATAGAGAATTTACAGAAAAGGATGTAGAGTACGTCAATAATGGCCAATATTATTTTGGATCAAAATCCTCCAAGGTCACGGGGCATAAAGATCGTCTCCATGTTATTTCTTATGGGAGATTTTTGCCGATGGGACCTAGCTCGAAAAATGTCATGTTTGACAATTTTTTAGGAGGTCATGATGGCCCCAATAATTTTTCTGTTAATTGCTAAATTCATTCCTAGTTAGCCTGAATGAAATATATTTTTTGAGTTTAGCGGTTAAATACCTATTTAATTGCAGGGAGTGTACAACAGCTAGCTGGAGTGACAATTCCCACTCGAGCAGTAGCTCACGCTGGCGTATTCTCGGAAGTCTTTCCTTTACACTCCACGTAACTCTCCCAGACCACAACCTCAAGTGTAGACTATATATAATAAGACCAAACAAGCAAGCATGTTCAATCTTGTGTTGTTTTTTAAACGATTTGACGATTATTTACTGCCAATTGATTTCCACGCATTTAGGTACCACTTTACAAATGCGTCCAGTCCTGCTCGTTTTATCCTGCCTTGTGATGTCAGCGGGTGATCATTACGCTATATCCATTCATTGCATTGTCGCCTTATATATGCTTTAAATGGTTTGTTTTAAGACAGGTCCTAAGGTTGCGGCTGGAAAGTGTTACGTTTTAGTGACGACTTGACGTTTTCAGTCAAATGGCCGCGGAAAGCCTCGAGTACCAACATCGACTTCATATTTAACAGTGCACCAGGCATTCGAAACCAAACACATTTGAGCCTAAAACGGGTTTGGTTTCAAAGGCCTGGTGCATTGTTAAAAAATATTAATTTAATAGTATAACATTTCACGTGGTGGCTTATACGGGTCAAAGAGTTTAAAAAAAATGATGTCCTGAAAACTACAGCGTGACTTATATGCATGTAAATACTGTTGGTATTACGTTGCTAAATATATTAGCTTAATTATTAGTACACACTTCAGTTTGCAGTAGACTTGCAGTAGGTACCTACTCATTATCATTACTATGTAGATGTACCGTACCAATCAATCAACCATATTAATATTACCTACCGGTATTACAACTTCATTGATGTACATAATGCCAGTGGCAAGTTTAAGCCTCCACACTTGGGTAGGCCTACCTACTTCCTCGCTCCCTACCATTATGCACTAATTTCTTGCCTCTTGAACTCCTCTTTTGGTAGGATTGTTCTAGTAGGGCCTACACTAGAAAGAGATGTGCCCACATTCCTTAACAGACTCGTGCCCCTTTTTTGTAAAGGACTCCATCTTTGTATTTTACCCACCAATTCGAATCAGTCTTTTTAGCTGTTGATTTTGTATGGTTTCATATATCTTTGCTTCATCAGACACTTTCTTACTACTGTGTTGGCCATACACAGAGCATTTTGTTTAATTTTGAAACCAGATCGTTAATAGTTAGCCTAATGTAAGCTTTCAAAATATGTGTTACAAATTAAAATTTAAGTAATGTATTTATTTACAGTGTTAAATATGAAATTATTGACTTAAATGGTGTGGATAGTAGGGTCATCCCGGAATGACCGGGACAGTCCCGTTTTCGAAGAGAATGTCCCATGTGACGGGACGATAAAAATCCCGGTTTTGAGAAAAAATTATCAAAACGTGGTATGGACAGTGCGAACACCCGCGGATGAACGCCAGAATCAACAAGGCCGATTCAGAACAACTTTAAATTTATTATGGGCCTCGTTGCTAGGACGGCTCCAAAGTCACCGTTTACAAATTCCAAATACAAGAACTGATGGACTTAAGGGGAATCCCTAGACCCAAATAAGATTTCTAAAGAATGCAGCAAAGATGTTTGAAAAGTAAGTATAATGTAAGAGGGGCTTAATAAAAGAGCGGATAATTTTTTAGATTTTTTTTTGACGGGACAAAACCTCAGAATCAACAATTGTATTCAAATTACTGGAATCAGTTGCTCAAGTTCAAAATTGAATTTTTAGCAGCGGTTTTTTGTATATTATTTCTACACTCCTTTATCTAAACCTTAATATAAGTATTATTGGTTTTTTTTATTTTTCTGGGGGGTTTGCACGATTTTTTCCTTTTTTTAAAACGGTACAAAATTTAAAAATTGCCCCGGCAGGGGAAAAAAAAAAAAATTTTTTTTTTGCCGCAAAAAACCATATTAAACCCCAAAACCTTTAATTTAGATTGTAGAAAAAGGAGTGTAGAAAAATATAAAAAAAAAACCCCCCTCTTTAAAAAAATTAAATTTTGAACTTGAGAAAACTGATTCCAGAAATTTAATAAAATTTGTTAATTCTGAGGTTATTCCCGAAAAAAATTTTTCAAAAAAAAATCGCCATTTATAACCCCCCCTTTTAATTCTACTTATTTTTCAGACGTTTTTTACTGCATTCTTAAAAAATTATTTGGGTTTGGGGATTCCTCTTAAGCCCAAAATCAGAATTTTAAAAACTTCTGATTAAGGGGGGAATTAAACCCTGGACCTTCTGCATGGAGGCAGAGACTTAAACCCCAAAAACCCAACAATACCATAAATACTCGCCACTTAGCTGCAGTTGGAGCTAGGTAGAGACTCTGTAATTAAATTCAATTCATTCTAAAAATAGGGAGTGTCACAATCAAGGAGACTGGTTAGGCCTAGTATTTTAAATGCCAAAGAATCTTTTACAAAGATAAATATTGATAAAAACACAAATTACATAACTATTAATTAATTTGACCGGTCAAGAATTTATAATAAACCACAATAATAATGGAAATACAATGCAAATAAAATAAAAAAATAAAAAAAATAAAAAATTTTTTATTTAGATTACCCACTCAGTTATATAACTGATTTTCAGTGGGGGACTTTAAATCAAAGCGACCAAGCCAACCCTGCAGGCCCCGACGCAATCGCCCTACAGTCTGAGCGATAACCAACCAAAGATCGATATTTTAATAGGAAATAAAGCAATCAGTGGTATGGACAGTGCGAACACCCGCGAAATCAACGCCAGAATCAACAAGGCCGATTCAGAACAACTCTGAATTTATTATGTGCTTCGTTGCTAGGACGGCTCCAAAGTCACCGTTTACAAAACTCATAAGACAAGAACTGATGGACTGAAGCCCAAAATCAGAAGTTAAAAAACTTCTGACTTTAGCGGGAATCGAACCCTGGACCTTCTGCATTGGAAGCAGATACGCTAACCACAAGACCAACGAGCCACACTCGTATTGAACCTCGGCTGGTGGTTAGTTATGTATGTGGTTGATTATACGGGTAGACCTTGTAGGTCTATGAATACAAGTGTTAATATGGCTTAGTGGTCTAGGCTTATTGCCTGCCTGCCTGCCTACAAATTGTGAAGGCGGTGCACCATGACAGAGATAGGCTTCTCAGCTGTTGTTTACTTCGTAAAAATGACATAAAGCTCCTGAATATTACGAGAAGGCGATTGTACTGACTTTCAGATGAGTGTGATTTATTGTGAGATTCAGGAAGTGTTGGTGATGAGCTAGCAAATAATGCAATCGTTGATAACGATGTGGGTGAAAATTAGAGAACTTCTAACTGTAAGACTATTTTTCCTTATTTCCATTTAAATGTCGCGCCATATAAATATAAGCTATTATGATAACTACTAAGGTAATAATATAGAATGCAGTGAGATGACAATATTGACATTGGGTTGGAGACTTTGTGAGAGTGCGTGAAGAGCAAGAGCGTTGTGCGTTGTTAATTGTTTTGTGTTTAATCAATGTTGCTTGTAATTGTGAGTAGTGAGTATTTCATAATATTATTAATAAATCATATCGTAAAACATTTGTGAAGTCTTGGAGTCCTTTCAATTGAGATTGCCGAGAGTAAATCCCAGTTCCAGTGTGAACCTTGAGCATCAAGAGCGGCAAAGCGGCGCCTGACATGAGAAAGTAGCTTTGAAATAGTAAGTAAAAGCTAACATAACCAAGATGAAATGATGCGATGACACAAGTAGGGCTAAGCCTAGGGCTGGGAATATAAACTGGTAAAGCAAAGCATGTGAACTAAAAACAATAGGCCTAGGACTATATTTTTGTGCATACATGTGATTTTGGCCCGTAGGCAGGGTGCGGGGGGGGTGCCAGCCCCCGTAATATGGTTTTATCTGCTTCTGTACGGGCAAAATAAGCAAAGTATACTCATGGCTCAATGGGTTAATTGATGTTTTCAGGGCAGTCGCTAATTTCAGGGCAGACGCGTCCTCCCACTTACTTTTTGAAATTGTATAATTATAAAGTCAATACAATTACAATGTTGTGACACACTATACTATGTATTTACAAAATTACAATGTAAAAGCCTATGACTATGAGTTTTAAAAGTTTCTTCCATAAAGAAAGCATTTTAAACGTTTTTAGGCATTTACAAGTAGGAAGCAAATTAAATTTTTTTCGCCTTCAACCATAATAACCATGGGAAGAACTGGAAAAGTTTGAAAATCAGTTATGTGACTGTGTGGGTAGACTCTAAATACGGATTTATTTGTTTATTTATTTTTATTTATTTATAACTTTACTCCAGCACACCCGTATTAGTTTTGCAAGGCCGTCCCCCCACCTTTCTCCAGACAATTGACAATTCCTGGATATGCTACTGCTTGCAATGTTTTTATTTTTGGGGGAAATAAGGGTAGTATAATAAAATAAACTTACAATTTTTTTTAGTTTAATTCATATCCTATTTTAACATCCCCATATCGGCTATAGGCCTACCAAACGAAAAAAGCGCCTTGCGAGGCTATATGCTTACCCCCCCCCTCCCCCTTCCCTTTATTGGGATAGTGTAGTGTTACTTGTTTTGTCTTTCCCCCTTGGAAAATATCCTGTTGGCGCTCATGAACAACACAAAATGGACAGTTCTGGCTTCTTTGGAGTAAACACAATCTAATATTTATGTTGCCTTATCCCTTCTTAACTCATCTAGTCATGTGTCATTTCCATAACCCTTTCTACCCTTACCTTCTGTTTTCAGCCTCCATCCATATTTTTATTCTTACAATCCCAATCCTCAATCCAGTGCTTTGGTTTATAAATATGTCTGATTTATTTCCCAAGTTTGGATTTTACTTAGAGATACCGATACCAATATTGAGAATCAGTTGATACTATGTAGTGGTATCAGAAGAATCCGTATTAGAAGATTTTGCTGATTTACCTATTTCACATCAATTGATCAAAAGATACCATCAATATCATTCATAATATCAATTGTTATTAAAGTGTAGCCTACTCCCATGTCCTAATTACAAGCAAGTTCCCTTATTGTAGTTAAATGTCATATTTTTGGATTTGATTTTGTAGGGAATTCTAAACAAATACAGTAAGTATCGGAATTGGTATCCGAATCGGTTCATAGAAAAAGTGGAATTGGTATCGGCAAATTCTGGTATCGCTCCATCTCTAGTTGTAGTGTACTGTAAACTTTCATGTTTTTGTTTTTTTTTTCATGAAGGGAGTTGAATTCGCTTATTTGTCCCACCCTGCCCGTGCCTTAACGGAGAAGAAGATGATTACGATCGCGCAGCAGAGTATGCCCAAGATAGATGGCACTACTTCGTCTGAAGCTCAGTTGTGATTATGAGGTAAATATGTCAACTCTGCACTAATTATTTTGGTAGTCGTAAGTGTTGTGTGTTGTATTAGTTTTAATTTTTTTCTAAATTTCCATCCACATCCCCATAGGGATCCTAAGTTTTTAAAACTAGAAGGAAATTGGTATTCCCTAGTGTTCGCACCCATACGAGTTAGATGGAACGGAAACGTAACTCACTCTATCTTTTAACTCATAGAAAATAAATCAAAATCATTAACACCACATGATATGTAATTTTGTGAAGTTGTTAATGGCATCCATCCCACAAAATTCATCAACGCTTCCTAAATACAAGATAATGCTAGTTACAGGAAGCCACTATAGGCGCTGTCGCAAATGAACGCCATTGGACCTACAACCTAAGCGAGACGCAATCTATGTGTGTGCAGCTGAGGCATCCTCACTTTTCATGCGACTGTCCGAGCTTGCCACATTTATTTTGCATTCAATATTTTATTGGCATATTTAAGGTATTCTTTGAAAAATATGTAACCTGGCTGGTATAACAAACAGTTGCCACAAAGCAGAGCTGTTATCAAAATCTGTGTTGATGCCACAGCCAAAAGTTTTTAACTTTTTTTTTCATTCATTTTGAGTTTATAAAAGGTTTGGCAACAGTGTAGGCCCGACTATATGCAGTCTTGAGGTCAGTAATTTTTTTTTTAAGTAGTGTGCTATCTCTAACGCTACTTACCTGGATGTAGCGACTCTACATTTGCGCTACACGAGAAATTAAGCATGCTACTTTTCGGCTACATGTTTGTGTTCATTAGGGATGTGTGAGGCGATATGGTTTTGGGCGGAAAAGTAGCGCATTTCTCGTGTAGCTCGAATGTAGCTTTGCTACACCTGGAAAAAGTAGCATCTTTTTTGGGGCATCTAGTGTTAGCAATGGCAGGATACTTTTTAAAAGTAGTGTCCCCAAGACTGTCAATATCTTTTTTTTAAATAATGTATTAATTTCATGTAGTATTTCTTAATAACATTAGAAAATACTAAGGTTGTGCCAGAAATCTTAGGGCCGCTTCACACTAGGTGACCTTCACCGATGACGTCGTCGGTGTCTCTCTTCGGAAATGTATTGGTTTAAATGAGAGCGTTCACACTGGCTCGCTGCAGAGTTTGGCCGAGTCACAGAGACCCAACTGTCACTCGACCTCGTAACCGAAGTCAAACAGGGTCACAGAAACCGAGCCGAATACTGCGGAGACACTTTTTCATCGGGAGCATTCACATAGAGTGACTGGCGACGGTCATTTGAGGTAGGGTGGGAACAAAAAACGCACAGTTTTCTTGCAGAGTGAGTCAAACATGTTCTATTTCTAGCCATGACCTTGAATTTATATTCGACAATGAACAATGAGGGAGTTTCGGACCTACTGGTAGTGCTGGACACTATTGACGCACAAGTGTTGGTCGTAAATACAAGTGGCTGTCTCCAGTGACGAACACGACGTGACCTAATGTGAAGCTGCCCTTCGTATCCTTGAGACACTAAAAAATATTTGAAAAATTAATCCTGAGAAGTGGCAACCCTGTCAAATTTAAGCTGGTTACTGTTTCAAACAATTGATTTCTTACATTTCAGATGCCAGTCCTGAGTCCAGCTATTATTAACCCAAGATATTGTCAAAAAGATTGTTTTCCTACTTAAAACCGTCATCATCTGTGTATGTTTAATGGGGCTTTATATGCCTCTTCAAGTGGCGTAGATTAGCTTAAATGTTGCGCTCATAGACCAACCTTCTTTACTCTTTTTACTGGCTCCATATGTGAAAGTCCATTTATGTTGCAATTGTGACTGATGCCTAGAAAAAGAGGAAGCTATTGATAGTTATTGATGATATACCCATAAGGCTAATATGGCATTTGTTGCATATGAATGGGAAGCCATATAAAAAAGCAACTACAAAGTGCAATTTCAAGTTACCCATACTGTGCATTATTGTGTTGGATTCATTTTGTTACAACAAATTGTCAAGAAACATGCCCCATAACAACCTTTGTTTCTTAACTTACAATTAGTTTGGAAAAGGCCAACCGGCTAGTTTAGTTTAGATTGGAGAAGGGTGTACAGGTTGGGAAAGCATAGAGAACATAAAGCCCAGCCTGAAGGGCTGGGGGCTACAAAACTTTTCACCTGCTGATGACAACTGCAGCTAATTTAAAGTTGTTTGTTACCAAACAGGCGAAACGCGTCGTAGATTAAGGTAACAAACAACTTTAAATTAGCTGCAGTTGTCATCAGCAGGTGAAAAGTTTTGTTGCCCCCAGCCCTTCAGGCTGGGCTTCATGTTCTCTATGCTTTCCCAACCTGTCAACCCTTCTCCAATTATGTTTCTTAACTGTAATTGGAAGCTTACCCAAGCTAGATTACAAGTACTAATTTGACTAACAGTCTGTACCAAGAGATAAGCCAGAAGCCTGTATTCCTATGTAGGTACATGTTGTGTGTACCATTTGATCATTATACAGTCGAGCCCACTTATAAAGAACTCTCTTTTAACAAAGTTCTGGATATAACAAAGTAATTTTAAAGCTTATTAATTAAAAATACATGTAAAGTGACTCTTTTTTAACAAAGTTTTTTTTTAACAAAGTAAAAGTCACTTTTTGTCAAGTTTGTTATAAGTGGGCTGAACTGTATAACTGTTGATAACAATACAATACCAATTATTTTATTCCATCCTATGCTAAGATCAATGTTTGTGGGTTTCTGATTCTGCCCACATTGAAATGATTTTGATTTTACACACACTTAGGGCTGGACACAGTTTGGAAACATGTTGCATTTGACGATAGTTCCAGACCCAAACCGACTCCTATTACATTTATCTTAGATTTAATGTTTTAACTTGCACAATCATAATCATATAACCTACAAACGTGAAGTTAAAACTAAAAGCAACATCTTCTGTTGATGTGTTTTGATTGCTCTCATCAGTTACATCAGTTAGGTACATGTTGTGTCGTACCATTTGATCATTTTATAACTGTTGGTAACAATATCAATTATTTTATTCTATCCTATGCTAAGATCAATGTTCGTGGGTTTCTGATTCTGCCCACATTGAAATGATTTTGATTTTACATACACTTAGGGCTGGACACAGTTTGGAAACATGTTGCATTTGACGATAGTTCCAGACCCAAACCGACTCCTATTACATTTATCTTAGATTTAATGTTTTAACTTACACAATCATAATCATATAACCTACAAACGTGAAGTTAAAACTAAAAGCAACATCTTCTGTTGATGTGTTTTGATTGCTCTCATCAGTTACATCAGTTAGGTACATGTTGTGTGTACCATTTGATCATTTTATAACTGTTGGTAACAATACCAATTATTTTATTCTATCCTATGCTAAGATCAATGTTCGTGGGTTTCTGATTCTGCCCACATTGAAATGATTTTGATTTTACATACACTTAGGGCTGGACACAGTTTGGAAACATGTTGCATTTGACGATAGTTCCAGACCCAAACCGACTCCTATTACATTTATCTTAGATTTAATGTTTTAACTTACACAATCATAATCATATAACCTACAAACGTGAAGTTAAAACTAAAAGCCATATCTTCTGTTGATGTGTTTTGATTGCTCTCATCAGTTTATTTTAGTTAATTCTGTTTTAATGCATAGTAAATGGTGAATTTATAAACCATATGCATTGAAATAAAATTAATTGTATTCAAAAGACTCCCCAATATTTGGTTGGTTGGTGTTATCGTAAACATTTTCGTCATAAATATATACGTAAACATTGTACATTGTGCACAAAGAATTTCTGTTCAATGTACAGCACATGAGCTTATACAAATTTAATGTTTGTGCAATTCAATATTATTGCAGCTTCTTAGTTTTAATTAAATTTAGTTTTGTTATTTGTATTTCATGTATGTATGTATACAGGACCAAAACCTATATTATTTGTGGGCAAATGATAGTCGAGTCGTCGTAGAATAAGAATATCAACACAACCTAGCAAATTCTTCCTCGATTAGCGGTGAGGGACTGTATGTGGAGGCATAAAAACAAAAAACTTTTTTTTTGTGAAAGTGATATTTTAGTGCAGTATAAATAAAAAAAAATTAGGGGGGGATAGGAAGCGTCGGCCGTCCAAGAGATAGGTGGAGGGACCAAATAAAACAGAGCGTAGAAGAAAGATGGAAATCATGGGATTCAAGGAATAACAAAAAAAGAATTGGAGTACAGAAATAAATTGTGAGAACTTGTAGAAATGCCTGTTATAGAAGACAGCAAGAGAAGATGTGCTGATCCTTAAGTCCATAGTTCGAGTAGAGTAACTTGTGATACGTCACCCCCCCCCCCCCCCCGACCCGACTCATGTTAGAACCCGGTAATTGATATAATAAATACTGTATGTTCATCAGCACCCGTGATTCTATCAAATGTAACTGTCAATTATTTTCTGGGATGTTAAATGCTCTTATAGAATAAATTAGATTTTGGATTTAAATGAACCATTTTTCTCCAATTAAAAGTAACAATACGCTAAAAATCTAAATTGAATTGATCTAAATGGATCTTGATTTTTCGATGAAGAACACATAGGCCTATAAGCACGCACGTCAGTCCGTTGCAGTTTCTTTTCTGTGCTAGAGATCTGGATTTCAAAATAAGCAAAATTAATTGTTATCGTTTTCTGTAAATTTCACTACAAAAATAATTCTGTATGTTCAAATTGGATCTACGAAGGAAGTAGACTCTGGATAGTGACCTAGGCTTAATGAGGTGATATGATGTGTTATAGCAAAATATGTGGTTGAACTGCATATATTTACCATCACCTTAATCTTAACCCAATGTATGTCTAACAGGCTACTCACAGCTAATGTTTTCTTTGATTTAACTATCGAGATAAAACCTTTTGACACATTATTCTTATAGGCTTTTATGCCATTCATGCTTTGTGTAATATTCTATGACGGCTCTATTACCAGCTCCATTTTATTTGTTATGGGTTGGTGCTATAACACAAACACTTTGCATGGAGACTATGTATAAAGTCAATGTGTGTCAATGATTGTGTTTTCTCTTTTTTCTCCACTATGTGAGGCCTATTTCAATTTTTGTCTTATGTATAATTAATCATAATTTTTTACCTAAGACTAAGTTTAAGTAAGATATATTTCTTTTGTGTCATATCTTGTATAATTTACAGTGATACATTTTGTGTATTAACTATCATACAGTAGATCTTCTTTAAAAATTACAGTAGTAAGTCCTGCAAAGCTAATAACGAATAGTATTGGCAGAAGTGCAAAGACATAACACGTTATTGACTGATATACCTCGATTTTCGTTCCTAATGCTTTGAGCTCTATCACCCCTAGTAGGTTTCAGTGCCACTAGCATTGTCTTCAATCAATGTTGTAAGAACATTGTACACAAACAATCTAGACTGTTAAGATGAATGCATCGGAGCATTTTGTAGGTATATCTCAACTTTGAATTGTGGCTATTTGTTGTTGCCTAGGTTTAAACAAAATATATTGTTGCAAGTTATAACTTAACTGCTGTAGATTCTCTTCAACTTAAGATCTATCCATTCAAAAACGGTTAATGTGCGTAGTACATGGCTATAAACACAATTCAATGCTTTTGGGTTTTTGATGTTCAGTGGGTTTAATTTTAAATACTACCTTTTAAGAGACTAGTGAACACATTGTAAACTTCATAGTCTTGATAGCATAATTATCGTACTTGTAGCATGGAGAAACAATGTAATTGCCCCGTAGTAAATAGATATTCTAGGGCGCGAACTTTGAAGTAATGGTTGGCGGTAGGATGAAGGAAGGCCTTCACACTAAGAATTACACAGTTGAGTTTATAGGCACGAGTGTTCAGTGCATTGGAAGAGAATGTCCCTATAAGAGTGGCATTGAGCTACTTTTTAAAATGCTAATATCTTTTGAACAAGAAGTATATGTACTAGAAATTTCATTCACATAACGTCATTCGCCATTCTTTCCTTAACCTACCACATTTAGTAGAATATTAAAACGATGCTTAGAATTTAAATGAATTCAAGTTTAATAAGATGATGTTCGCATTTTTCATCTGCGTTGCGCGCCGATCCTCTGTGATTGTCTGTTGAATCGAAGAAACAAACATGTCGGACAGCCGAGCTCGCCGTGCACATGGATGTTGTACGTGAAAAGCTGCTTCTCGCTAGTTGGCTGTGCACATGCGTAGGTTTTCCTAATTTTTTCTACTGTGCGTCTCTTTCAATTGAATGGCTCCAAAACGCAAAACGTACATGTGTTTCAACTTTCAACTATGTTTATTCAAATTCTGTTGGGAGTTTCATAATTTGACTGTATCAAATTGTTCAAGAAAAGAATGGTGAATAACATAATGTGAATGATATTTCTTTCATACTTCTTGTTCAAAAGATACAAGTGTTTAAAGAATAACCCGATGCTATTCTTATTGGGGGTATTAGCTTCCAATGCACCAAACTTGCTTCCCTCATTACACTTGTGGTTCCCTATAGTGTGTAGCTAGAGATGCAGCATGAAGAAATCCCTTATTTGTACGATGTACCACTGAAAATACGCGAGAAGCCTTGTATGTTTTGGCCGACATTAAAGTCTCGACGACAGTGCATTGATTTGTACATTTGCCTAAATTAGTTTCATAGTAACTTGTAACAATATAATATTTAGTTGGAAACATAGGCAGCTCAAATAGCTACCATTCAAAGTTGAGTTTAATCTCCAAAATGCTTCGACGCATCCATCTAAAGAGTTGAAATGGTTTGTGTATAATATTGCTAATAGGTCGATTGAAAAAGACAATGTTACACGGCTTATATTTAAAAAAAACTAGTCTTGGTGGGTTGAAAACCTCAACGGGGTTGATTTTTGGGCTTTGGCATATGTGATTACAGTTAAACTGTGTATTGTATGAGGTTCATATGTTCTGTTCAGTCGTGGTTTAGTACGTTAAAATAAGAGTTCTACTGTATGCAATTCTACTTGCTTTTGACTTATTAGTGAGACTATGTTATTGATATGTTATGTTACACATACTGTGTTAGTGTTGTTCGTGGACTTCTCAAAATATATGTTGTATTCATTGTTGAATTAATTAAGTGTCATGAGAAAACTCAGGAATAATATGTAAACTGTAAAGTAAATTAAATGCAATTTATTTACTTACTGATCGGCTTTTATTTTGTGTGGGTTATGTCTTTCGTGTCAGCAGCTTTCCAAAGTTCCAACTGAAGAAAACCTCTTACCGACTTCTCCAACTCTACCAATGAGAACAACGTCCTAAAGAAATATTGTGTAGAATTATATCACTTGTACGGCACAGCAACATCAAAAACGCTCATCCATCAACTCAAATGTGAAAAGCATTTGTGAAGTTGCCTACTACAAAATTATGTCACAAAGTGTGTTGATTTCAAAATTTTATCTTTGTGTTTTACGCCTTACGGCTGCAAACTGATTTCACAACCTCTTATAGGTTTCATCAGACAGCACAGATAGTAAACAATATTTTGCAACTAATCATACAAGATCAAATTCTGGGTGTCATGTATTACATTAAGTTTTTCAGGTTAATATATTTCCTGACTTTGGGTTTGTCAGACTGAAACCAATACTTTCTAGACTGCCAATTTGACTCCTGGAATATGCAATAAAATAAGGGGACACTTTTGCTTCAGGTTGATATGATTAACCGGGGCTTACCATCGATGTGCTGTCAAGTTTTTTCCTAAATTTCATTTAGTGACTTAGGACTTTTAAGTAGAAGATTAAAATAACAGAAACATCACCAAAATAATTAATCATAGACTTTTCCAGATCTATAAAATGCTCTGACTTTCCAGGTTTTCAAAACTTTGTAAATACCCTAAGCATTATCAAGCTAGCAGGTCAACAATCATACCACCCCCTAGAATCACGCCTGTTTAAAACTACCTTAATGTCACTACCAGGACACCTAGTTACATTATATAAGTTTGATGAAATATAATTATTTAACTACGTACACTGTTAGAATATTGACACAAAGCTGATGTGCAGTGCTCTACCTATAGACAGTGGTAGCTCATGTGTAATGTGTGAGACTGATTAGACGGGTCACAGGCTCGCTCGCATCGACTTCTTTTAGCCATGTGACCTCATGGGTCACAATTTTCTGTTTTCCTACTACGAGCCTAAGCTCTTTATAGGGAATCTGATTTTTATAGAAGCACTTGATTGTTTTTGGCTTTGGCTTTTTGGACTTTGTCAAGAATTGAGTGTTAATCGTGTCAGGATAGTTAATTGGTGTTTGAAGGATTGTCTTTGCGTTAAAGCTTTGAGTTGTATTTATTTATTTGTCAATATATCGTTAACAGGGCAGAGCCCCACCAGTAACGTATAATAAAAACATAGACACATGTACAAACATGCATGCAAAACATAACTCAAGAATGACAAATACACAGGAACATGTAATCATAATTGGATGGTCACAGGCTCCATTTCCTACAATCTTAACAGAAAGTTTTCCCCAAAGTTTTTTATAAATGTTGAGGCGAATGCCATGGATTTAGCCCTCTTAAACACCCCATTAACCTTTCCTTCACAACCTTAATTACTGGTTTCTAGTTAGTCACCTGAAGAGAGTCACACCTGTTACAACTGATGTGTACTCTACTGCAAGCATCCCTATGAAATTTCTGTTTGTCTGCCTTTCTCTCACCTAGTATAGGGCTATTGCAGCATCTGAATTATATCCTAGACAGTCCTAGAGTAATACCATTGAGTATACTATGGAATACTATGGACAACGCAATGAAAACCGTTTTAAATAATAGCATACTTTATAATTAAACTTGTAATTTGTAATGTGTGCGTCCTAAATTAATGAAATGAAATAAACAAAGTAAGTAGTAGTAATTCAAATACTATATCATAGGTAAATAAATAGGATGCTATAAACTAACGATGATAATAGTATAATAATTTTATAATAAAATAATTATTATAATAGGCCAATCTTATAACCATTACCTAGTTATCTACCATTTACAGTATATAGGGTGATCGGCAAATGGCAACATTATCTCAGTATGTATATATGTTATTGTAAACCTTTATGTAGGCTAAAAGTAAAATCTAACCGACAGTGTTGGATCGACCGGGTTCAAATCGCGTGGAGACCGGCATCCTGACTGAAGGTTTTTCCCGAGGTTTTCCTCAGTCGGCGATGCAAATGCAAGGGATTGAGTCCTCTCAAGCCTCCCTCTGACATCCCTTCCCAATTATACTAACTCCAATAGGCCTATAGCCTACCTAATAGAGATGGGAATTTTTGCCCGAATGGCCCGGAAGTCGGGCCGGACCGCTTTTCTTATGGACCGCCGGGACGGGCCGGGTTCGGGACGGGCCGGGTCTGTAGGTAACATTGAAATTTCGGGACGGTTCGGACAAGTTCGTACTCTCAGGCCGCTTTGGGCTTTCGGGATAGTTACAACGGTATACTAGTTGAACTAAGAAATACCATCATAATACACAATCTGTTGTCTAAAATGACGCCGGCAGAGCCTCTGCCGAGTCTAAAAATCCTCGTGATTTTATAGTCTTCGAAAGAACCGGGCTTCTGGGCTGACTTTCGGGCGATTTACGGTCCGTTTGGATTTTCGGCCCGGGCCGCAATATTATTTTAAACAGTCGGGCTGGGCCACCGTTTTTTTTTTCTACAAAAGTTCGCATCTCTACAGTACCTAGAAGAGGGGCATGCATTGCACCCTGGGCGGGTTTCTACGGGGAAAAAATGAAAGCGAAATCTAACAAAGAACTGCTCTGCGTGTATGAATTCATACATTTTCTGTACTAAACTTGTCACTCATACTAACAAATAGCTGGGATAAACAATAATATGTTCAAAATCGCAAGTTAAAGAAAACTCGAATAGGTATATGGGAATTGTAATATGTGAAAATGGAATGAAAAATAATAATGATCGATTGAAAAATATAGGGAAGTAATCTACGACTACAACGAAGAAATATAATTTTGAAAATGGGGCCATCTTATTATTATCTACTTTTAAAATAGTACTTAATTTCTGAGTTGCCGGCGTCTGTGAAGAATAAAAGTTATTCAGAAGGAGTCATTCATAGATAGGTTGAAGAAATTCAGGAAATTGAGTGACAAAAATATGTTCACTTTGAAGTTTGAAGGTATCATAACATGATCAAAATTTGGATAAAAATATAGGGAAGTAATCTACGACTACTAAGAAATATAATTTTGAGAATGGGGCCATCTAATAATAAACTAGTTTTAAAATAGTACTTACTTCTGAGTTGTCGGCGTCTATGGAAAAATAAAAGTTATTCAGAAGGAGTCATTCATAGATAGGTTGAAGAAATTCAGGAAATTTGAGTGACAAAAATATGTTCACTTTGAAGTTTGAAGGTACCATAACATGATCAAAATTTAGGTAGGCCTATGTCGAAACATACCGAATGGGAGAAAATCAGCGCAAAAACAGTTCATTTAGGCAGATTATTTAAAATTGCAATTAAACAATTTATTTTCCCAGGAAAACGCTTAAGTCCCGCCGCGTTGATGGATGAGCTTTTTTGTAAGTTTTTCTTTTGCGTAGGACCACTTTTCTTTTGCAAGTGCTTTTTGAATGCATTGTAGGTGATTGTTGTCAAGTTTCTATTGTTACTTGTTAATTGTTAAAATAAACCTAAAAAAAACTCATATTTAAACCTTTCTTCTATGGATTCTGGCTAACTTTTTCAACTTTTTCTTTCAGAAAGCAATACATCACCATTACCTTAATGTCCATGTAAAATATGAACGTTGTAGCCCCACCCGTTTGGTCAGAATCGGCCCAAATATTACGAAAATATCGCACTAAAAATCGTAAAAGTACGATATTCATGAGAAATATTTATTCAATTGTACCCAAAAACGTGGCAGGTCTTAAGTTCAGAGATTTCGAAGGCCCCCCAAATTTTTATCAAGATCGCATATGCCGTTTGCCCGGTAGCGTGCGAACAGACAGGGGGGGGGGGAAACAAAAAACATTGGAGCTAAATTTTTTGAGGGGTCAGTGAAATTGAAGTCTTCGCTTCGCTCATCCAAAAATATATTGACTTAATGGTTCTATATCAAAGTTAGGGCCTACGCCTACCTATTCACAATATCGTGCCTTAAAAGGCTGTGTGTTCACCAAAAACCAAAATCCAAAATATGCATAAAACAGCAGTTATAGAGTATGATCATTAATCACAGTCTTTTGAAAAGATCAAAATTTATTTTTTTGATTCTTTTGGTCGATTTATTTTTCTTCTATTGCTACTTTTTTGAACGATTTTTGGTGCTAAGTTTTTCCAAAAGTATACCATTTGGATGGCTGATATTTTTATTGTAGCTTACACTCATCTTTGACTATAGAATGTGTTATTTTGAAATTTGTATCTTCAATACCTTACATTTTACAGTGTATTATATTTTCCGGTACTTTTGTGGTATTTGTACCGTCAAAAGAAAAAAAATGAAGCTCTTAAGATACGAAAGCTATAGATTTCAAAATACCACATTCTATAGTCAAAGATGAGTGTAAGCTACAATAAAAATATCAGCCATCCAAATGGTATACTTTTGGAAAAACTTAGCACCAAAAATCGTTCAAAATAGTAGCAATAGAGGAAAAATGCATCGACCAAAAAAATCCAAAAAATATATTTTGATCTTTTCAAAACGCTGTGATTAATGATCATACTCAATAACTACGGTTTTATGTATATTTTAGATTTTGTTTTTTGGTGAACACACAGCCTTAAGAGGAAATGGCACATTTGGCAGTTAGCAAATAGCTATTTGCTCGACCAAGATGCATCCGACGTATATGAAACTTTGCTGAGTTGTCAATAAAGCATACATGGACAGCCCTGATGTCATAGATTTTCAAAACTTTGTCTTATTGTCCTCGCACCCACCGTCTCCTATGAGAGACACACGCCCTGCAGTATAGTAAATAGGAAACGGTGGGTCTGAGGAGGATATCAGCCAGAAAAACATCACGAATATAGTCAATTTTGGTGTTTTTAACCAAATCAAAATTCGTGAAAACTAATTTATTTTTTATAAATTATTTTAAAACAAAATTTGGAAGGATGTTACTGCAGAGCCCTATATTTCCACATTCTTGACATATGTTCAAAATTTCAAACACCTGTGATGTCAGTCGGCCGAGCGAACAGCAATTTGCCTAAAACGCATGTCCTACACATTACCTACGTTTTATAACCTTAGCAAAGCCTTGATGTATTATGTATATATAGCAGCTTGTTATACGATGACAGGAATGCACATTTTGTCCCAGCTCGTGTTATTTAAATACGTGACTTAAAAAGTTAGTGTGCTGCAGTTTTATTAGTAACACAAGTTGCTGCGTTGTATAATTTACCAAGTGTTTATTTACATACATTGTTTTCTATTTGTTAAATTTGTCATTGTTACTCTATTATTCGAAGGCAGATTGTTTGGCAGTGACGAAGGCCTACCCAGGAATATATTTTGGAACGGGAAACAAAAAGCTCTCACGGACAACGCAATGGCGGGGGGGTTATAGCACCATACAATTCAGACCCACAAGCAATTTTAAAACATGCGGTTTCCAAGTGTGTTATAGTACTTAGTAATAGTACAAGTTGTCTGTAAAATTTCACCTGATTCTTCCGGGATCATTTCATTTATTTCAATGTATCGAGAACAACGTGTCCAGGAACAATGCATGCCCTTATCTGGATATTGTGTGATCTGGTAGTTGTAAAAGGAATGTCCCAGGACTGTTTTAGAGAAGTCAGTCCTTCGCTTTAATTAACGACAGACTGGAAGAGGTTGGAAATGAAGTTCCAAAATTCATCTCTAGAGTAATGTCGGAATATGTCTCGTCAAAATGTATTGGATTACACAACTTACTAGCATAGGTACAATGTACGGTTATGTTATGTTGCAAACAAGTGCACTTCACAATTAATACGATGATAAATTCGTGGGTTATCCTGATCCAAATAATCCATGGTTATCTGGATGAGAGTCGTATAGCTTCGATTGATTCTGGATCACTTTGGATTACTCTATATGGTTGATCGAGCTGGTTTTATTTGATGTCAGTTGGAGTTTTAAGTTGAGTAAATCTATGTTTGGGTTCTCAGCAATGTTGCTTCGTAAAATAACCTCAATGTATAAGGCCTACGTGATCCACACGTTTTAAAAAGTCAAACATTGAATTTCATTGAGTTATTTTGAAGCTAAACTATAATGACAAGGTTCATGGTAACTGCAGTGCCCGCGTGCATTCAATGATCACTGTATGTGTCCATGAACGGGTTCTATCTAAGTATAATTTTATTTTGGCACGTCTTGTTTGCTAAATAACGTGACACCACATTTGATGTGATCAAGACTGCTGAGTTAGGTAGGCACCAATATCCGGTATATAAGAGTTTGCCTTCAAATCGAGAAGCACTATAGTTGTAGCACATTTTGACCACAGTTCTAGCACCATGAAGCTCGCCCTAGTCTTCTGCGTGCTAGCTGCTTTGTATACAGGCTCACAGGTTGGTAATTTTCAATTGGTGTATTGTTGAATGTTGAAATGCCATACCAATCAAGCGATTAAAAATTTGTATTTTGCAATTATTGTCGAATTGTCGAATCAGAGTCTTGCGCGTCAGCTACATAATAGGCCTGCTCGCTGGACATACTCTACCTACCCGTCATATAATATAATAATATGTCAGAAAGATAATTATTTTTCTATTGGATCTTTTTAGGATGAGGAGTTCGAGCTAGTTCGATCTAATAACGAGACGCACGTTATTAAAATAAAAAATGGCTTCTTCATTTGCTGGAAGCATTGAAAATAATAATGTTAATGTCTGTATGGATTGTTATTTGTGGTTGTAACTAGATTAGAGTAGGTCATGCCCTCAAAAAGCGTATTTCTAAACAAGCGAAGAGTATTACTATGAAAACGCTAAAGTCCCATGGCGTTGATGGATGAGCTTTTTTTTTAAAAAAAAATTAGTATGCGTGGGATCTCTTTACTTCTTCAAGTTCCATTGCAAAATCATTTTTGTTAAATTAGAATAATTTTTATAAAGTACTAATTGCTAAGGTAATTAGAATGTCAAATATCTGTAGGCCCGAAGATTCCTTTATGGACGCATTGTAGGTGATTGTTGTCAAGTTTCTATAGTTACTTGTTAATTATTGTTATACATTTAAAAAAACTCATATTAAAACCTTTATTTCTATGGATTATGGGTAACTTTTTTTTAACTTTTTCTTTCAAAAGGTACTACATCACCATAACCTTAATGTCCATGTAGGCCTATAATATGAACGTTGTAGCCCCACCCGTTTGGTCAGAATCGGCCCAAATGGCACGAAAATATCGCACTAAAAATCGAAAAAAATCGTAAAAGTACGATATTCATGAGAAATATTTCTTCGATTGTACCCAAAAACAATACACCTCTAAATTCAGAGATTTCGAAGATCCCCTGCAATTTTCATCAAGATCGGATATGCCGTTTGCCTGGTAGTTAGCTAACAAACAGACAGAAAAACAAACAAACAAACAAAAAAACAAAAAAAACACCCGAGCTAAATTTTTTGGGGGTCAGTGAAATTGAAGTCTTCGCTTCGCTCATCCAATTATCCTCTAAAACTTACTAGAGACATTTTTACTTTTGAGTCTTCTTTTATAACTGTTAGCTTAGCTCGAGAAAACCAGGCTTTGACGCAGAATGCAGAGATAAAGTCAGGATCACTTGGAAACTCTATCATTTGTTCTATCGGATTGTGGTTTGATCCAAAATGTTAAGTAAGAATGTGTAATAGTTGGTATCAAGGCACATTTTTCAAATACTGCTCACTTTTCTTATTAACTGACCGTAAATATGAGACCAAACAGTTAATTTGTAGTAATTTCCCAATTTTGTGTAAGAGACAATTATTTGAAATTTTAAAATCGGCTTTGATAGAGACACGCACTAATCCTTAGTGAACAGCCTCTCAAAAATGCTGATTTTTTTTATGAAAATTAAAGGTCAAAATGCGGTACGTTCTGTATGTGAAATTAGCTGGATTTGACGATCGAGCGGTTTTTAAATAGGCATTTAACATTGTAAAAAAAGTTGGCCCGAACTTGGCAAACAGTCTTATGTGATCATAAGAGAAGGTTCGAGTAATGGCCAGCGAACATACCAGGGTACTTACAGGGGTATTCACCCGCTGGCGCTAAACTAAAAAAAAAATCATTCAGGCTAACTAGTCATGAGTTTAGAAACTAACAGAAATATTATTGAGTCCACCATGACCCGATAAAAAAAATTGCCAAACTTGGTATTTATAGAGCTAGGTCCCATCGGCAAAAATCTCCCATAACAAATACCATGGGAACGATCTTTATGCCCCGTGACTTTGGAGGATTTTGAATTTTGATCAAAAAAATATTGGCCATTATTGACGGCCTTTTCTGTAAATCCTCTATATTTTGTTTTGTAATTTGAGCAAGGGGTTCGGATAAAATATGATGATTACCAAGATGGGGTATAATTTCGGAATGCATATTTTTGCTTGTTCGAGAGTATATTTGTGCACAGTTTCAAGACACGATGTTATAAAGGGCCATTTTAGAGTGGTACAATGCTTTATTATCTATGTGGAACAAAAAACAAGCAGGTTAAAGCGAATTTTAAAAAAGTCCCAAAACGACAATATTCGCAAATTTCTGGATTAAAAAAATTGAAAAATTCATGTAAAATAACAATTACAAGATATAATTTTTAAACGGTCATTTTAGTTTTGAAATATGCTATAGATTATGTGGTAAAAAATACATTTTGGGGTAATAGCCCCTTTAAATATTTGTCGGCAATAGACTATAGAGTATATCACAACGGTATTGTACTGACCAATTGAATGAAAAATATTGAATAGCATACTTCTACAAATCTTCTCTTTTTGCAAACGATTGCTGTAGGCCTGGCCATACAACATTTCTAAACCCTATAACCCAAACAGATATATGCATTTAAAATATATCTCCCTTGTTTATAAACAAATCTCTTAGTTTTAGTGAGTGATTCCACCAGGTATTATTTTTCCAGACTTCTTGTAATTTTTTAAATCTATTAATTCAGACTGTATATAATTATTATGTAGTGGTCGCTTTCGAGATTCAATACACCCTCTAGACAGGGTATTTTTCTAAACACTATAGGCCTAATCTATATCCACTATAAAATAAAAATAAAAATAAATCAAGAGATTAGAAAAATATTTTAAAAATATTAATATCTGAAAATCAGTGTCAAATGAGGAAGAAAACTTCCATAATTTTGTTTTATTTATACTTATGGTTTTGAGCTCAAAATCTACAATATATTAATTTAACCTGCTTGACATTACAAAACATAAAACCCGTAAATAGCCGGAAGATAGAAACGTAATTATGAAATTAACTCAAAATAATAATGAACATAGAATACGAACACACACTAAAAAACAATTAACCAAGGTCACTTACATAAAAAAATTGCGAATTTTCGAGTAACACTTCCTACTCTTCCTCAAGCAGAGGCTAACTGACGTCCGTGCGCCTTCTCTCTTCGGCTGGCGGGCAGGTTTTAATGTTGACAGGGCAGGGGTGGCTGCGCGCTCTGTTGACGTCTGGTCGAATTATCGGGATCCACATGGGGTGGAAATCAAACGACGGCTGGCTGACAGGGGGGGTGTGGCTGCATGCCATCACAGCAGCCTCCTTTATTTTTCTCTTGAAGACGTCTTCTTCTGATAGAAGGGCCGATGTGTTGTTCCACATGATCATGTGTGAAGTTTCCTCCACGTGGTTTGCGATAAGGGAATTCTGTGCATTGGAGGTTACGTTGCGTTGGTGCTCTGTCAAACGAACGTTGAGGGGCGTTTGGTTTCACCAATGTAAGTCCTGTCACAATCGCACGGGATTTCGTAAACAACGTTACGGGCTTGCTGGTCGGTATTATAGGGTTTGGTCTTACACAGTTGTTTACGAAGAGTGTTGGAGGATTTAAACACTGTCCGAACGTTGAACCTATTCTATTTCGTTCCGGGTCAATAAGCTTTCCATATCGTAAATAATGAACATAACTATTATACGTTTTACCATCCATTATTTTCTTCCACAGGCTTTTGCAATTGACTACGCTGGTGCACTAGCGGACAGTTTAGCGCGCGAAGAAGCCAGGTTGAAGCGGGGATGTGATTCATCATCTGAATCCTCAAGGAGAGCAGTCCATGTCCACCGAGGTGCAGACAGTAGTTCCTCAGAAGATTCATCGTCTGATTCATCTCTGATTCCTCTGATTCCTCAAGTGATGCAGTCCATGTCCGCCTAGGTGCAGACAGTTGTTCCTCAGAAGATTCCTCCTCCGATTCATCGTCTGATTCATCGTCTGATTCATCCTCTGATTCCTCAAGTGATGCAGTCCATGTCCGCCTAGGTGCAGACAGTTGTTCATCAGAAGATTCCTCCTCCGATTCATCGTCTGATTCATCGTCAGATTCCTCCTCAGATGATTCTTCAAGTGTCGAAGTAAACATCCACGTGAAAGAAGACAGTTCTTCTTCATCCGATTCCCGTCAGATTCTTCATCCGATTCTTCTCTTGATTCCGATGCTTCGAGTGTTTCCGTGTATTTTCACTTTGAAGATGCCAGCTCATCATCTTCATCATCATCATCTTCTTCTGACGACAGTTCTTCAAGCGAGGGTGAAATCGAGTTCTTCATTGAAGAAGTGAGCTCATCTTTAAGTTCTGACTCAAGCGGCCACGTGTACATCCAAATAGACGATGATAGCTCCTCATCTTCATCTTCATCTTCATCTTCATCTTCATCTTCATCTTCTTCTTCCGAGTGTTCTTCTAGCTAGGTCTTTATTTAATGCTAATACTGTTATGTGTGAATCAGATGGATGAATAATAATTTATTTTTCTTAAGTGATTATACGTACCACTGTAAACGTGATTGTAATGAAATAAATTATATTTGGTTGGTGGAAGACAATACCCAGTTTGCCACGCCAATCTTTGTAAATATTTTAATAAACGTTGATGGCTGAAGTGGATGCTATTCATCAATTTATTTACTAGTTAATTCAAAATGTTTTTTGTCTACTTTTCCTCCTTCCATGACTGACACTCACCATCTCATTTATTTCATGTGAACTGTATAACTATCGGTCCCGTTAAAGTTAATTATTTATTATTATTGTATTTTGTACATTTAATGAACGGCCCTTACATTAACAAGCCACTCACGATTCCTAAATGCTGTAGTACATTTATTGTTTTTTATATTGTATTTTTACTGGACACAATCAGTCAAATAGCACTTTACCATTTTAGCTCTCGTAATATAGCCCCCGGCACCCAAAACGTCTGCACCCAACTCTCAACCTCATTGCCCACACACCACACACCACCCTACATTCCAATATTTTAAATTCCTTGGTGAATAAGTGAGTGTTTATGACATATAATATAATAAGTAAATATATGTTGTTTTGGTCAACTCTGACAAAAACTGATATTCATTCTCCATCTTTAACTATTACTTTGTATATATTTCGAAATATGGATTTGGTTGGAGTAATAGACAAAACATTTTGATGGTGCATCTGCATAATATATAGAGAGAGTATACTTTTATGTGTGTTACCAACACGCTTCGCGATGTGTAGGAACTTAAGAGAGAAGTGGCTAGTGCCAGGCTACACACACAGTCTTTCGCAATGACCGACAATTAAATGCTTCGCGCATTGCTCCGACCCCATCCCTTGGCTTTCAATTTCAATCATCAGTGTCAGAATAAAATTTAATCTTTGTTTTCCCACCCCTAAATACTAAACATTTTCCGGCGACAAAGACCAGCTCCTTAACTAAACCCCTATCTAATCAACCAGCCTATAAGGGGTAGTATAGCCTATAACTATAGGCATTACGAGTATTCCCCAAAATGTGTGCCTTCAAAAGTCACCCTTTATGAGCTAACGCTCGGTATGGGTATAACCTCGCATGGGAAATGTTACCCAATGCGATGAAGACTACTACTAGACTACTACTAGAGAAGGTGTGTGGAAACACAGCTTAGAGAAAGGAAAACAAGTAGGCCTACCGGTATGTACCGGTACAAGACTGTATGAAGAACAAGTAGGGGCAATTAATATTCGGCTACCAATGCACCCAAGGAAATAACCATAACCAAATTCTTTGCAGGGCCTACCCAACTACACAGTAAATTTCCAATGTTGCTTAAAAAAGGTTAAAATATTTACAAGTGTGGACTTTTCTTCGCATATTGGCTTTTGCTATTGGGCAATATTATGGGGTTAATGACACATTCCAAGTATAGAATATTTTTTTAATGTTTCGAGTATTGGTGGCGTTTCTGACTGTTTGTTAGTATTTTAGTCCGAACTAGAGAAACTGGCGCCACTGTGTATTGAACCCGGGACCTTTGCTATCTGGATAAATTCTCTACCCAACTGAACATGGAGACACTGTAATGAAATTATTACAATTTTAAGTTTATCTACTCATGTAACATTATTATAATGGATATACATGAAATAAATAAAATGTATAATATGCAATTATTGTTGTGAGGTCCAAACATCTGTAGACAGTCTCGTTTGTGCCGTGGGGCCTATCCAGATCCCCCCCCCCCCAAGGTAAAAAATCATGTACTTTACCCAGGAAAGAGCGATTACACATATAAATAATTTTTGAATGACGTACACCACTGAGATGAAAACGGTGGGGGTGAATCATTTGGAAAGATAGTGTTTGTGTAGTTTTTAAATAAAATGGAAGTCTCTGCCTTGGGAGGCTGGCCTTGATGAGAGGGAAACAACAAAAGTAGTAGTAGTAGTAAGTTTATTAAGCAAAAGCTATTTTTCACAAGTATAGTATACATTACATTCCAATACACATTTCAATACATACAATACATTCCACAGTAAAAAATTTAAAGGCTAATTAAAAAAATGAAAACATTGCAATTTTAAAAACCAGTGTTGCCCTACCCAAAATAGGGATTTAAACATTTTCATCTAACTTGGAAGTTGCCTGCTTCAAGTCTTCTGGGGAGACTAAAATAAACCCCGCATCCACTTTGTCATTACCCCGGGAAAACGTGAAAAGTCTTTGCCTCCCTCAAAGACTTGAGTTAACTCAAAGAGTAAAGCTTTTTGGTGCAAAGATTTATAATTTCTCCAAAATATTACCGATATTGAAAAAGACATGCGTTTTTTAGGAATACTTTTGAAAAATTTTAAAACCACGGGGGCTTTTTACACCTTTAATGATTTTTTTAACCAAACCCTTGTGCCAGTCATTTATTTTTTATCACCTTTTTTAATTTTTAAAATTGTTCACTGTAGGCCCATCTGTGTAGCCAAAAAGGAATTCCAAAGTAATTTTAATTGTATTACTTGTAAACTAATTTTATGAAAAGTTTTACAGGAATCAATAATTTAGACCATTACCAGGATTAGGTTTCACACATAAAAGTACCCCCCTTTTCAATAAAGATCTGAAACTGAAACTGTATTTCGCGCGTTATCACAGCATGAGGCACCGCCGACTCGATTAAAAAGTCCCAAAAGCTAGTGATGAGGCAAAAGACGGCGGGGCGTTTTTTTGGCCAATACCTCGGCGTCGGGTTACTTTCCAAAGTTGAGGAATTTTAAAAAAATTTAACTTTCTTGCTAGATATTCTACCTAAATAGTATCCACTAAGATGTTAGCTTACTTTTCTCTTTAGCTTATTTAGTACATAGGGGTCTAGCCGCCTACTTGTTATAAATTTTTGACTGCCTGAACAGATAGCTAGGCCCAGGCCTAGGCCTGCCCGGCCCGGGACTTCTGTTTGGGGTGGGGCCCAATTATTAACACTATGATTTCCGTTACAAAACTACGAATCCGAAATCCCTTTTCCACCCGCGTACCTAAGCTTTTCGTGGAATATGACAGTGTTAAAAAGTTGGCCCACCCCAATGACAGAAGTAGGCCTACCCCTAGGGCAACTTAGGCTTAGGGCTTTGTGTAGGCCTATCCACTTCTTATTCAATGCCTAGGGAATTGGATACACAAAGCCTAGGGCCTAGGCGTTATGCAGGCTTTGGGTTTATGCCTAGGCTTAAAGTCTATCCATCCTTGAAGTAAACTTGTACAAAGTGACCAGTGACTGCCAAGACATGTAGCCTAGGCCCCTATAGGCAGTGGCGGATCTAGGACATAGGGCTAATCGTGGGGGGGCGATTTGCGTGTGCATGTACAGTTGTGGGAAAGGGACTAAGCGCGGCCGCACGGGGGGTATGGATTAATTGCGCCGCAGACGAAAATTTTGAAATTCAGGTTTTTAGAGTGCATTTGGTGCGTTTTAGAAAAAAGTGGTGGGCGGAATGCAATACGGAAACAATGTAGTTTGTGTGCACCAATTTGTTTTGTCGTCTGTCTAGCTTACAATTTAGCCTACAGCATTGGCCTAGATTGCAACATTATTATAAACGTTTGATCTTATTTTCAATTCATCATTTTATTTATTTATTAAACGTCTATCCTATTTAGTTAACCTTTTCTAGAGTCTGGCCGTAATATTACGGCGAGCCGTAAGTGGGCGCGTGGGAGTATGGCCGTAATATTACGTCCGCGCACTTTGCATTTGAATAAATGCGCCTAAATAAGTAGCTACCGACTTTTCCCGCTGCTGTTTCAACTCCCGTGTTCAGTGCTGCTACCTATAGCATTTCGGTGGTAGTTTGGACTAGTAGTTCTAAAAATATGATCCAGATGGCACTAGTGAATGAATGACACTTGTTCATAGTTTGCAAACATGGCAGCTCGAAAACCGCGGCATGTTGTTGACCGAGATATCTTAGAAATTGTTCTAAATAGTGACTCTGAAGATGACTTCATTTGATGGAGATTTCGAAAGTGATTCAAGTGATAATAATTTTTACGGAAATGAAGAAGACGATAGTAACAATAGTGGTAGGGACAGTCCTCAACCTGGGCCAAGTAACAGGCAAAGCCCTCCTAGGCCTAGAAAACGCCAAAACCGGCAGCGTGATGATGAAGACGTACCTGAATGTTTGGGCTTTGGCAAACAACATTTTTTCTTGGCTATCATTTTGTATGGGGGGGGGGAGGGGGGCCATCAAATTCCAACTCGCAACCTTCTCGTGGTTTGGCCCGTTAGTAGGGGAGTATCAATCTCTGAACTAATGGCGAGCTCTGGGTATAAATATAAAACTAATAATAATAATAATTTGGGGGGATTTTTTTTGTGGGGGGGGGGGAAGGAAGTTGTTTGTATAATAAATTGTAATTTTATTCTGATAATTTTTATATGCTCACTCAAAATGTACATTCTTAGTTTTACGGGCCAAGCTAAAAACTTGGAGGAAAAACATTTAAAAAAAAACCCACTCCAGGGGTACCAACTGGATTTTTAAAACTCACTCCTGAAAAGGTTAAAACATGATTCACATAGGAGGACAACTTAATAAATCGAAGTACACTGATGCAGCACATTTCAGAGGCAAACTGATTATTTGTGACAACATGGAAAGTTGATTTTTATTGGGAGTTTTAAATAAGCGAAAATTTTGAAAATCAGGTTTTTAGAGAGCATTTGGTGCGTGCACAATAAAATAATAAAATCATTTTTTTTTTTAAATTTTAAAGGATCATGGGGGGGGGGGCGATCGCCCCACCGCCCCCCCTGTATCCGCCACTGCCTATAGGTCGCCCCCGTTCATTGTCTACCAACCGCCAGGGTCAAATACCCAATGAGCGAACACCTTTAGCAGAAAATCGTACCGCCGTGTCTACAAACACTTCTATTTACATTCAATTATGACGTCAGGCGACTGGGTTTTGGTTTTTAGGCTTCCTTATACCTCATTGGTTGATTTAAAACATCTCGGCCAATCACAAATGCTCTGTGTAGGCCTAGGCCTAGTCGATAATCAAACTCGAAAGTCGAAGTACCTACTTTCAGAAAAGCTATGGGACCAATAGCCCAACGCCCAAGGCATCCCAAGCCGAACGGCTCAAGATGGTGACATTACGGCCGAAAATTACGTAATTTACAAATAAAAGCTAAAATGCAACGTGTGAAACTAACAACAGGGTTCCATTTTATTTATTCATGTGTTTAATTTTTATGTGAGTTTAATAGTCTAATTAATTGCTATTGAATTTCAATCCAGCCAAAATGAATTTTCAGGATTAACATGTAGTTTCAATGGCGGCGGAGCGACTGATCGGATTTAACGAACTCGACCCAATAGCCGAACGTCAGCTGTTTTGGTATAATTTAGGCTTTCCTGCAAGTAAAAACATGTTTCTGTTGTGTTAATATTCTAGCCACAGCTATAATACACTCGGTAATGATAATGTCTCCCTCCCCTTTGACATTTTAATAGGTTTTACACTCGTTTCCGTAGATCGTGGTTTTTCAGAAAGTTGTTTTCCTGTCAAAGGTTGAAAAGTGACGTAATCAAGAAAATGACGGACTTATTATTCCGATGTTATTATCTCGTCTTCTATCTGGCCGATATCAATTTGGAGACTATATATCTATTCAGGAACAAGTGATTAACAATTTGACATAAACCAAACTTTAGTACAGTAGAACATTTCAACAAATCGCTATCTGGTCACAAAGGCGGGAGGCGGGAGGGTGTTCGGCTGATCCGATGTTTTAGAGGCGTTGTTCAGTCATTGGGTATCTAGCCCTAGGCTAGGCCCGAGAAGGGTTGGTGAATGAAACGCCAAGCAGCAGTCAGACAATTAACGGGACTCAATTAACAACACAACAATTAACGGTACCTCAAGGCTGGGCCTTGAGATACAAAGTGACCATCGACGGACGAGACCGGGATTGGTCATCCCGTTAATTGTCTGACTGCTGCTTGGCTTTTCATTCTCAACCCTTCTCGGGTCTAGCGGTTGGTAGACAATGAACGGGGGCGACCGATACCTGACGCATCCGTCGATGGTCACTTTGTACTTCAAGGATGGATAGATTTTAGAACAGTGCTTTGCCCCCCCCCCCCAAACCCCCTCGTTTACATGCAGGTTTGAAAATGATTTCAAAACTGCATGTATAGTCTACTCTTCGAATCTGGGTTTGGATCAGTTCAAGTCAACCCTGTTTGCTAGTAGAGGTGACTTGAAAACTGTCATGTAGTATACACCTGGCTGCAACCAAAAGCTAGTTGCGTTGCAATTTGAGGTTATGTTTGCTAAAAGCAAGTTAAGAACATGATCTTGTTGTTCTGAATTATGTTCTAAATGTTATGGCAAATGTTTTTGGTCATCTAACGAAGTTATACTTAATGTTATACGCAATAAAATTATAAATTGTCTTCTTTATAAAACAGTGGAATTTGTTTAATACATTGTGCTTTCTATCGGGAAATAAGTGAACTAAATAATAGTTTGAGAACGTTTTCAGATCCATCATGTAAACGCATAGGCCTATCGTTTTTACTTTGACTTAAGTCACAACTTTTTCAAAACTGCATGTAGGCCTAAACGTAGTAGGCCTATATAAAGTGGTGTACTAAACTCACCACGGCGCTTTGCGCCACCCCCTCAAACCCCCTAATCTACTTTTCACAGCAAAAATCCACTGGTAGACTAATTAAACAAATAACATCAATTAGGTATAGTTGAAATTTTACAATGCGCGATCACCCCACCCAACCGGCGTAGTTGACTATAGTGGTCCAAACGAAAGAATGCAGGTGGCTTGAAATTGTTTTCTCAACATAACAACTTTGTCAATTATATTCACGCTAACTCAGCGTGGATCTTGCACACGGAAAAACTCTTGTGATCTAGCACAGATAATTTTTGCTTACGTTGGTAAAAGATATTTCTCTTTCATACACAAAGGCGACATTCCATTTACCGCACATTCATTCTACCACCACCACTACCAAGCATCTGCATTCTTTTGTTGGAGCAAGTATACCATAGGCCTACTAGCCTTGCAAGGAACACTAATGTTTTTCCAACTTTTTCCACATTTCCAAGGCAAGCGCCGCGTGAAACGTTAATATGTCGACCAGTGATGCTTAGTAAAGCCTTTTTGAAAGTTATTTTCCAAATTTGACAATAATACGGAATTGTTCATAATTATCTTTTTTGTTTTATATAACAGGCTTAAGCTACCCTATGCCTTTTTAGAGGGGTCTAGAGGCCTTGGGGTCTTTGTGAATCCCTTCTATCCGACCCCCTCCCCCCCACCAAAGTAATTACATGATTAGGCTAGGCTTTCTAAGGGAGTTGTGCCTAAATTCTTTTAAAAGATTAGAAATACTCACCCATACCATGCGGTAGGCCTACCATGTAGCCTATTTATGTTTATGAACTGCTAAAACTAATTGCAAAACATAAGATAGAATAGGGTTGCCATTGGTCCCGAAAAATTGGGATTGTCCCGATTTTGAATTCTGTATTTTTCGAGTCCCGGAAATTCGGGAATGTCCCGATTTCCAAATCCTAGTCCTACTCATACTTGTAATTGTTTCAAAATCGTTGTTTTTTAAATCATGGCGGTACAAATGTGGCATTCTCATTAGTTCTGAAAGGTCAATCCTCCTTGTGCAATAGAACTTAAAAGTGTAGGCCTACCCTAAATTGCACTGAGTTTATGATAAAATGAAAAGTAGGCCTAATTCTAAGTTGTTGGCTGGAATAAGTTCCTCACAAAAATATGACTGGGCTAAGAAAAAAAGGTGAAAGCTAATCAGCTTGAAGACGATCCTAGGCCCTATGGAAACGGAGGTTACTGAATAGAATAAATAGTTTTTCTGTTTTAAAACGAATAGAACACTGTAGTTTGTTTTAAACTTGATGGTAGGCCTACCTCTAGTTCCTAGTACCCAACCTAACCCAATATCACCTTAATTTATGAAATTGTGTATTCTATTATCACTACAAACATGAAAAATGAAATGCTTAAACGTCGTTTTCTGGGCACTTACGTCGAAAAAGTCCCCCAAAAATTTGTCACCTCCGGCGGCTAGGGCTTTGCCCCAGACCCCTTGCAGTCCCCTCAGTTCATACAAAAATCCCGAATTTCAATCTGTGAAATATGGCAACCCTAAGATAGAATCATTAGCCTACTCAAGAAAGAAAAGCTGTATATAATCTTACGTTGAGTGCTATGATTGGTCGTTTTCATCACGTGATAATCAAACGTAAGAGTTGTGTTGTTATGTTCAGTATTCTGATTGGTCCCCTTGTCACGTGATAGGCCTAGCTGACCGTAAAAATAGCAAACACCTTGTTCTTCTGGTTCAGCACATGTGTAAACCTTTAACGTTTCTATTTAAAATATATGAAGGACTTTCACCCGAAAAGGAGTTTGTATGGGATTGTTTACATTTGAGGCCTAAAATTATTTAATATTTCGTAAACGTGCGTTATGGGCCTACTGGACGTGATATAAAAAAAAATGTAAAACCTTTATGAAATTATGCCTAACGCGTCTATTTAAAATAAATAAAAGAATTTTCACCTGAGAAGCCTCTCTATTTCTCGATTTGGTTAATCGGGAAACACTCCCGTGGGTGTAATTGTTTTTATTTACTACAGTTCAGAAATTAAAAAAGTCCTGATGGTCTAGTGGTTAAGACGTCCACCTGGAATGTGGGAGATCCGTGGTTCGATTCCCGGTTGGGGCGGACTTTTTTAATTTCTGAACTGTAGTAAATAAAAAGCCTCTCTATCTCTAGGTGTTGCTACCCCCAAAGAAGGGTCAGTACAGGCCTTTCTACCTTTGGAGAATCCTCTCAAGGTTGGATGGAAGAAAAGGCCTAGAGCTAGCCTTAATCCCGCCTGGGTAATTCCGAGTTAAACTGGAATTTTCTTGTCCCGGCCTAATAACATGCTTAAAACTAGTGATGACATTGAGTCCAAAAAGTCCGAACCGGTTCTTAAATAAAATTTAATTTTTTTTTAAAATTTAATATATTATATATATATACATTTTTTTTGTTACAATTTACAATCAGTAGGTCAAAAGTGCCCTTTAATATCATTCTTCAAAGTTCAAACTATGCGCGCGTCCTTGAACACCCGTAGCCTATTGTGTGATCTGGAGTGGGATGGGCCTAGCATAGCTGAATAACTTGACAATCTGTGAGAAAAGAAGGTGCTGTTATGTACATACGTACCAAAAAGAAATACAAATTTGAATTTAAACTAACATATCAATTATTTATTACAAATTTTTAACATTGGAACCGGTGTGAAAAGTTACAACCGGTTCCCCACGGAACCGGTTTCCGGGTACCCGATGTCATCACTACTTAAAACCATATTTCTATGTGCACTAGGGAAAAAAAGTAAAAGACAAACCAAAATTGTAAATTTTGTTCTTAATTTGAAAACGCCATTACTTTTTTGATTTGGTTCCAATTATTGACCACAATTTGGTCAAATACGGTCAAAATCGCCATTCCCTTGGGTGTCCTAAACACATAATTTGAAACTTAAATCTGTATTTTTTAGATTTCAATCAAACATATTCTATTTTTTTATTTACATTTAATTCACAATTTCACACTTGTGAACTTATGTCATACCGGTACTAGAAGTTTGTAATCAACACTGGTATATGATTTTCAAGGTCAAAAAGTCTGTCCTATGAAAAAATGTCTTTCTCCTTGATGGATCTTGAACACCAGTATTTGAACTATGTTTGAGTTGGCTCTCCTGCTGTTGCCACACATATGTTTATAAAGTTTAGCCGACAGTGTGTTTTACAGAGCAGATGAGAGTCGAACAGTTTGCTGGCAATTGGTTGTAATTTAATACTTGGAAGATACCTATTATCAGGGAGTGTATTATCTACTAGTTATTACCTTGGATGCTAAAAGAATCTCTTAGAGAATAGGCCTTTTTAGACAGTAGTAACGGTAGATGATGCGGAGTAGAATGCACAATGAAATGTGGTATTGCATCACTTTGTTACATTTTCCTTCCAAATGTATGGGCATCATAACACTTAATTGCTCATTCCCTTGGACGTCAAAAATAGTAATTCCCTTCGAGTTTTACAAACTATAATAGTAATTACCTTGGATGCTAAAAGTGTCACTTAGAAAAGGTCTTTTTAGACAGTACCGGTAGTAACTGCAGATGATGCAGAGTAGAATGCACAATGAAATGTAGTATTGCATCACTTTGTTACATTTTCCCTCCAATTGTATGGGCATCATAACACTTAATTGCTCATTCCCTTGGACGTCAAAAATAGTAATTCCCTTCGAGTTTTACAAACTATAATAGTAATTACCTTGGATGCTAAAAGTGTCACTTAGAAAAGGTCTTTTTAGACAGTACCGGTAGTAACTGCAGATGATTTAGAGTAGAATGCACAATGAAATGTAGTATTGCATCACTTTGTTACATTTTCCCTCCAAATGTAATGTGCATCATAACCCTAAATTGCTCATTCCCTTGGACGTCAAAAATAGTAATTCCCTTGGAGTTTTATACCAGACAAGGAAATGACATTTAGTCCAATGGAAATTCCAGTTTAACTCGGAATTACCCGCTTAGAACAATAAAGACGATTATCTATCTACGTATCTTTCTTTCTAGGCCTATCTTATGTATTTCCGGAGAAGCCTCTCTAGGTCTTTATTTATCTCTGGAGAAGCATCTCTAAGCCTTGCTATCCCTGGAGATACCGCCTCAAACATGTCACATGAGAGATTTTTGTAATTGTTACCTTTTTGTCACTTTGCAGATTCGTCTTCTTTTTTATGGACGGATGAACCGGACCTTTGCAGTAGCTACACGTTTCACCGAGACAATCTCGAGGCATACCAACATTGAACAGAAACAGGGGATCTTCACGACGCTTGGGTAAGTTCTTGAACTTACTAATGCCCTGTCTGTCATTTCTACCTAAGTGTTTTTTAGAGTTTTGTTTTGGTATCTGTGAGATGAAACCAGTGATCACTAATGTATGATCGGCTTCAGAAGTAAATCAAGGGTAATCTTTTAGGCCTACCGACGCCACCGACACTCGCTCAGCAAATCTCGGATTAGGCACCTTTAACCTCTTAACTGTTTTTGCCGTAATATTATGCACTAGGTGCCCGCATCTCATTTGTTTTTGTCGTAATATTATCTGTAAACATGTTGTCTAAACATTGCTCACATGTGATGACCACTGTCAGATTTGAGTGTTTTCAGAAGATAATGGTGATGACAGTGAGTTACCTACTTTATGTCGTTTTTTATGGTAAATGTATTTTAGTGATTGTGGGTTTAGTGATATGGATGAACTTAGTGATCAAAGGGACAGTGACATGCAATTAGGCCAATTTGACACACATGGGGTCGTAACTGACAGGCCGTAGGCCTAAACCTAGGCTTATGGGCATGGCTTTGTAAGCTTAGTTTAAGGCTAGGACCATTGATATTAAACCCCTATAGTAGGCTAGATTAGCAGTGTCCAATACTTCCGCACAGGCGCGAGGGTAACAAATTGAAGCGTCGTAAATCCAGTTCAAGATGGCGATTTGGCGTTTTAATTTATGCTTTTTCAAAGCAATAAAGTATTTTACTGGATTGTGTGATATGGTTTTAGCTTGTGCAGCATGATATTGAATAAACAGAAACAATAAGAAGTTATTGCATAAGGGAATTTAGTAATCATTTGATGTTAAAATCTAGTATGCTCAGCTGTCAAATATTCGGTCTTCAAATCGCTCCCATTTGATTAACATGTAAACTGTCATTTCAAGATGGCTTCCAATTGTAACGGAAGTGGACCACCGACTGCTAATCTAGCCTAACAGTAGTTAAATATCAATGGCTAGGACACACTAGCTATGTTTACATGGATGATTCAATATGGTATTGAATACGATCCTACCTCTCAAACATCCATGTAACCACTTGGAACTAGGATTGGATCGGTTGGATCCAATCCTTCAAAAGTTGGGATTGGATTGAAATATCGGATCAAAAACAAGCATGTAAACCGTTTCGAGTATCGGATCAAGTGCACTGCAGTAGTGCCAACTTATTTATTTACCATTTGCTATGTTGGTTTACATGTCTTAACTGCTACGCCCACTTCCTGCACTGCTAGTGAAACTTTCATAACGTCGGAAGGAAGAAATAAAGAAGGCACTAGGCAGTGATGAAGAAGTTTACGTAGTTACCGCTAGATGGCATTAACTCAGTATTGAAACCGGATTGAATCCTTGTTCAATTCTTGACATGTAAATGCGTACCTCAGAATTCGATCCAATCCCAATACAGTATTCAATGCTCCATGTAAACATAGCTAATGTACAAACACTGAAAATTTCATGTAAATCGGACAATTAGGTAGGCCTAGGTAGTGAATTAACCGTGAATGACCACTAGGCAACAAATTTCCAGAATGTGTATAGGCCTATATAATAAATAGTAAGGCCGGACATCGATTAATCAATGTTTTATTGATGTCTGGAGTATATTTCGCAATTTTTTTGTGTGGAAATCGATGTTTTTGTTAATTAATTATGTAAATAAAAATTAAATTATCGATTTTGAAATTCTCGCTTAAAACGTTGAAAATTCATTTTAGACCAAACTATCATGCTGCAGGTATACAGAGCACTTATCCGCTCAAAATGGACATTTCTAGCTTTATTTACAACTCTGCTAGGCCTTCATACATTATGACGTTGGATACAGTACACCACACTGGTATTCGATTGTCAACTGGCGCATTCCGAACCAGCCCTGTTAATAGCCTATACAGCGAAGCAGGAGAACCATCATTACTCACTAGAAGGAATTACTTGATGCTTAATTATGTGGCGTCGTTAAAAGGTGACCCCAAAAATCCATCCTACAATGCAGTTTTAGATCCCCCTTTTAAAAATCGTTATTTCTTACGTCCGAAAGCAATTAGACCAGTAGGCATTCGTTCGCTTGAGCTGTTTGAGAAATTGTACATAACATCACCTTTAGCCTTCAGAACGTCGTACGGTTCAATTCCACCATGGACGTTCTGCAAACCGACTTGCATCACCAAACTGTCTCGATACAAAAAGGGTCTTACATCCAATACTCAATTCCAAGCATTATTTCAAGAAATACGTTCTCATTTTCATGACTATAGCTGCATCTTTACAGATGGCTCTAGAATGGATGATTCGGTTGGTTGTGCTTATACTACTGATGCAGGTAACTTCACTTTCCACCTCCACCCAATGTTCAGTGTGTATAATGCTAAACTTTTTGCATTACTTCAAAGCCTACTATATGTCCAAAGGAGTAACGAATCAAAGGTTCTAATCTGCACAGACTCTTTGTCTTCGAGTTCCCTGGAAGCAATGTCTGAAATTTATCCAAGTCATCCCATAATTCACAAGATTCAGATTATACTTACAAATCTTTCCTATAAACAAAAGTCTGTAGTATTTTGTTGGGTCCCTGGTCATTGCGGGATCTTAGGTAACGAAGTAGCAGACAAATGTGCAAAATCAGCATGCAAAAAGGACAGCATAGACTGTCAGCTAATCATTCCTTCAGATTTAAAAGCATTTTGTAAACAAAAGCTTAAAGAGCAATGGCAATATTCCTGGAACAAGATAGAAAACAATAAATTGCACCAAATCAAGAATAGCACGGCAGCCTGGATCTCTTCACGTTGCTCCTCTCGCCGTGAAGAAGTGGTTCTGGCTCGTTTAAGAATCGGGCACACATACCTCACTCACGGATATCTTCTAAGAGGTGAAGATCCTCCCATTTGTGATGAGTGTGGCGAAGTTTTAACTATAAAACACGTTTTAGAAACCTGTACAAAATATAGTAGTGATAGAAAAGATTTTAAATTAAAACCGTCCCTCAAAGAAATTTTATAAGACAACTCCACGACAAGCGATAATGTTATTAATTTCTTACGTAAAGTCAACCTTTTAAATTCAATTTGAAATTCATATATATTTAGCAATCAGAAAATTCGATGGGCACTGATAACTTTACTGTTTTGTGCCCTAAAACCCCAATAACTAACTAACTAACAACTAACGCAAAAATTTCAAATTACAATTGTTACGTCGCAATTTGAGGTAGGCCTACTATTCAAAAGTGTTGCATAAACACTTCGCTCCATAAGTTTGATTGGCCCGGCGCTGAGCGCTAGAGCGGTCCTGTATGTTGCCTAGCAACGGAGGACCACTCCCCTCCCCCCACCCGCCAACACGCCGCGCCGATCGAGGCAAGGCATTCGACTCTCGCGCTCTCTCTCTCTCGGTTCACTGCTCCCTCTCTCTCTCACTCCGTCGTGGGAGGGGCATCGATGGGCCCCTTAATAATAATGTCGGAAATAATAACAAATGCAACCATCAATACGCTTAAAAGTGAAAATCTGAAATCGCCGGAAATGGTCATGCAGCAGCTGTTGTGTTCGTTGTAGTTGTCACCACGAAAGTCAAAGAAATTTTTCGATTCATCACTAGCGCGCTCTGTCGGTGAAAATGTGAACTTCTTGCTCTCTTGCGGCAAAAATTCCAACTAGTACTTGCACTTTAAGCGGGCTTTTTAATAGATGTGCGTTAATAACCGCAAGACTCGCAAAAGCCAAAATAGTTTGAATTTCGAATAGGTAGTTACTATTCAAATTTCGAATCGAATATCGGTAAAAAATTATTTGCGAATATTATTCTTAAGTCGAATATTCGCACAGCCCTAGGTTAAAAGTCTCGCTAAGCTAGCACTAAATACACAAAGCTAGCCCCAGCGAATTGTCAATGTGTGGACGGCTTGCCCTATTTATGTCACTTGAAAAACTGGCCCTAGTTGATTTCTACACCAGAAATAAGCCTGTGCTAAGGTTATGCAGTGTTTGGTGAATCCAATAATATATACAAACCTTGTGTTAGTATTAACTTCGCCCTGGGCCCAGTATAAGTCCCAATAGGCCAAATGATGCGTAAAATAGGGCCGCCATGTTTCTGTTTGATGACGTCAGCGAATGATAGTGAGCTGTGAATATAGCGATGCCAGAAACAACCGAATATTCACGAGCGAGGTCAATAATGGTAGGTATTTTCTAGGCCCCTTGATTTACATCTGATGATGTATGTATGTGATGTACAAGGTCTAGTCTTAGGAGTGAGTCATAACAAATGCTTCAATAAAAAAACAGCTTTTAAAGATTGTTTTAACAAAAGTATGTTTTTAACAAAGTAGCCTAATGGCTTATTTCAGTTGCTCGGAGTTTTTTGTCTGCCTTTCTAGTGTTTTTTTTTTTTTTTTTTTTTTTTTTTTTAAGAGTTTTGTTGTGGTACCAAGGTATCTGTGAGATGAAACCAGTTGGCCTAGGCCTAATCACTTATGTACCTACATCAACATTGTAGATGCATTGCCATTTTGTGTGTGAATTTCACCGTTTTTTAATTACAGGGATGCAAAAAATAAATAAAACCATATCACACCACTTCATACATTTTAAATGTTACTCTCTGTGTTTCACTTTCAGTAGTTCGAGAAACTCAGTCGTCAAGGAGACAACAAGAACGTTCATTGTGGTTTCTCTTTGCCGCTGTCGTCACCTGTTCAGAAGAATTGTGTGGACTGGTAAGTTATTAGTCCATACCGTACCACCATTGTTGTTCCCTTCATCGTCATTATTCGTTGCCTGTTGCCAACTCAGCGTTGGTTCGGCATCGAAGATACGCCTCTCCATCTTCTTCTCTCCTGCCAACACTCTTCCCTTTCCACCACATTCCAGTTTCCTCCTCACTGTTCCTCATATTTTCTCACACTATCCTGTCATTGTTGTCTGACTTGTTATCCTTGCCTGGATATTCCAATTCAATCATTCTTCTTGGTAATCTTGCTCATTGTCACCCTTTTGACATGTCCTTGTTCCACTTAAATCTTCTCTCTCCAAATCGCTCCATTAAATTCCTTACACCTACTTGATCTCGGGTATATCCACATTCCGTATTTGGTCCCGCCTGGTCTTACCTAGTTATGTAAAATTTCCAGAAATATTTCCAAGAAAAGAAAATTGAATGGTAACTTTAGGCTCCAGGGCTGTCTAAACTCTAAAGGGCATAAAAACCTCAATTTGAAGGATTGGCAGATAATTTGGGATAGCCTTGGCACCTGAGGTACAAAGTTACAACTAGATTAAAAATATTTTTTAAGAATGTCGTATGAAAAAGCAGAAATTTCATGATTTTTTAATTAACAGGCATTTTAAACAAATTTTACACTAATCTACGAATATTTCAAGCTAAATGCCCCTAAGATAAGAGTGCACTGCCTCTTTAAAAAAAAGATCCGGAAAATTTCTGGTTTGCATCCCTAGTCTTACCTACAATGCTTCTCGATAACTTTATGTTAACACTTAAATAACTTAAAATTAAACAGGCCATGTTACAAACAGGAAGGTTAGTTTGGAACGCCTATAGATCTTAGCAATGTATGAATTGTTTGTTACTCTCTGCGTTTCACTTTCAGGAGTTCGAGGGACTCTCAGTCGTCGAGGAGACACAAGAACATTCATTGTCGTTGCACGTCACTACCAGCGTCACCTGTTCAGAAGATTTGTGTGGACCGGTTAGTCATTGGTCTATATACTGATCCGTCTTTCATTGCATTGTATGGTTTACTGATGTTATAAAACTGGATACTCTACTTGAACATGTATACGAAATTCTTTTAATATTTCCGTGCACTTTTCATAATCTTGCTCGACTATTACCGATTAATAATAAATATTAAATAATAATACGTACTATACCTTTCCAATTATCAATTATTTTTATTCTATTGTTGTGCAACCCTACTAACTAGTCACTGTGTTGCTCATTTCAGGATGGGAGGAACCTGATTCGAGAACCTTTCATATCGTATGTCGCTGCTCACGTGTGATTCTTCAACTTCAGCGTCTCGGACATCGTCATATTCAGCTGCCTACGCTCACTTCGCACAATAGTATTGTTGTTTGTAAGTCAGTTCTTGGAACAGTTGATTTATTCCTAATCCCTCTATCCTCCCTTGTAAGAGTTTTATCCTGTATGTTCAGTACGGTGCTCGACTTCTTGCTTAACTATTTCATTATAAAGTCCGTTAATTTCCTTGTTTCTTGCAAGTTTTCTGGCACGGCTATTGTCAGTGAGTGAAGTGATGATATCGTTAAGCTAGTGGTCATGAAGAAGCACCAGCATGTTCCCAGCATGTTGACTAGCTCACACCACAGTTCACGTTTCATTCAAACAGTTTCCACGTTGAATTTTGAGTGGTCCGGTTCACATTTCATAAGAACAATGCTATTTATAATTCCCTATTATGTCCACCAGTTGTAGCCTACATTGATCCGCTTATGACGTGATAATTTCGTGGTCCTGTGCTGTTTTTCACTGTTCTTATCACGTTTTCGAAGCTCCGTGGTAATCTCCAGACAATCAACAAAACTTCCCCCATCCAGCCTTTTCTGAATTATTTATCTTATGCTGTAACTGTATATAGGCCTATTGGCATTGCATTTATCCAAGTTTAATAGGCCTAGTGAAAATAAAGTAACTTAAATGTTAGGATTGCGGCCCAACTTAAAAACCAATATCGATAATTTTGTTTGATTGAGAAATCGCTAACCCTACTAAACAGGCATTGGAACCTCTTTCGCTTAATGGCGGCAAGTTCAATGTTTTCCAATGCTTGTCAGCACGAGGCTACTCTGGAATGAACTGTGTAGTGAACCCTAGTGTCCGGGCTGATAGTGGGTGTGGTATATGTCTGTGTTGTCCATGATACTTAATCTCAGCTGCTCTTATTGAATCTTCTTGTCCCGAGTAAAACAACATGGAAATAAAAAGGATCGAGGATAGGACAAACAACTTGAGATTTAAACCTTGATCTAATGAATGATCAATCTGGTTAGCAGTTGTTAGGCTGACAGATTGTGGTAAGTGGTTCTATGTAAAATTTGTGTTGAATGGTATAACACAAACACGTCCAAATAAGTACGTCCAAATAATTTCAATTTAACAATCAATTTACCTGTTCTACTAGTTTCAATTTATAATAATAACGAACACTAGTAGCTAGATGGGCCACATTAGGCAACATACTCTCTCACTAAAACTTTATCTGTATGCCTACGTACAGCAAACACAACATTGTCTCTTTAGGGTTTCAACACCATTTTTACATTTTGTCTTTGGATTTAAATAAAATTATCACAATAACAATAAGGAGAGTGATAAAGATAGAGTAGGCCTACTAACATCTTACTTGAAGTGGCCTACCTACTTCACTTCAGGTAAGCTGTTGGTGCTCTATCTCTTCATCACTCTCCTTATCCAGCCTTTCGGCATTCTGTATGCTTACACAATAACAAAAACATAATATAATAATAATAATAATAATAATAATAATAATAATAATAATAATAATAATAATAATAATAATAATATTGTATTGTCCCGAGTATAAGCCTACCCTTTTTCATTATTTTAAGTCTCAAAGTCCCTTATCAGCTAATATTTGCTTTTGCTTTTGCCCTATGCTTTTGCATATATTTTTTAATATTTCAACAAGAAAAGTTAGGGGTCGGCTTATATACAGTTTCGGCCTATATTCGGCACAATACGGTAATAATCATCATCATCATCACAGTTTTCTAGGGGTGTCCGGGCCTAGGATTTTTTAATCGAGCCGAGTATTGAAAAAATTGCTTGATTTTCAGCCGAGCCGATCTTTTTTAAAATGCCTTTAATTTAGAAAAAGGCCCTACCTGTAGATGAACCAGTAGGTTCAAGCCTACCTGTTTGGTTGTGTCTACTACATCCTGGTATACGGTAAACCAAGGGACCTAAAAATCACGCGCTTTATTTAGTCCGGTCATGAGTTTATATACAAAGATTATTTTGTGTTGTGCTGTTCATGGACAAAAAACTGGGCCACGTCAATGTGTATTTTTTAAGAAGGCCGTGTAGCGTGGTTCCCTCAACTGCATTACATAAGAGTGGGATGGGAAGCTTCGTAGCTGGCCGGCTGCCAACTGATAGGCACAGCACACTTCCTCATTCTAGGCCAGACCCTAGTCATCAAATTTCACAAGAACGCAAGGTCATTGCTCAGCTGACACTCTCGGCCCTCATTAATATAAATTATTTGTGTAAATAACAGTAAATAATAAATACTTGGGCTGTGCGAATCCACAAAATTCGAATCCGAATCCAAGAATCCAAGATGGATTTGGATTCGAGTCAATTTTGGCAGATTCGAGTTTTCGAAGTATTAAAAAATTTGAATTCCCACGTGTGTCAGAAAGGCATCAATTATGTTTTTTAACGCGAATTAGGTCACGAAATTTCAAATAAAGCTTTTTCAAAGTTTTGGTGGAGGTGCCGGGTGAGTAGTCAAAATTAAATTAATCCTGGGCTCCTGGCTGGTACATATGGTGGAGGTGCCGGGTCATAAAGCGCAATTGTGAGATCGTAATAATCGTTTGTACGCGAGTAAGCTCAAAATACTTCATATCAGAATAATGACATAGGCCTAACACAAGAAATGCATAATTAAGTAATTTTGGTGGAAGTGCCGGGAAGTCGAAATTAATCTGGTAGTAAAAACTGTCAGAAACTTAGAAAACTAATGGCCGAAATTGAGCTTAAAATTAAAACTGATTCTCACTCTCATGTGCTTGTTTTTCTTTTAAATTAATTATAAATTGTCCTGGAATTTGTGATAGGCCCCTACTGATAATTTTAAACTAGGCGTTTTTTGTTTTTTTTTTAGTTGTGCATTATCAAATTGTTTTTTTGGTAAATAACGAAAGATCGCGAATTTTTATTATTTTTTATTATTATATTATTTATTATTATTATTAGACACGAATTTTCAAACTTTAAAAAAAATTTTTGCACATCTCTTAACGATAGGCTACGCAAAATTCCATGGGAAAAGATTCGGATTCGCTTCGGATTCACGAATCTTTGGAAAGATTCGATTCGGATTCGAAATGAAAAACATGGATTCGCACACCCCTAATAAATACCTAACACGTTTGACTGTCAGTTGGAAATGAACAGTGCCTACAATGTTTGAGTGTGACTACGTGAAGAACACGACTGGTTTTATTTTACTACTAACTACATTCAAATAAATTAGAACACTAGATTTAGAACACTTGGTCTGATGGATTGAATTATTCATTACAAAGCAATTCAACAACATCAACACTCAGTGATCTTGGCGACTTAGCGCATGCTGTCTTGACGAGTAGGCAGGGTTGGGAAAAAACAGATAAACACATTGATGGCTAACAAATACATTCACGAGAATGAAGTACATTCAGTTCTCAATAAAAACTGTATTCTTTATTTTTCTTCTTTTATTATTGCCGCACGGGCTTAAAATTATTAGTACCTATTAAACAACTCACTTTCTATATTATTATTTATTACCGTCCACGGGATAGAAAATGAGTTCGAATTATGTGATAGGACCTACTATGTGAAATTCGTATTTACTTAATTTTTTTACACAGAGTTTCCTATTAATGTGCCTGGGACTTCCTTACTGGTTCGCATTGTGACAAACAAAATAAAATACGGTTTAATTATCATGTGGGATCTACTGTAGGCCTAAGTCTAGAGCAGGCCTACGGTGACGCTAGTTATTGTCTACTGCTCTCTGGCTGCGACATTCTTCAGTCTCGCGCTTCCAAGAAAGTTTGTTGACAAACATTCCAATTGAGTGTTAATGAAAATGAGCTAACTACGTGTTTTTGTTGGCTCGGCTCGAGAAAACGAGCCTTAAATCAAGCTCGGCTCGAAAATAAAGCTCAAAAATGCTCGAGAAATCGCGTACTCTCGCACACCCCTACAGTTGTCTGCTTCTGGCAGGGTCAGCTTGGGTTTAGCAACAAACATTTTCCACTTCTTTCTTTCTTTCTTTTTTTTCTTTTTTTCTTTCACAATTGTATCTTTTCCAAAACATCCCAGTTCTCTCCTCTTGCCTCTAAGTCTCCTGCTATGTTTTCCTTCCCTCTCTGTTTGGCCTCCCCCGTTTTCTTCTTCCTTCTTCAATCCTTCTTTCATTAATTTTCTTTGGCATCCACCATGGATCCGTTTGGTTTTTCGGACAAAACATTCTCACTCAAATTCCAACCCTTTAAATATGATGGTATTTTAGAGACGGAAATTTAAAAAGTGCCTCCACCTAGAAGACGTGGGTTTGAATCCCGCATAACTTATAAGGCGTGTTATTTTGTAACCGTCCTTCATCGTCATCTATCACCAGTCACCACACATCATCTCAAAAAGCCTTAATGACGTTAAGCAATAGAATCATCATCCACCGGAGAACCAGCCAAAGTCGGTTCAATCCCCGGTGGAGGCACTTTTTTAATTTCTGTCTATAATACCATCATAAGAGCATCATAGTCGCCTTCTATAAAACCAAGGTTATAACCAACCAATATACAACCAATATATATATATATAGAGCTACACTTTTCTCCAAATCATTTAGTTGAGTAAAGTGTATTTCCATCATTGGTCTTGGGCGTCACAGAATCATCACTTGCCTGCCAAGCTTGACACCTCATCTTCTTTGTCATTCTCTTGTCTAGCTCTCTCCATTGTTCCCTGTCCTCCCACCATCTTTCTCTCTTCAACCACTATCCACTTCTCACCAATGAATACCAGGTTTTGAGGCATAAGCTCGCTTTGAGGACATCGTTATTGAATGATAGCAATTGGCACAATTGTCAAAAAAGTTTGCCCTGACTGGGGATTGAACCCAGAACCTCCGGATTGTTGACAATCACAATTTAGCCATTTACAACTAGTGTGGAAAAGGCCAACCGGCAAGATTAGATTGGAGAAGGGTTGACGGGTTGGGAAAGCATAGAGAACATAAAGCCCAGCCTGAAGGGCTGGGGGTGATTAAACTTTTCACCAGCTGATGACAACTGTAGCAAATTTAAAGTTGTTTGTTATACCTTAGCAATTTAGTAAGGGTTTGTCTTAGGTCCCGATAGCTCAGTTGGTAGAGCATCGGTACGTAAAGCCGGAGGTTCTGGGTTCGATCCCCAGTCGGGGAAACTTTTACGACAATTGCTATAATTCAATAGTAATAATAATAATAATAATAATAATAATAATAAAATAATACCATATTACTATGCATATTACTACCATGAATTAGTATCGAGGTCACAGGTAGGAAATAATAACTACTGTAGTAAATATGTATCACTATAACATACAAATGTTCAACTTTTAATTAGGTTTGCGGACTGCAGTTAAGTAAAAATACCGTTGGCTAATTTAAAGTTACCTAGTCCCATACTATAGCGGAGCATCTGCAGTTGCTATTTAGTATGTGATAGTGATATGCTCTGGAAAAAGGGACCATAAGTCGCACTTGCTACTTTGGGAATAGTACAGGAGTTTTAAAATTGCTGATGATTGATTGTTGATGTTGATTTTCAACTGTGTTCTGTTTCAACTTCAGCTCTTGTTAGTGCAAGAAACTGACCATAGATGTGAAATAGATTCACAATTTTTGTTGGGGTGGTAAGGGGAATTTCAAAAACAAATTTTGATTTCTTAAAGGACTTAAATTTTTTTCACTTAGAGTAATTGTAAATTGTTCATTTATTAGTTGTTAATTAAATGATAGTACATTAAAATATGGTGAATTACCTTCTTTTGTAGCACAAAAAGAAAAAGAAAGAGCACATCTCAATTACTTATGTGTTATTTGTTTCATTTTCAAATCTAATATCTGTGCAAGTTCAAGCATATTTGAGAGTCCAAATGTAAAACAATTTAGTTTAGAGTGTTTGAGTTGCTCATCAACTATCTCGGTCCTTGTGCGTACCATAGGCCTACTTATTACCGCAGTATGCTACACAATACCGGTACACCCACACACACACACACAGCTTGTAGATGGAGCGACTTTATAAATAACTACCAGACTAGAGGGCTGGTTGTTACTCGATTGTTCCTCTTTGTTCCATGTTGTTTTCTCGGTGCTACCCACAGCCTTCTATTTCCCCTTTATTGGATGGATCACAAAATCATGAAAATAGATCTCCATTTACAATCACAACTTAAGTCTTAATTTGTGACTACAGTTATTTATAGGAAAATACTGTACTCTACTCTTAAGTTGTTCCAATTTGAAGTAAATTGCTTGATTGCTTCACATTGTTAATTGTTACGTTGGATAAAGCAATATAATTTTAACATTTCACCAGCGTTAACTCTAGTTTTGAAAGTGTTAAAAGATTTGCCCAAGTGGGTAGAATGTCTGACTCAATGTCATACAATGATTTAATTTCATTGTTGGCACTAGTTGAGCAACTGAACGAGTGAAAATATCAAATGTTTTTATGAAAATCAATCCAGAAATTACAAAACTCATCCCAGCGGGGTATGAAATATATATCAAATGTTAGCTCCTTTATTTTGTGATCCATCCATGAACTTGTGAGTGATGTGCGCAATACTTTGTGCCTGAAACTTATTTACATAAACAGCATCATGTGCGAGAACTGTGTAGGGCCTACACTGTACAGTATCTTCAAAAGATTTAAGTTGAGGTCCTTCAATCTCGTGCTAACGTTAAGACGTTTGTCCCATACATAGGTAATATATTCTACATTATTATTCAGCTCAATCAAAAATTAAAATCAATAATCATAGATGTAGGCCTATTGAGGAATTTATTCATAATGTGTTGCACTTAAATTTAATTAATATCTTATTTCTAAAATATAAACACTTTAGGCCTATAAATAGTAAGGTCTACTTAATTTTAATTTTTTTTTTTTAATTACAACAATGTGGTGACCCAAACTATGACGTCACATGTCGTAAGCACAAGAAATAGGCTAGGCCTACAGTAGTAAACGTGAAACTTTATTTTACCTCAATATTTTAATATTGGATATTGCTTAACGTCTCATATTTATGCAACTTGGCTAATTGAGACGAATAGAATTCAGATTTAGTACACACGACACGAGTCAATATTTGGACTAGATGGGCAATCCTTATGGCTATGGGTATATCATGACTTTTGAGTTAAAATGACTTTATCAAAATCTTCATTACTTTTTAGTTTTTAATTGACATGTTTGTCGTTGACGATGCCATTGATTAAACTCAATTTCAGAACATTTTTAGTAATTTTGTTTCACAAATAGAAATACAATGTGTTACAATGTGTGTGCTCAAGCGAAAAGAGGCCTGTATTTATTCCTTGTCGTGCTGTATGGTTTTATGCCAAATCCTCACGAAGGTGTAGTAAACCCCCTTTAATTCAAACTCGGTTAATTCAAAGTACTGTTGGAAGTCCATACAGAAGCTTTGGTATTGGGCAAGGGCTTAATGTTCTGTTAGTAGGCCTAGTTAATGTTTTTATAGTTCAAACTTTGATTTTTGGGGTTCCTTGGGCTTCAAATTAAAGGAGTCTACTGTATTTTGTTTCAAGCATTGCGTTTTACAACTATTTAATATATTAATTTATTATTTAATTTTTTACTTAGTTGGAATATTTAGATGTCTTGTGACCTCGTCACAAGTAAAACCTTTAGTTACCCTACAAGATTGCTGTTTATGTCAGTACTGGTTTCAAATCTCTCGCATAGTATAATTAATTCCAAGGTGGTGGCATAATAATAATCCTCAATCATGGTCAATTGCAAATCACAGTCTGGCTTTCAAACACTTTCTGGTTACAATAATCCTAGATTTACTGACTCCATGACCGACAGTGTTGGCTTGAGCATTAAAGGTGTGACTCGGATTCGGGAGGTCCCGGGTTCAAATCCCGTGGAGACCGGCAATCCTGACTGCAGTTTTTTTCTGAGGTTTTCCTCAGTCGTTAATGCAAATGCAAGGGATTGAGTCCTCTCAAACAGCCCTTGGACATCCCTTCCCAATTGTTCTTACTCCAATATACTTAGTTAGGCACCTGAAGAGAGGCATGAAATGCACCCTGTGCAGGCTTTCCACAAAAAATTATTAAATTATTATTAGTACTCACTCAGTGATTTGCAAATGGCCCTGGTTTTATGTGTTGTTCTCTAAGGCAGCTCTCTTGATTATGTATCATGGACAACTGGCATACTTGCAATCAACGGTAGGTCTGTTCAAATTGGCTACAACAATAAACTTAATGTAGGTACCGACCAATAGGACCTTTTGTTTATAATATCCTTCGGTATGATTATGATAGTCATTTTGTTCCTCAGGTAAACTGGTTTCGTTTTTGGCAAACCCGATTCTCTGGTATTCTAAGTATACCGGTATGCAGTTGTTGCGGTGCAATAATGTTATGTGTAACTGTAATAGTAACTTCTTTATCAATACAATGAATAATAATTTCAAACGACTACCATGAAATCAAATATATAGAGATATCAAATAAAAACAAAGATTGATGTATTTTTAATTTTAAACATTGCTGACATGATTACAGTGATCACCATTGTCAATTTGATTTTTTTTTAAATATATGTACACGTGTGCCTGAATGCTTGTTGGTCCTTTGGGCTTCTCCCACTTTTCAATGCAGAAGGTCCCTGGTTCCAGCAAGTTTTTAAACTGTAAAAGGTGACTTTGGAGTCAACAATAAAGCACATAAGAAATCATACACAGTAATTACGTACACACTGAAAATCAGTAGCTTGATTGGTAGACTCTATGTACACATTTGTTTTTATTTATTTACTGACCTTGACTTAAGCATTGTTGTGATAATAGTTTACACACCAGCATCTGTTGAAGGTTATTTCCCTGTTTTGCCAAAAACAAACCGATTTTAAGATTTAAGATTTTAATATGAAAAAAGTGCGCATTCTTTCAAAGCAGTGTTGTGCAGTTTTTGTAACTGATAGGATAAATGTTAAATAAACTCTTAAATATATTTTGAGGTTCCGATTATGAATTCAGCACGGAACCTAGTGCATAGAACATAATATTCTTTTTAGAATTTGCTGTGGCAACTAAAAACATTACCGCTAGACTCAAGACCGGCCATAATAGCATAGTTGGCCAAATGTGGGCATTTCAGAAGAAGATGGTCATGAATTAATACGGAAACATGACTTTTTATTTTTAGGCCTATTTGAAATTTAAAGTAGACTCAGTGATAGAGTTGAGCCCCCTTTTACTCTCCTTTTGGCTCAAGTCTAAACTTATCACAGTAATTTTAATGTTTAATAATCTTAATGTTCCTTACTTATTCCACACTAAATTATTTTTTACAAAGCAAAAATCAGTTTCTGTGAAGTTTATTAAACTTGGAAGTTGACTTGACTATACTTTGGCTATACCTTGCATAACTTTAATTGAAGTTACTTGAACTGGGTAGTTATAGATTCAGAAATAAATAGAGGTATCTTGGAAAATGACAAATCAATGAAATGGTAAAATGTAGACATCAATTAATGTTCCAAATATTATAAATCACTTACAGACACTGCTTTAAAGAATGTACTGTGCTGTATTGCTTTGCTATGCAACAATTCAATAAATGTAATTGTCTGTAAGCCATTTTGTTGTAGCCATCAACCAAATTATGGAGAACCTTGTTTTGTTTGCTTTATAACTTACGTTTTAGAAATGAACAGACCTATTGTTGTGGCCGACAGTTGTGAGAACTTATACATTGCGACTCAGAAGAACCAGGCTTCTTAGAGTGGTAGACCCCTGCAGTTGCAGTTTTTAGTGATATCTCGTGAAGGGTGGAAAATATCTAAAAACTGATTGCAACAGTAATGTGATTTTGTAAGAATTATATAATGCAAGAAAAAATATTCAAATATACTAATCGGTACGGTTTGTATTTTGATTATGCGTTTAATTAATTAAATGTCCAACTAAAAACTTACTTACCATAACATAACAATCTTTTTTCATACAGGCTATAGTTCTCTCAAAACCGCATAACATAATGTTGGCAGGGGGTCTGTCACTTTAAACACGAGCAATAATTGAGCTCATTGGCAACCCTTAAACACTTTTCTGTGCTTGCTAAACCCTGGAAAGGGGGGGGGGGGGGGGGGGCGCCAGTCTGCAATAGCCAGTAGAAATCTCATTGGCTTGGGTTCTTTAAATTTAGCTTTAGAACCTTTGTGAAATCCATTGGGAACTTTTTTTATTTTAAATCTTGGAAGTTTTGTTAGCATTAACATCACTTTTATAATATGCACGTGGGGTGAAGCAAATGGAATTTCGTGTCCCCCTCCCCACTAAAAATCAGTTCTGTGACTGAGTTTGGAGTGGGTAGACTCGAAATACAAATTTATTTATTTAATTTAAATGCAATTTTAGTTTAATTTGTAAATCAATTCGTATATCTGAATGGGATAAGACATGAAATGCATAAAATAAGTTTCCAAAGAATTGAGGAAGTGTATGGTTTATTTTACAAGCACAGAAGTACTTGAGGGTTTTCAATACTTAATACAACTAGGAGCAATGATGGCCACTTAACCCCTGGAGATGACCTAGTGTATTTGTTCTCACAGCTGCATCGTCCTGCATAGTGGTGGTAGTGGTGGTGGTTCTCACTCTTTTTGCTCGTTTTGCTACACTCAAACAGTGTGTTATTCCCTTTGCACTGACGGGGCTGATATGGAATCTCACGAGAGGTTGCCATTTTCTGATCATCTTAGTTGTGATTGAACCTTCGTACGTTCAATCACAACTAAATGTTTGGGAAGTGGGACCTCTTCGAGTTTCATCATCAGTCCTGTCTCTGCATTGGGGAGAACACTCTGTTTAAGTGAAAAGTTTCGATGCTAAACTTGGTAGCTCTGAAGTGCAAAAAAGACTTAGGTAGTATAAAAAGCGCTTTTTTGGCGCAATTTTTGTGTTTTTTGCCCATTTTTTGCTTGTTTTTCATGTTATTCGTTAATATTTATTGTATTTTATTTAATATTGTTAATAAATATATATTTTTCCAATGCAATTGTTATTATTATTATTATTATTAATATTATTTTATTATTATTATTATTAATTATAATTATTATTTATTATTATTTAGCCTTGAAAAAAACAGCTAAGTCCATAAAGTAGGTCAACTGCTAAATTTAGCAGCTGACCTAGAAATATGGCCTTGAAAAAAATGGCTATGTCCATAAACTAGGTCAACTGCTAAACCTTGCAAGGTTAAGCAGCCAACCTAGTAAATGGCCTTCAAAAAAACAGCTAAGTCCACTAATTGGGTCATGAAGGGTTAAGGATTATTGGAAGTGTTGGTCATGTGATCCTATTGCTGTCTACACTTGCCGGTCAAATGTTTTCCTTCAATGGACCGTCTAAATGAAAAGTGTTTTTCATTTAGACAGGTCTATTGAAGGAAAACATTGACAAGTGTAAACATAGCAATAGGATCATGACCAACACTTCCAATAGTTGAACATGAAGGGTTATGGAGATGACCCAAGCTATGGAGCAAGGCTGTCAATAGCCTTGAAAAAGTAGACTATCTCCATAAATTAGGTCATCTGCAAAATGAGAAAAGGATTAGTGCAACTGCTTATAATCTAGAAAGGGAAGAGAGTTAATGGTGTGCTAAGAAGTACAAATCAAGGTAACACAACAACAGCATGAGTTCAAGAGCATATATTGAGAGCAACAGTGACATAAGTTACATTCAGAAAGTAGGCTATGTCCACGGCCTTGAAAAAGCGGAGTGTTATGGATTAGGCTGTAGAGTTCTCACGTGAAACTGGTTCCTATTCAAAGGGGAGCTGTTGGTGAGTGGCTTCGTAGCTGATGTCTTTGCATTGTAGATCAGTCCAGTAATGTTGGATGAACTGTTGTAGTTGACCACAACCACAATAACCTGGAACATACAATGTCAAACACTCAACCATTGAAGATTCAAGCTGCAAGTTACATTCCTCGACAAATAGAAATGCGCATACTCCGTAAACATCGCGAAATGCATGCATTTTTATTTGTCAAGAAATGTGCGTTTAACTGAATCAAGTCAGCCAGCCAGCTGTAGTCATCCTGCTTGCAGCATTATTCCTCCTGTACACAGACTTATAGAGACAGTTCACATAAAGCATGAGAATCAAAGAGTTTCAACAAAGATCCACCATTTTGTTGAGCAAAGACTTCAATTTCACTGACCCCCCAAATAATTTAGCTCGGGTTTGTTCGCTCTCTACCGGGCAAACGGCATATTCGATCTTGATGAAAATTTGAGGGGACCTTCGAAATCTCTGAAATATTTCTCATGAATATTGTACTTGAACAATTTTTTCCGATTTTTTGTGCAATATTTTCGTGCCATTTGGGCCAATTCTGACCAAACGGGTGGGGCTACAACGTTCATATTGTACATGGACATTAAGGTTATGGTGATGTAGTACCTTTTGAAAGAAAAAGTTGAAAAAGTTAGCCAAAATTCATAGAAATAAAGCTTTTAATATAAGTTTTTTTGATTTTTTGTGTGATATTTTCGTACCATTTGGGCCAATTCTGGCCAAACCATAGAGATACCATACTGTTAGTACCTAGAGTCCCTACTCCCATCCGCCGAGCATGGGCCTCCATCGGCAATTTGAACGAGCAAAGATGTCTTCCGAGTGTGGCATGGCAGCGCGGAATTCAAACTGGCGGTTGTAGTTTTTACGTACTGAACAGTATATTTTTTGGCTTGGATACTGATCATTTTAATGTCGAATCATATAATTTTTTAATAAAAGATTGTAATGTGTTTTTTATTGTCATTATGGGCACTGTAACAAAGATTACACTATGTGACAATAACTTCCCTCCCCCCAAGATCATAAAAATAGTAAATTCGAAATACTATAAGAATAAAAAAAACTCGCTGAAGAAATTAAAATAATATCTTTACATATTAATAATTATGTCAGATATAAATAATTTCACAACATTTTATGTTGATCAATCTAGAAATTACAAAATCCATCATAGCGGGGTATCGAACCCGTCTCCCCGATTGCCGGTCGAGTGTTTTTACCCCTAAGCTACCGGGAGGGTTAACTTCTTAACATCTGGATTGTTGGTGCATTGTAGTTGATTTACATATTAAAATCTATTACACCTAGGGGAGTATTTCCCGATTAATGAAATTGAGAAATAAAAAACCAAATAAATTTTGCAAATGATTTTCGAGATATATGAACAATACAAATCTCCACAATGGTATAGTGTGGCTCGTTGGTCGTGTGGTTAGCTACTCTACTTCAAATGCAGAAGGTCCAGGGTTCTATTCTCGTTATAGACAGAAGTTTTTAAACTTCTGATTAGGACTTTGGGGGGGGGGGGGGGGGGTTATTTGTTGCATAGTGTAATTTTTGCTACAGTGCCTATCATGAGTAATAACTATTGGCTTATTCCATTGGCATGCACTCAGTGCGCACTCGACGAGTGCAAATACGACATAGCACTCGCCCGGTGCGAAGCAGTGCGCCTGTCAGTGTGCAAATCGTGCAAACATGGCGTCCTTTCCAGACGCTGATCATCTGATGGGAGTAAATAAAAGTGACAATAAAATACCTTACCCAAAGCATGGACTTAGAATAGTAACTGGATCAAAGGGCCCGACAACAAGAACTTTATTCGAAACTAAAACGATAAAAAACAAATAATTAGACCTAGGCCTTACTTGGGCCCATATCATGATTCTTGGCTACACGGAGTATAAGCCTTAGGGCCTAGCCTTTGGTTTTTTAAATGATGAATTAAAAACCCCAAAGCCCTAGCTCTAGGCCTAGCCAGGCCTAAATCTAGGGCCTAGCCTTTGGGTTATAATGGGCTGTTATAAACCCCAAAAAGCCCTAGCTCTAGGCCTAGTCTATCAATAACATACATACATAGGGGCCTACCCCTACTCATTGTCAGAATAGCTCCCTAATTAACGACATCGAAAAATTATGAAACCAAAATATTGTATTTTCACTTCGTTTGAGTTTAGCATATTATGATAACAAATCTTCTTCATTGCTGCTGTCTGACGTTTCCTCTCCAACAACAAATACAAATGTCCCGCGTCAAATATTGCACTCGATTTGTCGCACTGACCTTGAAGCCAGTGCGCCTCAGTGCGGGTTTTTATGCACTCGCCGAGTGCAGTGCGTCCAATGGAACACGCGAAAGTTGACGTAATGCGAACTCAAATTCCCAATGGAACAGGGACAATCGCACTCAGTGCGCACTAGTGCGGCCAATGGAATACGCCATAGGAAAAACCCCTTTACAATGTTTCATTCTTTCATAAATTATACGATTTAACATTAAAAAGATTAGTATCCAAGCCTTTAAATATACTGTTCAGTACGTAAAAACAACAACAGTTTAAATTCCGCGCTGCTTGGTGCCCACTCTGAAGAAAATCTTGGCACGTTCAAATTGCCTTGAATCCTGAATATGGTGGCGACTCTGGGTACTAATGGCATCCTATGGACCAAACGGGTGGGGCTTCAACGTTCTATTATACATTGACATTAAGGTTTATGGTGATGAAGTACCTTTTGAAAGAAAAAGTTGAAAAAGTTAGCCAAAAATCCATAGAAATAAAGCTTTTCATATAAGTTTTTTACGGTAAATAATAAAAAATTGACAAGTTTCAATAGAAACTTGCAACAATCACCTACAATGCATAGGCAGCAAAACAAAGCACTTGCAAACGTAAAGATATCCCACGCAAACTAAAAATTTAAAAAAAAGCTCATCCATCAACGCGGCGGGACTTGAGCGTTTTCCTAGTGTATCTAATGTTACTTGACTTGGGTGTTACTCAACTCACATTTGATGAAGGCCTAATGGATTGCAAATTTTGCCATCAACACTAATAGACTTTCACTCATTTTGCCAGCATTAAGTCCCCCCACCCCACCCCAAACTATAACAAAATCCTGTAAACTACAAAATGTTGATAATTAATTGAAAATACTACTTTTAAGTAGTTGCTAATTTTTTTAAAAGTGTTTGTATACATCTGTTGTGAGTGTGTTTTGTGTAAGAAATCAGCCTAACTGGGAATCGAACCAAGATCATCTGGCTTGGCTTACTATTCTATTGTTGCTTGAGCTACTATAATGAATTGTTAAGACTATTTATTTGCTAATGTTTTTCAAAAGTGTTTGTGTACGTCTGTTGTGTGTGTATTGTGTACATGAATGTCAGTCTGTCTGGGACTCGAACCCAGATCATCTGGCTATGCTATCTACTCCATTGTTGCTCGAGCTAAAATAATGCAGTTTTACTAATGTTTTTCGAGAGTGGTTGTGTCTGTTGCTTGTGTTGTGTACTTGAAAGTCTGGGACTCGAACCTAGATAATCTGGCTATGCAAACTATTCTATTGTTGCTCGAGCTACTATAATAATGTTAAAACTTTATTATTTAATTGTTTGTTTTTCGAAAGTGGTTGTGTACGTCTGTTGCGTGTGTTGTGTACTTGAAAGTCAGTCTGTCTTTGACTCGAACCCAGATCATCTGGCTATGCTTACCACTCTATCGTTGCTTGAGCTACTTATTAAGTGTTAAAACTTTTTATTTAATTGTTTGTTTTTCGAAGTGGTTGTGTAGTCTGTTGCTTGTGTTGTGTACTTGAAAGTCAGCCTGTAAATGACTCGAACCCAGATCATCTGGCTATGCTTACTATTCTATTGTTGCTTGAGCTACTATAATGAGTTTAAACTTCAATTATTATTTTCAAAAGTGTCCGTGTATGTCTGTTGTGTGTGTATTGTGTACTTGAAAGTCAGTCTGTCTGGGACTCGAACCCAGATCATCTGGCTATGCTTACTACTCTATTGTTGTGTCAGCTACTATTATGAAGTGTTAAAACTTTAATTAATAGTTAATGTTATAAGAAAGTGGTTGTGTTTGTCTGTTGTGTGTTGAGTACTTGAAAGTTGGTCTGTCTGGGACTTGAACCCAGATCACCTGGCCATGCCAACTACGCTTATGCTGCTTGAGCTACTATCATTAATTTGTTTAAAACTTTAATGAAGAGGAAGGATACTGCCAATATTAAAACCCCGCGAAATAACCTTAATTTAGTAATAACTCACTTAACGCTTCACAAAAACGAAAAAGTGGATACTAAATCCCATGTGGTTTAGTTAAAACAATATCTGGCATAAAAACCCGTAGTGATTTTAATCAAGGTTTAAATTAAATTGATGTATACCGTAATTAAAAACGCTACTGATTACAATATTTGAATAGTATTTTACGTTACGGTGTAGTTCTAATGAAACTACGAGAGACCTAGTAGCCCTTTCTTTGATTTTACGTTACGGTTCGAGAGATATTACTAAAATAAGGTTGTTTCGCGGTGTTTTAATATTGGTGGTGATCCTTGCCCTTAATTGTTAATGTTTTTAAAAAAGTGGTTGTGTATGTCCATTGCGTATGTTGTGTATACCATACAAAAATGCAAAAAAAAAATTGCAAAAAAGGGGCCAAGCCGAAACGAGGAAGATACAAGTGGTTCAACTGCATAAAGTGGTGAGATCTAGGGAAATGTGGCCAAGCCCATTTTTATGTTTAAAATAATAAATATATTTGTCCATTATATAATAAATTAATAATATATCAATATCCATATTATTTTCTAACTATAATTATGAAATAAATATATTAACAAAAATAAAATAAACATTAAATAAATTTTTGAAACATTTACATGTAGAAATATCAAAATTAACAGACGTCATTCAAAATTAAAGCTTGGTCGATGAATTTTAACTTGGTTTTCGTTACTGACTAACCAAAACATAACCAATCCAAATCCATCGACCAAGCTTTTAATTTGAATGGCGCCTGTTAATTTGATACTACCACATGTAAATGTTTCAATAAATTATTTAATGTTTATGTTATTTTTGTTAATATATTTATTCATAAATTTTAGTTAGATAATAATATGGATATTGATATATTATTAATTGTTATATAATGAAAAATACATTTATTATTTTAAACAAAATAATGGGCTTGGCCACACTTCTAGATCTCACCACTTTATGCAGTTGAACCACTTGTATCTTCCCGTTTCGGCTTGGCCCCTTTTTGCAAGTTTTTGCATTTTTGTATGGTATATCAATAATTTTTTTAGAACGTATACGGTACGGATGTTAAACAAACCAAGTAGAGAAAATTACTTAATTTACAATGATTCAAAATAAAAACTCACTCATTTATAATTAACCCGAGAGTAGTGCGTGTGGTCTTTAGACAGACTTTTTTTCCAACAATTGGTATTTGTACAGTGTGCATGCGTGACTTTTCTAGTTCCGCCTACCCCTTCCCAAAATAGAATTTGTGAAGCCAGTGTGCAATACGCGATTCATGTTCTGCAGAACTTTAACTAAGATAAGAGGGCCTGTTCGGTTGCTTGGTCTTTTCGACCGCTGCGCGACTACTAAGGGAGGCAAAAAATATGCATACTCAATCACTAAAGATGAGACATGATTTTGTTATTATTTACTACAATTTAGAAATTAAAAAAGTCCGCCCCAAACCGGGAATCGAAACCACGGATCTCCCGCATTTCCCGACAGGCGTCTTAACCCCTAGACCATCAGGAGGGGTACATTTTAACCTCTTAATTGTAGTTGCCCTTATACATCTGAATGGATGGAAACAGTACTGCAACGAAAAACTGTTGCCTTTGAACTGACCATCAAATTAATTATATGTCATTCCTTACGCAGGTATGAGCAGGGTTTATTTCTCAATTTGGTTAATTATTGTAGGTTGATTATTCTTCAACATACAGTGTTGGCATTTAATATTACTGTCTTTGGTTTACTAATAATTTGAACTACAGGGTGTTTCAAAACATTTAATTTTTTTTAGGTTTGCAACATTTTGTGTTTAATTGATTTTTGATTGATTATTTATTGATTATTGATTATGATTGAAAAATGAAATTTAAAATAACCATGTAGCTGTCATATATGATAAATTATCTTATATTGGTAATCAAAACGTCATCCTAACGTTATTAGCCCATAATAAATAATGCGGTCTAAAGGACCGGGCGAGACTACTGACGTTACAAACAGGGGCGCGACTACTCTCGGGTTAAAAGGTTTGAGCAATCCAGTTATAAATAAAATATTTTTTTGCATTATCTAAGCTTCCGGTCATCTAATCCAATTACCGTTTGTATAGCACATGGCCACTGAGATAACTGACATCGGTGCAAATTTTGGCTTCTCTAACATTATCCATTGCTTAGCAAAAACAGAATTAAATAATTTGTTATTTTTGCCCTTATCTAAGTTTCCGGGTCATCTAAACCAATTACCGTTTGTCAAGCACATGGCCCATGAGATGACGATTTTGAACGATCTTGACGTCTCAATAACTTCTAGACGCATCATCAGATCGGGATGAAACTTGAAATGGGTCATCTCATAGTAAAGCCATCGATTGAAGCAAGGTTTCTGGTTTTTATCTCACATGGGTTTTTCCGTCGGCGACACCGTGTTAAGTGCTAAAGTAGGCGTGCGGTAATTAGGCGCTAGTGGAAGCGGAGCCGCGCGCGGCTTGGCCCGGTGCGCGAAGCGCACCTTGACTTGGAAGCCTGTCTGTCTGGGTAACCTAAATCATCTGGCTACACTAACTATGCTAATGTTGCTTGAGCTACTATTATGAAGTGTTAAAACTTTAATTAATTGTAAATGTTTTACAAAAGTGGTTGTGTACGTCTGTTGTGTGTGTGTGTTATTTATAATTGAACCGTGTGTGTGTGTTGTGTACTTGAAAGTCTGTCTGTCTGGGCCTTGAACCCAGATCACTGGCTATGCCTACTAGCTTGTTGCTTGAGCTACTATTATGAAGTGTTAAACCTTTAATTAGACGAGGGAGCGGAGCGACTGAGTATCTCCATTCAAAAAAATCGGCACTTCTGTGATTCTGTGGATGTGTGGGGATGTGTGTGTGTACATCGAAAACCAGCCGAATCGCTGAACACATTGCGCTGAAAGTTTAAACAGACATCCGGTACAAGTTTACTGAGAACTACTAACAAAATCAGCTACATCCATTGCCATTTAAACCTACAAGAAATAATAAATTGAAAAATAGTCTGCAAATGTGTTAAAATATTTTAACGACAATGGTTTTGTTTTTGTCAAAAAATATTTTTTGTTTGTTATTTGCCTGGCTGTGAAAATGGTGTATGTAACCCAAGGTGTATCAAATCTTGCACTGCATTTGTGTTTGTCATTTTTCCATTTTCTTGCTATGCGTAGTTGGTTTTGTACTAAGTTATGTAGGTACCACTATCATCTGATCCACTGTCTTTACGTTTCTGGGAAGTGAAACCGAACGAACTAGACATCTTCTCTCATTATTAGAATCACTATTGGGACGATTGCCTTCACTCGACCGACTATAATCTGTACTCCCTACGGTTTCCAATTGTTTTGTAAATATTTAGGTTTCAGAGCATAATAGATGTTGAGGCAAAGGGCAGGGAGAAATTTTCTTGCGCGGACGACGTGAACAGAGAATACATAGACCTACGTAATTCTAGAAAAACGATTTTTAAAAATTTAAAATACAAAATTTACTTCTACAATTCTTTCCCACCTTCTTTGCCTTAAAATTTTCCTTGAATTTCCTAATATCGTTACACCAATCCGACCCACCCACTTCCAACCCCTTCGCAGGGGGTCACGACCCTCCGGTTGAGAACCACTGTACTAGACCACAGAGACAGTAACTTTTTAACTTCTGAATTGTAGTTGCATTAAGATCTGACATGCTTTGGGACCATTTCCAGAAGCTAGTTAGCATGATGTGAAACTTTGCAAGGTTGTCAAAGCAACAATAACAACACAACTTCTATGATAAAGATATGTAAAATCAATCTCAGCCGTGTATCGAATTGCTGTATCAAAAGTTATTGCGGATTAGTTGGGAAAAGAATCAAAATTAATTCAAAATTATAAAAAAGCATTTAATTATTTACTCTATAATCATTTTGCATCATGTTACTTGAATTTCTGTAGCTAGACAAGGTGTTTGAAATTATGTATTAGACTTTCTTTAAGAGGTGGGGTTGTATGGATGTCGTGGGAGATGCACACCCGAGGATGCTTGGAAAAGGGGTTATGAAAAGGTGGGAAAATTAATTGATTTGACTTTCGTTGCTCAACGTCTCTATTATTGCAGTATTGCTATTCAAGTGAGTGGTGATAGATGAGGGTGAAGGACAATCAGTATACAAAAAACATACTTTATATAGGATTCGAACCTGCGTCCTTCTAGTGACATACACTGCGGACCTAAGCCCTTATCGTATAAGCCACCGCAGACGGCATGGGTTGGAGGAGGTAGTAGTGGGTGCTAGGGGGGTTACACCAGCAGCTTTGCAAAGTTTTGACAACATTGGGAGTGAGAAGGTACGAAGCCGTAATGAGCATGATTGGGAGCAAAGCTTCCTTCCCTATACCCATCACTTTTCTGTCTTGTCAGTGTCATGTTTCCCTATATAAACCAAACATAACCTTAGACTTGCATGCGTTTAAGACATTCCCCCCCCAACAAAGATGATATGGAAAAGTTTTGGTGGCCCTAAATGACAGAGGGCTATTTTCACTCAAAAAGGAAAATTTTCACACCCGGCAAAAACACCAAAAGCGATCATTGTAGGAGGTTTATTTGTGTATCATTCTTCGACAATCTGTTGATTAATTAGCATTGTTGGACATCATCGAGCAGGCTTTGGGGTAGGGTCAACAGCTACTGGAGTGTAGGGGGGGAGGGGAATAATATTATGGATGTGATATTGGTAAGGGAAAATCAGTTTTTATAGCTGAATAGGATCCATATTAAATAAATCAAATCAAATCAACAAGTAATTTTGAACTATATCCCTGTTAAATCTTCGAGATGAATTTATAGACGTCATTTACTATTTCTGTGTAACAATCAATAGTCAACCTGATCCTACACTATTGTTCAGTAGTTATATTCACTATTCAGGCCTGCTTAAACTATGAACATTCCGAGCTAAGCATAATATTGTGTCTGCTATATATGAAGGAATGATGCAGTTTGAATGTTTATGTAGAAAGTTGGCCAAAACAAATCCATTTTTCAGTTGACTGTATATAATGCAAAAAATGATTGACCGACGTCGTATAACAAATTTGCCATCTTTTTTTTATGTCGGATCAACAGGGCTCAATTTAGATTTGTAGTAATTGATCGTTTGACATCTCTAGCAAAACTACATAATTGGAAAATTAAGATTTGAACTTTGAGGTAAATGAAGGGCCAAGTCAGTTGGTAGGAACTAGATGGGAGATTCTCCTTCCTACCCAACACGATGGGAGCTAGATCGAGAGTTTGTTTTCGTCGACAATAAAACGACACCGCCTTTTCCAATTTTCTAGCTTCCGATTGTTGACTCACAAAAAGTAACGTTGCTTGTGAAACACACTGTAACCACCGATACAAAGAGGGCTATCGTACAGATTGACAGCTTCTGTAACCGATGGTAGAGAAACTAGACTGAAGTAGGCCTATGTGCAATTTTTGTTGAAATAATTTTATATAACTTGCTTCCAATATGCAAGTATGCAACTGCATTCAAACTAGTAATCTTCAGTGAGAAAAATTGACAATGATGTACAATTAAGCTTTAAATTATAGAGGAAGGTTGAGGAAATAAAACTTGACGAGTTAAAAATTAAATTTTGCCTCAAAAACAAAATAGTATTTGTAATTTCTCTAAAGTTACAAAAATATTTATTGATTTTTGATAATTGTCATAAGTGGAATTTTGGAACTTAACTCTTAAAGTTAATAGACCCGAGTTTGTTCGGGTAATTTCATCCAAATTTCAAGTGATAAATGACTTGTTAAGGAAAAAGTTGGGGGAAGCCAATGAAGAGATGCAAGAAGACCTACAGGCAAGATGAGAGAGCTGTGAAGATATGGAAGAGTTACAATTGTTGGAAGATAGAAAAAAGTAGAAAATTTTGTTTGCAAAACACAAGCTGACCCTGCCAAAAGTGGGAAATGGTGATGGATGATAATTGATGACTGTCATTACAACTAGGCCACTTCGCAAATGCTTTTTTTAGTCATGTTGATGAATGAGCTTTTTTAAAGTTTTTAGTATGCGTGGGATCGATCTCTTTACTTTAAAGTTCCATTGCAAAATCATTTTTATTAAATTAGGCTAATTTTTATAAAATAGTACTAATTGCTATGGTAATACCAATTAATAAGAATGTAAAATATATGGAGGCCCAAAGACTTGCTTTTTGTATGCATTGTAGGTGATTGCTGATTGTTGTCAAGTTTCTTTAGTTACTTGTTACTTATTATACACATCAACAAGCTTATATTAAAACCTTTATTTCTATGGATTCTGGCTAACTTTTTTTTAAACTTTTTCTTTCAAAAGGCAATACATCACCATTATCTTAATGTCAAATGTAAAAATATGAACGTTGTAGCCCCACCCGTTTGGTCAGAATCGGCCCAAATGTCACGAAAATATTGCATTAAAAATGGCAAATTTTTTTAAAAGAACAATATTCCTTTGATTGTACCCACAAACATGGCTGGTCTAAGATCAGAGATTTCTAAGGTCCCCTCCAACTTTCATCAAGATCGCATATGCCATTTGCCCGGTAGAGCGCGAACAAACAGAAAAACAAAAATAAACAAACAAAAAAACATCCGAGCTAATTTTTTGGGGGGGGGTCAGTGAAATTGAAGTCTTCGCTTCGCTCATCCAATGTCACTTTAAATGACTGACGGAGCCAACAAGATTCAATGTCTCATAGTGAGTAAACATCAAATTATTTCGGAACCAAGTATGGTAGTTTGAAAGAAATCGCAATAGGCATTTAAAAAATAAATTACTAATAATATAAATAGTGTGTATTATTATTACACAAGTATTGAAGAGAGGTGGGCTCAACATGCAGGAAAGATACAAAGGTGAAATGTGTGAAGAATTCAAGAAAAAGTGGTTTGAGGGAACAGTACGAATGAAATAAATTCTCTTTCATATACTTCCACAAATTAACCAAGTAAGGTACCCCTAATGCAAGAGAGTGTATAGTGTGTTGGTGCGGAAAGTGGAAATGACGAGCTTCGAAGCCAGAATAGAAACTCAAACCATTTATCTAGTACCTTTTAATTTACATCCTCAAACACATAGGTGCTACCCTAATAGATTTTGACAGTTTGATTATACGCAAAGTATCTGAAAATTACTAAATCCAAGTGGTTAAGATGTCCTCCATGCAAGCAGGGGAGCCGGGTTGGATTTTGTAATTTTCAGATTGTGATTCCAAGAAAATGTTCTTCCACTAAGTAAATCATGAATCAAGTAGGGTTGTGTTTGATGATTATATGGTTAGTCATTTATTAAAATTTACAATTGATAAATGATCTATTAGCACTCATTTTGTTTGTTCAAATGACATAACAATAAATCAATAAAATAAATTTGTATTCAAAGTATGTCCACTCATTCACCAAACTGATTTTCAGTGGGGGACTTAAAATTTAAAGCAGACCAAGCCAACCCTGCAGGCGCCGACACCATAGACACGCAAAGAGTTGCCAACTTGAGGCCAGTATTGTAAATAGTCGACACTACACTAGCCAAACAAGCCGGACCAGTTACATCCCCAGACAGGGCCAGAATCAACAATGCTAGGCCTAATTCAGAACAATCTTTGAGTTTACAAGTCTTTTGTTGCTACAACGGCTCCCGAGTCATCGTTTACACATACAGTATTCCTAAACTGTGAAATGAAAAATTTAAATTCTTCTGCCTGTAGCGGGATTTGAACCCTGTACCTTCTGCATTAAAAGAGAGACTAACCACAAGACCAAAGAACCATGACATTCATTTATCAAATTTAATAAATTAGCAACATTTTAAAAAGAAAATAATTAATACATTTCTATGATTTGATACAACAAAAGTACAAAATTTGGACCGCTGGATTAGATTTAGCGGGAAAATAGAATGTAAATTACAGGTGGTAGGAACTTGGTATGCAGGGGTGTTTTAACGCACAGGCCCGGGCCTAGGGCGCCGGATCGTCGGGGGGCGCCGACGCCCCCCGACCCTGATAAATCTACAATAGTACTCAAAATGTGTGGGGAAAAAAGTGCTACCGCGATTCGATTCTATTTTACGCATACATAATATAAATATTTTTTATTATTGTATTGTGTAGTTATTATGACATGATAGTATATAATTAATTTTCTCTGTCTACCATACAGAGGAAGTCACACCGTCGGGTCAGGGGGCTCTGCTTATTCCCTAAATCTCTTCGGAACGTGTGATGCAGCCGAATGTTGTGGTGCAGCCGAATCATTTTTTTCCCTTGTCCAAGGCATTTACAATTTATTTTCGTGATCTACACATACATAGATGGGAAATACTTTATAAACGGCTGACAGGCAAACAGACCGAATTGTTAAAAGCCTTTCTCTTACTCGATGGTCAGCTCGTGCCGAAGCCTACTCAATTGTCTCTGCATTAGAGGAATTTTGTGAGGATTCCACTGAAAAGTTAGTTGTGAGGAAAGAAGCTGAAAATATTGTAACAGAGCTAAGACCAATGCTAAGACTGCTAGAGACAGCAATCATAGCTACATTTTGGAATAATGGAATGGAACGATTCAATATTACTAGTAAAACACTACAATCTGTTGAGATAGATATTGGATCTGTTGTCTTGCTAACTCTTGAAGAATATTTTGAACAAGTCCGCGATAGTTATTATGTGTATTGTGTACGAACAGAAGGCGTTTGAAATGTCAGGCCTACAGGATTATGCATTTGATTTGACAGTAAGTGTAAACCTAAACGTGTAGTTCAATTCAGAGAGTTGGAATCGACAGACGATGTTTCAATGACAGGGAAAGAAAATAAAATACATTTATTGTAATAATCGATTGCTTACTAACAGAATTGACAAAGCTGGCAAAGCTTGATAAAATGGATTCTGCGGACATAATCAAAAGTGCGTCAACCCTTTAAAAGGAGACCTATAGCCATGATTTAGAAGATGGTTGAATCAGTGAATGCTATTCGTATTGGCAAATTATTAGTTGAACACAAACTCCAGTCTGTTTACCCTAATATACACATTGCATTTCTCGATTTGGTTGGTCGGGAAACACTCCCGTAGGTTTAATTGTTATTATTTACTACAATTCAGAAATTATTTTTAACTTTTGTAATTTCTGAATTGTAGTAAATAATACACATTGCAATGCCAATAAGGATGTTTACATCTACAGCGAGTGCTAATTGTTCAGGTGAACGTTCGTTTTCAATATTAAAACGTGTTAAAAACTACTGCAGATCGACGATGGGATAAGAGCGTCTGAATACACCATCAATACTCGCCATAGAAAGTGACATTAGAAGATTTCCTACGACCGTATCACAAAGGAGTTTGCGGAAAAAAAACTCGCAAGAAGCCTTTATAAAAATACCAACGCCGATAGTCGACTTCGATTCAATCATTGGTGATTGGGCGAGTAATATTATCGTAGACTAAATTTATTGGTTATCCTGAGCAGCTTAATATGATTTAAATCCGATGCAACCCACTATTTAATGAGATCATTCGAAGGGGGAGGGGGGGGGGGGGCGCCATAGAGTTTTGGGCCTATGGGCGCCAAACTTGTTAAAACGCCCCTGTTGGTATGGGATACTCCACTGCCTCTACCCAACACAATGTGACCAATGTGACCTTCACTATTCTGTACTAATTTCTTTTTTCGTTCAAGTTGAGCCAACTGACAGTAATGTTGCCGTAGAACACAGCAGATTAATGCACTGTGACCACCAATACAAAGAGAGGTATTGTAAAGACAACAAACACCTTCTATCGATACCTGATGGAAGAGAAACTAGACTGTTTAAACTATATCGAGATCAAAATTTGGATAAATTTATAAATTATTAAATATATTTTGTTACTGGGCATCTGTATTTGTGCAATTATTGTAAAATGTGTGGTTTTGTTGAAATTATCCAAAATGTTTGGTGGGAATATGGAATGTACGGAACAGCATGAAAGATTAAATTATGTACATAGTAGTGGTAAATGAATTCTTTACAGGGAAGCTTTATAGGTACCGGTAGGTCAAGTTAATGAAAGATCAGAGAATTAAAAACTCAAATTTTGTCTACAAATTCTGAAATTTCTCGTGATTTAGTAAAAAATACATTGTCATTTTGATACAACAACAAAGATGGGCAAGACAGGTAGCACAAAGATCAGGACAGACCTGGGAGAGAAGAGCGAGGAGAAAGACTGCGATGCAGTACCTAAAACGTTCCGTTCCTACCAAACACTGAAGATGGAGAGTTTTTGTAGTTGTCAGAATAATTAAAATTAATTAAAAGGGTATTTAACCGCTAAATTCAAAAAATATATTTCATTCAGGCTAACTAGTAATGAATTAAGAAATTAACAGAAAAAGTTTTGGGGCCACCATGACCTCCCAAAAAATTGTCAAACATGACATTTTTCGAGCTAGGTCCCATCGGCAAAAATCTCCCATAAGAAATAACATGGGACGATCTTTATGCCCCGTGACCTTGGAGGATTTTGATCCAAAAAAATATTGGGCCATTATTGACTTACTCTACACCCTTTTCTGTAAATTCCCTATATTTTGTTTTGTAATTTGGGCAAGTAGTTCTATCAGAATATGCTTATTACCAAGATGGGATGTGATTTTGGAATGCATATTTTTGCGTGTTTGAGGGTATATTTGGGCACAGTTTCATGACACGATGTAAAAAATGGGCATTTTAGATTAGTACTATGCTCTAGTGTATATGTGGACCAAAAAAAAAACATGTTAAAGCCGATTTAAGAAATTTCCCAAAACATCAATTTTCGCAAATTTCTGGATCAAAAAATTGAAAAATTCGTGTTAAATCACAGTTACAAGATATAATTTTTTAAACTGTCATTTTAGTGTAGTTTTGTGCTATAATTATAAATAATTTTTTGACTTAATAGCCCCTTTAATTTTGTCAATTTTCCCAAGTTAAATAATGTAGACTTTTTTTGCCATTTTCATGTCAAAATATTACTCATTACAGCATTCTAACCTTTGTTCCTAGAACAGCATTCAACATGGTCGGTTGTGTTTCCGTGTGATTAAGGCTATTCGACCACGTTTTTCTATTTTCCAAAATATGCTACCAAGTCAAAATATAGTGAATGGCTTTGAAACCTGGCTATTTAAGAAAATCAAAAATATTTTTTTCAAATTTTTCTGATCCGGTGCACGGTCAATATAGCCACCTGAAAATAATTTCAAACTTCAATTTGCCAAGGCACACCATTCAACGTAGGGTGTTGTGTTTTTGTGACATTAATTTTCAACTGGTTTTCTATAGGCTGACTTGAGAGAAAAACGATTTTTTTAACAATTGTCTTTTCAGTGAATTTTTTTGTTTGGCGGTATTTTTTACCGATTTGTACCGCCAAACGAAAAAATTCGCAGGAAAGACAATTGTTTAAAAAAATCTTTTTTCTCTCAGTCAGTCTATAGAAAACCAGTTGAAAATTAATGTCACAAAAACACAACACCCTACGTTGAATGGTGTGCCTTGGCAAATTGAAGTTTGAAATTATTTTGAGGTGGCTATATTGACCGTGTACCGGATCAGAAAAATTTGAGAATAAATATCTTTGATTTTCTAAAATAGCCAGGTTTCAAAGCCATGAACTATGTTTTGACTTGGTAGCATATTTTGGAAAATAGAAAAATGCAGTCGAATAGCCTTAATGAGCAAGCTTTTCAAGGCAAAATGTGGTACTTTCATAAGATCTTCTCAGTGATTTTTTTTTAACTTTACGGGTACCGTTACCTGGTGCATAAAAAAGGTTTTATTTTAGAGTGAATTTTGTTTTTGAATCGAGAGATTTATAATTTCAAGCATTTAATAGCAGTTTACAACTTGTGTACTATTTTGGACTCGCGTGAAACAATTTTGTTTGCTTTAGTTACTATGGCTTAATGCATACATTTATAAAAATTACGTTTGACATCACCTTTTGCCAAATAAATAATATTTTGCACTGTAATTGAATGAAAATTCCCACCTGTAGCATTTTGTCTTTAAAAACTTGAAAGATAAATATGAAAAACAATGTCACTACTCACTTTGTAACTGAAACTTATCAAAAAGTTTGGTAGTAATTCCATTTTTGTATTTTCTGATTGAGATGTGATCATTTTGTGCTAATTTTTGTAAATTTAACAATTTGCACATTCCAATATTTAGGTTTTATAGTCATTTACAAATTACACTGACCTTTACTGTGTTACTACTTCGTACCACAAAACGGAAAGAGTTAACGGTGAAAGTCTTTGAAAAGAAAAGGTAAACACTTGTCCTTGTACCATAAGTTACACAAACATAACCAAAAAATGGTGAATGATATTCTAGGTAAAACTTAAGTAAAATTTCATGGAAGTGGGGTTGCATTTGCCATGTGGCTACTAAAAAATATCTTTGATTGCTGGTATTGGGAAGAAGTATTGTTAAGAGGATGGGATAGTCGCGAAATTCAAACCACGCGAAATAATAGTTTTTTTGTGATATCTCGACAACGATGCAAAATATCTAAAAACTGATTCTAGACCGAATTGTGGTTTTGTTAGAACAATATAATGCAAGAAAAAATATTGTAATGTGATTGTAATAAAGTTTTTTATTAGAATTTTAATTAATTAAATTCATATCTTAAATACAAACCGCACCGATTATTATATTTGAATATTTTTTCTTGCATTATATTGTTCTAACAAAACCACAATTCGGTCTAGAATCAGTTTTTAGATATTTTGCATCGTTCTCGAGATATCACAAAAAAACTGTGATTTCGCGTGGTTTTAATTTCGCGACTATCCCATCCTCTTAAGTTCATATATTTAACGTCTATCCCTTTCAGTTAGTATAAAAACCTATTTACAAATGAGACAATGCACCAAGTAGGGTACAGATGATAATACTCGCTCGCATAACTGATTATCGGTGCGGGATAATCAATTTTTAAAGCCGACCAAGCCAGCCCTGTATGCGCCGACACCATCGACAAGCAAACAGTTGCCAACTAGAGACCTTGGCTTATTCAAGTAGGAAACACCGATCAATCGAGCTGGACACGATTCCACCCGCATACAGCACCAGAATCAACCAGACAGATTCGGAACAACCTTGGAAATGTGCCTCGTTGCTAGTGTGGCTCCGTTACACATTCCCAAGCCAAGAGCTGATGGACTCGAGTCCAACCAGGAGTTAAAAAACTTCTGCCTCAAACGGGAATGGAACCCCGGACCTTCTGCATTGGAAGCAGAGCCTCAACCACAAGACCAACAACATTATTTGGGAGCATTTCCAGTAACTAGTTGGCATGATGTGAAACTTTGCAAGGTTGCTGTCAAGCAAGAATAACAACATGACTTCTATAGAAACCAATCAAGGAGATCAAAATCTATCTCAGCTGGGTATCGAACCTAACGATTGCCAGTCAAAAAAAATTAATTAATGAACAATTGTAGTTAACATAAAATATAATAAGAAATACTCACAAATATAAATTTATTTTAAAAACTAACGATTTTTGGCGTATTTATGAAGGTTTTAAATTGGCTAGTGGCGAAGCGGGACTAAAACGCTCCGTACATTGCGTGACGTCACGACAAAGTAATAGTTGAATAGATCTCCGCGCGCGCGCTGCACCACACGCTCGCCGGCTGGAATTGAATGTAGTCAAATCCATGTCAAGCAATTTAATATGTTCTAATAGTTTGTCTGAGGCATGAGCCTACACCTAATAATGATAATGTATAATATAAAAATGTATACATAATATAACATGCATTGTCAACGAATAATACCTTACTTATCTGCAAATTTGTTTATTCAACATTGTACTTTGTTTGATCTATTACCGACTCTAATCCGGGGAACCTTCTTTATCGACTCTGGTTTCCATGGTAACAAGACCTTGGGCCACTGCCTTTGCTAGGAATTGACTAGGAACCAATGAATTTGACAGGCGGTGGAACCCCTACCGGCAGACTGACGAAACGATACTTCTAGGTGACATCACATGGATGTAACAGTCAGCTAGGCCTGTTTACGCGCGGAATTTGAACATGAATATTCACACCCTCATAACACCAAGTAAAAAACATTTTTCGACGGACTTTTTTGGGGAATCGGTTTTTTTAGTAACAACGTTACGAATATATATTTTTTTTAAAAATTTAGGAGCATTCCCTATTTACAAGGTTTTTGAAGGATATGCCTGCTTTAAGAAACCTAGTTCTTGACTATCACAATTGTCGTAGAAGTTTGGCCTGACAGGGGATCGAACCCTGAACCTCCGGTTTTATGCACCGATGCTCTACCATCGCCGCTATTCGGGGCCTAAGGCAAACCTTTGCTGAATAGCTAATTGTTGTGATTGTTGAGTGCCAGAATATAATTTACCGGAAGACTGCCATGTTGCTGCCCCCACTCATAATAATAATAATAATAATCGTTTATTATTAGCTGAGTTCAGCTATTATTATCGATACAGAACATAATATGCTTTATACATTCTTAATAATAGAACAATCAGACATAATCAACACTATCAAATGTATAGCCCTGACCCTTCACAAAATAATAACAATCAGATGTATTTACCTTTCATAATATAATATTTACATTTTCTTTTAAAAGATCCAACATTGTCAGATTCCCTAATGTTATTTGGTAGTTTATTATAAAGTTTAATACCCTTCACAAATAACGACTTCATTGATGCGCTTTTGCCCCTAAATTCAATATACACATTATTATTAAAACATGCCCTGGTGTTGTGTGAATGTATATCTTTTACCATAACAACTGATATGATGTTAGCTTTCAGTAATGACAGCAACATGGCAGTCTGTCATTTGATTTATATATCATGGCACTCAACAATGATAACAAATACCAATTTAGAAAAATTTTGCCTTGGGCCCCGAATAGCGGCATTAGTAGAGCACTGATACGTAAACCCAGAGGCTCCGAGTTCGATCCCCAGTCGACAGCAATTGCAATCATTCAATAATTTTAATATTTAACTCTACATCATCTTTAGACTTTTGTAGTTTGATGAGGTGTTTGAAATGATGTGGTAAGACTTTCTTTAAGATGAAGGAGGGGGGGGGGGGATTTAATAGATTGAAGAAGGTAGTGGTGAGTGACTGGTGAGTAATAGGCTGGTTAGTAATAGGGGTGCTGGTTATAACAGGAGAATTACAAAAAAATTTAGTGTATCGGAGGGAGAAGGTAGAAAGTCGGATTTTGCTTGCTGGGTCACTTTTCTGTCTGTCCGCGTAACATTTCATGATAAAAATCTAGCATGACCTCCGATCAACACCGGTATTTAGACAACTTTCTCCCCCCCCAACAAAGATTATGCTGAAAGTTTAAGTGACCATAGATATCAGGGGCAGGGCTATCCGCGCTCAAAATGGGAACTTTATCTAACTCGGCACTACAACCAAAATAGATTAACACTACTTTTTGTTTGTGTATCCTTCCAACAAACTGTTGCTATAGGAAGCTATAGGGAACTGTATGGGGGGCCGTGGGGCGATAATGTTTTAGATGTGATACTAGTAAGGCAGGCAAGTCAGGTCTGAGGTGATGAAGGGGATGAGTGCTCTTAGGGTTCCAAAATTGAGTTAGCATTCCTGGTATTGGTAAGAATAAGAATACATGCAGAAAGTCTGTGGACAAAGCTTGTAATAAATGGAGATGAGGGAAAGTAGCATCTTCATTTTGAATATTTGCACCTCAACTTTCTAACTAAACAATTTTACAGCATTTCTTTGTTTTTAGTCAAATTCAATAACTTGTTTAGGCCTCTATGAGATTACTTTGCGCTATATTTTTTATTATTTCTTTGGGGTTACGATTAAATTAAAATGAAGTGAATTTAAATGTTGATACATAAAGTAAGAATACCGCTAGGACCAATTAATTTTAGTTTAAAATATAGCACTTTGATTAGTTTCCATAAATAAATCCTAAATCCTTTGTAAATCAGTTTTATAACTGAATAGGATAGACATTTAATAAATAAAAATAAATAAATAAGAAATAAATTGCAATACCTAATTATTTAATAATAAACGTGCTATTTCCACGTAGTAATCAGGTAGTGGCCAAGACACATTAGTATGGGGCGGAACCATAAAGTCCGCATTTGCTGAAGGTGAGGTCACAGAGGTGGAGTAGGTGCAACCTAGGGCAGCAAGAGGGGCACGGGGAGAGCTGGGCGGTGCATGGGAGAGGAGGGTGAACAGGTTGTGTATGTTTAGATCAGTCAGGTGCAAGAGCAGGGATGGAGGGACATGCGTAATATGCAACAGGAGTGATTTTATAAGTTAGTTCGGTTAAGAATGCCACGGTCGAGGGAACCGAAATTCGTCATCAAAACTGTGTGCAAATTTTTAGTCGTACAAAAAGTGTAGCATATAACGTAAATGCATGATCACCCAAATACTGTCAACAAGGTTGGCAGCAATAGTACGGTAAATTTTTAACAAACAATACCAATAAGACAACAAAAAATCAACTTATTAATCATTCCGTTAAATTTACGTTTACTCTGTGCCAGTACAACTTTTTTGTGTACTACTGAAGAATTCTTAAATCTAGCCAAATAGTTAGTTTTGTTTATGTACGTTTAATGCAAAGTTCGGCATCAAAACTGTTGCAAATTTTTAGTCGTAAAAAGTGTTAGCATATAACGTAAATGCATGATCACCCAAATACTGTCAACAAGGTTGGCAGCAATAGTACGGTAAATTTTTAACAAACAATACCAATAAGACAACAAAAAATCAACTTATTAATCATTCCGTTAAATTTACGTTTACTCTGTGCCAGTAAAACCTTTTTTGTGTCTACTGAAGAATTCTTTAAAATCTAGCCAAATTAGTTAGTTTTTGGTTTATGTTAGTTAATTGACAAAGTTGGCATGCCCATTCTTTCCGCTTACGTTGGCATTTTAAAATGGCTCCGCCTACATAGAGGCAGGGGATGGATGGATGGACATGGAATGTCGAATAGACAATGTCTATTCAATTCAATTTCTGTCGATTCTGTCGATTCGACATGGACATGGAACATGGAAGTTCCAGCTGAGTAGGGCTTACAGTGAGAACGGATCTGGGGAGGTATGGTTCTGTGGAAACAACTGTTGGGTAGTGGATGAGTTGTATGGGGATGATATTAATGAAGATACTGGAAGTGACAGGATGGAAAGAACAGAGTTGAGATTGATATGGACATATGAAGCAAATAGAATGCCCAAATGTATGAGATAAGGATTTAAGAAGACTGGAAAGGCCAAGGAAGAGAAGGAAGGATACCATAGCAGGAGACTTGGAGGCAAGAGGAGAGTTGTGGGAGGAGAGAAAAAAGTGTAAAAATTTGGTTGCTAAACCCAAGCGTACGTACCCAGTCAGGAGCAGGAAACGGTAATATGGATATAATGATGAAGGTGAGAGTGTTGTAAATGTCACATTATGTGTATTTTTAAATATGTCTTTGGGCTCTAGTTCCAAGTTGTTGTTGGGGGAGGGCAAGACTAATTAGCCACTGGATGAATGGATCTACTTGCAATCTGAATGTCAAAATAGGTGAATTCTATCCCAAGTTCTGTTGATTGATTGGATATTGCTTAACGTTTCATATTAATGCACTTTGGCTATTCGAGACTTCTAAATGCTACAGGTAACTTCCTACATGGTACGTGGTTCACAACTATAAATTAAACATACAATTTCAAGACACCCAAGACCGTCTTGATAGCACACCAAATATTGGAGGCAAGAAGACAATTTCTTGATTTGGTTAGTCGGGAAACACTCCCGTAGGTGTAATTCAGATGCATAATGCAGCTACAGTAAGAGATTAAAATGTACCCATCCTGATTGTCTAGTGGTTAAGACGCTCACCTAGAATGTGGGAGACCTGTGGTTCGAATCCCGGTTGGGGCGGACTTTTTTAATTTCTGAATTGTAGTAAATAATAAGTTAAGACAAGTAGGAATTAATCCAGAAATTACAAAATCGATCTCGGATGAGTATCGAACTCGGGTCTTCAGATTGCCGGCTGGATGATTTAACGATTGATGAAATTGAGAAATAAAGTTGACCTCATTGTGTTAATATTTCCCATATCTATTAAAATTGAGTGATAGGTGTCAACTAAAATTTGAAGAAGGGTTGATCCCCATACAAAATGAAGATTATGCCTAAGGTACAAAGGAACACGAGAGAAAACACTAAGAGTGGAAAATAGGAAGAAACATTCTTTGGTGGTATGGTTACAGAAAAATGGAGCAAGATAGAATTCCAAGACGAAAATAAGATCGTACATGAAGGTGGGTTGGGGAGTGCAGCAAACGGGAGGGCCCCAGAGACGAATGGAAGGATCAAGTAAAACGAGAGTGCAATGCACTAACTAAAAATAGAGAGAGAGAAAACTATACCTAATCCCTGCACCCTGCACTAGATGGGCCACTTTGTAATTGCCTACTTTATCAATTAATTTCAACACAAGTGGGAAATGTTGTACCACAGTCTCAAAACTACTATCAATATCGCAATAACAGTGTAAGGCCAATGGTTTCAACTTATCAATAGTAAAAACTCTTTGGATTCATCACTAACTCCTACTAGCACGTCACTCATTATCATGATCAAGAACTAAATTAAGCATATTATTTATTTAAATTCCAAAGTCGTCATCACCACAAGGTTACTCATTTTCGCTACTCTGTGGCAGAAAAGATGGCAAATCTTTTGGGAACTTTGGCACGGTCGAGAATTGCAATTTTCAACGTGTTCAATAGAGTTTGCATCGGCAAATTTTTCAATCTCGCCTACTAGCACCGCCTGTAGGCCCTATATGTATGGACATACTCCTTAAAACCTTGACAAAAAGGAATTTATTGAACAATTTTTAATTTAACAATATTACTCACGCGGCGAGAATTTGACAGGGGGGCAACTGCCTACCCGTAGCGCCACCATTGAATGGAACTATTCATAAAGATGAAAAACGGGCAAAGAAAAAGTCAGGAATTGAAAGGTTTGCACAGCTCCACAATTAAATTATATCTTCTATAGTGTCCACAATTAGTCATTGCAAAAAACTCAAAAAGAGTGAAATAATTTAAGTACATTTAGCTACGTATAAATCTAGTCTCATGTTTTAATAAAAATAAATTTTTGTCTCCAATATGCATTTTAATAATGATTAGGGATGTCAAAAAGCGTGTATTTCACTAAACGTTTACACCCTACTCAAAAAAGCGTGTACGGTACACGTTTACGTCTACAGGCGCTATATCTGTGTTTACTTTTAGTTTTTGATAGACATATATTCTACGAAAATATTACTTGTTTTCTGCATAATAATTGACCCCCAAGCCCAAGAAAGAGCTCGAGTCTTGATTCAAATATTGAGTAGGCCTACGGAAGACAACACTACAAGTCTAGAAGACGTATAATTTGCGAGTTGCCGGATGGTATGGGAAAAGGGGGGGTGGGGAGAGTAGTCAGGCGGCTGACGTGGCGCTTGCTGCTCTGTGCACTGCCCGAGTGCCGCTTGCTGGCCAGTGGCCGAACGCACACTGCACAGAGCGATTGAAATGACGTGATCAACTACAGAGTAGGCGTAAGAATATTTATTGAAGATTAACGAAACAAGTAATTGAAGATAAAGTAATTAGTAAGGTTTATTTTGACAAATGAGCGACCGTGCGTACGATCATTACAACACAGTAGTTTGGCAACATTTTGTAGGCCTACATCTTGAGTACCTGCAAGAAAGAAGGAACGGCAAAGCCACTTGCTTTGTTCATTCATTGCCGACTACGATTTTCGATGACTCAACGCAATCGAGCCTCGAGGTGAATAGGAGAAGGGGTTGAAATAGGAGACTATTTCGCCGCTCGCGCTTAAATTGACTCACGAGAAAACATCGTTCGGCGGGTCGCAAACAGGATAAAAATAGTAATTACATAAAAACGTTTACCGATCACGAAAAAACGGTACACGTGTACACATTTACACGTACCATCCCTAATAATGATATTGTATTCTAATCCCAAGCCTGCACTAGGGACTAAACCCTGCACACTGCATTGGCAGCAAGAATAAACAGACCGCAAGAAAAGTTTTCATCTGATAGAGATGCTTGCAATCTAGCAAATATGGCAGCAACTTTAAAATAACATGCAAAGATTCAATTAAACTTTTCAACTTACCAGGCATCAAGTGTTTGGTTCAAATGCTGCTGCGGGTGTAGGCAAGTTGAAGTACGAGCAGACTTCAGTCTTGCAGATGGACGAGGAAAGCAAGTGACGTGGAGCCGTCATCAGGAGCGGGACTTCATGAGCTCGAACCTAAAACAATGCAGAGATGACACTGAATTAGAAATGGTCACTTTTTAAATGATGATTATTATGTTTTGATAGAATGTTCATTTGCATTTAACTATATTGAGGTTTTTAGAAGCAGTCTTAAAATACTGAATGAAAAATTGCTTTGAAAATGTTAATAAAATTCAAGCTACTTTGTTTAATTAGTTTCACCAAAGTTACTTTGATTACTTGTAGAAGAGCATAAGGACAAAGAGGCAACCATGACTTGAAATATAACGTAATATGGCAGTGACTTTAAAATTAAACACAAAGATTCACTTCAACTTTTCAACTTACCAGACAAGAGGTCGTTGGTTCGAACGCTGCTGCGGGTCTAGGCAAGTTGGAGTACGAGCGGACTACAGTCGTGCCAACGAGGAAAGCAAGTGACGCGGAGCCAAGTCATCAGGAGCGGGGCTTCATCCAAGAGCTTGAACCTAAAACAATGCAAAGATGACATACTGAATTAGAAATGGTCACTTTATAAATTTTGACTATTATGTTTTGATAGAATGTTCATTTGCATTGAACTAAATTGATGTTTTTAGAAGCTGTCTTAAAATACTGAATGAAAAATTGCTTGGAAAATGCTAATGAAATTCAAGCTGTTTTGTTTAATTAGTTTCAACAAAGTTACTTTTATCACTTGTTGAAGACCATAAGGACAAAGAGGCAACTATGGTTTGAAATAATTACTACGTATATTTCTAGCAAATATGGCAGTGACTTTAAATTTTTACAAAGATTCACTTAAACTTTTCAACTTACCAGATAAGAGGTGGTTGGTTCGAAGGCTGCTGCGGGTCTAGGCAAGTTGGAGTACGAGCGGACTACAGTCGTGCGGACGAGGAAAGCAAATGATGCAGAGCTAAATCTTCAGGAGCGGGGCTTCATCCAAGAGCTATAATCTAAAACAATGCAGAGAAGACATACCAAATTAGAAACAGTCACTATTTATTTTTCTAAAATCTGATTATGTTTTTGCTTGAATGTTCATTTGCATCAAACTAGTATTTTGAAGCTTTTAAAAGCAGTCTTAAAAAAAACTGAATGGAAAATGTCTTTGAAAATATTAATAACAAAATTCAAGTTATATATTTTGGCCCTTTCACTGCTGAATTAAACATTTCTAAATTTGGTATTTTTGATGATGAAACAATTAAAATTCTGCATTTTTTAAATTTCTAATAATGAATTTCAGTACATTTTGGATTTTGGAAAAACCTACATTTTAAGTTAAAATGCAAATTGCAAGAGCATACCTAAAACTAACAACTAATTCTAGGTCAAATTAGGAAAGGTTAATGTCCATTATAGTGGAAGGAAACCAGTAGGGAAAGGGTTACATTTGGTTATTACCAAAGTTAATTTGATTACTTGTTTAATATCATAATCCCAAAGAGGCAACAATGACTGGAAATATGACGATTTTTTATTTAAAAAAATTGTTGTACGATAGATAGGTGCCACCAAAGAGTGCAGGTAGCACAACGGCTTCCCTAAAAACTTTTCAGTTTAAACATACTTACTACTGTATTGTTTTGGACGACAATAGGTTAAATCGATGTTAATTAACAACTGTATTCCTATCAGACACACTATGGCAGGGCTCCAATAGCATTGACTTACCTCAGGTTGTGTAAGTCATCTTGGTATCACATTCCTGTCTGCAAAGTCCATGATCAGGGCTACTTGGAGGCATAAACGTCCACAGAGGGGAAGTAGACATCTTCTCACTCTCCAATGTTGAGACGATACTGCTTGGGGAACAGTCTGAAAAGAAGAATTAAAATTGTTAGTAAAGTTCGCAAAAATAAAATTTTAACGCGTGTGGGTTAGGTCTGCCTACAGAAAACAGAAGAGTATTTTTGCTGACTCGGACGCACTATTCAAGAGGTGATAATAAATAAATAAATACATTCCGGTTGGAAGAGAGGGTAAATAAACATACCCTACATGACCTTGATATGAACGGTACATTAGATAATATGCGAATTTTTACATTTAGCCTCTTGTAAAAGAATACCAGACCAAATCGAATTTCCTCACTTTGAAGGCTACATAATTCATCACCTCCTTTCGAAAACTACATCCCACCTATCGGAAACTATACAATACTAACCAATTATAGATGAACTACCAGCAAGCGTATTATTAGCCTACAACACAAAAGAATTTCAACCAAAACTGAGATATGAAAATTTTGGTTATTTGGGAACAATAAATTAAATCAGTAATGTAGGTATTTGGTCAGTGGGGGGGGGGGGGGGGGGGGGGGGGAGGATGCACAATTTTTATTTTACATGAGGTATTTATTGAGATACCGGTATTACTTAAATATTGATAAACTTTTCATATTTTCCTATTTTTTCAAACATATTTTATGAAGTTTTTGTAAAAAAATACTCTTCAAATTACTCCAATCACACTATGAGAATCGAAAAAAATCCGGGGCTGAGCGTCCCGAACCCGCATCAACTGGGAAGCCACCCCGCAGACCCCCATTCCCAATCGTGTACTTTACCCAGGAAAGAGCGTATCCCCTACCCATAAATTATTTTTGGATGTCACCACATACTTACCCACATACCCATTTCACTAGTTGTGTTGGCCATATTGATCTTTGGAGGTTGCATAAATGTTTAACCCCCCCCCCTCCCCTCGAAAAACAAGGCCAAGTTCGCCACTGAACGTAATATAATAAAAACTCATGAAATTAAATTGTAAGAACCACTTAATTGTTTCGTATGCAAATTAAATACGAAATAGTTTAAGCCAAAAACTATGATTCCGAAACAATTGACAAATTAAATAGCTTCCTGGAATTAAAAGAACAATTTTTTTGTTTATCTATTAAATGCTATTCAATTAAAATTCGTTAAATAAAAGTTATACATCGGGAGAAAGAATCTCTAAACTTAGGCCTACTTCGTAGCTGGTACACAAAGCCAGTACCGTAGGGCGTAGATGTTTGCAGCCGCCCGATTGAGGCCAGCATTAGCCAAGAACACTACAATGTCAGAACTATTGCCTCATGCCTTATCTACTTCATCATCCTGCATCTGTTAGCTGTTGTAAATGTAACGATTCTATTCAAGACTAGATTGAAGATAGCTTATTAGGGTAGGCAACAAATTTGGCTTGATACAGACGTAAAAAAGTTGGTCTGTTGTAGGCCACATTTGTTTTTCAAGTCTGTTTCAAGCCACAATCGTTTTACTTTAAAAAGCTATTCGATCGCGTTTTTCTATTTTCCAAAATAATGCTACCAAGTCAAAATACTAGTGAATGGCTTTGAAACCTGGCTCATTTAGAAAATCAAAACTTTTTTCTGATCGGGCGCACGGCTAATATCGCCTCTTCACAATAATTTCAAATCTTCAATTCGCCCAAGCACACCTTTCAACGTCAGTAGTTTTTGTGACATTCTCAACTGTTTTTCTAGAGGCTGACTGAGAGAAAAACGATTTTTAAAAGAATGCGAATTTTTTCGTTTGGCGGTATTTTGTACAGATTTGTACCGCCAAACGAAAAAATTTCGCAGGAAAGACAATTCTTAAAAAACTTTTTTCTCTCAGTCAGCCTCTAGAAAAACAGTTGAAAATCAATGTTACAAAACACAACTGCCTACGTTGAATGGTGTGCCTTGGCGAATTGAAGTTTGAAATTATTTTGATGAAATAGTTTTGATTTTCTAAAAGAGCCAAGTTTCTGAAAAAATAGTTTTGATTTTCTAAAAGAGCCAAGTTTCAAAGTTATTCACTATATTTTGACTTGGTAGCATATTTTGGAAAATAGAAAAACGCGGTCGAATAGCAGCTGACGAAACTAAAAAATTGTTTGGCAAAAACATGGCGGCCGGTACTGTATGGCCACTCTCTGGTGTTAGCTTATCTAGGCTCTCTAGTCTTATGGAGTCACTATAACGATGCTTTCTCAGAGATTTGAACTCACGTCGCCTAGGTGAATGCGTGTGCCCAACATAATGTATGTAACCTTACCATGTACACCGGCTACGTATAGTACAGCCATACTAAATTGTTTTACAAAATACAATACTGTAATAATATCAAATTCTAACATAGGGTTGGGTTCAATTCATTAGACGTACGTAAAAATATCCAAATTATTGCATGACAACGTAAAGCGTAGGTACGCTGCGCAAGAAAAAGAAAAACATGTAGCATGTCATTCTGACAACTCTTTCAGTGATCTCGCGCATGACCTTCAATCTAGAGTCATTAAGAGGTCGTGACGTACTTACAAAGGGGTAGGCCTAAAATTGTAGGGCCTACAAGGAAGAAAACTGAAAACTATATTAAATGGTATTGAGTACGCAGAGGCAGGCTACGAATTATTACCAAACACAATACCCCAAAGAGATTTGCCCCATTTGACTAAAACATTCACTAGGCTAGGTGATTGCGCAACAGTTAGGCCTACTTAAATCGTATTAAAATACCGAATGGTTATTGATGGTAAATAAAAACTCGAAATAATAATAACTGAATAACAATTTCTGAAAAAAAGAAAAAGAAAAAAAGAACAAAAAAGAAAAACTGTTTCTCATATTCTTGAACACATGAGATTCAAAGTCAATGCCCAACTGGTAATATTACGAATTTAACTACGCTATGATAATTAAAAAATAATTCAACACAAATTACATTCACTTATTTGTTAATAATAACAATAATAATGAAAAGCTAAAGCAACTAATGGAAAAGTAGCCTAGTACAGCATGGAATGCCCGAGAGGCGGTTAGAAAGGGTCTTACCTTGGCGCAGCGTGTGTCCAGCACATCCGTCTCCGACGACTGCAGCAGGCGAACTGATCCCGCTTCGAGGGGCGGTTCCCGCCACGTCATACCTCGACCTCGGTATACGTGGGCCTACGTGACTGACTGCACAGCTGTGGGCTAGGTCAGACACGAGGCAACTATACCATAGACAAGTCGCGCAAGCGCGGCTTGAAAGCCGCTACGCGGAGGGAATGGAAAACCTCGTACTTGGAAAACCTCGTAGTTGGAAAACCTCGTTGACGCGACAAAATCGCGAATCGGTCCGCGTACGGCCGCGATACGATAGTTTTCGGGTGACGTTTGTCGTTTATCCGAAGACCTGTGACAAATTTGTTTTCCGGGACACTTTCAGTACGCCGCCGGACGCTGTCCGCCGCCTCTAAGTACGGTGCAAAATTATTTTCGAAATTGAAAATTTTTACGCCTTTTGTGTAAAATGTGGGAGAAATGTTTTCCTGGGACAATTCCGAGACAAAATATTTTACGGTAAGTCTAAATCTTCGCCTCGTCCGCGCAGATCCGCAAAGCCCAAGATGGACAGGACCAGACATACTGAACATTTTTCATTAATCCTGGACAAAAGTTTTTCCGTGACACTTGTCCGGGTTATCAAAATATGCCCTCGTCCGTCCGGTACCGTAGAGCTCGAGATGTACCTGATCGTACTGTAATTGTGGAAGATATAATACAAAAGAAAACGTTTATCCACAAAATGACCAACTACTATTTTGAGACATTCAAAAAAGTTTTTGGCAACGTTGAAATGAAGGTGTTTCGGGGAATGCGGCCCCCTGACGTAATCGGAAGGAAAAAGTAAAATTAAAATTTTTGAAAATGCCCCAAAAAGGGTGACGGAATGCCTGAGCACTGTTTTGACTTTAAAAATTACCCCTCTAATAAACCACTGCTTCGCTTGACCAATACAGTTCTATAGAGCCCGAGATGAACCCGATCGGACGAAAATTGCCCAAGCTATAAAAGAATCAATGTTTTATTGGATTTTCCAAAAATGACCAACCACTTAAAAAGAAACGAAACTAAATTAGTGTTAGGGCCGTAACCTCTGATGCAGCCCACTGGCGCCATTGGAATCGCCTCAAAAATTAAATTGCTTGAAGATATCAATGAAATGTCTTAATTTATATTTCCAACCCCCCCCCCCCCCACACACACAAAAAAAACAGTGTCAGAGGCATCTAGTCAAAACACAAAACAGTCCACGAAATTCGGATTCGTACTGGAAAAAGTTAATAAATTTCACTGAATAATTAAGGTTATTCTTTATAAAACTCGACTTCCCCCCCCCCCATCTCACTCCTCGCCACTTTGTCCTCTCGATTCCCTCGTCGTGTTCGTTGACTTGACTTGCCCCCCCCCCAAAGCCCGCCACTGCCCAACCGTAAAGGAAGTCGCTAGTATGAAACATTTATTTCTATAAGTGGAAGTATTAAATTGTCGTCTCGATACTTTGGTTGCACCTAGGCGGGCTAAACCCCACTATTGTTGGAAGTCTATGCTGTCTCGATTGCACTAAGGCTGTCTAAACGCTTCTATGTCATGATGTTATCGATGTGCATGTGCATATGCTGGAGTTTTATATGGACATTCGTTACTGGATTTAAAAATTGTTTCCCAATCAGAGCCCCCCAACTTCAACCAGACTCAATGCCTGACTTATTACATCACTTCATAGCTAAAAATAGATTTCTTATAATTCATCGTTATTAATTCATGCAATTAATTAATATACATGAATTGGGAAGGGCGACGGGGCCGGGGGGGTGAACATCTACCCCCCCCCCCCGATAAAATGTAATGCCCAAGCAATCCAAAAACATAAATTATTGTCCCCCCCCCCCCCAACACCCTTACCAAAGTAACCGTGTTTTTGCCACGTTCTACTACAGATTGTATTACTTTTGCATCAAACGTTGCATATAGCTATTATAATTTAATTTTGAACAACACTTCAAAATTGGGACACCATTACACCACTACTTTTTTTGACCATGTTAAAAAAGATGAATGAAGCGAGGTACCGGTAATTGTTTTCCACTAGGGATAGGTAAAAAAATGAGGGTATGAGTAGGTTATTTCGTTGCAGTTTTGATTTGTGTCCACCGTGTAAAATAAAAATACAAATTAAAGCCAAGACTATAGCCCTACCTCGTCCTTTCAGTTTCATCCCAATAAGTAAATGATGAGCATCCAACATAATAAGTCATTAATCTACACATCATCTATATACTGCTCGTTGAGTTTAGAGTAATACATATTCTTGGGGCTTGGGGGCCCGGGGGTATATTGAGAGGGCATGTACATAACCACAATATATACATTGGAATTGTATACAATACAAATTAATGAAATCATAGATATATTCTTGATTTGAAAGGAGTACACATGCTTATAGTTGTGTGTGAGATTGTTTAGTTTCTTACGTGGGCTACGGGGGGGTTTATTACAAGAAGTTGAAGTACATAAGGAGGTTGATGAATTTATAATGTGTGAATTAAGGCTATGGTGCCTTATTTCCCACCTTATTTGGTAGTAGCGATTGGGCGAAGTAAAAGGTTTGACATTTGGTACTTTACAAGGCAAAGGTTGAATTTTTTCTAGACAGATCCGCTATAGGAGCACGGAATCGATTGATCGGCCTCGGGAGAAGCTTCTAAAAGTTGGGCCCCAACTCGCAACGAGATGAACGTTTGGCACTCACTTATTGAGGGTGATTTGATTTAGGGGGGGGAGGGAGGGTCCCCCAGGTTCAGCGTCGAACGAGCTCGAAACAGTTATCGTTTCAAGATTAGACAAAACAACATGTGTATTATTGGACTGAACAGAGTGTTGCCGGGGAATGTCAATGACTAATTTCTGCATAGCTAGAAGCTGTGTCCATCGAGTGGCTCACAAGCTTGGCACTCCTTATCACTCCTTAGAAGTCTCTCTTCAGCGTGATATGCATATTGAATAATGCGTGCTTGTTTCCAAGAGTGTTCTAAAAAAGCCAATCGCTTAATAGGCTATGCTATTTTGCGACTACAAATTTTGCCTCAAAATTCAAAATTTTCAAATAGTATAATTGTAGCCTTAGTGAATTTTTGGGTTACAAATCGAAATGGTTGATGGATTGTAGTTATTAGTTTCCATGTCTATGGGGGGGAGGGGAGGTAAGTTGTATTGAAAAAATGACAGTTCTCGTGTTTTACCGAGTCAGGTGTTAGAAAATCGAGATTTCGAGATACTTAGTTAATCGGGTTCAAGGGCACACAACACCAAGGTTATTAGTGTCCGATGGTTGTTATTTTTTCCTAAGAGAGTAGAGAAAGGCGTAAGGGGATACGTGAGGGAACATGTGGAGGAGGCCTGTGAAAGTCAGAAAAATACACAGGCAAGGGGACAGGTGGGCCGGGGAAGGGTTGTGACGAAATCAGGCCAGGGGCAGGCACGGAGGGCCCATGTAAGGGCAAGGGTCGGGGGTTCCCGCTCGTCATCGTCGTCGTCGTCGTCATTGTCGTCGTCGTCGTCGTCGTCGTCGTCGTCAAGGAGGTAGTGAAAGGGAAGGGAAAAGTTCCTTGGCGACGTCCTCTTTATTGTCGCCTTGTATACGATGAGCATGAGAGGTAGCTCTGGGCCTATTCTACTCCCAGGACCCAGACGGGGGGGGGGCCGAGATTTCGAGATTCCCTCTCTCAAATGGATGACAATCACGATTTTGGGCCTGCTTATGTGGTCATAGTTGGCAAGCAGTTTTTTACTGGCGACATGCATCTATCAATAATAAATAAACCTGTCGAAGATGGCTGATTACTGATTAGTCATCAAATATTGTTAAGATTCAATTTAACATCCTACAGTCAGAACAGCGTATAGCCCAAGAAAAATATTCCATAAGTTTTTCTACTATAATAGCACATAGTTATTATAAAACGATATTTGTCAGTATTGATTATTAGTAAGAAATGACGATAGACAATCCTCATTAAACCCTAGGGAATCATTCAATGATAAGTCAGGTGTAGTGCAGGTAGATACCATGTGAAGTTGCCTACCTGATATCTTCTTCTAATTTCCTGTAAACAGAGTCTTTGGAAGAAAATTTAACCATAGTATTTTTTGATGTGAAACTTTCGGTTTTAATTTGTATCTTTTCGACTTGAACATTTACTTATCATTAATAATATTTTTGTTTACAAACATTTATAAAACATTTCTTCGTACCATACTATTATCACCATTCCATACCTTCAACTTATGTAACATGTATATAATTATGATCACACGCGTTTCATCCATCCATTATATCCAGCGTCTTTAGCATCAATATAATATATTATAATTTTAGGTAAAATGCATAATTTACAAGTTCTTCAATGTCTTGTTGATATTGCGTAGGGTGACCTGCGGAATGGCCTCCAGTAAAATCTTTGAGAAGTTGGGTTGTCGTACCAGATTCCGGAAAAATTCTTTGCCATAATTTCTGCAAAAAATTATAATATTATAGAATATAATGGTTGTGACATTTACGCACATTAACATTGTTTACAGTAAAATGTGTACTTAAAATACCCCTAGAGAGGTGTGTGAACTCTTGTGTAAAAAACAATATATAATTAATGTTTTTTCTAAATTCTAGATTTGCAATCTAGAAAGTATCACAAATATTGTGTTCCCAATATTATCATATATTATATACGCTACAAATTACATGCATTATTATTGAACCAATGCAAATTTGTGTTATTATTGCACGCCTATGTTAATGAGTTTTGATTGTTAATTGACCAGGTTTTTCTGCAACACCGCCGTACAGTTAATTGGACCTCTAGGGAGAACCTCCAGCTTAGCATGCTAGATAATGTTGTTACCTGGTCTCCAGACTTCCTTCCATGAGGAAGTTGGCTCCAGTGACGAGGATTTTATCCCGGGATTCACGGGGCAGCGCGAGAACTTTATCTGGACCCATCTTGTTTGTGAGACACACTAGAAGACGAGCGGCAACAGCGCGGCAGATAGCGTTCTGGTGGCTGGAAAGTGAAAACACAGGTAACAACACTTGGGGTCAGCTGGCATACTTGTTTATAAGTTTTACCAATTATATTTTTAATGAAGATTACAGTTACAAGTAGGACTGAGTAAACAATGAGTGAAAATTTAGATTATTTTGTGTAGCTCCAATAAGACAGCCATTGCACCAAATTTTGACCAGAATATAGTGGCAAAATGGTTTATTGTAGAAACATGGTAATGTTGTATGTAATGAACCAAATAAGAAGTTGAAATTACCTTGCTCCTTTTGTCACAACAATTTGTAATATTTTCATTGGGGAACAATTTTCCAGCATAAGATCCAAAGCAGCATTCGAGTCAGCCCGGAGGAACTTGTTTGTATCAGCTGTGCGATGTAGAAGGGCTCCCGACAGATCTTCCAATTCATGGTCCAGGCCTCGCTTGAACGCCGTGAAGAGCTCGCCGCAAGCTTGACAGGCAGCCCGGGCTACTTGGGACCGGAGGTTGCGTACCTGCTGCACGACGGACACGACAATGCTGTGCAGCTGCGTCATGGCCACGTCGGGGTGGTGCCGGATCAACCTCACCAGCAGTGTCAGACCTTGCATGGTCATTTCCCTGTGGGTGGACAAAACCATTCACGACATCAGCCTAGCTACTTTTACAACTTCCACTTCTATATTTATTTCAGAATTTTTGCGAGTTATTTTATCCTCAATACGTCTTTTACAGCGATTTGAGGTATTATTTTGAAAGGAAAGATGAAGTGACCTAGACGTTAAAAATAAATAAAATGTTGCCATTTTTTGACTTCAGATAATTATGCTAGTAAAAAAAATACCAATTTACGTTTCAATATGTACATTTCGAAAAAAAAGGCACATTATTTTATCCTCAAGGTGGATTTTTACAGAGATTTGATGGAAAGATGAAGTGCCCTTGACATAAATAATTGTCATCTTTTGACTTTACTTTGACTTAACTTTGATTTGCATTTTAAAATTGATTCTCGTCACATTGTGAATATAAATATATTTTCCTTGCAATTTAAACCAGTTTTGAGAAAGTTGGACTCAAAAAAGAGGACCGATGACGTTTTTTTAGGGAAAACTTTTATGACGGCATGGATGGTCGAATTCGGGATTATATATTGTATATAATATATTGGGAGGAATTGAAGTGGCATAGTTGCAAAGATCGCTTGAGAGTTATAGACCTGCGTCTATGCATGCATATGAAAAGTATTACCTTTTAAATACTTTTAATGGTGTACAATTTACAATGTACATTACAAATACTTTTAATGGTATTTTAGGCAAAAATTAAAACAATGACTCCACCGGGGAATGAACCCGGGACCAGTCACTTTTATAATTTATGTCGAAAATACCATATATATATATATATATTTACTTAATATAAAATAAATTTTATTATACTTAAAAAACATCCTTACCACTCTGTTTGCTCCATCTGTAGAAAGAATTGATTGAGAGACTCCTTCGGTTTGTCAACTGGCTTTAGAGTGTCAGGAAAGACGCGAGTGCTCGAATATGTGGCTACTTGTCGACTCCTGGGGGGTATCATGGGCCGTGCTCTAGTTGTAGCCTTTGTGATCCTTCTTCTTGGTACGGGGGGCCCTTGAGGTGGCAGGTCGACTTGGACCTCGTTACCTAAAAACATTCATGTCAGACAACCCAACCGCTAGACACATTGAATTCAAAGCTATTGACGACATACTCGTTTCAGCGATGATGTAGTGAAGGTGGGGAGGCCGGGGGGGGAAATGCACAAGCAACTTTCAGGAAAATAACTTTGAATATCAGGTACTAGAATTCGACGGGATTACGACGCCGAAAGAAACTTATAAAGGGACCTTAAATTCGTTATAAGTTCCCACGAAATAGAAACTTTTCACGTTACAAGTTCCTGATGTTACAAAAGGAACGCGTTCCCATTAAAGTTCCTGAAAAGGGAACGCGTTCCCCTCCCCCAAGACTGGTTACAGTGCGGTATTCATAGCCAGTAAAATTTACAAAATTAGCACGGTGCATTTGTGCAAATTTGCTATTATCGGTATTCGGATTTGAAGATCATGTTTGCAATAAATGAAATTATGTAAAGCCAACCCAAAACAGTTAAGAAAACCGAGCCACCTTGTCGGTAGTGTCGGCGCCAATGCCATCGACGAGCGAATAATGACCAACCATAGATATTGAACACCTACAATAGGGGTTCAATATCAATGTGACCAACCAGCGGTCCTCTAATAGTAACTACACATGCCGATAGCTAGTTGGTAAGTCGACGCCAAGGTTGACAAGGCTATTATGAACAACTTTATAAAATAATGTGCTTCGTTACTATAGGACGAATTCAAAGTTATAGTTTACACATTTCCTTGTCAACTTAAGTTAAAAATTTCACTGTGAACCTAAACTATAACTATACAGTAAAATATCATGTTAGAATAACTAGTAGAAATGTCATGCTCTCACTTGTCAAGTCGTTGACTTCATTTGGCGTCTGTTCCTGTGGTTCAGATTCTGTCGTCGGCGCAAACTCGGCAACCTCTTTCACTTCTGTGACTTCCGTTACTTCTGTGACGTCATGACTAGTAGCCGAGGGAGTCCCCGAGGAAGCGAACTCGTCTTGCACCTCCTGGAGCAAACAAACGTTGGAATTATTGTTTAATAATAGTATAATAATATTTAATTTCCATTTGATTGATTGATTCATTAAAAGCAAGCATTTGATGTTTTCTTAAGAGGGAATGGGACACATTTGACAGTTTGGCACTTAGCTGTTCGCTCGGCTAAGAAGCATTTGACATATATAAAACTCTGCAAATTTGTCAATAAACAATGCATAAACGGCCCTTCAGTTGTAGATTTTTTAAATTTGGTATTAATCAGTCAGAAAAAAATCTCGAATATAGTCAATTTTGGACTTCTTAACAAAATCGAAAATCGTGAAAATAATTTATTTATCAAAATTATTTTAAAACAAATTTTCGATAAGTATGGGTGACCGTAGAGCCCTATACTTCCACTTCCGTGACAACTTCCCAAAATTTCAACCATCTGCGGTGTCAGTAAGCCGAGCGAACCGCAATTTGCTTAAAACGCATGTCGTATCCTCTTAGGGATGGTACGATTTGGTGCACCACCAAAACACACATTTATAATAGAGGGTGTAAGTATTTGATTGCATTTACAATTTAAATATGTCAGTGAAAATATATCACTCTAAATAAAGAACGTGAAGATACGTATTGGTGAAGTACCTTGAGCTTCATGTATTTCTGAGCCCGTTCTCGATCCTCTGCCTCCAGATTGTCTTTCTCCTCCATCACAATAGTATTTCTCATGGGCTCTTCGTCGACCATGCTCGTGAAGTCAAGGTCATCTGAGGAAGGCTTGCTGATACTAGTGGTGTCAACAGGAGGTATGCATTGCTCTTGGTTGGACGAGGAACTGAGGGTGTTTGAGTCGGGACGCGAATCTGCAAACAAGACGCCATGCGTTCCCGATCATTCAGAGGGAGGTACGAGGTATTCGCAGTCTTGGGCACGTTCCCACAAAAAAGGACTTTGAAATATTAAGTTACTTCTGCCTAAAATGGAACTGAGACGTTCCTCGTTCCTTTTATAAAAAAAAGGCACTGAGATGTTCCTCGTTCCTCAAAGGAACTTAATTCCTTTCACGTTCCTTATACCATCACTGATTTGAATAATAATAAATGTGATAAGAGTTAATTTATCATTACTTTTATTATTTATTAAAGTGAGTCACAGGCCATCTGACGAGGGTGGCGTCATTTTCGAAAACACAAGATGTCGCAAGATATTTTTTCATACTGCAGTTGACGATATCAGATACTGGAATTTAACTGGATTACGACGGCGAAAGAAACTTATAAAGGAACGTTAAATTCGTTCCAAGTTCCCACGAAATAGTAACTTTGACGTTACAAGTTCCTGATCTTAAAAAAGGAACGCGTTCCCACAAAAGTTCCTGAAAAAGGAACCGCGTTTCTCCCCAAGACTGGGTATTCTGGCATCGCCCTCAGCGAAGCGTTCTTCAAGCAGCTTCGCGGAGCGCGTCATGTATAATAAGATATTATCACCAACATTTTTATGCTGAATACCTTTAAGCTTGAATCTCATGTCAGTCTTGTAAATCAGTTTTTATAACTGAATATGATAGACGATTAATACATGAATGGTCACTGCCTGAATAAATTACCTAATTGCATGCCTATACGGCAAATCAATCGAAATGCTAAAGAAAGACCTATAATTCCTTGCCGACTGGTTCCCACCAAATCTCAACTATTGAATTTAAGGTTTTTGGTCATTAATCTTTCGGAAAATCCTTAATTGCCATAGTAGATTGTGAATTAATAGTTTGTATTCTAAAATAACGCGACTATGTATTCTTACATGGGCATTGGGGGAGGGGAGGGTAACAGAACATTTTGTAAATCCCGTTAAACTCATACCGACCAGCACCCCTTACCCTACCCTATGTAAGAGTACCCAACTTGTAAATATAGTGAACAAGGATGGAAAATAATTGTATTACGATATGATTTCTCGGGAATGATTTCATATAGGTTAGGTATACGCTACGTATGTTTTTAAGTTTGAAAGTCTTTAATCACACAATGAGGCCGAGTTCGTTAATTATCTCGTATAATGATGTGAATTTAATTCGGTCGCGGAATGAAAGTGTTGAGTCTGCATTGCGAGAAAGCCATGAGATTTCTTAAAATTTCTGCCCGGAATGAAGGTTTTGTATACACCTATCGAGAGCTATTGGTATGGGGGCAGGGGCAAGACGACGTATACAATTTCAAAATCTTCTGATTAAACAATAATAACAATAAATAGTAAAGAAATCGTGATCCCTTTCCACATTCTCCTGATATTACGCTGTCACAGTGAATATTTACGTGGAATATAGGTACACCCAAACACTTGTTTAAGGCATCCGGTACAGTTCAAAGAAAAGTAGTACTGTCCCGGAAAAACAAGATTTTAGGTTACCACCCACCCATAAGCTAAAGCGTCTTGAACAACACTGGGAGAACGTTGAGTGTGAGTCCTCCTATACTCCTATATAAGTGAGTGCAGTTAGCCCTTGCACCCATGTTCAAACGCTGTTGACCACATCTTCTGAGGCTTGTTGTGATTGGCGCAATGTTGTGTAAAGGGATTTTGGAACTGCTTCACACCTTTACCCTGACCCTAATCACACTGTTCTAATAAACCTCTTGAACGCAGAAGATGATGTATACATCATCAGAACAAATACAATTTAAAAATTGTATTGTGTACAGTGTATCCATGGAAATGTTACAATTTACTCTCAAAGCACAACAAATAACTATGACAATGAATATTGTTTTAAAAATGTTTTATACGTTTTGCCAATTCGAATAAATTAATAATTATTAATTAATGGGTTTCATTCACAAAGAAAATGATGTATCGATATTTAAAGATCGATTGATATTCTACGAGACAATGATTTGTGTTTGATGAGGATGAATGACCACGAATCGAACCCACGACTTTGGGAGTCAAAAACACTTCGGACCTGCGTCCGGAAACTGTTAGTAAATTTCTGAAAGTGACTCACTTGAATTCTCCCGGCGAGCCAGCAGTGGTCTCTGCGGTATTGAGCATACTGCTATGGGACGAGGATGTCTGAAAAGAAAACAAAATTACATTTAAGTACAAGCGAAAACCACAGGCCCACAGATGATTCGTCTGCATGAGGCTCCAAATTTGTTGAAATGTAAACCTTTCATAAAATATGTTGATCTAAAATCGTTTAAGCTTTTACCCATTGATTATTGAATATGTGTCAAAATTAGTATATTTTCAATTCGGTTCAAAAATAAATCGCTTCATTCATTTCACGGATTGACAAAACATCTTCCGAGTGTGCGCAATAACGACGATGAAATCGTGTTTGTCATCTCGTATGCGTTCAATAGAATATTCTAGTCTGCCCCGGATGACCTTGAAACAGCCGCGGCAGGGCTCCCGTGACCCTATGCTTCCTCGATCAGTGAATTTTAAATGACACACTCGGCATAACAGTGGAATTTAGAAGTGACTGATGACAGGCAAAAGCAAGTTACTACTCTTACAATATTCTTGTGCTCAACCCAAGTATATTAATGTGCCAGCAGTTTGTTTTTATCTACTAATGAAGTCTATTTATTCATAGTTTGGATTCAGAAACTCACGAAGTACTCGAACAGATACAATTTTTATTCTTTCTCCTTATATATTTACTTGGAGTGTTATGAAAGTAGCATTACGAATTTTTAGTTGCGTTAACATTTCTAGCAACCCTTATGGGCCCTATGTATACGTACGGTACTTCTCATTTACTTTTTTGTCGAGTCTAGTTTACTTTAGTTCATAGAATAGTCATAAACATAGATAGACTATTAAGGAGATGAGTATAAGAATCAGTATACATTTCACTACTCAATTTAATTCGTCTTGATTAGGTATTTTTGATGAATCAATTATAATTCAGCATTCTTTTCTAACATTTTTTTAATTTTTTATTGCGAATTTAAAGCAATTTTGGATTGTGAATAAAAGTTTAATTTTTAGTTAAAATGCAAATTGTAAAAGCACACCTAAAACTAGAATTTTTTTCTGAAATTTTTGCATATTTTAGATTTTTTGTCTCAAATACTATTAATACTAGCAATATATTAAATTTCCGGGACAAACCCAAATTTTGTCGTTTTTAGCTGTTTTTTTTTGCACATGTGTATTTTCAATCTTCTCTACAAAAGGTATACATATACATATGAATAAAATATATTTATTTTTTCAACCAAAAAAAATATAGGCCCTAGGTCAAATTGAAAATAAACATCATTTACCTGCATTTAATTTAGAAAGTTGATGTCCACTATAGTGGACACCAGTAGCGAGAGGGCTACGAAAAAGCAAATAGCGTAAATACATGCGTATACAATACATGCAGTTGGAATAGGATATGAATTCTGACGCAAATGATTCAATTTAGGTCGATACTTTTTTAAGCAAACATATCATGAGGTTATTAACATTGAGATAATAGTGCATTTTTAAATTTGCATGTCAGCGTATAAATGATAATATTATGCTACAGATGTACGCATTATGGTCTGTTAAAAAAAAAGTATCAGTGAAAGGACGAGCTGAATATGTTATGAGTTAGTGCCTCCTGTAGATTTAGTGGTCAAAAGGTGCGGGTTTAAAATGACACGAAATGTGGGTGTGTCTTTATCATAGAGTTGACTGCAGTCTATGATATTGAATTTGGATGGATATTCTATTAGATGGTCATGCATTATGCTTGGCACTGGCATTTTACAAGCACACACATTGACAATTTACAAACACAATTTCCACTCTATATAAATCATACTATACTTATTACTATGAATATAAGACCGACTGTCCTGCTTTCATAACAGATGACATTTTCCATTCTAAAACTAATTGCATGAATCACATGGCCTTTTCCAAAAAATGTTGCTTTAAGTTTTCGTTAGTGCTACCCACATGAGACAGTAATATGTCAGGTGGTGTGATGTAACACAGGTACGTTTGATATCCCTATAAGTCTATAACACACCCATAAACACAGTGCAATGCCCTGAAAACCTTATAATTTTCTCCAGGAAGTGATGCTATAACTACATACGTAACTTTTCGGTCTGTTTGTTTGTCTGTCTGTCTCCGTCTGTCTGTTTGTCACGTCTCATGAGAATGAACCGAAGTGGACCTCTGACTAACTTGCGGATTTTTTTTAAGATTGCCCTTGAATCAGGATGATACAGATAGTTTTTGGTGGCCATGGGGGTCAAAGGAGCGGCGCTAGGCTCACATAAGGGGAAATTCAAGGGACCCGGCACCTCCACCAAAAATATTAAATAACCTGCCCTAGAGCTGCTAGCCTTACAAAGACATTGTTACCAGTTTTTCTTAATAATAATAGTTAGTTTAGAAGACTTGCTGAAGCTCAGAGTAGTCAAGTCAAGTTCAAGCGCTCAGGTTTCAGTTTTTTTCCGAGTAAATCTTTATTATCATCACATTTCATATGACGTAAATAAATTTAAAAAAATGTATTTGATGCAGAGCACACAATTTCTAAATCAACTAATAAATTTCGATTGAAAGTTAGGGTAATATATTTTATTTAATTCACTCGATTATCGTGAGCATTTGCTCGTTTACTCAAACATTCTAGTATTACTTCAAGAAACATTATGTATTGGCGCCCTCCGTTTAAATAAACGTAAACGTACAGATTAATTTTCTTAAACCGAAGTTAAACCGTTTAAAAAGACTTTGTGAATTGTAACTCATGATTTGTCGTATATTCTACCACGCCCTTACTATTTCAGCCGCAATTTTCGTAACCGTGTGTGAGAATCAATAGACCATGAATTTATAATGTTTCAGTAAAAAAATGATTGTGATAATATTAACCGTTGGCAACAATAGAAAACTTGGCGCGTAAACTGTTCCAGTGCAAGTGCTTTAGCAAGACCTCTTAATTTAAATTTACACACTTTTCTATCTTGAAAGACACAATTGGCGTCGCGATGTCCCCATTTTCCTTCTCTTCCTTGGTGAGTTCCCCATGTAAATGTTTGTCGAGCCACGGCCAAGAGAAAAGATAGTAGCAACACGGCCCCCCTCTAGGGATTCCCCCGGAAGCTGAGTCATCGCAAGCCTTGTTATTGTTCGTCTCCTTCTCCTTCTCCTTCTCGTTCAAGCAGCCGCATAGCTCAAGGAGCATCTCAAGCACCACTAAACACGCTTCATTATGCACACGTTTCGTGCAGCCTTATCAGCCACAAGGAAACTACCATCGCGTTTAGAAAGAAAATCTATCACACTTTGTTCAATGAACCCTCCTTACACGTAAGGAAAATATCAAGAGGTTCTTGACCACTTCCAATAAGAAAAATCAATATATATAAATATATTTATATATATATAATTTTAAATATAAAATTAATCTAATTTCAATATTAACACTTTTAATTCAATCACTGTTCTCACAACGTTGCACCAACTAATAATACAATCACCCGTAGCCATCCATAGAGAAAACTAAAAGATTTCCGGCGGGATTTGAATTAAACTTTGTGTTCCATTCTGTCTGAATCTCGTGCCACGACATTGAAGTTGGCTAAGCCCTACCCGCACTCGAGTGTAATGTTGGCCAGTGCGGTGTGGAATGTGCCGGACAAAGGGTTAGACGTCGCGACGCGCATTACTAGCCCGGGCATGCGTACTACGACATCACCTGTTATTTTTCTATAATCCTAACATTACTTCGGCGTGTTGGTTTGATTGATCAATATGACTAGTACAGTTCGTAGGTCCATCACGATATTCGGGTTGTAAATATGTTATTATAAATTTACGAGTGAATTACGAGGGGGACACGCAAGAGTTGTGTTTCGGAATCAATAGGCTGTGTCTAATGACATCTCGGCATGTATGGGTTTGACCTGACACACATTCGGCTGTTTGGCACCAGATAAGGGTTGCGCTATTCGGTACAATGCATATCCTGTTTCTATAAGGAATTTATTGTCAACAAAGAGTAATGCTTATTTCGTGATTTGGCCCGGAACCATTAGTGACCAGTTTGAATGATAACCAGTAGAATAAAATACGGTCATCTGATTGCAAGATTCAAGCACATGAACGAAGATCAAAGTTTTGTCCATTCCTGTTCCCGCAGGTTGATAAACTGCCCTGATTGTAGCTATACGCTGATGCTTTTAAATTATTATATTTGTGCAAAGATGTGTTCGTTTTACAAATCGGATTAATTATTTTATATGACGAGTGTATGTTTTAGCTTTTTTAAATCTTCTTCAAGTTTAATTTTATAGGTCTTAATTTTTCTTTTCAACACTTGATACATTTGAAAACATTTATTTATTGATTGATTGATTGATTGATTAATTGATTGAATATTACTTAACGTCTCCTATTAATGCACTTTGGCCATTCGAGACGATGAGTAGTGACAGATGAGGATGGAGTATGAACAGAAGGGAGGAGGGAAACCCGTGGTACCGGCAAGTAACCTACTCTTTTCGAAAAGTAGCCAGCGGTTTAGCCGAGGTCGTTTGACCGGTTCCCATTCGAACTCCGAAGTTAAGCAGCCTTCGGGCGTGGTCAGGGGTAGAGTGGGTTACCGCTTTGCCCTGAAACTCACGTATACCGCTGGTTAGAGCAGACGGAGGGTTCGAGAGCTAGTGTAACGGCTTCGTTCTCCTCGACGTCTGCTCGGCAGTCCGGGTTAGTGAAGGAACCTATATGACTGTCAAGGTTACACCGTCCTTTCAGATGGGACGTTAAGCCGTTGGTCCCATTGGTACTTTTCGAAATGTGTAGGCTACGTGCCGGTATTAGGTTTCCCCTCATCCCTTCTGTTCATACTTCATACTCATATATCACCGCTCATCGTCTCGAATAGCCAAAGTGCATAAATATGATACGTTAAGCAATATCCCATCAATCAATTGAAAAGTACCAAGAGGATCAACAGGTTAACATCCCATCCGAAAGTACGGTGTAACCTTGACAGTCATATAGGTTCCTCCACTAACCAGGACTGCCGAGCAGACGTCGAGGAGAACGAAGCCGTTACACTTGCTCTCGAACCCTCCGTCTGCTCTAGCCAGCGATATACGTGTGTCTCAAGGCAGAAAATACATACAAGGAAACGTGGTCTTGCAGATAAGGTAGCGGGAAACCATTTTCTTGAATTAGATGATAAAATAGGACATAGAAACATTTTGTATGTTACATAAGAGGCCTACGTGTGTATGTTCCAAAACATAACAAGTTGTAAAACTTACAGAACAGTACAGAATACTGGGAACATAAAAACTTCTAGTCTCTAAAAGGAAGACAAGACTGGGCCATGGTAGAACTTAAGGGTAGAGTGGTTGAACGACAGTGTGAGGAAAGATGTGGAACAGCGTCGAGGAGACTGGAACTTAGTAGATAGGAAAGAGTGGTTTTAGGACAGTGTGAGGAAAGATGTGGAACAGCGTGAGGAGACTGGAACTTAGTGGATAGGAAAGAGTGGTTTTAGGGCAGTGTGAGACTGGAACGTGGTTTACAAAAGAGTGGAGGTAGGTTAGAAGACGATAGAGAAATACTTCTGCATACCGACCTAACATTGAGATGGTACAGTGAAAACAGATGATGACTAGGGCAAAATTGAAACAACATTAATCCTAAGTACATTGTTTCAAAACAAGTATAAAACTGGAAATTCAAATCCGATTCGTAATGATCCATTTTTATTTAATGGCACTATACCTAAAAAATAATGATGTAAGTGCGTGTTTTATAATTTTATGAGCAAAATAAATTTAAAATTAGAACATAATATTTACTGCCATTCGCTGTACGACATTAATGTAAACACAGCTATACGTGATCTAGCTATATAGCACGCCAACAAGCGACAACACCTTCGTGCTTATCCTCCGACTTCCAGAGTAGACGTTGAGCAAATATGTTCGAGAAACAGTTGCTTAGTTTATTGTTGGGACGTTCGCTTGAAAGTGAACACAGAACAAATATTTGAGCACGATACTCACGCAAAGCAAAATAATAGTTGAACAAACTTTGTGCAAAAAGCAAATAAACCTTGTTAAAGGTAAAGAAAACGATAAAAGTAAAAGATTAAAACTTCTTAAGTCTGTATATGAGAAGTCAATGACATCACTTACTCTATTCCACTTATATTGAACAGTTAAAACAGTTATTAAAAAATTAGTGAAGCAAACAAAAAACAAAAACGGGTAGAAGAGTTCCCAAAATAGGGAGCAAAGCTAAACAATCAACATTGTAGAAGAATCCAAAAATAAAATGCCTCTAACATTGAAATCTTTTGGTTTAGGTGCCGGGTTTAAATAATAGTCCTTTTATTAGGGTGATGATAGGCCTGTCTCCAAACCCTAACAGTCACCCAAAACATTCTGTGTCATCATTGTTAAATAGCCTCCTTGACAACAAACAAAATGTTTTATCGCGAGACGTGAAACAAGCACAGACGGACGAATGGACGGACGTAAGTAATGTATATAGGAGCTTCGCTCCATAATACAAATATACCATGGAAAATATTTGTCCACAACCACTGCCGTCAACAAGGGGATATGATAGCAACGAAACTAACAATGTTTTATCTTTAAAAAGTGTATCATAAAAATCTTTGTTGAAACGGTGAAAAACAACAAAGCTTCGTATAAGCTTAATATCTGATATCGCAATTATTTTGCGTCATAAACTTGGCTAATTATTTGCTAAATGACACAATTTTTATTATTGTAAACTATACATTTGGCATTATATAGAAATTCAAAGTCGATTTCTAATTAGAGGTTAATTGTTCTGGATCTTACTACAGCACGAGACCTCCTCCTTATATTTTCAAACTTATTCGAATTTACTTTAATAAATTTTGTTAAAGTAAATTAAGTTCGTGTATAATACTATACACACGAAGTAAGGTTTATTTGCAAAAGAAATGATTATTGAAATTGAAAAATTTGAAAGTAAAATTAAAAGAAATGTCATTGTCATGAACTGCTCCTACATTTTATATTACATTATACTGTTTGAAAAATAGGTTACTGCATTTCAACCTTGTAATCCTAGCAATCATATTTAACATTTAAAGTGCATGCCATATGTAAGCAAGTAGAAACATTTGTCCTAGCAAGGTCAATTTCAAGTGCTTAATTTTTCAATTTTCAATTTCCTCGAGTTTAATAAGTAGTTAACTAATCAAGCACACTCTAGGCATGAATTACAACTCCGTGTGCTTTTAATGACAACCTTGGCAAGCCCCTGCAAAACAGAACTCGGACTACACAGCCCAACACATAATATCGTGATTTGAATTTGTTTTTTACCACTCTCGTGCTGAGAACAATATGTTTCGCTGACGACCTAGCACGCCAAGGATCTGTTATACCCACCTTGAAAACATTTACCATTACGTCAGTAGTATACAGGATTTATATATCACACAATGTTAATTGAATAGATGTGTGATTGAGAATTTAGCATTTTCAATTTAGAGTAACACTAACATTTTGCAGCAGTAGTATTTATTTATTTCCCCTACCTTAACACTTTTTAAGTAAACTAATTAATATTCGTTAGATAAAAGGCCATTTATAATTTTAAATTATTCCAAAAAAATGGTAAGATTATAGGGTTGAAGCATTATTTTAATAGCCGTTGGCAAACCGCATTGTTATTAAAAATATCGTTTTATAGCGTTTTCCAAAATCACGTAACTGATCTATTATCTAAGTACAACGCTAATTTTATTTATCTCAATATCACATAGTGTTCTTGTAATCGACTTTGGATGCTATCTGTGCTAGTACTTCGTATATCGCGTTCTAGTTTATGCAGAACACTTAGCCAATTAATCTGAACAGTTTCTCAGTCAGACGGCAAGTCCAGACAACCAAACAAGAATTTCAGTTCGGGTCGTCATACTATTAGGAACATGTGTGCATATTACAAAACAAATAATGTTTTAAGCCTACTTACCCAGTTACGAGAATTTATGATAAGTTGGGGAACTTAATAACCGATTATGTATGTGGTGTATCGCTATCAATGAGACTCCAATGTTAAATAGATATTTCATTTTTGAATGTCACTAAAACATGACTTAAAGAAGTCTTTTGTAAAAACGTGAACTCATTAATATTTTTTATTTATAAAACTATAACATGTGGAATAAAAACTCCCCCCCCCTCCCCCCTTATTATTACCAAATAAATAATACATCTTTATTTTGAGAATGTCCACTCGGATAAAAGAAGATATTTTCAACGGTGGGCATTATCATGGAAACATGAACCTTTCCTAACATTGATTTGTTTTCAATAATACAGTTACAAATTATAACACTTTTAAGAGGAGTTTGGGAAATATCAAGCAAAATATCAAGTAAATAATTATTATCGTACTTAATTTAGATTAGTTTTCTAGAAAAATTTGCATTTACTCAACAATTATTTGTTTTGCGTCAGTTAGTATCTAACACAGAGATATTAGAACCGTATATATTATTAATATTAAAGTGGTCTAGACTCTAGATGACGCATAGCGCTGCTGTCACTTTTGTAGATTTAAGGCTGGGCTTAGAGCCATGTTGGCCATTTTGGCCGACCTATTTAAACATTAATAAGTCATGTAGTGAGTTTGTCTGCATAAACATTTTCACAGGAATGCATCATTCTATGGCATCTAGTAATTTACACGTAGGTCTATGATTTTTTATTATGTCATTGTAACCTTGAACTGTTAAAAAATAGTTTATAATATAATTTATTTACATAAATGTAGATATTCTATAAAATGAAGTATATACAATACAAATTGGTATAAGACAAACTTGAATAACGGTGGGTATCCCAGTGAGTAGGGCCTATTTGGGCATTACATTGGCTTAGACGCATAGCTGTTTTGACATGCCCACATAACATGTAATTTCAGAGCAATGGCCACCGTGAATTTGCAATAACGGTCGTTACGAAGTGCTATCGAACCGAATGTTACAGTCAGCGCAAGGGTTTATACCACTGCTAGAACAAACTATAACAACAGCAACAACAATGATCAATTCTGCATATGTACAAAAATGCGCCTATGTATTTTGTGACATGCGCGCAGTAAATACCCTTGAAATTGAAAGCCATTAAAAACTTTCGGAACCAAAATGAACACGCCTTCTTTGGTAGTCATGCAGGTAGAATAGGACGTGTGACCTTTAGAAGTGTAGAAGTCACACGTTTCCACGCCTACGCTTGTTTCCCGAGCCGGTAACGATCTGTCAAGCGCGTTGCGTGTGCCGTGAGGGAACTAGGCTAGCACATCAACTAGCATGTGGTGCATAACATTACAGACGATCGATAACATGCAAATTAACATTTTATATCAGACTGTTAACAATTTCTAGTCTGTGGTATTTTTAGAATATAAATCCACATACCCTCCTCAATGATATTGTATGGTGTACCGTACAAGGAATATATTATATTTATTCAATCAAGAATACCATACGAATGCCCCAGAAATGTTCTCATTAAGTTTTATAGCCTGGGATTCTAAGAATCGATACAAGGGACCGTAATTACTTGAGCATCGACATATTTGAGTGTGGGGTGGCATAAAGTGGGTCGCCTTGCCAAGCTTGGTTGAATCACGAATACGTGGAGTAGAGTATGGTCAGCTAATACCGTGACGGTAGCCTTGGGAACCGAAAGTAAACTAAACGCGTCGAGCACGGGAAGGTTAATCCAAGCTGTATGTCGGTAACGATAGCGGTGGAGAGACCGGGACTCGTACTCGCTTACTAAATGTCAACATAATGTTTAGTTCTCATATTATTATATTATATTATTAATGTCACAATGCTATTACTTGTATATTTCCTCCTTCTAATATTCTTATAACATTGTTTCTACTTTCTCTTCTGGGTAAAACTATTTTTTGACCTGTCCTGTGCAATTAATTTTGTTGTTATTTCACCATTATTATATCTCCATTGTAATTTTTGCACTGAAATTATTGTGTATTATGCATTGTAATACTGGCTAAAGAGAGTCCCGTCTACTGGGGCACTCTATATTGGTCGTTCTTAATTACACTTCCAGTGTAAGAAGTTAATGAATAAAATTAATACTCTACGACAACCACTCACAGATGTAGCTTGGGGCTTAATGATCGTCTTTATATAAATCTCGTTAATTTGCATTTAGATGGTAACCACTCAACTATGAGGATTTATTTTGGGTCAGGAACTTTAATTAAATAGACTACCAACCCTCTCTGTCCACGCTAATGCCATAGACGATCGAAAAATGGTTAACCGAGAATCGGAATTTAAAAAAGAGGGCAGCTGGCTGGACAAAATTTACCCACGACTAGTTCGGAACAAATTTGTAAATTATTCATTATGTGATTCGTTGCTACTTTTTAGGACGGCTCCAAAGTCACCGTGTGATACACATTTGCTTGAATGTCATATCGATGGACTCAAGTCCATGTTGCAGAAGTGAAAATACTTCAGACTGAACAGGGTATCACCCAGGGGAACAGGAACCCACCAGGTCAACGACCTACATTTTGTCTGGGCCCACACTCCGACATTCATGTCGCTTTATTACATTGCGTTTTGTCACTTGTTGTCAGTAAATAATCAAATATAACAATACTTTTTGATAACAAATATAGTTTTAAACGAACACAAGCTAATTTTCCATGAACACTTATGGAACTGTTACATTGAGCACATATCAGGTTGTTGATAGTACGCGGCCCTCAGAGGCAAATTCACCACACACAGTACACAACTCCAAGACATAACTGTTTGGATAATTACAAAATGGTATTTGCTCTATTTGAATCAAAACAATAACATTTAAAAAATCCGACCCTCGTAAATTTCAGGAGGCTAGGTATTACAAAAAATCAAGTAATGTCAAGTTTCAAAAATAATTTCTTAATGGTAGTTAAAAATAAGTTTGATGTTCAAGAATACTTGTAAGATGATATAAATTAATTTTTGGGTCAGTCAGCCCATTTCTGCCTTTAAGATTGTTTCCAAGGGTTAGCCAGATATGATGTGCCAGATATGGGTGATTCGTCGAACTTCACACAGATTGCACACTTCTACATCCATCAGTTATTTTTCTTTCAAGGTCCTACTCCGTGACTCGCAACAAGAGCTTCGGTGAATCGTGCCCTCCCCCCTCTTACAACCAAATTCTTCTGCGAGAGTTTAGAAACTTGGCATTGGACACGTAACGCATTAGACACGGAACGGACATAATACACTAGGCCGTCATAGGCATAAGCAATTCACGCTAGAAGATTCCTTCATCGCGGTGATACATGAATGGTAAATAATTATTTATACTCCTCTAGAATGTTACTCCATGCTAAACAACACATTCCCAACAAAACTAGAAGACCAACGACCTCGAAATTTAAATATAATGATGATTTGCAAAGCTGGTCTGAAACCGGAAACTAGTTATGTACATATTTGATTTGATTCACTCGATCTTAAATCATGTACAATACTACAACTTCGATGATGTCTTCTACTGCTAGAGTGTGATCAATAGTAACAACAACAACGGATAAACAGTAATAATTGAAATCATTGCGCTGGGAGTCATGGTGTATTTGAAGGACACGAAGCTAGAACGGACACGAACGCATCCTGTAGAGTAGACGGAGAGTATCGATACGCGGGAGTACATCGAGCTCTGTCACGTGACGCAGTGGACGGAGCACTGCACCGATAAGAGATCGCTTATACTGAGTTGTGCTGACCCTTTCAAGGCTGTGACCAGCTAGTTGACAATAACAAAACCAACGCAATCTATAAATAATTACATTGGACCAATCTCGGGCGCATTAACAATGAATGATGATTTAAAAGAAATGATGGTCCGATTTTTGTCAGTCTATGTGTAATTTTACACAGAGAAAAAAACTTTATTGAGGTGGGAAGATTGCTAAATTATAGCCATAGACCTAAACAATATACTTTTCAATTTAACAAAACAAATTTCTCTTGAGATTTCCCAAAATTTCACTTATTTTTAGGTCGGTCAAGAGCACAGCCTATATGGCCTATGTATTCTCTAAACAAATCTTTGCAAATGTGGTGGTGTGCTCATAACGCAAGGCATATAATTACATAGTTCTTAATTTCCCCAACAGTCGTGGTATTACATAGGCATTTATTTGAATGCATGAAAGCATTTTGTATATTAATATGACAAATTCGTTCAATGCTTAATGGAGAGATGAGAATTCCTTTTCAGTGTTATATTGTTCGTTACCCGTTAAAAATTAAACAATAGTAATATCGTTGAGTGACTAATACCGAGTTAATTTAAGCAAGGTGATGATAATATGAACTATCTAAAAATAAACGATATTATATCTATATCAGCAAGTACAAAACCACCTACTACGTCAGTGATCCTACCCGGGTTTCCCGCATGCTGGGCAGTCTCTAACCACAGTACCATGAATGTCATGAATTGTATTATATATATCTCTGATATTCTAACACCACCAGGTTCAAATGCCTTTCATTGTGTTATTATGCATTTGGATCGAAATGCCAAAATCGTCATTAAAATGAAGATATTTTGATTTATTTAGTTACAAATATTTATCAGTTTTGGTGGAGGTGCCGGGTTAGCAGATTTCGTATTATTTTATTTTTCTGTCAACTCGTTTATGTTAATATTTATTTAAGACGTGAAGCTCTCCTTTAAGCACCACTTTCTGTCCGTCTGTGCGTGTGTCACGTCTCACGATAAAAACCGAACATGACCTCCGATTGATCGACACGAGGCGTTCTGTTTACATTGCCTTTCAACAAGGATGATACAGTTCTGTTTGCATTGCCCTTCAGCAAGGATGATACAGAATGCTGAATCGTTTTAAAGGACATTTTTTCCTACTTGACACTGTAACCAAGGATTTAAATGCACGATGATATTTTATAATTTTGTAGTTGTCACATAGTTGTATATAAGTATAGTTGTGTAAGTGGGTAGGCCCTAAACTCTAAAATATAAAAGTTATTCATAACTATTGCATATAATAAGAAATGCGATGTAATAAGTAACACGAATGCCAACGAAAACAAATTAATAATAACAAATAGTAAACAACATGGTTGAGAACAATAAATTTATACGTCCAGCGTAATATACACAAATATTCAAACCTGTATGTTATCAAAAATTGTTGTCATTCTATACATTGCTGTTGTAACATTATTATTAATATTCAATATTTGCTTAATTACATTTCATTACTTTGTGTTCATTTATGTACTTAATTTTGTTTAGTATGTCCACCTTTGTACATCAGTTTTTGTAACTGAACAGGATAGACGTCAAAGTAAATTGGTTAAGTAAACGTGTCTAAAATGTTGGCTGTCCTCAGAAAACTCGACATATCTCGTCATGCGGTATATCGATACATAGAGATGTGTACAAAGCTATAGATTTTACTCGTTTTGAAGTTAATGAGCAGTTGTAAAATATGTCAAGTACCTAAATATATTTGTGTTACTCATATCAAGTCCATGTAATCACAACAATTATGTCATTAATGAACAAAAGATATTGTTACAATAAAACTTGCAGCTTGTAGTTATCAATGGATCTCCTACATTTCGTCTAAAACAATCGTGGAAATCGTGGTATTAGTAAGGATTTAATTTTAATACGTGAAAGCCTTTTGAATGTTTATTAATATGGAACATTCCTTCAAAGGTACTGCTGAAAGAGAAACAGAAGAATTCCTTCTCAATGTTATCGTGTTTTATCGTTTAGAATAATGAAACAAAGAAATATCTACCGAGATAATTTGAGTAGCGTGATGATATAATATGACGTACTTAAATATCGAATTTGGTTTCTACAACAAAAAGTACAAAACCGCTGACGTCGGGGGTCGAACCCAGGTCTCCCACTTGATCTTACCACAGCGGCATGAATTATACATATCCGATAATCAAAATGCAAAAGTTTGTTTGTTATCGTCATAAAAATGTAGATTTTTACGCACTACCAACACATAAAAAATATTTTTTGTCACTTTTGGTGGAGGTGCCGGGTTAGCAGATATCAAAATATTTTACTTGACTGTGGATTTGTTTATGTTAATATTCTTTTAGGAACCGAAGTTTCCCTATAAGAACTACTTTTCTGTCCGTCCTTTCGTCTGCGTATGTGTGTCACGTCTCTCGATGAAAACCGAACATGACATGAGGTGTTTTGTTTACATTCCCCTTCAACAAGGATGGTGCAAAACTTTTTAGTCAAGAGAGAGAAGCTGATTTTTTTAAAGGGTTGTATTTTGTACTCGATACGGCCAACAAGGTTACACTGTAACTACACTCTAAAAAATAATTTATTTGTTGGATGAGCGAAGCGAAGACTTCAATTTCGCTCTCTACCGGGCACACGGCATAAGCGAGCTTGATGAAAGTTGGAGGGGACCTTCGAAATATATCTGAACTTATAGACCTGCCATGTTTTTGGGTACAATCAAAGAAATATTTCTCATGAATATCGTACTGTAATGTCCGGCGATAGTTACCAATCATTTTTCTCGATTTGGTTGGTCGGGAAACACTCCCGTAGGTGTAATTGATATTATTTACTACAATTCAGAAATTAAAAAAGTCCGCCCCAACCGGGATTCCGTGGTTCGATTCCCGGTTGGGGCGGACTTTTTTAATTTCTGAATTGTAGTAAATAATAGTTACCAATCAGTTGATCAATATACTGGTCAATAAGTATCGGGACACTGTTAGACTATTTATCCTGAGGAAGAACTTCTTTGGGAGGGTTATGAAGGTTCTACGCTACAATCATAGCTCAATGATTAAAACTAACACTGTTTAATAAGATTCACATAGAACAATACTTAACATGATTTTAAATGCAAACACTTCCATTCTACATGGTAGTCAAGATAAGAGAGACCGTTTTTGCATTCAAAACTGAAGGAGGGGAAATAGCAGAGTTCCCCTCATTTGCTGCGTTACACAAGGCCCATAGGTATGTGCTTTATAATCAAAGTACAGTCACTCGGCCAGTACAAAAGTTATTAACACAATTTGCTCTAATCAGCTTTACAATTCCCTGAGTGAAGTGTGTGTTGGTTCGGAATGTACATTGCTGACTTTGCAGAGGTTTGTTATTACAAAGTGACGTAGTCTGTCAGCCAGAGCTGATGAAGTGAACTCTGTACTGCATTTCTTAGTGATTTCTTAGCATTGTAATGCATTGTCTATTTGAAATCCCAATATAGGAATCAATAACCAATCGAAAACCAATTGATGTTATGGCTATTGACTTGGCCTATTGCCTAAATGTATTACGTAATTAGGCACCAGTAGACTAGGCCGCTTCGTGAACGCTTTTTTTAGTCGCGTTGATGGATGAGCTTTTTTGTAAGTTTTTAGTTTGCGTGGGATCTCTTTACTTTTGCAAGTGCTTTTTGAACGCATTGTAGGTGATTGTTGTCAAGTTTCTATTGTTACTTGTTAATTGTTATTATATACCTCAAAAAACTTATATTAAAACCTTTATTCTATGGATTCTGGCTAACTTTTTCAACTTTTTCTTTCAAAAGGCAATACATCACCATTACCTTAATGTCCATGTAAAATATGAACGTTGTAGACCCGTTTGGTCAGAATCGGACAAAATATCGCATTAAAAATCGAAAAAAATCGTAAAAGTACGATATTCATGAGAAATATTTCTTCGATTGTACCCAAAAAGGTGGCAGGTCTAAGTTCAGAGATTTCTAAAGTCCCATCCAATTTTCATCAAGATCGCATATGCCGTTTGACCGGTAGATTGCGAATAAACAGACAGAAAAACAAACAAAAAATACCCGAGCTAAATTTTGTTGAGGGTCAGTGAAATTGAAATTTTCGCTTCGCTTATCCAATAACTGCCTATTCACTAACAAACCTTGTTGAATGATTATTCCCAAACCCTGTATTGATTGAGATGTAGATTGACTTGTTATTACTAGAGAGAATGAGAGGTTTAATATGTGACTATAGCTAATACATTTAAACCTCTCTTAAGCTCTAGTAATAACAAGTAAATCCACTTTATTGTTGGACTCAGCTTCCTATGATCGTCAAGGTGCAGTGGCACCTAGATCATATATGACAAAACCTACTCGTCTAAAAATGTCGACTGTCATCAGAAAACTTCAAGCGTCAGCGCCCATGAGATCACGCGTCATGCGGTATATTGATGAATATAGAGATGTGTGCAAAACTACTTTTTACACGTATGGAAAAGTGAAACAATCATTAGAAAATTTGAGAATCTCAATATATGTGTGTTATGATGACACACATATGAATCTAAAAATGTATATAATATACAAGTACGTATTGTGTAGCATATGATAGCGGAGTTATATTACAATAATATATTACAACACTTACAAAATCCAAGTTGCGCTGTGTATAAAGTTAATTCTACATTAGCAGTACATACATTATTTTGTTATTATAAAGTTATTTGTTTGATATATTTTGAACATTATTATTTGGTTGGCAGTCACTTAGTGTGTTTGGAGCTGATCTCTTTACAGAACTGTCAGCCTCCTGGCAGAGAATTAGATTTTGTGTTGGAAAACAAATAACAAATAAATAATGTTCTGAAAGTGGAGTGATGGTTGTGGAATCTTGGCTATATTATACATAGATAAATATATTAATCACTTAGAAAAATATTCCTTTTCTTTAAAATGAGTGTCATTTCACGTTTTTAAAACTTATACATTTAGCCGTTATTCATTCATATGTATTTTTAACGATGTATCCCTCGTACATAAATTCAATAAAGCGAGCTGTATATGGTGACAAATTTATTTAATGCTGGACTTAACATCTAACAATAATTCAACAATGATTCTAATCAGTAATTTAAGGGAATGAATTGAGGCTTTTGTTAGGACAACTAAACGCTTTTAACTCTACTAACATCGTGTATTACAAACTCAACTATTACACTCTATTTATATATAGTCTCCGAGACGATTATCGGATGACATTTAGGTGGAAAACGGTAAATAAAACGGATACTAATGCTCCGAAAGAGTATTGCAGCACTAACCCGGCGCCTCCACCAAAATAGGGAATTTAATTTATATTGTCATGTGCTAAAATATTTACGCTGTTAAGTGCCTGGAAAGGGCTCTACACTGGTATAAAATAACGTAATTTGACGTTATACATTAAGAACTTTTGTCGTTCTGTCACTAAATACATGTATTTCAGTGTTAACATCTAAAATAACGGGAAAAGGTGCATATATACTTCATTTCACTACGTTTACCCCTTAGCGAATTATTCGAATATTTTGCTAGATAAAGTAAGAGAGGCATTTTAAACTACATGTTTTGTAATTTTCGAAACATTGTATAGGGTAACACCGATATAATTTTTTAAATAAATCGTTTCATGCAACTTTACATTTCGTATAGTATTTAGAAACCACTTGTATATTTAGTAGGTTATGTTTGAGATGTTTGTTGAATGTTAATTTTTAATTTCAATGTTTTTATCACTTAATTGTTATTCTGTGCCGTCGTAAGGTTACAGCGCTGGCAACATTTTGGAAAAGTAGAAAACGCGTATGTATTCAACGCTTTTCATTACATGATGAAAACAAAAATTGCTTAAACCTGTCACGTAATTTGTTACAACTGCGAATTGCGGAAAGGTTCCAAAACAAATTAATAATATAGGTGATCTGATATAATCTTGAACAGATTTCGTTCATTTTAATTTTTGTTAAATATGCATTTACAGAAATATATATATATATATAAATATAATATATAATATGTAATATTCATAAGGTTGTCACTGTAGATCGAGAAGTTGTTTGAGTTAGTTTACATACCCCTAATATCCTGTTGATATTTAACAATACGTGTTATTGTAATTGTTGGTCATATTATTCATAACGATCAAAATATCAGATTGCGATGCCCAATCGACAAATATTCTCGAGTTTTATATCGTGTGGTATATTACATGCCATGCTATCTATCATAGCATACTGTCTCTAATCTTATCTTTCTGTCTTCGATACCATCACAACATCATTATAGCCGCCTGCTATAAAATACATCTCCGACACATGTATATTTTAGCTGACACATCACGACAAACATCGTCTCTCGATCCAAGATAATTTTTAATTCAACCCTACCAAAGATAGCATACATTAATGATTGTCGGAGTTTCTGTATGAATAATATACTAGCGTTTTCCTAGAAACGCCCGAGCGAAAGAGTGGGAATTTCAATGTAGAAGTATGTATGAATGATTTAGATTACCGGTATTTCAGACAGTTTCTATTGCGAAAAGGAAAAACTAGTATAGAAAACTGCTGTAAAAATTCACTTTATCATGCTTTAAGCTAATAAAAAGCAAAACCTTGGCAAACTAGTCGTATCGAAACAGAATCGTAATGGTGATATTCAGCTTCATTAGGTGCACTTGAATTAAACATTTCATATTGGATAGGCACATGCTGTGTGCACGCAAACGAAATCCTAAGTTTAAAATAATATTTCATGTTATAATAGCACAGGATTCTAAGTGGACTTTAATTTTCACGCAAATCCAGAAAATTTAATAAAAACCCCCTACGAATTCGTCATCATCATATTCCCTGTGCAAGGAGTACTTGTGGCAGAACCAACTACATGTGCCGTGCTAGTTTTGTGCTTCAGCAAGACTCTTCGCGGCACGAGATTTATACATAGATTTTAAGTGTTTTAGCAAAATATTTGCTATAGCGCTGACGCCGTTTCTTGTTGTTAAATGTAACAAGGATCAACAATAAAATAAAAATGAAATTCTCATTTGTTTATACAATATAAATTATCCAAAAAGAAAATGAATATCATTCGGGTACTAATTGTATATAGAGTACACGAAGTCTTGCAAATACCTAGGTATTTTAATGTGCTCTACATTGACTGCCAGCTAGGTCCCGAGACCATACTGACAATGAATTAATTGCTAGTAACTAGTTACTTGCGGGTAGAGAGCCTAGGTCAGCTAACACCAGAGAGTGGCCATACAGTGCTTCCGGCCGCCATGTTTTTGCCAAATCATTTTTTTAGTTTCGTCAACTACCGTGAAAGTAAACAAATTTGACTTGAAACAGACGTAAAAACGTTGGTCTGTTGTAGGTCACATTTGATTTTCGTCTGTTTCAAGCCACATTAGCTTACGACAGCTAACGAAACTAATTTTTTTTTTGCAAAAACATATTGGCCGGAAGTACTGTATGGCCACTCTCTGGTGTTAGTTTATCTAGGCTCTCTACTTTCGGGGATCTTTCAGAATGGGAAACATTCATTTACAGGAACTAGGGAAGTTAAAAGTTCGAGGCCTATTAACCTGTAGAGTAGACAGATGTCACCTCCTCATTAACTCACTTCCGTCAACTAACAAGTAACTGTACTCCCTCAAAATGGACGGACTGGGAAACTATTCATAATTCGACAAAATAGGACATAATAAATAAATCATGAGTATTTCAATATTGTTTTCTTCAATGAATTACATAGAAACGTTAAGAATTTTGAGAGCGAACTAAGAACGTCATTATTTAAATAGGCAGACCACAGAAGTAGCTCATGCGCTTCAGATCGATACACGGACAATCCTTGCTTAAAGTTTCTAACCAAGGTTTATCATCAGTCGTGAATGCGAGTACTAAAGATTGAGCTCTTTTAAAACAGCTCTTGGATAATTTATGGCAGTCAATAGGCAGATTTCCCAAGAAATTTGTAATTTTTTAGACACTTGTCGCCTTATACGTATTAATGTTATTCCCGTCGGTGTGTCCATTTGCATGGCCGTTTATCCACACGTCTATATGCGAGTATGTCTTGCAATAAAATCCGAACATGACCTTCTATTGACTTGCAATTTTGTTTTTTGATGACCTTGGGTCGAGAATAGCTCCACCCAATGATATTTAACATCTATAGTAGGCTAGATCCCCAGTCTCAAATACATCCGTAAAGGCACTAACGTACCAAATTGAAGCATCAATCTGACCTATTCAAGGTGGCGATTTAGCGTTTTAATTTATGCTTGACATTGTGTTTTAGATGCGATGAAGTATTTTTGGATTGTTTGATATGGTTTTAGCTTGTGCAGCATGAGGATGCACAAACAGAAACAATAAGAAGTTATTGCATAAGGGAATTTAGTAATCATTTGGTGTTAATGGTTAATATGCTCACCTGTCAACCTGACAGCCATCTTGAAAAGTATTTGGGCTACAAATTGCTATAACCTACTTTAACATACAAACTGACCTATTCAAGATGGCTTCTAACTGTCACGCCAGTGGACCAATGACCAATCCTTCTATAGATGTTAAATATCATTGGGCCAATCACCATAGGAGATGTCTATATACCTGGCACCTCCACCAAGGATAACGCTGAATATTAATGGTAGGCTTCGATGCCAATTTTGGTTACTATTTAGTCTGTTAAATTAACTCCACAGTTCTTTTATTTTTTAACAACTATAGAACAGCTATTGAACTCTTCTTTGCTGAATCTCTTACTAAACTCTACATGGTTTCTACATAGGTGTACTTACAACTGGTGTAGTGCGGCACTTGGGTGGGATAATCTGTTCTCTTCCGGATGATAGTAGTTCATGTGCGCTCCCATGTCATCCCCCTGCGCTCCTCCACGAACTATGTGAGGGGGCATCTTAGGATGGCGGCGGTACTTTGAGCGTGTGTTCTCATAGCTGCTACTGTTCACGAGTCGAGATGTTGTCATTTCCCTGTGATCCTGTAAAAGACAAACAATAACAAATGACGAACTTGCAGATACAAAAAAGTCTTGAGACTTTCAGTCGATTGTTTTTGTTTTTTTTACATTTTTGCTGTCAAAACTCAATCTTTTTTTTTTTTTACATGGTTAGTATAGTATAGTATTAGTTTAAGGGCGCTTTAACAGCTAAGATTATTCGCGAAAATCATAAACTTTAATAATGCAGACTATCTACTGGAAAAAACAGTGCTATACTCAAGTGAAGGAACTACGCTGAATAAAGAGTATAAATCGTAGAAGACATAATCAGGTAACCGCAGACTCCCGAGCAAAACTATCAGTGGAATGTGTACGTTGGGGATGGATTTTACTGAAAAACACGACAGGTGATTCGAAACTCTAATTCTATGGCTCACGAAGGCCGCTCTTTGAAAGAAATCCGGGACCTAAAAGTTACTTTTAAAAGACTTGTCGTAATTAAGTAAAAATCGTTGCTCGGGTAAACGAAGACTCCTTCCAGTTATAACAACTTATTTGAAACGAAAGAAGTCCATCTGAAATTCGAGAATTTTCAAAGGGTATAAAGCCTTTGTGAATAAAAGCCTGTATATTAAGTATAGGCGTCAAAACAGGCTCTTATGAGTTTATGGTTTCTGATTTTGCAACAAATGGAGAAATGGGCATGTAATGAAAGGAAGCTCTTTAAGGCAATGTGTTCACAAAAAATCAAAATCCAAAATATGCATTAAAAAGTAGTTATAGAGTATGATCATTAATCACAGTCATTTGAATAGAGAAAGATAATTTTTAAGACTTTTTGGTTGATGCATTTTTCCGCTATTGCTAGAGATGTGCAAAAATGGTGAGAACGAAATACGCGATTTTTTTAAAGTTGCAATAATCCCTTCAAATTCAGTTTGCACATGAATCATGTGATTAAATGGTACCAATTTCCAATTCGCGAACTTTCGCTATATTTTTGTTGATACCGCGAACTAGTGGCGAAATTAGCAATTATGTCTTTGAACGCGAATTAGGTCACGAAATTTCAAAGTTTTTTTTAAATTTGGTGGAGGTGCCGGGTAGGCAGTCGAAATTAAATTAATCCTGGCTGGTACATATGGTGGTGGTGATGGGTCATAATACGTGATTGTGAGATCGTAATAACAGTTTGTACGCGAGTAAGCTCAAAATACTTCATATCAAAATATTGACATTACACAAAAATCCATAATTTCGTAATATTGGTGGAGGTGCCGGGTAGTCGAAATTATTCAGGTGGTTAAAAACTGTCTGAAACTTTGAAAACTGAATGCTGATATTGAGCTTAAAATGAAAACTGATTCTTACTCATGTGCTTGTTTTTCTTTTAAATTAATCATAAATTGTCCTGGAATTTGTGATAGCCTACTGATAATTTAAAACTAGGCGTTTTTTTAAAGTTCTACATTTATCAAATTGTTTTTTTGGTAAATAACAAAAATTGCGAATTTTATTTTTAAGACGCGAATTTTTTAACTTAAAAATAACATGAATGCACATCTCTAGCTATTGCTCCTTTTTTCAACGATTTTGGGAGCTAAGATATGAAAAAGCATACTTTCTTGATGGCTGACATTTTTATTGTAGCTTACACGTTACACTCATCTTTGACTATAGAATGAGGTATTTTGAAATGTATAGCTTTGGTATCTTAACATCTACGATTTTTTCTATTGACGGTACAAATTCCATAAAAGTACCGGGAAAAGTAAACCACTGTAAAATGCAAGGTATTGAAATTACACATTTCAAAATGCCTCACTCTATCTATGTCAAAGATTAGTGTAAGCTACAATAAACATATATCAGCCATCCAAATAGTATACATTTTGCAAAACCTAGCAACGAAAATCGTTCAAAAAGGTAGAAAAAGCGGAAGAAAGCATCAACCAAAAAAATAAAAAAATGGTCTTTTCAAAAGACTCTTGATTAATTATCTTACTATAAACATATTCTTATTTATAGATATTTTGGATTTTCATTTTATGGTGAACACAGCGTTAAGCAATAAACTTTTAAGGCATAGTGCACTTACAATGTGTGTTCTTTCATGTTCCATGGTAGTTATAGTTGCGTTAAGTCCACTGTCCCTTAACCGGTCTTGACTAGGAGGCGAGGTGATGGCAGGCATCTTCACGCGACCCTCTGAGGAACTGTCTTTAGTCTCTCTGCCGGTCGCACGGTGCTCTGAAAGTACAGCAGACATGTTATTACTAGTGTTGACTAGAGGCAATGCAGGATCTTCTTGAGAAATGTCTTTATCTCTCTCCGTATGCGGTACAAAAAGACAGTATACAGTATGTGATAGATGCAGGTATGGCAGCAATCTCACGCACCCTCTGAGAACTGTCTTAGTCTCTCACTCAAACGTGCTCTGAAAGTACAGCAAACTTCAACAGTGTTAAGGAAGGTGAGGGCGAGCAACTTCACCAACATCAAAAATTGTCTTTAGACTCTTGGGTTGAATGCTCTGAAATAAAACAGCATTTCTTTTAGGATTTACTAGGAGTGACTACAGGCATCTACGCACTTCAATGTGTTGTCTCTTTCTGTCCACGGTAGTTAAGTCAAGTCAAGACTGTCCTTACAGGTCTTGACTAGGAGTACACTTAAGAAAAATTTGCAGCTGGTGGTATTTGCTCTTATCATTCCCCCTGTTTCTTCTGTCGAAGCAGCATGGTTCTAGTTAATTCAATGCTGAAATTGAACACAATGGAAACGACGTCGTTCCTATAAGCAAAATTGTAGGCTCAAATGGAGTGGCAAAAGGTTCACGTACACCATTCGATTCTCAAACCCTACAGCTTTAATTTTAAGCTTGATTAACTCAACATTTCGTTCGCCTTCATAGCGTCGCGACGCTATGAACACGACCGACTCTCAATTTTTTTCGTCCGCACACTGACAACTTGAATGTGAAATTTCTTTGTTATAAATTCACTTACAGACATCCTCTTTATGTCCATGTTTTCAGCATCAATCACGTTTTAATATAGAGTACTTGTTATAAGGCCAAATACATAAATACAGTCTGTTTCATGATCAAATAGACCTCAAGATACGTTTTTTTAAAGAATACGCACCACTTTTGTTTGATGGCAAAGGTTTTGATTTTTTTTAAATGGTTATTCAAATGCTCAAAAAAATAGTTAATGATGTTGGCAAAAAATGGATATTTTGAATTTGACCATAAATATTACAGATACACTGTAAATAATAAAATAACTGAAGTTGCGCGCGGCACTCGAGTCAGGAAAAACGTATACTATATCACTGTAATTTTTCTTCTAATAAAAGTTATTTCATTATAATAAGAGTGAATGTAATACAAACAAAAAAGTACAGTCAGTTTCCAAAAGTTGGTCCCCACTATCTATTTTTAAGAAAATGAAGGTTTGCAAAGACAAATGTCCAGTATATTAGATATATAATTATCGTTTATCTGGGATAAAACATAACATAATATACTTTTTTAGGGATAATGGATATACAAATATAGTTGAATTCCTGAAAAATATATATATTTCCCTGCACGAGACACTCAATAGTTTCTTTTACACTTCCCCACTTCAATGTCAAATTACTAACTTTGAGCGTTTAGCGTTTAAGCGTGTAAAATATATTATTCTGAGAGTATCTTACACAAGCAAAAGCATTGTTACAGGGGACTATAAAGAATACGTCTTTATATACTGTTCCTAAAAGTGGGTCCCTCAATGTAAATAAATATTTATAATACAAATTGTATACATTGTACATTTACATTGTTTAGCTATTAATATGTCATTACATTAAGACACAATACAATAGTATGCATAAAAAGGCAATATACCCTCCAAACATTAAAATGCAGATTGCAGCATGTAGCTTCCAGGCTCGAGTTCGTAATGACAAATTATACCGTTATTTATCGTTTTTATGAATATTTAGTAATTATTGTTGCAAAAAAAAGAAATGACGCAAAACGTAAGTATTTAAGATAAATAATAAAAATAAGTACAGTCTGTTTACAATATTTGTTTTCAGAGAACTCATTTTGCTTCGAACATTGTTCTTTAATGGCTATCTCTAGTCAAAATCCTTGCAGTAGCCGAGCATTGATCAACTAAAACATCCGTAAGAATTGGATATACATATTTGGATACGTGAAATGTATAATATAATATTAAAAATATATATTTTCAAATGGAACATAACTTACACTTTCAGTCCTTTTCATCCACGTCTGAGTCAATGTTTTTTTCGTTCTCATCCTCTCTTGTACTGACATCATAATTTGTATAAGTCTGTATTTTGCACATGCCATGTACAACGAAGAGAATTACGCAAGCAGCAACATGGCTTAGGAAGACATTGGCGTGAACAATTGCATGCTAAGAGTTCCAGCACATCAGTTGGAGCTGGTTCAATGCTCAACCAATCTATCTCAAAAACCGGCGTGGCTTCAGAAATCGTTGATATCTTCCATCCATGCAACTCTGGAGGAGGTGTTTCTGAAAAGGATTCCAAGGCTCTTTTCCCCATACCACACTGACAGTTTTTACGTTTGATGTGTTTATGAAGTGCGTCTTAACAATGAGGGAGAAAAGTAGGTTCTGTAGTGCCCCTTTTCGTGCAGACCAACGAATAGTGCAAATCGCTTAATTTGTTATACAATCTCCTCCATAAAGTTTACACACAAACTCTTCTACACCATCCATTGTTTCTATTCTACAATTTTTCGTAACTTCTGGAAATGAATGATATCGGTATTTTAGAGACTGTATTGATAAAGTACCAGATCCTTTATCGTAGCAAGAAGAAGCTGATACTTAATGCTAATCACGCGACAGGAGTGGGATATGAAGACTTTGTTATCATTTGTGACGACAAGGATGTCGCCATATTGATCCTCTTACATTTGCCATCAATCAACCAAAAGATAAAATACACTGATGTGCATGGGGCACTTATAGCAGAACCTATGAGATATGCCGTGTTCGTTTTGTGCTATCAGCAAGGCTATAGGCGGCACGAGATTTCTTCATGGATTTTACGTGTTTTACAAAATGTTTGCTAGCGTCGACGTCGTTTCTTCTTGTTGAATGTAATTATTACAAGGACAAACAATAAATTAATAAATGATGAACAAATAAATATAAACATTGTTTGTATTGTAATATGTCTGCAATTAAAAACTAACCTTGTATTTGTTCTTATAAACGGGTACTCTCTAAAGGCGAAAATTTCAAGCCATGAAAATGTTACAAAGTACGCTTACGCTTGGGGCAGAAACATGCAACCCAATTCTCGGGATGCACGCATTATCTTGATGTGAAACAGTTACGGCTGCGCTGATTGCTGCAGAAAAAAATGTTTAAAAGTCCACTCTGTGCAATTCTTTGAGCATCGAGTCAGTTGCTCTACTCGGACAAACTTTTGATGTGAATCCCGAAACAATGGATGGTGTAGAAGAGTTTGCGTATAAACTTTATGAGGGATAGCATAACAAACTAAACGATTTGCGACATTCGTCGTTCTGCACGAAAAGGGGAACCATAGAATCTACATTTCTCCCTCATTGTAAAGACGCACTTCATAAACACATCAAACGTGAAAACTGTCAGTGTGGTATGGGGAAAAGAGCCTTGGAATCCTTTTCAGAAACACCTCCTCCAGAGTTGCATGGATGGAAGATATCATCGATTTCTGAAGCCACGCCTGTTCTTGAGATAGATTGGTTGAGCATTGAACCTGCACCCACTGATGTGCTGGATCTCTTAGCATGCAATTATTCACACCAATGTATTTCTACGTCATGTTGCTGCTTGCGTAATTCTCTTCGTTGTACTGACATGTGCAAAATACAGACTTGTACAAATTATGTCAGTTCAAGAGATGGTGAGAACGAAAAAACATTGACTCAGACGTGGATGAAAAGGACTGAAGTGTAAGTCATGTTCCCATTTAATATTATATTATACAATTCACGTATCCGAATATGTATATCCTTTTCTTACATGATGTCTTAGTTGATCAATGCTCAGCTACTGCTGGGATTTTGACTAGAGATAGCCATTATAGAACAATGTTTGAAGCAAAATGAGTTCTCTGAAAACAAATATTGGGAACATAAACAGCATGTACTTCTTTATTCATTATATTACCGACGTTTTACATCATTTCTTCTCCTGGCAACAATAATTACTAAAAATATTCCTAAAATAACGGTATGATTTATCATTATGCAATTGCTAGGTGATAATTATATAATATCTTATAAACAACTATAAACATATCCACTGGACAATTGTCTTTGCAAACCTTAATTCTCTTAAGGATATATGTACTTTTCTGTTTGTATTACATATCTTAATCACGATTTGCTTTATTTACGTTTAAGAGTGGAAAAGTAATGAATTAACTTTTATTAAAAGGAAAATTACAGTGATAAAGTACATTTTTCCCGACTCGGGTGCCACGCGCAATTTCAGATATTTTATTATTTGCAGTGTATCTGTAAAATTTATGGCCAAATTCAAGATAGCCATTTTTTGACAACATCATAAACTATTATCTTGAGCATTTGAATAACCTTTTTTGAAAAAACTGTTCCTCTCCATCATACGAAAGCAGTGCGTATTCTTTAAAAAAAAAACGTATCTTGAGGTATATTTGATCATGTAACAGACTGTATTTATGTATTTGGCCGTAAAACAAGTACACTATATTAAAACGTGATTTATGCTGAAAACATAGACATAAAGAGGATGTCTGTAAGTGAATTTATAACAAAGAAATTTCACATTCAAGTTGTCAGTGTGCGGACGAAAAAATTGAGCGTCGGTCGTCTTCATAGCGTCGCAACGCTATGAAGCTAATCAAGCTTAACATTAAAGCTGTAGGTGTTGGGAATCGAAAAGTATATGTGAACTTTGCCACTCCGATTGAGCATATTATTCTTGTTAATTGGGGGGTCTATCCTAACGTCTGTGCTTGTATCACACGAGCTACAAGGTCACGCAATAGAACATTTAACTATGCATTTGGTGCAACTGCAACAATTGTGTGTGTAATTACATAAGGCTGTCGTTAAATCGTGCGTGCATGAGGACAAGAGAGGACAAGTTAAAATGATATTTTCCATTTGCATTATGAGAGCGTTTCAGGTATATTTCTGTTTGCACCGCCGACTGAAATCCCATGTGCCTCTGAATCTATGCACAAGGTGTCATCTAATGTTGGCACAGATGTCAACAAGTCGAAAAACGATTTTTTTTGCGGCTGATGAACATCAATTTGTTGATTATATATGGCTGTTGAAAACAATGCAATGTGTGATAACATCCTGATACTTCCCATTTATTTTCTAAATGGAACATTACAATTTTAAACATAATAATTCAAAACCTTTTAATTGAAAATTGTGACTTATGTGATTATAACAATTCACTTGATTTATGTCACAAGGATAGAATGTGCACCAACCTGGCGAGCTGATGGGATCCAAGATGCGACGTCGGTTCCTTGTAGGTGTCAAGACACGGGGGGAGTGGCTTCCGCGGTCGGGAGGCGACCACCCAGTTGTCTCGTGTGCTCCTTCCCCGTCCACAGCAAGGGAGGTGAGACGGCTGGGGAGCACGGAGAAACCTACGACAAGACAGGTGCAGCTGTAGAGGCTAGAGTGGAGAGAGAGAGAGAGACTGTGTCTGCAGTACAGCAAGGGAGAAACTTACAACAAGACAGGTGCAGCTGTAGAGTGGGGAGAGAGAGACTGTGTCTGGGGTACAGCAAGGGAGAAACTTACAACAAGACAGGTGCAGCTGTAGAGTGGAGGAGAGAGAGACTGTGTCTGGGGTACAGAAAGGGAGAAATCTTTAACAAGACAGGTGCAGCTGTAGAGTGGAGAGAGAGACTGTGTCTGGGGTACAGCAAGGGAGAAACTACAACAAGACAGGTGCAGCTGTTGAGTGGAAAGAGAGAAAGAGACTGTGTTTGGGCTATAGCAAAGGAGGTGAAACGGCTGGGGAGGTGGGGCATGGAGCTGTAGAGTGAAGATAGAGATTGTGTCCGGGATACAGCAAGTTCAAGGAAGAGAAGGAAGGGGAGGTGAAACGGCTGGAGAGGTGGGACAGATGCAGCTGTGGAGTGGAGAGAGAGACTGTGTTCATTAAACAAGAACAGAGTAGGATTAACCTGTTCAAGATAGGTCAGGTGCTAGGGGACAGGAGAACACAGAGGAATACGGGATGGGTACTCAAGATAATAAAGTGCGCGGGTTTTGGGTAGTTTTTGTTCATGAGATGACATCTTGAACGAGAGGCCCAGATTTTAGAGTCGTGTTTCGGGTGTTTCCAATGTAATGTGTGCATGTAAGGGAGACGGCCAATGCTTGGATTGCTACGACGTCTGGTCAGCAACACAAAATACACTAAGTTGATGGTCAAGGATTGGGTATTACCCTTGAAAACTTCATTAAAGAAATTTGGCTTAAGACGTAATTTGAACTTGTAGTATTGAATACTGCCTGCTGTATACGTGACAGGATAGGATACACAAGCACAGTGTATCCTGATTGTATAGGTATATTGAATCAGACACATTTATTACTGTCCTTTCCATACGTATTAATTACGTGTTTAAGTATTATAATAACACACTAATGGTAAAAAACATTTTAGACTTTCGCGGCCCGAATATATGAAAAAGGTGTGAAACGGGTCATTTCACCGCGTCGCGTGTTAACACTTACTATAGTGCGTGAGTTCGACGTTTCGCACTTTCAGCAATAAGCAGTCGTCTTGAAGATGAAACCCACAGTGGTTCCGAAACGTCGAACTCACACTATAGTAAGTGTAAACACGCGACGCGGCGAAAAGACCCGTTTCACACTTTTTTTAACACCCTAATTAATTGTACAACTTCAAGCCTATGTTCCTAGCACTTCAGCAAGAAATAAGCAATTAAGGACAGGCCTGCACAAGGTTTGACGCTCACCTTGTGGCGCATTGTGAAGGAAGTTGTGACCGGACTCTCCTAGGTCCGCAGTCCACATCGGAGTGTCCCATGACCGCTGATCGATCTAGAAACAAAACATTCGATACTCATTGGATTCTTTTCATCTATTAGAACAACTTACTTATGCATCATACCCATTTCTGCAATTACACTGGAAACACGACAATTATTTACGTCATTTCAATGCTACTATAACAATATCACAATACATATTACATCAGACAACTTTGAAATACTGAATTAAAATTAATTAATGTTTATCAATTTCAACTTCATTAAAAACAGGACAAAAATTAGTAGATGAATAGCGTAAAAGATATAAATGTATCGCTCTATCACATATCAATTAATAACCAATTAACCGAACATTATCAATAATGAAACAATACGAATGCATGGTCGTGATGTTAAAAAGAGATGATGATAAATGATATAGGCGTACGCTGTGTATTTCCCTAAATTAGTCCTGCTTATCACCATATACAAGAATAATAAATGAGCGAAATGTACATACGCACGCACCGTCGCAGGTGTTTGTGTGAGCATGTTTCTTTTTTAGTATAAGCCTCTAGCCTTTTTAATAAATACTGAAATATAATCACTACCCTAAAAGCCAGGTCTACTGAACCCTAAAAAAAAAACAGAACATTTCAATAAATTCAACCGGATTCCATGTACTTAGTATACTCTCTAAATTCTATAACTACGTCTTGGCTAGCTGTTGTCCATGTGCTTTGTTAAGTGTGTGAAAATATCGTTATCGTCTCCAAGTTGTCACGTGCTCATGATCCTACACTGTAAATAAATATTACAACATTATCGTGATCATAACGTGCTAAATATATAAGAAACTTTTGGATAGAGTGTCGCTTGCCAAATGCCAAGTTTATATAAAATATGCTTGACAACGCTGATCGTGTGCTTACGTGCAATTGAAGCATAGTATAGCCTAGGGTACATACCAATCAATATCTTGGCTGTGCTAAGAGTCCATAATAGTTGAAGAATGATTTTAAACATATTTTATGAAGTAAACTTGACAATAACATCGGCAAAGTCAAAATGTTTTAAGTGTGTACATTGTAATAAGTTGTAACAAGTCTTAGCGTGAATGTCTCTTACCCTGGCTGGGGAGTAGAGGTACGGCCTGTACCCCACAATCCGGCACAAGAACATGTTGTGCTCTAGGTTCCTCACATCTCGTGTAGCATGATTACAAGAATTCAACCTGGCCCACCCTCTTTGTGACATCTGAGATATCTTTTACTTTACATATCTTCGCCCCTGTTACCTAGCACGTTTCAAATGACCAACCGACTTGGCTCCCTCCATTTTGTTCTGCGCAATAACACTACAAGAATAGGCCTATTTAGGAGTCCGGCGAAATAATCAATACCAGACTTAGCCGTGGCTGGTACCCATTGTCTAACGCGTCAATATACCTTCACACGATATTGTAGCCGTCTAATAAACAATAAGACTACCGATGTCCGGAACAATGTAATGAATGAAAATTCGTCTTTAGAATATTCTAATTTTATATGGTCCGTTAATAATTTATAGTGGATTTCAAATTGGCAAAATAATAAAACAAGGATGTAATTCCTTAGAAAGCGATTTGCCTTCGCGATGTTACAATAATTGAGTGATGTGTCCTGCCTGTCCTGCTTGTCCTGCCTGTCCTGCCCGAGAACGGAAAGTTGCGTCTGCTTCACTCGAGTATGACCCCTCACACTACCAGCATAATGTCTGCTAACATGCCCCGTATAGAAACATCGATTTCTCTGTTATTTTTATTAAAAGATTTTTATCGAACAAACAAAATAATAGTGTTCGTGACAGGCTTCCCACACATGACGCGTGGTTGAGGGTTCCTGCGATAGAGCGTGCTAGGGTCTTCGTTTTCCACATAGTTGGGTTAGCTACTTTAAAAAAGTAACAGGTTAAAAGTCACTAAGAGTTACTTTTAAAAAGAAGTAACTAATATTTTAATAAAATTATTTAAAACGTCACTTTACTTTATTTTTCTTTACTTTACTTTACTTTAAATATACTTTTTGCTTGCCTAAAATCTAAGCGATGTTATTGTTGGGACATGTACTGTGTTGAAATTCACATATCTGTTTAATATTGGCACTCATCAATCCCTAGTTTTATTGAATTGGCACTCATCAATCCCCAGTAAAAACAGGTTTAAGGCTGACAAGTGATTGCAAAAGTACACTCACTTGAAGAAATTTAGTAACTTAATGATTAACTAAACACTTTGGTAAAATTTTCCCCAAAAGGTAATAAAGATACCTAACGTTCTTTAAGGAAATTAAATAAAACGGTTCAACGCAATAAAGTAACTAGCACAACATTGATTTTACTGCACTGCTCTTATTGCAAGTATATTTTATGCAAATTGTTTTCAAAGAGAAAATGAAATGAGCTTTTGTTATTTTTACCACTCCATCACGTGATTATAACAGCTCATGTTTAGCAGAGTAATACCGCACAATCGTTATGTAGGCTACGTACGTGACAAGTATACACGAAGATGTACAAACACTTCACTTGTATGAAGGCCTGCCTGACACGCAAGCTGTCTTCTGTTTGCCTCATGTACTTATAATTATTGCGTAAGCTTTGCATTCAGGGTTTTCCAAGCAACTTTACGTTAACTATAAAGCATGGCTAGTACCAAAGAAGAGAGAAGTCTTTAATCTATGCTATAGTACCAAAGATTAGAGACGATAGTACTAAAAAAAAAACACATGCATCGCAAAATTACCGATTTTCAGTCCTAGCTCCAGAGTAAAATAGGTTCATGGGCTGGAGTGGTAGAACCAGTGTTTGGTAGGAATGTTAAATTGAACTTTTTGGGAACTTTTGAATGAACACGTTCCCTACAGGAAAACCAAAGGCACAAATATCGGGGAACTTTTAAATGAGGTTCAAACAGTTCCGATCACTCTTTGATTTGTTAAAACCCGCCTTGCCTATACTTTTGAAATCAGATTTAGCCGATACCAAAATGAGATGTTAAAAAGAGCAGTGGCATATTGTTTTTAGGAAGTGTAAGTTGTAACCTAGATTGATGAACTTGTCCATTTTTCGCGACTTAAATCCTTTACCCAAACCATAATTTTTACGCTTAATGAACTTTTAAACAGGAACACAAACATTTATTTTTATGTAAAGAAACTGTATATCTTTTCAAAGTTCCCTTTAAAGACCGAGTAACTTAGCTTTTCAAAGTTCCTCTGTAGTCGTAACTTACCTAACACTGGGTAGAGCTACAAGTTACTCTATAGACTGCACGGATAAAGTTTCAAATGCTGCAACCAGTACTGTTTTTGCTTTTGGCAATGAAACATTATTGCTTTTTGTTTATTTTACACAATATGAAACATACTTCATGTAGTCTATAGTTTCAACGTACAACCACATGTAGGTCATGAATTACTTTCTAGGTACAGTGTAGAGTTCTTGAAGTATAATTATACTGGTTTTACCAATCAAAATTACCACAAATATTAAACTTTTTCAAAATTAGTGACAACGCAGAAAACGTGGACTTCATTCTAATTGCGCTGAGATGAAAATGTTGGGGCAAGTGTAGAGGACGAAAGCGACACATTTACGTAGCCCAAAAGCGCTTGGCAATAAGACTCACGGTAAAGCTACATCATAATATTACTATCTTGACCCGAAACCAGAACCCGAACGGTCGAGAAATTCCTCCTAGTATCGCCTTCAGTTTACATGACATTGTGCCTCGACCGTGTGGGTTGTGTATAGGGAATTGGACAAAATTCACATTGCTGGTGTTGGTGTCAGTGAAATAGGTAGACACATTGGATTCGTTTCATTTACCTACACACATTTCTGTAATTTTTTTTAACTTTCTGTACTTTAATTCGTTGTTTAATATTAACTGCAATATCACATTTTAGTTTAGAATTTAGGGAGGAAAGGTGTAGCACTTTTCACTCCTGCTTCCAAAGGTGATGCAGAAAAGGGAATTCATAACAGGAGACAATACTAAAACACTAAGAAGCTTCGCAAACGCTTTTTCATGCGCGTTGTTGGATGAGCGTAATTGGTGCATTGAGCTGCCATGTGTTATGCAGAAAAGCGTAAAATTGCGATTTTCATGAGAAATAATTTTTCGATTACGCTCAAATTTCACACGAATATATTAATTCATAAAATCAAGGTTCTGTGAAAAAAACATTACAATCGAATAAAGCATGTAGGTGTTATAAGTCGAAGAAATGTTTTGAGAATTTTAAAAATCGAAAAAATCGTAAAATTGCGATTTCAATTAGAAATAATTTTTCGATTGCGCTCAAAAACGTGGCAGTTCTAAGTTCAGAGATTTCGAAGGCCTTCAGAAATTTTCATTGCAATTGGAGTATCGGTTTAGCCGGAATCGAGTTAACAAACACACAAAAATAAAAACAGAAAAAAAAGAAAAAAATAAAGAAAAACATTCCGGATATTCTTCTCCAGTGTAGTGTAGTGGAATGGAATCTTCGCTTCGCTCGCTACGCTCATCAAAAAACGTTAGACATGAGAAGTGCATAGGATGTTAAGAAAAATATTATTTATATAAGAACGTGTTATACCCTACAAGCAGTTAGAACACATTTCCCCCTAGCTCTAGCACAAGTTAGTGATGGTATAGTTTGTTTGATCTGGTGTTATGACAACCACCTGGCGTTAGGTCGTTCACCTGAGCATGTTGCATTCTAACAAATAGAACTGGGAATACTGGATGAAATCAATAATAATAATGATTATTTTATTTTACTAGCATGGTGGAAATAAAGGAAAATTAATATTGATACATCTTTATTGTCTAGCTAGATGATAGAGATAACGAGAGTAAAGTAGGGGAACGCAATAGGGTAAAATCACCGAAATCTACATTTTAAAAACAGTAACTTAATTATTATGATTTGGCTTTTAAAGGAAAATATTAGAAAAAGACTACTTAAAAACACTTAAAAAACTTAAAACACTTTTAAAAAATCAAATCACCGTATTCAAAATGAATTTTTAATTCTTTTTATTAGAGCTCTCCTGAAAGATTTTATAAAAGTGCAATACAATTTTTCCGAAATGCTAAAGAATATAAAACAACCTTAGTTGTGTATATAGAATAATGGTGGTATTTTAAAGGATACCTTTCTATTTTGAATTTTAAATACTTAGAAACGACAATCTAGAAACACTGGAGTCTATTCACCAGCATAATCTTTGAGCGGTGTGTCTGCTCTCGAGGGTTGTGGGGTCTCTATCGGCGTAGGTCTAATTGTTAGGTTTAGACTTTAGCCGTTTAGAGGGGGAATAACTGAAATTAGAGAACAAGACCCCTAGGCCTATATTTTGTCCATCTCTCTATATTTATGAAATAATGTTTTGAAAATGCAACATTATAAAAGCTAATAATACTTACAACACAATACATTATTATTTATTAATTGAATTTCTTTCGATTCAGTAATTCCACAGGTTATTGGTTGTTGAATTGTATATGTTTTAAAACAATGATAAATTACAAGTTTACAATACGTTTCGAATTATCTGACACTATCATTGCTGGTCGAAAAATAAACATACCTCTATTCATAAACTTAATATTAAAAAAATGTTTTCGATTTCTATTTCTAATTCTTGTAGCAAGATTATTTAGCCCGCCTGTACGAAATTCGAAAATATCTCGTATGTGTACAGTCTGGACCAAAATTCGACGTAAACGTTATTATAGAAAACAATGTCCCCTTATATTTCGATAATAATGAATGTGCAAAGAAATTATAAAAGAATGCACTGGTCAAAATTGATTTGGGAAATCGGAAAGTTGTACAAACAAATCTTAAATGTTCCACCATAAATCTTTTCAAAATATATTTACCTGTTAAAATAACAACCTCTGTCAATCAAACAATCTTTTATTTATAGCTATATTTTGCGAGATTTGGAGAGACTTTTTAAGAAATCGGTCTGAGGTAAGTGTCATGGCTAAATGAAGCTGATAAATTGATGGTATCATTATGGGGTTTAATTATGCATCACCACTGGTTGAGCCCAGTTTGGTATCACAAGCTAATGATGGATATGCGTGATCATCAGACAAAGGAGTCTAGTTAATTAACTGAGATCATTTACAAAAATAACATTGAGATATATCTTCCTATGATAAATTTCCTGCAATTAACCCATAAAACATGACTTCAACCGTGTACGACATTTCTATCATACTAGTTGAATGAGTAATCTATCAAGGGGGATCGAGCGGGTTGTGGATGGTAATGGATAGTTACCCAATAGTAGGCCTACATCTAGTTTCTGAGGATAATATTGGCTTTTTAGGGGAATTAGTACTGACGCAAATAGAAATCTTTGTAGGTCATATGTTGATAGACATACGTATGACAACGATCCCCCTAACCTAACACGGCACATTTATTAATTGTTTTCGTATAGGAATTCTCTCCATGAAGAAACCATTTATGTCCCTGTTCAGGGAATCATGAGGTGGGTGCATATTTTGAAATGAGAGAGCTATTTGAGAAGATTTAATCATTAGCATTTGCTTTATTTACTGAACAAACCGTTTAGACACTTAGTCCAGATAAGCGCGGGATAACAGACACCGAAATGGCCATCCACCCGAATCATGAGTCTTGCGCATAACTCATAAGCTACCCAAGCTACCTATACGTATTTGTCAAACAGACAATCAACTATAGCCGAGTAGGCCCACTTTTTATATGGTATGCGCAAATTATTTGACGAGTGAAACACATATACATCTACTTCTCAGTTGAAACAATTTAATAATAAATAATAATATTCCATTCTGATATTTAGTTGTGATATTGTATCTCAGGCCCAAACTGTGAAATACAACGTAACGTAATCTTCCTTTATGAACACAAACGCCAGTCTGTTACGATTTACAGAAACGTGCGCATTGGTCCGACAAATATTCTTTACAAGCACGTGCATAAGAGAGTATCCAAAATATGGAGCACATCTATCACAGATAATAGAGTATACTACGTAGTGTACTCTGTTATCTGTGCATTTATTATTCAACGTTTGCTTCATCATTCAATTATTCTCCTTGGTACAGGTGCCAGGAAATTCCCCATATTGGTGGGACTGCTACCCCCCCCCCCCCCTCGAAGACCAGGGCAACCAAAAATATTCTTTATCATCCTTGTTGAAGAACTATGCCAACAAAAAACGCATGACAATAATGTAATTTTAAGTTTTTATCGCAAGACAAGACACATGCACAAATGGTCGAACGTACGTATAGAAAAGTGAAGCATTGGGGAGTTTTTCTCCCTAATAACTTGTAAATAATTATAAATATGTCATCATTGTATAATCACTCACCAGGTCATTCTTGTCGTAGTTCTTCCCGTACGGCGTGTTGTCCTGTAGTTGTACGCTCCTCGGCAGCACCCCGACACCGACCGCGAGCATCTCCGAGGGTCGCCGATCTGTCCACGGGTTCCCCATCTTGATCGTGGTCGTGGGACGGGAGTCAAGGGTACGGTGGTTCCTGGCGGTAGCGGATCCCGGCGACAGGGAGCCGGTTCCGTTCAGTATCCACTCGACGTCCGCCCCTGGGGAGAGGAATCGAGACGTTTACATTCCTCAATACACTGGAATATTGACATTGTCATGGGCTGGTTTCGAGACCATTTCCATTTGGTTTGAGTAGTGATCGAAGTTTGAAGCATTCCAATTAAAATTATTCATTTGAAATATTTCAAATAATTTCAAACTAAATTTTTACTTAAATATTTGTATGTATGCACTTGAAATTAACATTACATGCTTCCGGTATGGTCCAGAGTTTCAAGTCTTCTCAATTCCGGACACACAAATAGTTTAATTTGCAAAAAAGCAATTTTTTTATGCCATAATAATGTGTTTTTTTTTAGTTTAGTAGGTAGAATTTCGACTCCTAGACATAACTGTAAAAGTATAGGCCAACTTTAAAGCCTCCGTTTAATCGTTCGATTAACTATGGTCACTGAGGTACAAATTACAACTTTTTTGACCATTGAAATATTTCATGAATTATTTCACGAATTCTTTCATGAAATATTTCAAAATTAATAATTTCAAGAAACTTTTAAACACTAAGTTTGAGTACTTGATTACATTAACCGAGGTGGTTATTGCAGTGCGATTGCAACATGGAATCGTTGTTTGATGATATCATCAGGAAGTATTACTTGACGGACGGTGTCCGAATTGCAGCAGTCTGTTGTAATACAGGAGTCCGGAGAATGCTGACAATAATTTTCATGTATTAGACTTTGAATCGGTAATTGAACTAAGAATTGCTGATGACTGAGGAGCTAAGACGTATAGTTACCAGTCCTGGGGGGGGGGGGGGGGGGGCGAAAGGTTTTTCTGATTGGTGGAACCTCGGCACTTGGACTGGTGATGACGGACGGTCTCAAGCCACGCACGAGGTGTGATCGCGATCGCTCGGGAGTGCTAGACTGGGAAGCGACAGAACTAGGTGTCCGACTTTGTTCAACCGGAAGTGATTATAAGCGAGAGAATTAGGTGTCCGACTTGAGAAGCGAGGACTTCACCCGGAAGAGGACCAGGGTCCGACTTTGGAAGCAAGGGCTTCTTCTACCAAGTGTGCGAACTAGGGAGCGAAGGGATCTACTAGTGGTTCATCTCGTGCGACCTGAGCGTACAGAGCGCGAAGAGTGTAGAAACTGTGTGAGTTACATGGAGTGACGGACACAGGAAGAGGACCGAGGACTAGTCTTTCAAGAGGTGAAGACATCTGGAGCCAGACATCACCTTCCCAGCCGCGAGGGGACCGGAATTGATTCGTTAACACCATCCGTACCAGAGTCAAGGAGGGAATTACTAGGTAATTAGCTTAAATCTGTCAAGGTGAAGTCTTGCCGGATTGGTCTTGGGGTGTGGTGATATTTAATTACTAGGTAATTAGCTTAAGCCTGACGTGGTTTAGTAGTTGAATTTTATGAGAGTACATAACTGGTTATGTTCATCTGTTTATGAGTTCGCAAGCGCGAGGGATTATACAGCGTAGGTAGACAGCGTGGCGCGCATCGTTCCTGGCCCAGTGCGTAATCGAGGATACCTTATCTTTTCTCTGAGCTGACAGTTTTGCAGTCTAGGAGTTGTACTTTGCACAGCTACAGGTGAATAACTTTGAGTGTTGTGTTTTAATTCTACGGGAGAGAGATGATTAATATAGCCATAGTTGAATAACTTTGAGTTGAGTGTTGTTTTAATGTTTTTGGGATAAATTCCGATTCAATTTCGATTCTTTGACTGATCTACTGTGATAGTGGTAAAATAATACATTAAAATAAATAAAATAATACTACAACCAGGGCTTAGTCTCTATATAGCATGGATTGCATGAAGTTATTAGAGAGGTTGCTGGGTAAGTTTCGAGAGGGGGTCGATGATGTGGAATGGTGGATAGGTGGCTATGAGGCGGTGGCATGTGACTGGTCGGAGGAACGGAGGGTAAAGGCTTTGCCATTGTTCTTGCAAGGGAGTCAATTAGACTGGTACCACCATGTAAAGTCCGAGGCCAGGAAGGCGGCGGCGCCGCTTGAGTGGTCGACGGTAAAGGATCATTTTATTAAGACATATGGGTACCGACTGGACGATATGCCGTATTGGGCCAGGCAAATGGTCGCAAGGGTGCATCGTGACGGTGAGAGTGCGACTGCATATGCGTATGCGCGAGTCAGGCTGTGTGATAAGATGGACCCCAATATGTCTATGGCTGATATTGTGCAGTGGGTGATTCGTGGCTTGCGTCCTGATTTAAGACCGTTTGTTGTTAATAAAACGTTCGAAGATTTGGATGAATTATTGATAGTGCTTAGGCAGTTGGAAAGGTTGAGACGGAGTGCAGGGGAGGCAGTTGAGCAGCACATGGTAGTAGAGGAGGAAGAGAAGGTAACATCTATTGCTCGTAATGGTTTAGTTGAAATGGTGGTGGCATTGACAAGGGAAGCGGAATCCCTTCAGGTCGTTGTAGGGAGCGAAGCGGGTCGGAACAAGGAAGTTGTCCAACAAGTGGTTGCTTCAGGGCAACAGGGTGGTAATCAGACGCAACAGAGCGAGATTCGAATGCACCAGGGTAGTTGGGGTAATCAACAGAAGTTTGAGCCTAATAGGGGTGGATATCAGAGGATGGATCAACGGCCAAATCAGCGCTTTAATCAGCGTAATAGGAATAATCGGGTTATTTGCTTTTATTGTAAAGAGCTGGGTCATTTTAAGAGAGATTGTGTCAAATTAAAATCTCTCTAGGTTCGTCGGAGAGTGCCTGATGTCTCGGTGGGGCAGATACCATCTTCTGTGCCGTTAACGCGGTTGGAGCGCCCTATCGTGGAAAGTAGTAGCACTGGGGTGTTGGCTGCTCGCAATAATGGGGAAATCTCTAAGGTTTTGTGTCCTGTGGTTAAGGGTGGGACATTTCAGTGACGACTAATAGCAATGACAAAGGTAATTTCTGAGGTTTTGAGTCCTGAGATTGAGGGTGGATGTACTGTGGTATCTACTACTCACGAGGATCTAGGGGATGTTTTGTTGTCTCATGGTGATGGTGAGGGCAGTGAAACCGTCCACGACGATAGAAGATGCCTTGGGGGTGTCACTTCTAGGTGAAGAGAGTAGTACTTCACTGTCTACTGTTCACGAGGACGTATAGGGGATGCCGCGGTGGTGTCGATGCGTGATGACGAGGGGTAGTGCATCTGTGACTTTACGTCTTTTGTGGATAGGAAGGGAACCGATGTGGTTGTTTGCCCTACTGTGGAGTGTGGTAGGACACCCTTGTCTTATGCAGCATTACTTCTCGTAGGTCTGCAATTAATTGTGTGATTTTATGGATGCAGCAGCAGTTGTTGAGATTTTATGGAAACAAGCTTGTAACGTGGGTTCTACCTGACTTGAAAGACGACACGAAAGTGGCACAAAGTAATGTCAAAATTCACTGTTTTTCTTTTCACGCAACAAAATTGTAAATTAATTTTGATGAAAAGTAATACATAATGTTTGGTTAAAATAAGCGTGCGCAGATAATTTCCGAGGGGGGGGGGCACAGGACAGGATCTAGGACATAATCAGGGGGGGGATTCACGCTTGCATTGATATCCGTGGAAAAGGGACCAAGCATGGGGGTATGGGGGGCTCTCGCCATAAATATAGCGCCGCAGGCTAATTTTTTTTGAAAAACAGGTTTTTAGAGTGCATTTGGTGTGTTTTAGAAAAAAGTGGTGGGCTGAATGCAATACCGAAACAATGTGGTTTGTGTGCGTCAATTTGTTTTGTCATCATGTGACTCACGTCAAGCTTACAATTCACAGCATACATGGCAACATATTAACGTTTGACATTTCAGAGGTTTGCATGATAAAATAACAAACTATGGAATAATATGATTTTTTTATTTTTATATAAAATCATATGGTGGTGATCGCCCCCCCCCCCCCCCCCCCCCCCCCCCTCCCACCGTATCATCCACTGCCACAGGATCGCCATTCCGATGGGGGAATGGCGGAGGAGGGAGGGGGTCTGGGGTATAGCCATAGCCGCCGAAGTCGAATTTTTTTGGGGTTAACGTTTTGAGGGAGGGCTTAGAAGTTAGAACGTATTTGAGAGTAAGAATGGCTAATATTTACACTTAATACCTTAAGGCATTTTTGTTATAAAACTTATTTAAAAGTGAGATGATGAGAGAAAAAGGAAGGTAAAGGTTTCGGAAACCTAAGTAGATATATATATTTTTTTTTTATCAATTATTTTTAGTGAATTTTCTAGAATGCTAAGCTTAATGGGGGCCAAGAACCCCCCTGCGCACGCCTATGTTAGTTAATGTAGCAATGGTGAAATTGTCTTGATGATTGTAAATGTTCAATTTTATTCATATTTACATATTTACTATATTATTGTATTTATTCTGGAATCTATGTTCACAGTGAATTTGTTTAATAAATTGCTGACAAGTAATTGCTTTGCTTTGCTAAAAAACAAAATTGTAAGGTAACTTGACAAAAAAATCATAATTTATTTTTGTTATTGTATAATGATTTTTAGTGCATGTTTATTTCATTCAGTTCAGTGAATATGATCTCAGTGAACTGATCTGATTATGATGCTGACATTAATTAATTTAACAATGTAAGATAGAGCTTGTTGTTTTGCTTTGTCTTAGATACGTGCGCTAAGTGCTACGTCAGGTGTCACACGCACGTGGTGCTGTAGTAATAGCGCACATGTCTGTTCGAGGATTGTTTGTGTTACAGAGAGATGCTTCGGTCTCACTGGGAGGGAGGAGGGGACGCAATATCTGCTTGCGCGATCAGGCGAGCCACAGGCTACGTCTACACTGTCGAAGGGGAGCACTGAAACCAAATTTGGAAATTAAGGGTTTAGGAATTTATCAGGAGTTCCGAATTAAATATATATACACATGGCTTTGTAAGGACAGTAAATTTTAAAGAAATTATTGTTATTTTGTTTGAATTTCGCACAAGCAACTATATGGTTGTTCTATTTTTTGTGTTTCTTTTGTTTGTTGTTGCTTGTGTAAAGATTAAGGTTAGGGATTTCACAGGTTTACATAATATATTTATATAGATGCTAATCCACAGGGGTTAAGCTTGTTTAGGAAAGTTTACTGTCAGCAGAGTCGATTTGTAGATTAGGTCCTGATTGTATGCTTGGGAAGTAAGTTCATGGACTGTATGTTAAGTTGAACGTGAGTTTTTTTTGTATAGGGTTATTGTTTTTTTCTCCATCCGTACCAGAGTCAAGGAGGGAAACAGTAAGTTTCCTACTCATAATCTTAATTAGGCCAGTAAATTCTAGGGAGATACGAACCCACGTTCGACCGGGTACAGTGCATGAGCTCACCGATACCAGGCGAGAGTAGGCGGTATTATTATGTCTTATGTTAATACAGTGCACCCTTCTTTGGCTGAATTATGATTTTAGTTGCACGACCACCACCGTCCTGTTGAATCCCTAATCCCAGATTCAGGTCAGAAGCAGAAACAGGATTGTCCCCTGGAGATTTACGCCCCCATTACAACTTCTCCGGCATTAACATCAATGCTTAAGGGGTGATAATCCTTGCACTTGACAATATTACCGACAGTTAAGTGTTCAAGCCCTCGATTCATGTACAATTTATCCCGGGATAAGGCGATGTAAGGATAAGCGAGATAGGACGGGTAAGTTCCAAAATTCAAAATGTCCGCCATCTGTTTACGTATTTTCTTATCCGCGGGGCAAGGCGGGATAAGTCTTCATGAATTCGATTTGGAGATATCCCGCGCTTATCACACCTAACTCTGCGTATCTTGGGATAAAAATGTCCATGAATCATGAACCCATGGCCCATGGGGTGCAGTCACTGAGCACACTGCAAGTGTCCAGGGCAATTCAAGTTCTTCATTTCTAAACTATTATATTTTAATATGAAGAGTACCATAAAGGATATGCAATGGAGATCGAGAATATCAGGCGTGAAACGGTGCTGGGCCCCAATGTGCTTCTTACAACTATAGACCAGACGAACTAGTCAACCGTATAGTATTTGTCAACAAAACTATCCCACCCGCACACATTCCACATCCACGTAGTACTTTCGCTAGACCATCTGTTTGGATTTCGGCAAACAAATTCGCCCATATATGATTTTTTCCCGGTAGGATTTTATTTCTCTTCAATTCAGTCGCAAAATGGAATAGGGAGTCTTAAATACCAAGCCCAACTGTCATAGCATAAGCATAGCGCAACGCAAGCGTAGCATAGGAAATATAAACATATGTAACTGACTGCTCGTACACACAATTAACGTAAGCATAGCGTAAGGCGCAGCACAAGAATTGGTTATATTTTAATTCTTGTGTTGTGTTTGCATTGCGCTATGATTATGCTATGCCAATTGGGCTTGGCCCTTTAGGTTACCCTAGCAACAATCTTTACTTGCGACTGACCGTTAAAAGGTACCCTATGGACCTTTAAGTTCAAACTCAATACACAAGGGTGGCCCCAGTGAGCCATCAGTTGGAATTGAGAGTGAAACGGTACGGGAGAAGGTGGAGGGTTGGACAGGAGGAGACATGGGACAAAGGCTGTATCTTTGGAGGGAATTTTAATTTCTGGTGTCTGACACCATCTGTTGGTGGCTTTTGCAACTACTAGAACAAATATGAAGTTTCAAAGAAATCCACCAGGTGCAACAAGTGTTATTCCAATATGACTGAATTGGCATGTCCAAAGTAAATGTCAATAGCCTATTTATGAACAGGATATTTTATTAATAACAAGTTATAACATGGTAAGAACTGAACTAAACTGAAAACAATGATGTAATCTATCAGTAGAAATAAGAGACATCTCCCTGGAACATAATATAAATGGTATTAAACCACTTATAATGAGATAGTGTTGTGGGTGGACACATGGGACAGCATTAGCAGGGGAGACATGGGACACTTTTTAGGTTAGGCCTAGCCTACAATGTGCTTGTTAAAAACTAATAGAACTCAAGTAAGCACTGATATTTGGTGCATGCCACTAAACTCCATCATAGTCTTACCTACAGACAAGTGAGGGTTCTTACAACTATGCAAAAGCCAACTTTGCTAAAATCCCGCCATCATGGAATGATAATAAAACTGCTGGGGTTGAATGGCTCAAAGGGTTCATGCATCGTTACCCTAACTTATCTCTCAGAAAACCATTTCATTTCATTTGTATTTTATTACTAATTTTTACATATTTGACATGTCATTTCAATAAAGTTCTAGATGATAATAATATGTTGTAACCTATTATTGTATCAGTGTCCCAAGTCTCCCTATACAGTGTCCCAAGTCTCCCTACCTATGGGAGACTTGGGACAGTTTGCAGACCTCTGGTATTTTACTTCTGCACTTATCGTCAACCATAGTGCACCTTGTATACATTTACCATAAGTAGGTGAAAGATAAGGGAAGATAATGCAAAAGAGTTTACTTCAATTGATTAATTTTTATGTAAGTTATAAATTGTTTTCTGAAAAGTGTCCCAACCCTCCACCCTCTCCCCTACACTAAAACAAGTATTAGATTCTTGCAAGAAAATGATTGTTTTTTTTAAAATTTGAAACAAATGGACATAATTCGGCTAAAATCAATTGAAAAATATGACAAAAAGTATGAGTAAAGAGAAATTCAGACTGGGAAGGTGCAGTGAGTGTGTATCTTCGGAGTATTTTGTTTTAATTCACATACTAGTAAAACACAATATAACCACCTACTAAATAAAGCAGTTTTAGTAACATTTACTGTTACGTGCAAAAGCCAACCCAGTGTAAATATTACCCTTCTATGTGGTTTATTTTAATAAATAGGAATAAGTTTTACATCACCTTGATTTGTCAACATTAGTAAGTCATTTTATACCGTTGATATTTTTCTAACTATGACTATTGTCTTTGTTAGTTTTGATATGCATCTGATTATGATTTCGTGTTTTGTTAGCCATGATGACGGAAATGGCTGACAATCTCAGAACGTTGTTTTTTTAGTATATAGTGGTGTGCGGGTTCCCGATTGTCGGGTCGGGTGTTTTGGTTTGGGGCTGACCAGATAGTAAAAAAAGGTGCCCGATTTTCGGAGAAAAAATTTGGTGCGATGGTGGAGGTGCCGGTCCAGGATTTCCTTACTATTTTGGTGGAGGTGCCGGTCCAGACAATTTTTATTTCTAACTAACAAAATGCATAATGTAAGATTCTTCACAAGTAAAATTCAATATCCATTTTATATGCAGTATTATAACGGCCGTCTTTTCCCTACCCGAACCCGAGCCGACTGTCCAAACCTCTATACCCACGCAGTCCTATTATTAGTAAATACTGAACTGTTTAATCCACTTAAATTGTTGATAAATATACCTACTGGTGTAATGAGAGGTATATGGTGGGATGAAGTGGGGGGTTCTGGAGTGATCCGGACCAACAATTAACCGAATTGACACCTAATGGCCCTTGGATCACAATGTTTGCCCACACCAATTTTGAGTCTACCCACTCAATTACTAAAATGTTTTTTTTCTGTCGTAAACCGATGCCGACATCATTGATGATATTATAATAATGGTCAACCTACTACCCGAATTTAAAATAAAGGATCGCTGGTTGGACACGATTTTCCCGCTAACGCCTGCAACCTATAACAAGGCTAATTCGGAACAATGGTTTAAAATGTATGTTGTCATTCTTATCTATAAGCAGGCTCCAGAGTTACCATTTCCATCACATCATGATTACAATATTGACGGATTAAATCCACTATACTACTGTCTGAAACGGGAATCGAACCCCGATCCCTTTGCATTACAAGAAAAGTAATTAGCCACTGAGCCAACGAGCTAGAGAAAACTAAAAAACAAAACTCTACTCTATGTTACACGTCGTGCGTCAAGCCATCATTACAAGTCATGCTACTAAATGTAGGTGTATGTATGTAGAAAGAAAACACGCAGGCACAACAGGCTGCAAAACACATTTAATTAACGACATGGTATGGTCATGGCGTCAAGGCTAACTATAATCGAGATCGAAATTTAAATCGTTTGACAAATTTTGAACACCACACTTAGTGACCTAAAATATGTACCTATGCATTCTCGCTCACACACGCATTCACCTGCCAAACTGTACTTGTCAAATGTACGTCTCGTAATTAATTTTGTTACGTGCATGGAAGATAAGTATGAATTTTTAATACATTTCCACTCGTTAAAGTGAACACTTCTGTTACAGGTTAAAATGTTATTAGTGTAACTGTGCTACGGTCCTAAATGTCCCGACTCACATATTTTATTACACTGATAGATATGATATCGATTTGTTTCGTTGTGTTCTTTGTGTTTATTATCAGTTAACATTTCAGGATGATATATATTTTTTATTTATACATTTTTCTTGTTTTAGAGGCCACTTTACTGAGCACTGACTAATTTAGATTGGTGGATAAACGTTCATTGCTCGACGAGCCTTCTAAACTGTACATTGTGATTGATTCATTTCCCAAACACCTTTCTTTTGTGTAAACTGGCCTGCAAAACAAGGAAAATAATCCATACAACATTGATTCGTTTAATAAACATTCCCAGTTCTGACGAAGAAAGGTGTGTGGTCATTGATCTTTGAAACATTGCCATAAACCGACTCGAGCTAGTTTGAAGTTTAGTAGGTATAAGGGCTCGTCAACCGTTAGGTCATATTGCGCCTCCTGGGATATTATAGTTTATTAGTTATTAACTAATATATTTTTAAAAGGGGTGGAACGTAAGGGGAGACGCGAGGGGACGCGGGGTGGACAGGTCTGTGCTGGTTATAACCAGCCACATGCAAGGGGAGGGCATGGGGGTAGGTGACCGAGGGCAAGGGGCTGGGATGGGAGCTTGACCGGGGTCAGGTCGGGGGGGGCCTGTGGTCTGTGACGAAATCAGGCAAAGGACAGAGGGCAAGGGAGGGTATGGGAAGGGCAGGGGTTGGTGGTTCCCTTACGTCGTGGTCGTGTCATCGTCTGTGTTGTCATTGTCGTCGTCGTCGGTGAGGTAGTCAAAGGGAAGGGGAAAGATCCCCGACGACGACCTCCAGAGCTCGCCTCTAGATTCGGGGAGTAATGTACTACCCCTCTTATTATAGCTGATGTTTGCGAGGTGGACGTTTTCTCTTGAATCTCCTTTTACGATTAGCAGAGCCATGCTCTAGGTCAAATTCTACCCCGGGCCCAGGAAACAGCCTGATGAGTATAAAGTTCGTCAGCAACACATCGAAGTATTTCTTACCCGATATATCACACTTTATGTGCTAAAAGCTCAAGGAAACAAGTAATTGTAATAAAATAAATACATAATAAAAATAAATAAACAAATCGAAAACGATATACCCCAAATAATCGGTCGCGAGAGCGAAACACGTTAGAATGAGACAATTATCTTCTGCTTTATTTCTACGGACGTATTACGATGGATTAACAAATATGCAATATATGTGGTGTGAAAGTTGAATACAATGAATGAATTGACTAAAACAATATTGCTTATTTGTACTAAACTTGGGAACTGGTAAAAGGTGAAAAATATTCTAGTACCATGGTGTAATGGGATGAGCGTAGCGAGCGTAGCGAGCGAAGCGAAAACTTCAATTTCACTGACCCCTCAAAAAATTTAGCTCGGTTGTTTTTTTGTGTTTTTTTTTTTTTTTTTTTTTTTTTTTTTTTTTTTTTTTGTCTGTTTGTTCGCACGATTCCGGGCAAACGGCATAAGCGATCTTGATGAAAATTTGACAGGACCTTTGAAATCTCTGAACTTAGACGTGCCACGTTTTTGGGTACAATCGAAGAAATATTTCTCATGAATATCGCACTTTTACGATTTTTTTCGATTTTTAGTGCGATATTTTCGTGACATTTGGGCCGATTCTGACCAAACGGGTGGGGCTACAAAGTTCATATTTTACATGGACATTAAGGTTATGGTGATGTAGTACCTTGTGAAAAAAAATGTTGAAAAAGTTAACCAGAACCCATAAAATAAACGTACTTTTACGATTTTTTTCGATTTTTAGTGCGATATTTTCGTGACATTTGGGCCGATTCTGACCAAACGGGTGGGGCTACAACGTTCATATTTCACATTAACATTAAGGTTATGGTGATGTAGTACCTTTTTAAAGAAAAAGTTGAAAAAGTTAGCCAGAATCCATAGAAGAAAGGTTTTGATATGAGTTTTTTTGAGGTTTATAATAACTATTAAAAAGTAACATTTGAAACTCGACAACAATCACCTACAATGCATTCTCAAAGCACTTGCAAAAGAAAAGTAGTCCCACGCAAACAAAAAACTTACAAAAACGCTCATCCATCAACGCGGCGGGACTTTAGCGTTTTCCTAGTGGTAGTTAAAATAAAGCCTTAACTAAGAAATGAAAATATACCTATACCCAAAGGGGGTTGAATTAATTATAGTACCTGACAATGGGTAGCGATAAGTTACCCCTTGTATAATACTTAATTTCAGCCAATAAACCTTGACGTGTAATTAATTATCAATGTTTTCGTGGCGTCAAGTAGAGCAATGCCTATCCGCGTATGCAACTGTACAGCTGTTCTATCATAAGTGTTTGTAATGTGAAACTACGCTTAGCATATAATATACTGAGCTTCCTCGAAGTTTGAACCGACTTCAGTAATCTTTGTTTGAACTAAGCAAAAATTAACATTTTCCCAGACATCTCTATTATAACCCACACAATATTCACAATTTCATTAAAATAAATAAATAATTCACTATTTATTATACCGTACGCCTACTTACGATTTATAAATGCCAAAACAATACGATTCTTAGTGGAATGTGATTGTTCTGTTGGCTGTAGACGATGGTAATTGGACTGTAAGTTGATTGACTGTTATTTAATGAAAGAACACTCGAATAGCGGCGATTAAATGGCCACTCAATTATTTACGGTCGCATGCTGGTTAGGTGGCTCCGAGCGACACACTTAGCATAGCCATAGTACACTCGACGAATCAATACTAACTGAATAAAACATGCAATAAAAGAATCAAACACAGAATGCGAACTAAAATGTCTAATTATATTTAATAACATATGATCCGGCTAGAACAACATGACAATACGCAATGAATTAACGTGTTATATTAAAAATTCATGACCTATAATTTATTGCCGGAAGTAAAATGATATTTCACTTCCTTCTCAAAACATATGATATAGGAACTTCCTAGGTGGTAATTGTGTAATTTACCAACTATATGGGAGCTCTTAAGGGCAATGAGCTCTGGAAATCGAAATTGATTATTGATTGTCGTGAAACGTCATGTCTCGACGTGATAAAGAGAAATTTTACATAAATGGACGCACTTGTAAACAATTTAATGAAGTAGGAAGTGAAAAGAAGACATGTAAGGCGCAATATTTATTTGTTGCTTTTGGTTATTGGTTTGCTATAGAAGCTATACAGAAAGCACTTACATTAGACGGGATACGTTCTGAGTTATGAGTGATAAAGGTATAACAATGTTATGTTAATGCTGGCTTGGACTTGAGTAGACATTGTGCACATTTAGACGTATCATAGACACGTACGTAGGCCTACATATAGATGTCACAGTACAAAAAGAACCTCTTAAAACAGTGGAGTTTTATTTCAAGTCGTTGAAAAAGGTTAAATGGGGTTTCACCCGTTAATCGAAAAATGAATTTCCTACAAAAGGGCAATTATTTATTAATTTAGCAAGTGAAAAACTAGGTCAACTCAACTATGCGCTGAGGAAAAACGTCAAACTCTGTTCTGTCGAGCTAGCTATCAAGCTTTTCTCATTCGAAACAACATTGCGAAGTTTTCGAAATATGGTTTAGGTCTCTAGGAAAAGTTTTGGGTATAAAACCTTGGTTTTCAACTGAAACCTTACTTTTTTATCTTTCATTATAGATTAAAAGTATTACTTTCGTAATTTGGGCACTAGTTTCAGTTTCAACTATAGCCAATTTAAAAATATGTTATAAAACGTTACGTTTCATATTACTATGTTATAATTTTTTAATTTTTTTAAATTTTTTTTTAAATTGTATTTAGAGTCTACCCACTCAGTTATATAACTTATTTTCAGTGGGGGACAGTAAATCAAAGCGACCAAGCCAACCCTGTAGGCCCCGACGCAATCAACGAGTGAGCGATAACCAACCAAAGATCGATATTTTTAAATAGAAAATATAGCAATCAGTGGTATGAACAATGCGAACATCCGCAGATCAACGCCAGAATCAACAAGGCCGATTCAGAACAACTCTAAATTTGTTATGTGCTTCGTTGCTAGGCTTTGTTATAATATGTTTTAAATTAGATTTCACCTGTAATCGAGTCTTTATGTATACGAGTACGACTGAAATGTTATTGCACTATACGTCGTGATAGTAACTACCGTCTGCGATGGTTCATACGGTTGGAGTTCAGGTCGGTATACTTACTTCAAGGGAAGTGGGTACGAATCCCGTATGAAGACATGGATTTTTGAAAATTGACCTTAATACTCATCTACCACAAACTACCGTTTCACCGTCAAGTTAATAGAGACGATAAGAAACAAACTTATCAAGTCATGATAAAAAACACAAGTCGCAAATAGCAAACGAATATTTAATATTTCGTACATAAAGAGTTCACAAAAACTTCGTAAGTTGGACTCTGTTGGTAGCTCCATTTTTAAATAATAGTCGCATTTCTGCTGCCATCCATTATATTTTAGCATTATGTTGTTGTATCATTTGTTTATGTTTGTATGTTGATATAAAACATAAACTCCTCAAATGGGTCAATGCACAGAATGACGTAACAAGAAAATTATGCGACACCGGAATCCTTGCTATGTTGCTTGCGAGTCCTCTTAGTGTATTCACAAAGAAAGAGAAGTCATGACGCACTCTTCAGTATGAGCATTATAAATTCAGGTCCAATCAATTAGAGGGCAATGTCATTTGACATTACTACACTTGAACGGTGAATGTGTATTGTTGTGTATTTACATATAATTATGTTCCGTTTATGTTACATTGATGGAAACAGAACAGCTGTGGTGAGTCCTTGGATACCAATGTGTATGTTATAAATAGTCTGTCACTAGCAACACAGCTGTTCAAAAGAATACGTATGTAAGACAGTGTGGGGTGTGGAGGTACCGGTACAGTAACATGTTCTTACCGAGATTGATCCGAAGTGGTGGCAGTTGATACTCTCTCCTCAAGACACTGCTGGAAGCCATGCTTACTAACTGGCCGCTCAGTTGCTGACGGCGTAAGCGACAACTAGCCTGTGTTGGACACTCGCCAGGCGGAGGTGCCAACTCGTCACTCACAACAAACTTTTACCCAATGACCAAAATATGTTCAGAGCTACATTCCGCAATCACACAACCAAATATATCTTAGATATCATTTTTAGAAGATTTTCCTTACAAAAGAATGGTAAGAGGTAAAAAGTTTTTAGTTAATAAATGACAGTTTAATTTCATGAAACGCTCATTTGTACATCAGTCATTTGTATGCCTTACTTTGAGCTCTTTTGGAAGTAATTTAAAACTCGACATCATGGGAAAAAATTAATACTGACACTAGATATCTCCAGATGTCAACGTTTCAGTCCATGGGGAGAAAAACTTCATTGCTACTATTGTAAGTAAATGACGTGGAAGACGAATTTATTATATTGTCGTTTATGATGAAAATAGTCAAAAGTCAGAACACTTAGAAGGCTTCAAATATGCTAAGATGGTAAGAGATGGTTGAAGGTAGTTATCACTCACCAGACAGATGGTTGGGGGTGGTGGGGGTGGCAGAGTTGAGCGGCAGCTGCAGGGCGTAGAGCACTAGTCCCTCAGGGGAGATGGTGGGCAGTTGTCTCCTGGCTAGGCGAGCCTTCAGAGCCGCCAAGAACAGAGGCCGGGGGGTGGTCACTTCGCTGGCAGCCTTCAACAAACAAATCATTTCTTCTTCTTATTTTAAACTTAAATAATGTTTATTACAGATTATGATTATAATTGAGTGAAAAGGTGATAATTTTAAACAAGTTGGTAGCGATTGTCGTGTGGAAAAACAAATTATAAAAGTAATCTTCCAGCTCCAGTCGGATTACTATACAATTGTTTACTAAAGTACATTTTACCTGAATTTACTTGACTCTAAAAAAATGCAATTTTATTTTTACAATTTAGTTTATATATTATAATTTAAAGTATAACACTGCAAATTTATGTACAATATTTAGCTTATGTTAGGTTTCGTTAGGATGATGTATGTTTAATTATTAATAGACATGTATTACACCTTTGGAATAAAACGCCATTAAAACGATATAATGTAAATAGTTGTAAATAAATACGCCAAGAGAAAGGCCAGAACAAAACCATTTATGTAATCAAATGTAGCGTTGCCCATCGTTAACTAAAATGTGAAGTTCATTATTTGACTCATTATTTACTGAGGTAAAGAAGACCGTTTCAAAAGAATAAATTATATAGTATTTTGACATTGTGACATATTTTGAGTTAAAATCGATTGAAAGACAGTGTGCCTACATTTGAGTACCAAAAAATGGTAAAAAAATATCGACTATAACAATTTTTCATTCAACACCAATTTTAGTCACGCGTATTTGTCTCACAACGTTGTTTTCTTATATGATTGTAGCTAGATATCATACCTGCAGCAGCCACTTGGAGCCTGTGAGCTGGCCCAGCACAGCCAGTGTATCCAGCGCGGCCTGGCGTACTCGTCGCCGGGCGTCGGTGCTAGCCGTCTCCAGCACGTACGTCGCGACGCCCTCACAGGCGAACTCGGTGCTGGGGAACGTCATCGTTGCGTACAGTATGAAGAGCAGGGAGTTCTCCCGCATCTAACAACAAAACCACACTCTTTGGTCGGGCTACGTACAGCACACACCTTAAGGCTGTTCCACCCTGTTTTTCCATTTTCTAAAATATGCAACTATGTAAAAATATAGTAAATGAAATTGAAACCTGGTACTATTAGAACACCAAAAAATGTTTTTTTCATTTTTTCTGATCGGGCATACGGCAAATATTGCATCTTCAAAAAAGTTTCAAACTACTATCACATCTAGCACAGCACAACAACACAAGAGAAAACATGGGATTTTACAATTTGGTTGTTCCACGAATTTTTTAGATAACCGGTATTTTTTTTGTCAATTTGTACCGGAAAACGGAAAAATTCGCAGGGGACACGGTTCCAAAAAATCCCATGTTTTCTCTTTGATAAGTTTAAGAAAAACAGTCAAACATTAATCTCACAGAAACACAACTATCTACGTTGAGCGCTGTCCTAGATACTCAATAACAGCTTTGAAACTATTATGAAGATGCAATATTTGCCGTATGCCCGATCAGAAAAATTTAAAAAAACATTTGTTGGTGTTCTAATAGTACCAGGTTTCAATTTCATTTACTATGTTTTTACATAGTTGCATATTTTATAAAATGGAAAAACAGGGTAGAACAGCCTTAATATAGCATGAATACATTGAATAATCATTTTAATGTGTGTGCCATGATAGAAAAACAATAACAACAAATGGCAGTTTAGTAAAGAGTTGACTCGTAGTCCCGATAGCTCAATTGGCAAGAGCATCGGTATAAGAACAGCCGGAGGTTCTGGATTCTAGCCCCAGCCGTGGCATAGTTTTGTTTACGCCAATTGCTATCACACAACGACTATATGTGACCTTAAAATGGGTTTAACATATGAATACATATCGAAGATACAATACATATAGATGAAACCCAAAATAATCGTAACATTGGTGTGTCAGGGAAATTACCTTGAATGTCTTGTTTAAAGAAAGAAAACATACATTGAGTTATAATTGCTGTAGCAGTAATAATTTGTCAGTCGAATTGGTCCAAGTTAAACTGTATATTTTAATATACCGAATACAAATTATTACGTTCTTAATCATAAATGACTGAAGCCAAGAAATTGGTTTTATTATTGTTATGAGGATTCATAATTTTAATTGAGTTACATATTTGCTATTTTTGTATTTATTATATTTTTTCACATTTCGTTTATCTTAAATTTAACGACCATACGAGCTTGTGCTTATGGTTGCCAATATTTTAAAAGTGTAGATTTGAGTAACCAACGATGTAATCTTTATTACGATTATAATTGCCTAATTATGTCCTTCGTATGAATGAAATTTGCAATAACCATTTGTATAAATCTCGTTTAGGTATTTCACAACATGGGACTGAACCTATTGATCGGGCAAACTGCGTGTAAACTGACCCGTCTAGGGGAGAGAGAGAGAGAGAGAGAGAGAGAGAGAAAGAGAGAGAGAGAGAGAGAGAGAGAGAGAGAAAGAGAGAGAGAGAGGGGGAGTATTATTACCGGACATTATACACAGTGAGACGGTGAGAGCGAATTCGCAATAAAGTTTCCCAAATTGACTGGAATTTACATAAATGTATATGTCAAGTTGGGTTATCAATCAAACTGTCAGTCAATAGAACTTAAAGCTGTGGGATATTGACATGACTATACTTGCATGCATGACTATGTTGTTGGTTGTTGATGAAGTGATTTGTTTGTTTTGAAAACTTCTTATGGAAGTATTTATTCTGAGATATAGTTCGCATAGTTGAGAATGAAACTAAAGTTTACTTCAGTATTAGTATGGACAGATACGGAGGAATTTTTTGATGAATATTTAATTTTAATTCAATATTATCGTTGGGGTCTTTGCCGTTGTTGGTACAAAGCCATACATAGAAAGCTGGGCCTAGTTTAATGGTCATAGTAAACTCTTTTCCTATAGACAACTTAACTCTCGACATGTAAAATTCGGATTATCTTCACCAAGCAGTTTTATACATATGAAACAACTTATGTAAAAAATCATTTTTTCCCCAAGACACACACACTCGACTTCTTTTGCCTTGTGACCTCATGGGTCACAATTGTCTTTTACCTACTTCGAGCCTAAGCTCTTTATAGGGAATCTGATTTTTATAGAAGGACTTGATTATTATTTTTTCTTTGGCTTTCTTTACTTTGTCCGGAATTTAGCGTCAATAGTGTCAGGAAAGCTAATTTCTCGACAAGTATGCATAATACGTCAGTTGCCCTAATGCAAAATCCCAAAAATTCTATTTCCATTCAATTTCCCGATAGAGTAAAGCCCCGAAACTGCAAAACCTCGAAAGTGTAAAATCCCGAAAGTGTAGATCGCCGATCGCAGTCACCGCGGGTAGTCTCTAGGGAACGCTTCACCGTGCAATGTGCGCTACCGAGCCGGCAAGCCTAGCACAAGTCCGAGGTACGTGAGAGTGTAGCGATGTTTCGCTCTAAGGTCCCCTTCAAATGTAAACTTAAAGAAGGTTCTAGTTTTCTTCGGGGCATAAATGTTAATCACATCCTCTGCATAGCACCCACCTCTCACATGCTCAATGCTCGGCAGTTTCCTTGAGAAGGATGACATTTACAAACTTTTCTTATTGAGATGATCGACGTTTACAACTCTTTACGAAAAGATCGGCAATTGATCTGGCATTGTATGAGGTGAGGGATATGTTTTTATTGAGATTTATGAACTAAACAAAAGTAAGGACTTAATTTGAGTTTATGAGCTCTTGGATTGAGAACCTACCTTCGAACTCTTCGAGCCAAGGCATGCCCTCGACGTCAGAACATCGATCACCGGAGAAGGTTTGACCACTTGCATGAGAGTCTTCGCTGCTTGGACTGCCTCGATGTTGACATTCACGCTACCGCTGTTCGCGATCAGTCTGCAGAGGCCGATCACGATGGAGGGTAGGTTCGCGCGGAGTGTGGAGGGTGGTAGACGTTGGATCAGAGCCCGGACGATGCCTAGCGCGGTGGTGGAGACGCGGTGGTTGAAGTCGACAGCCAAGGAGCCGAGGAGGAGGCTGAGGAGAGAGAGGAGGCCTTGTTCTGACGCCCGCTGTAGCGCGTCGGGAAGGAAGAGAGAGGAACTCAGCTGGTCCAAGCCTCGTAGACGGGCACGCCAGTCCTCCTGCAAGACAAACCAAGGGGTCAGGGTGCAGCAAGCAAAGAAAGATTCATCCTTCAGTCATACAAGTAGACTGCATGACATGGTTAACATTTTAACAACAAAGAAAAATTGAAACAACAATAAAATTACTTCAACTAAATAAATCAAGGAAGTAAAAATATCACCATCACACAAATGGTTTTCTTGTAGAAAAAATCAAATATCAGCTGAATGGAATTGAATAGTGGTGGCGTTTAGAGAGTGTGTGGGTACGTGAAGTAGGCCTGGAACCGACAGGACTTTTACTCAGGTCATTTTAGCACAAGCAAAGTCAACAATGTGAGTACATACTCGTAACTTTCAAGTCGTGTGGAGAAGAGGGGGGGGGGCTTTAACGAGAGTATAGAGATGCAGCATTCTTCGCATGGAAAATAACGCAACTATATTGTGACTTTCGTATACCATTACTTATGTTGATGCAAGCAAAGTACGCCTCACAGTGGCATATATAAAGGCCATTTTCGATTTTTCACTTTTAAAAAACATCCAATATTTTTATTATTTTACTTTTTGTTAAAACTAAACGAAAATTATTTCAGTTTCGTGCTAAGCAAGAACGGATTTTCTCCACTTCGCTCATTACGCGTGTAAATGAAAACGTAGAAATGTTACCCAAGTAAATAGAAAAGTCGATTTTTAACAATGGAAAGTGTACTTTAACCTTCTTCGTCACGTTGATAACGAGAATTTTGTAGAACGTTACTTTCTCTAAAGAACCCCGTCTGCGCCCTTGTCTGCACCACGCAAACTATCATCGCACATAGTTGTAACCATTCCATAACAAAACAAAGTGTCAAGTATTGAAAACTCCACTGATATATTACTTGACGTAGTTCTAAAGGTAACATTAAAACGTTGTAGTTGTATCAACCTGTCAAGAATATGTTCCCCCGTGACCTGTTTTCAACAAGCAGACACGCGATTGCTGTTGCCTAGCCTGGATTATCAAGTAGACTCTATCACCTTTGGCCTGCGTGATCACTATGCAGTGGCGCTGTGCAGTGCATGACCAGTGGCGGGGTTGGAAAACTTGATTGAATGGCGAGTCAGTTTCCATTGAAATATTCATGTGAATCAAATGTTCAGGAGTATGATTTGTGATAAAGCGTTTTGAAACATAGTATAGGAATTGAACTCACATCGATAGAGGTATATAGCACATTGCGTTCGCGCAAAATTCTACATCGGAAGATCTCATCAGCAATCCTGACTAAAGGTAGTTTTTTTGTTTTGAGAATGTTTGGATTACCTGTATAGCAGCCCTTGGACATACCTTCTTTGAAAATATATAAGAAAATCAATCCAGAAATTTAAAAATCCATAGCGGGGTATCGAGCCCCGATCTCCCAATTCAGAACTAAAATGCAAGAACAATCCAGATAGCTTAGGGGTAAAGTACCCAACCGGCAATTCGGAGACCTGGGTTCAATACCCCGCTGAGATGGATTTTTTAAATTTCTGGATTGATTTCCATATTACCTTGTAGAAGTTCACAATTGATAACTATATTGTGTTCGCTATAGAGGGCGTTCTTATAAAAACGTTAACAAAAACTAACAATGTCAAATGTAAAACCTTTCGCTGAATGTATTGGGAAGGTAAGGTAATAACGCGAAAAAGAAAGTGGCGTATAACTGACCTAAATAGATACCATGCACTTGTATGAAAAATAAACCATAAATGTAAAATGGCTATTTATCCGCTAACACAAAACATGTTTTACACACGCTTAGTACTAATAAATTTACTGAGTTACAGATAGGGTTTACAAAAACCCGGGATATGGTCAAAATTTTCGACCTAGATGGCAATCTTCTTTATTCCGCGTGACATTAGAGGATTGCGGTCTTAAAAATAATTTTGAAAAACCCACACAAGTTATTTTTGTAATTTGCGCATTTGGTTCAAGTGATTACCAAGAGGGTGAAATTTCCAATCGCAAATTTGCTGGAAAATAATTTTTAATTCATCATTTAAAATAGATAAGAGGTTTAAAACCCCTTTAAGAAGTTCGCCAAACGGCAAAATCACAATCCTAACATAGTTCTAAAATCACAGTTTTAAGGGAGAAATTTAAAAGATCTTTTAAGTTTGGTCTAATACTGATGTAGATTATAGAATATGGAAAAACAAACTTAGCTGGTAATAGCCCCGTAATAGTGATGTGCCAAACTTTTAACGGAATTAATACTTCGAAAAAAATACCTCACGCCGACCGAAAATATTTGAAATATTGACGTTCTTAGACTAAAGGTATTGTGTAAAACAAAATGTATTAAAATATACTTTGTATACACGAATAAATATTCGGAGAGATTGTTTTTTATTTCAATTCATTATGTATTTATTTATTTAATTAATGTCCATCATATTCAGTTATAAAAACTGATTGATGTATAAAGGACGAAATTTCGTCAGCGACACGATAAGAATCAAAAAAGTAGTATACGAATAAGAAATTATGGAAAGATGTAATCTCTCTCTCTCCAATGTTTATCGCGTTGTGCATGGGCCATATTAATAAATATCAATCAGTGTTAGGTGTAGATTCCGAGGTCCTACCACAGCCAATATTCTCCTACTCTTACCGCCAGATGAAGATCATGCTTAGCTCGTGAGACTCTGATTCGAGATGTCACTGGTTTGAATCCCGCCCTCGGAAATCTTGACTGAAAGTTTTTTCATTCGTAAAAGCGAATGTTGGATAAAGTCCTCTTAAACAGCCGTCAGGCAATCCCTTCACAATTACCCCAACATCCAAATATCTCAATAACCTAGTAAATCACGGACAGTGTTGGCTCGAGCGTTAGGCGCGCGACTAAGACTCGGGAGGTCCCGCGCAACAAATCCCGTCGAGACCGGAAATCTTGACTGAAAGTTTTTTCATTCGTAAAAGCGAATGTTGGATAAAGTCCTCTTAAACAGCCGTCAGGCAATCCCTTCATAATTACCCTACCATCCAAAAATCTCAATAACCTAGTAAATCACCGACAGCGTTGGCTCGAGCGTTAGGCGCGCGACTTGATTCGGGAGGTCCCGGGTTCAAATCCCGTCGAGACCGGCAATCTTGACTGAAGGTTTTTTCCAAGGTTTTCCTCAGTCGTTAATGCGAATGCAAGGGATTGAGTCCTCTTAAACAACCCTCGGACATCCCTTCACAATACCCTATCCGCAACATACCTAGTTAGACACCTGAAGAGGGGCATGAATTGCACCGTGGGCAGGCTTCCTACAGAAAAAAGTTTTTTTAACCTAGTAAATCACCTGTAGAGGGTCACACAAGGTAAAGCTTACGTGTAGGCCAACAGCGAGAATCCTTATAAAAAGTTTGTTCGCCACTTCGTGACAAAAAGTCAACTTGTCAACTTTTTCTACGATTATACGATATACACGCCCCTTTGAGAACCGTTCGCGTCATTAGTGACGAATCATTAGTGACCTCGTAGCCCTTGGTTACTGCTGAAGTAAAGACTTTTGAAGAAATAAAGCTTTTCTACAAGTAGGGCCTACAACAAGTCAGCCCTCTAAACAAGGAGACGCATCACACAACCTGTTTAGTATCAAACTAACCCATAGTAAAACTTTTAATTGACTGTTAATTGACAATGACCAATTGGTATCAACTAATATTTGGAACCTTTAATTGATTTCAAATGATATTACTTGATCTGTAATGATATCAATTGGCATCATTTCATATCAATTGATAGTTTGCCAATGGACCATGGTGACCAAATTATACTCAACAAATTGATGTCACCTGAGATAATTTATTTGATCATGATGTCAATTATTTCACAATTGATGATTTCAAATATTAGGTTTTTATCAGTTGGTATTCAATTGCTAGTCAATTTCAATTTTTACTAGAAACTGGACTGTACAGCATAGCAGCAAGAGCAGACACCCCAATACCAGACTAAAAATGTGGCACAGTCGGTCAAATTGTGGAAAAGAATGCAAACACGCCCATATTGAAGGCCATATTTGATAGCCTAATTCTGCATGTAAACTACACGATCACAAGTCTCCGACTGATTAGAACATAAATATGAAACTTCGCATACTTCCATCCATTTATCGGTTCATAACCGATTACAACTCAACAGCTGTTATGTACTACTAATAGGTGAACATTTCTGATCCTCTATTTGATACTATAATCGATTGTACCCATCCCCATTCCGTTTGTTGGTGTATCACATTTACGTGATTGGCTAATCAAGACTGAAACTTTAAAAGTTCCTTTTAAAGAAAGAGTAACTAAACTTTTGAAACTTCCTTTTTTGCGAGAACTTAAGACCCAACTAGTCACCTAAAGAGGATTACACCCGGCGCAATGGTGTGTGCTATACAGCGGGCAATGGCATTCCTACGGATGTTAAGTCTCAAAGACACTCTACAATTAGGTATAGATAACGTCGTAAAGGTTATTATTTTCATAAGGCGATAAGGTGTCTTACATAAAAGGAAAAGAGGCACGTATAGAAAAGATTTCAACAAATAATCTTCTAAAAAATACTAGAACATCCGGCCCCAAAACCTCACCCCATTTCGAGAAACTCAAGGCACTATACTTCTCCAAACTTACTGATTGGTGAACTGGTACACATAATCCTTAGCTACAATGAGTCAGGGAACTTCTCAGTTGAAAAGTTCCTCTCAATACTTTCTAGATCCAACCGATTGCTACCCCAATCAGTCTCAAGAGTGAAAGAAGGCATATCACATGATGACTCGATGGTAAGAAACTAATGTTATGAGTTTCAAAACAATCAAATGAATCGTCAATAGCTGACATTCCAATTTCCATGCTGTCTGATATCGAAAGAACGAACACGGTGGTTAGAACAGAGGAATCGAGACAGTCCACAACAAATTCTCCCGCCGTTCTAACACTTTCCAACAATGAGTTATCTGTGTCCGCAAATTTAAAAAGTAGATATGCCAAAAGACGTGGTAGATAAACAAACTGAACTCCTTTCTTATCGCCAAGTTTGTTCAGACTGCCCACGACGATAGGGGTAGCTCAAACGTCGCACGCAAGACTCTCATTCAGTATAATAGGTCGTCGGTTCGATACCAGCCACCGACAATCTTGACTGAAATGTTTAGCATGCTTTTCGTAAGTCATAGGTGAATTCTATTATCTTAACCATCCTTTCGCCAGGGTTTTAGCCTTTTTGTTGTTTCAAACTATTCAACCTTTATTTTTCAACCTTCACGTGTAAAAAAATGCTTCACGTGTTATAAGACTACAGCTTGAAAAGACTTGTGTGCATGATAGTTATATTAACCTTTATTGTTAGTATTTGGTTCAAGTCATTATTGAATGTGTCACTCAGTCCGAGGTTGGACTAAGAGTCAACAGTCACAGTTTCGGTCGTTGAGTAAGGGATGTGCTTTGGTGTGTGGGCCAGATAGAAGAATAGAAGGTGTGAGGCAAGGGCATGGTACAATGTTACTCGATATCGATTATTATTATTAATTCTTGGAAACGTTGTGTCAGATTCTGTGAATACCTTGCCATTCAATTGTCAAGAAGTTGATGGGGTGTTCTCTATAACAAACAAAAAGAATATTGCAAAACTGAAGTCCCTTGTCTTGTGAGTAATGACCTGGGTACGTGGCCTTGACGGAGCCAAGAAGCGTTTTGTAAAGAATCAAAACGTCAAACGTAATCGACCAACACGAAGAAAGCCAGCACGAAGAACGTCGGGTGCATGGTCGGGCGGGGCAATCTGATATCTTGGAACTACTTCATGCGTCATATAGCTTGCTTGCTTGGGTGGCACGCATTGCCCCTGACATGAACACTTCGGCAGAAATACTCAACTTCTGTTGTCTTTACGACAGCTAAACATTTGAATATAGGCTCTTTAATATGTTACATTTGAAGATTGTTGGTTCCGAGATGGTTATGCTTTTTAGACTTAAATTAAACTGGGACACATGCTCATTGTTATGTGTCAAGGTAATGTGGCGTTCAGTCAGGATTGCCGTTAGCTGGTACTGAACGGGTGACCTCGCATCTTAAAAGCCCCATGCATATACCCGTCGACGTCGGTTGATGACCATCGTCAGAGGAAGCGGGCAGGTATACAATATGGTACAAACGAAATTTACATATAGCAAGAAAGAAAATTAAGAATTTTCTATATCATTTCACCGCTTTTGGGCAAATAAAAACAAAGGTGCCATTTAGTTTAATCACAAATACCTGTCTCTGAATTATGATAACTGCGTTTTATCGTAACCTACAAAAACACATTACCCTACTTTCAAGATCTCAATCCAAAAATTCCACAAAAATCTCAGGAGGGGAGAAGAGACAACATTTTCAAATTAATGTTAAAATTGTTTCACAGCCAATACACAGCTTTTGGGCTTAACAAATACGAACACTCACTTTCATTATCACCATAAATACCTGTCTTTTTCCAATCAAATACTAGAGCATCGTCGTTAGCTTCTCCGGGTGCGTAGGAACGTTTTGAAAGTTGGGGGGGGGGGGGGCAAATCCATTAGAAGATTTTGTGGGCGGTAGCTGGGGCGAAAGGCGGAAAAAAATTCACCATACAATAGCTGTTTCGTCATGTTATAACTGCACTCGGACTCTGTAACCGATGTTTTGCTGCAACTATCTGCGATCTAAAAACTCAAGAAATGAACGTGAAGTGACCCATTTTATTAAATTTCAACCTAATTTTTTATGTTATGAAGAAGCATACAGGAAAATATATTTGTTTTACCAAGGTGACAGTCGAATTGTATAAGTGTGAGTGCATTTTACTACAGAAATTCTGGGATTAATTAACTTTCCCCCCTGCCACCCCAACCCCCCCACGGTCCCTACGCCACTGAGCTTCTCCCATTTAGCTCTGAAATATTTTTGATGAGCTCAAAATGGGGATGTTAAAAATGGCGACGGAAAAGTTACAATGTAGGTAGACGGCATGCGTTTTATCCCACACAAAACCATAACCCTAATCTAAAACTCGTAAATGCAAGTACGAATACAGCGCCGTATAAAGCTGGCGCAATTTTTACCGTTGACCTTTTAGCACAGCTGACCGGTCGATGTAACAAGAGCACGTGAAATCAACATTTTTGCTCGCTAGAAACTCCGACGTATCATGGAAACCAGGTTATTCTTATTAAAGCATGGGCTACTTATATCAGTATATTATGTTGAGGTCTATAAGTTATTTTTTCACAAAATAACCATATGCCTATACTTTGAAACAGTTTTCCATTTCAAAATTCTTAGATCCGAAAACAAATGGGAAAGTTTACAAAAAAACGCTTAAGGGGCTATTACCCCCAAAATTTATTTTTTACCACATAATCTATTGCATAATACTTACAACACTAAAATTACCACATAAAAATTATATCTATATGCCTTCCAAAATCACACCCTTTCTTGATAGTCAGCATATTTTGACCAAACCACTTGCCCAAAATACAAAACAAAATATAGAGAACTTACAGAAAAGGCTGCTGAGTACGTCAATAATGGTCAATATTTTTTTTATCAAAATCCTCCAAGGTTACGGGGCATAAAGATCGTCCCCATGTTATTTCTGACGGGAGATTTTTGCCGATGGGTTGCTCGAAAATTCCAAGTTAGACAATTTTTTTCGGGTCATGGTGGACCCAATAATTTTCCTGTTAATTTCTTAATTCATAACTAGTTAGCCTAACTTATTTTCAGTGGGGGACATTAAATTTAAAACAGGCCAAGCCAACCCTGTATAGACGACGACACAATCGACAAAGCTGTAAACTGTTTAATTAATAAGGTGACCATAGTTTGAAAGTTACAATCCGGAACAATTACTTAAGTGTAAGCATATGTACCCCACGGACCATTTCAGGGTTTGGGTTAGAGCCCCCAGCCGCCAGAGGCGATTTTTTAAAGATATTTCAGTCAAATGCCCAGAAAATAGCTTTCTGACATGAAACTATGATTTAAACATGATTGTAATGTGTACATGTTGTAGTCATAAAAACTGTATCTACTGGTTTAAAAATGATAGTACGAAACAAAATACAAACATTCAGCAGATCTTAATGTATTGATGAGGGGATCATACTAATGAAGGCCTAATCAATAAGAATACAGATAATTAAAATAAAAATGGTTAAAAACTTCAAAAATGAATATAAATTAGTATCAAAAGACTCCTGTTACTATTATGGCTAAGTAATCAGCATTGGTAAGGTAGCGCCAAAAATACATAGGCCTGACGATTTTTACATTTTCACACACGTGCGCGACCCGGCACCTCCACCAAAATCATTAATAATACTCGCACACCCCTAGAGAAAATGAATTATCTTCTTGGAAGCGGAAGAACTATTTCATTGTTTTTACTATAAGTAGGCCTATTTATCAGACGAGTGTATTTTTTAAAGTAAAACATTATCCTTCCATGCACGGTATAGTTAAGAAAATACCAGGACACTTTCTCCCCAAAATTGCAAACCGGTAGAAAAACGTCATTTTAATGAGTCTCTCGGGACACCGGTACAAGTGTTGTGAAAACGGTACAAACCGGTTTGCAGGTACGTCTGGTCACCTTATTAATTAAGATAATGGCAGTAAGGGATGTTTCTATGTATTTAATATTTTAGTGTGCGCTAATTGTCACTTCGTTTTAACAATAGATTTTAACTATGACGGCAGGTGGTTCAAAGTACGGGGAAACTATATTCTTTATACTCCATTTATCATTTCACGGTATTCTGTTTTGTCTTGATTGCCGTTAGAAAACGCATGTTTGTTGGTTTGTGACCGGTTCGTTTCTACTGTTAGATGCCGTGTTGGATGTCAGGCATGCAAAATATCCCCCAATTTTTCAAACCCCGCGAAACTACAGTACTTTTGTCGTATCTCAAGAACGCTGAAAAACATTGAAAATTAGATTAAGGGCAGTAATGTAGTTTTGTTAGAACTCAACCATTATTGATACATAAATAATAAGGGTTTTTAATTCAAATAAGCTTTAAATGAAATTAATTTAATCTCGAATTAAAAACGTACTTCGAATTTAAACGTCTCATCCGCATAGTTCTATCTAACCGCATAATTATATTTTATAACTATTATATTATAATTTGCAATTGATTTGTATTATATGGTGGTATACATAATTTGTGAAACATTATCCTTTGCGTGCAGCGTTTTGAGAAACGACTATAAAAAGCACAAAAATTCGCATGATTTTAATAATATCGATGGAAGTCTTTCGCGTTCTTCAAATATGAAAAAGATCGTACAAACATATAAGAAATACATATGTATTCTATTTCTCTTTCATTCTTCAGCCTCCGTTGCCCCTAAAAACTGTCCAATGCTAGACTCTGTTAAGACACACCGAACATAGAGCTATAATCGGGCAATACCTAATGGTTTCTAAATTAATAATAAAAATTGCAATAAATTGATTGATTGATGAAAAAAAATGTTATATAATCAATGAATAACTGATCTAACCACTTCCTTGAATGTGGGGGCGTTTGACATCAAAGGGATTTTATTTCTATTCCGCATCAGGAGATAAACTATTCATATAAATGATAGTTCGTGTTCAGATGTCGCGTGCCCTTTTTAACGGCAGAGGGGGCGGCATGAAACATGTTTTTGTCTAAAGATATTATGAAATTATAATTAATACCTGTAGATGTAGTATCTACAATTATTATGAAGTTTAATTAATATTTTCGTTGGTGAAAACACTTCCGTAAAGCCTAATATTTATTTATCGGGTAATTGGTTAACGATAACACTTGTAATCGGTGCGTTAACCTTTGGTTGTATTTTTATTGGAATTTATTACTTAACTCGAGTATTACTTCTTCGACAAAATGTTGAGCAATCAACCTTAGAAATTAACATAAGGGTAAACTATATACTCTGATTCGGGAGGTCCCGGTTCAAATCCCGTCGAGACCTGCAATCCTGACTGAAATTTTTTTCCCGAGGTTTTCCTCAGTCGTTAATGCGAATGCAAGCTGGAATGAACTCTCTTAAACAGATCTAGTACATCCCTTCACAATTGTCTTAGCTCCAATATTTCTAGTTAGACCAGCGGTTCTCAACCACTGTGTCGCGATCAGTTGTGAGGTGTGTCCCAAATTTTGTTTATTGTTATGTCAAAATTTATTGATGTACACCACTAACATGAACGTTATATACCGCCAAAGTTCTAGGGTGAATAGAAAGTGAGTGACAACTAGGGGTGTGCGAGTACTCGAAAATACAAGTCTAGTCGAGTATTTGGTAGGCCCCTACTCGAAATTGAGTATTTAACAAACATGATTTTGGTGGAGGTGCCGGGTCGAGCGCGTGTGTGAAACGTAAATAACGCTTTGCATTCTTGATGCTACCTTACCAATCTTGTTTCCCGAAAAAAAAAAAAAAACTAGTGTTGAAATATATATAATTCAACACTTGACCTGTCTTCATGAGGGTTTGAAGAAACACTCTCCTTCCTTTTCTACAAAACTAAAAGAATGAGTTATCACTCCATTTGCAGTTTCTGGTGACACATCAAACGACATGTCAGACCTAACGTAGGCAATCCACAAAAAAATAGTTGATTGAATTTACTTCAGATACAATTCTAAATTCAAGATTTCAAGCGATCTCTCTTAATTCATTTGGGATCAATTCAAAATGAGTACCCTACAATTCTTAACAAGCATCTATGTGTTTTACTTCCCTTCTCCAATTCATACCTATGCGAGGCAGCTTTCTCAACTTAAAAAAAAAAAAAAAAAAAAGTCAAAGAACAGATCGAGACTTCTTGACGTTGATAGTGAAATGCGCTTCAGTTTGTCTATCATTCGCCCTCGTACTGAGAAACTGTGTGAATTATATCAGTCCCATGTATTCCACTGATGAGGAAACTCGTGACAGTTGCACATTGGCACACATGTGGTAAGTTATTGTGTATTGTAACTTGCAAAATGAAACAGTAAAGTAAGGTTTATTTAAGCTGGTTAAATATTATTTCGTTGCAATGTGGGTACACCCACGTAGGTGTGTCGCCTAGGGGAAACGTACTCAGTCAGTTATTTGTGTCGCAGCAGGAAAAAGGTTGAGAACCGCTGAGCTAGAAACTTGCGAAGTGACATTCATTGCACCCTGGGCAGATTTCCCGCGAAAATATTATTTAATAAGGTTAATTAGAAATAGTTGGTGTAACCGAAAGAAGTAGGTATAGTCATGGATATAGAACCGAGAGAGCTATCAGTAAACATGGATTCTGAACACGTCATTGTTACGAAAAAAAATAAGGCTTATAGCAACGGGTATTGAAAATTATTACAACGTGTAGCGTGTATAGTTTCTAACATTCTTAATGCGTACAATAATATAATAATAATAATAATAATAATATTTACACTAGAAAGCTTCGCAAACGCTTTTTCAGGCGCTTTGTTGGATGAGCGTAATTTTTTAAAAGGCGTAAAATTGCGATTTTCATGAGAAATAATTTTTTGATTGCGCTTAAATTTCACACGAATATATTAATTCATAAAATTAAGGTTTTGTAAAAAAAATCATTACAATCGGATAAAGCATGTAGGTGTTATAAGTCGAAGAAATTGTTTAAAAATTGGAAAAAATCGTAAAATTGCGATTCTTATAAGAAATAGTTTTTCGATTACGCTCAAATTTCACACGAATATCTTAATTCATAAAATTAAGGTTCTGTAAAAAAAATCATTACAATCGGATAAAGCATGTAGGTGTTATAAGTCGAAGAAATTGTTTAAAAATCGAAAAAAATCGTAAAATTGCGATTTTAACAAGAAATAAATTTTTGATTGCGCTCAAAAACGTGGCAGTTCTAAGTTCACAGATTTCGAAGGCATCCAGAAAAATTCATCGCAATTGGAGTATCGGTTTAGCCGGAATCGTGTTAGCAAACACACACACACACACACAAAAAAACATTCCGGATTTTTTCCTCCAGTGTAGTAGAATGGAATCTTCGCTTCGCTCGCTACGCTCATCCAAAAATTTAAACAAATCTATAATTATAATAGATTTTAAACTATATTTTGTGTTTTAAAGGGGGGAAATAAATACATGGCACAAACAAGAAGTTAATTCGACTCTAAATTTGAAAATTAAAATGATTCATTTCGAAAATTTTTACAATATTAAATGTATATATATATACATAACTGAATTTCGGGCTGGATTAGAGTGGTTTAGGGTAAAGAGAAGGGCAGAATATTGAACGGATGAACACAAAATACTAATTATGGATTTCAATATTTTAAATGTAAGTATAGACAACGCAAGCTACAAATGTGTGGCACAAAAAGTATATTCACACATTCCACGCACAATTGTCTTAAATCACATGTGCATATGCATACATCACAGAGTAATTGGAGGGGGTTCAGAAACACCTTGCCCATACACGTTTAGAATTAGTAACGCCAACCATTGCCAAACGTTTGATAACATTGTTTGAAAATTATTAATCAATACAATGATGAATCTTGGGCAGATGAGATAAGTGGGAGATTTAATAATAATATTGATAAATATAATCATATTTTAAATAGGTAGGTGAAATGAATTATTTGTTAAACTAATTATAACTTTCATTCAACTCTAGCAGAAAATGGTCTCGATGAGGTTTTAGAAAGATTAATAGAAAATGTTGGGGGGAATTTATAAGACGCATTTGTTTTTAAAATAAAAGTAAAAGTTCGTTTGACATTAACTATATTACCTTGCAGACGCTAATCAATTAAAATACAAATCGATTAAAATTACAAAATTACTATTTCCATGTTATAACCTTATAATAATGACGTATAGGATATAGCCTTCACCACATGCTTATATGAATAAGTTTCAACAAGTAATGACATTTAAAGCCACCACCAGCTATGTAAAATTAATTAAACTACTTCTTGATTGTAAATTTGTCATAGTGAACAGCTTATATGCCCTTTGTCAGTGGTAATCAATGTTTTGTTTTACTTTTTAATGAAATTAATAAGAATAGAACTTTCAACCTCCTTACCGTATTGTGGAGATCTTCTATGGTGGACTCATTCAAGATGTTCAGTAGCTCCCAGTTGCCACTTTCCCCGTTCACCGGTAGCATGAGTCTTGCCATTCCGTCGGTCACTGTATAATCCTCCACCACTTTCACAAGCTGTTCACCATCCGAGCTACTGGCCAGAGACTCGCCTTCATCGAAGGTAGGTATCGGCGATTCTCTGTCCGCAGTGTTCACTACATCAGGCTCTTTGGGCGGGTTGTGGTTGTGGTTTGAGTTAGGGGAAGCAAACACGGGACCCTTCCTCCAGCTTCCCTTAGGTTTGCTCACTGCGGGGTGGATTGGAAGAGGGATGTGACTTCGTCTCCGGACCTCGACAACCTCCTGTGGCGGCGGGTCTTCTACGGGGGGTGGTTGTCGCTGCGGCATCGTGGGGACACTCGAGTGCTTCACTAGATCACTTACTTCGTTCTTGTCGCCATCCTCTACGTCGACGATCTTCGTGATGGTTTCCTCGAGGGTTTCACTGAGGACATCGCTGTCTGGAGTTCTCATCATGACCATCTCACCACCGAACCTCACTCTTCTCGGTGTCCGTCGTACGGCAGGCTCGTCAAAGTCCTCGTCTGCCAATACTTTCATCACGAAATTGTTATTGAACGCGGATCCGTTGGTCAAGCTTGGGTCAACTACACTGTCAGGGTCATTGCTAGTCTTTGAAAGAAGTTCCTTCTCCTCTAGGATAGTCATCGTTATGGCTGTCTGCTCACTGAACTTAATCTCCGTCTCTAGAATAACCCGACCTGATTGCAACGCAGCATCAACACTCTTTTCGTCACTCCCGGCCTTAGAACTATTGTGATCGTCCGTTGAATTGAGTAATTTAGGCATATTTTCCGAGTAATTACCTTTACTAACACTTTCACCTTCAGGTATATATTCGCTCAGTTCAGAAGTCGCATCTGAACTTTCGTAATCCACATCGTCCTCATTCTCACCACTCACTTCCTGATTATCAAACGAACTGTCACGTACATTATTTAGTTTTCGTGTATTGACTTTCGACGGCGTGCTTAATTTTGAGACCATCAAATTTTGCGAGTGTTCCCTGGAAGGACTATCCGACGGGGTTTCCGAGTTATCTAATAAAGGAGATGATTCGTTACTCCAGTCCCTGTAAACGTGTGTCAATTGAGTGTCAGGTTCATCTTGAAACGAGTTGTTATAGTCCTCAGTTCGCATCAACTGTAGCTCAATACCCGAATCCCCCAAGTTGTTCTTCACATCGTACACCTGACAAAGTAGGTCAAAGTCTCGCTTGCACTCCGCGTGGAATCCCTCTAAGAAGCGATCAAATCGAGCATCCCCCACCATGTCCCTGATGTTTACCAACGCTTTCAACGCATGCTCTTGGTACGTCACTTGCACGAGCTTCTTCGAGAGTGCACTGACCACGTGCGCGAGCACGTCTTGCGAGACAACCATGGCCAGGGGAAACAGAAGGGAAGAAATACAGAGGATCACACCCATGGCCACGTTACTTTGCAGCGACTTGGCACTCGTCGTGGTTTCCAGCCCGTGGGTGATGATGGTACGCAGGACAGCTTCCGGCTTGGGCGAGTGATTGAGGTAGGCCCTCAGCGTGTCTAGAGCTCCCTTGCGGACCGCGGGAGCGCCATGACCCAGGTTGTTGATCAGCTCAATCAGCACGTTGTTCATCATCAGATGGTCCAGCTCTTGGCCGACGACGGGGATGAGGTCGACAAGGAAGCGCACGGCGTGTTGTCGCACCTCCCACTCCGGATCACGAAGTCGCACGCCTAGCTCTTGGAACAACGTGGTCTTGTCTAGCTCGGCGGGTACGCGCTCGTACTTGAGGACGTGCTCCCAGAGAGGCGTCAGCTGGAGGAGCTTCCCCGTGCTGCTCGGACGAGGAGGGAGCACATCCTTGCTGGACCGCTCCATCTCGTAGGACGGACGCATGGTCTTCAATCCATCCATTACAGCGGCTGGTTACCCTCCGGCACTAGGCAGCATACTACACCCTGGCCATCCACTGTCAAGCTCAGCTCGGTACTAAATGAAGAGCTTCTCCCTAGACTTTTTAAAATATAATAACCACAACATATTAATATCGTTACCTTTGAAAATCATTCTTGTCGAGGGATTACTTGATATTATATGACTTGTTTAGATGAGGCACATTTTTTAAAATTCGTTTTCGTTATAATACAATTAAAATCACCAAATTGCGCCATATGCTTAAACAGCTGTCGACTCAACTTTGTTTTGTGTTAAAAACTAAAACTTTCCTGACATTCAATCACAACAATCAACAACGATTGTCCCCATGACAAGTTTTGAAATAAAATCAGTACAAATTAATACTGTCCTACACGCGGAGAACGTGTTGATAAAATTTAAATTTATGTGGGCCAATACGAAATAACAATCCATGTATTATCCTAAAAACTAATCAAAACATGTTCCTATTCTTCCACTTAAATGTCGAAACCGTGTTGACAAGACGTATTGCATGTTCGAACTATGAACCACACTCACTTGAACTTCTTAAATTACTTCTAGTTTGACGAAATCGACAGGTAACGTCATGCGATCGCTCCCACACTCCACACTCGGCGCTCCGACAAACGTCGACCTACTAATCCAATCCGCCTGGCCAACAAGTCCACCAGCGGTCTGGTAGAGACGCACGTGATCAAATAGGCCGTCGCGACGCCGCGTTGACTCATTTAATCCCGATCGAACTGTGTATACACAATTGACTATTAACCTGTCTTAAGAGGAACCGTCATGTAAACACTACCACACTTGTTCCCTAGACTTAAACAAATAAGTACGTCTCCCTGCTAAGATTGGGAGGTCGGTATTGATTACGCAATAGAGCCAGGTATAAAGTGGACCGAGACATGCCGTGTTGGTCAGCGCACTTCACTTCGGACCGTCTCGGAGAAGGGGGGGAGGGGGGAGGCCGAGAAACAGCTATCAAGTATTGATAATATGTAAATTTGTGTTGCCCTACCACGTAATAATTATTCCGTAGAATCTCCCAATGTATTGGCTCAAGAGTACCAGGAAGTAAGTTAAATAGATCATTGGCGTATTAGAACACACTACGTGAAACTAATAAACATTATATGAATTGTAGCTGAATTTATGATTGTGTGCTTGCTGCCCTAGTGCCCTCGCCAATTCTAGAAAAGACGATCGCTAAGACCAGAAGTGTCTGCAAGAGATAACTCACTCGGAAGAGAAATACGCGCTACCAGTGCAGCGCCAATATCTATATCTGCGTTTCTTCCTTATTGGCACATCAGGAAGTTGTTTATATATATATTATATACTTGTATACCGACATGATATTGTAGTTTCTCAGACATGCATGCAATGTTCACTAAGTGTGCGTGCACACTGCACATGTGTTTGGACAGTACGAGCAAAACATATTTATCAGTCATCATCGAACCTCTAGTTGATACAGTGAATGCTAATCAGTTTTTTTCATATGTTTACACTTACTACAATATAAATCTATCAAACATGTACTGCAAACAGTAATAGAGATAAAATATTTAAACAAAGATGCCAATTATTGATTGCATTCGACATTTTACATAATCTAGCAATTGTTCAGAGTTAGTAAGAAAGTCGTGTGTATATAGAGCAGATGGTATTACCATAGGTATACGCAAATCTTCGCATTGTCTTGTAAGACAATGGTATGTGGTGCAAATGCTACGGAATAATTCCACGGAAATAATATTTCAAAGTTTTCACATTTATACTGTTGATGCCCAACAATATGCAAGTTTGTCATTGGGATAGGAGCAAAAAATAACAAAATAAAATGCTGAAGTATAAGAATGGATTGGTTTGTTAGTAAGGGGGAGGGAGGCGCAATAGTGTAACACTACACCACACGGGTTCTAGGATGGGGCACCAGTAGAGCCTATGAAGGCAATTTGTTTAATTAAATGATGAAGAACCTAGATTGCCGTATTAGGAGCAATATGACTAGTGTATTTTTTCTGTTCGTGAAAGCTTTATTTATTGAATGATCGTTGTGATAGAAAAGCCAGGTAGTCTTATAGTGTGTGATAATTTCTTCTCGGCCTCACGTTAGAGACATTTTCGCTTTTTAAATGTCTATTCGCTCTTTACCGGACAAACGGCTACTTTGACTTCTATTAAACTTTCAGGAAAGTTTCAACATCCCACCTTTCACGGAATTGAAAATAAAAATCACTCGTTAGTCCATGATTTATCATCTTCAAGGCGGTGATGATGAGGTCTTTGCTTCTCAACCTCCTTGCCTTTCACTGTTGGTTGAATCCTTAAAATAAATACTTTTCAATTGTATATATGTTTAAATTTAAATTACAACCTAGAGATATACTCCAGCCGCATTGACGTGCACAAGTATTCATGTTTAATTTTGAATAAGCCTAATTTAGATTTGCACAATAGTAACATCCATCACTTTCGAAAGCAACTAAAAGAAATATTATAATCAACTTCACTAATGTCTGTAGTCGCTCGTGCACTCACATTCATATTTACACTTTACACACTCACACAATCATTCACTCAAACATACACACAACACAACACACATACACACATACATACACACATACATACATACATACATACATACATACATACATACATACATACATACATGTTTTATAATTTTTAAGTCATTTTTATGTAACTAATTTTACATTGTATTGTTGCATTATATTTGTAAATTGGTATGGTTTGGTAAATTGCACTTGTGGGACATTTGTCCTGTTGTAATGTGGCCACAAATAAATAAACATTAAAATTATTCTTTAAATAATGAAAACCAATACTTTCCTTCAAAGTCACTCGTAGTTGTAGAAAAACCCCTGGTAGATCCAGATATAGCCCAAAGTTCAGGCGTATTCCTTCTATTTTTGTTGAAATGAGGAATTTAATCATCATGCTTCGTTCAACGTGATTGACTTGTAGTGGTCTCATTAGTCCGGCAATCCGGCTGAATGTTTTTCCAAGGTTTACCTCTGTAGGCGAATTAATACTCGTACGAGTTAAATCTATACTTCCTATACTTGTCAGGCAGTGAGAAATTATATACCCTATGATAGCGATTGATTCACGCTATCCTATAACAGAATCGCAGTGCTGGCCAGATTTCCTTAGAAATATATTAATTAACATGTTTCTCAGGATGACCTTATTTACTTATTTAATTGTATTTTTCTCGCCACTTGGCGAGAAGGACATTGTATGGCACAATTCTCTCTTTAGCCTGGAAAAAAAGTAAAAAGCAGAAAAAAGTGAGTAAATGCATTAAGTTAATGTTAAATTATAGCTTACCTGCTGGGCGAAGCAAAATCATGAATTAAACAAATTATTTTGCTTTCCCTTGTTGACATATTTTACAGAATCAATAATTGTTAATTTTGAGGTATTAATTATTTGTTATTATAGTAATTTGAAATACAGGGCTACAACTAACTATTTTTATTCAAGTTTTCACTTATAAGATTGCTTTAAATTTGGGGCTGGGAGATCGGCATACTTAAATTGTCGATATCACACGAAAATTGTGATATCGAAATCATATTATTTGTGAACAAAAAAATCAAAATTTTCAAAAATACAAAAAATTGTATCAAATTTAAATTAGAAGGCAAACTATAAAATGTGGGGCTGAACGGGATGATCGATAAAGAAAAAATCGCGTTTAATGACAGGGCACCTCCACCATATGTGAAACTTAGGACAAATTTACTATAGCTACCCGGCACCTCCACCATAACGCACGTGAACTGAACTTTGGGGAAATATTATATAATTTTTTCTTACCTATTTACAGCATATATTATATATGAATACGCATCGATATTCTAGATAAAACATTTTTAAAAATCCCACACATCGATATCGTATCGAAATATCGATTTCGTTGACCAGCACTAATAAAATAATGCATTATATCATCCACCCAAACATTTTCAGGTACATACTTGGCGGGATGTGTGACCAAAACAGAAATACAGGATATGACTAAAATTACAATAATTTATTATTTTGCAACATACAATGTGTCAGGTAAATAATATTGATCACGACTTATATTTTCTCCAACTGAAATTGGTTTTACAAACATTTTTGTGTGTTTCTTACTTTCTTTATAAAATGGTACAACATTTTGGTATCAATAAATGTACGGTATGGAGCAACCTTTCTACTGTATTCAGGAAACTGTTACCACAAAGGATTCACAACCTCGTTCCAAGGTTACGTATAACATCATATATCGTTGTAGATAATGTTTTATTCGGTTTTGAATTCGAACTCGAGCAGATCGTCATCTGGAAACGAAGGGAAAAATACAACGTTAACGGGTGAATGCGTTATAGTGCGGTTCCTAAGCCAACAATATTGCAAAAAGTGATACTATCATGAAAATTTGCATACTTACTAATTTGACTATAGGGAATTAAAAAATTGATGGCTCCACGATGGAGTATTATTATTTAACTATTAATTAATTAATTAAAATTAATAAGTTAATCATATGACACGAATTTAATAGTGTCAATAATTTAGTCATGTTTGGTATTAATCAAGAGCATTTTTCACCTATATAAAGAAAAAAAATACATTGAAAAAATATATTGAAATAAACGTATGTTATAGTTGAATATGTTGATTTTGCTGATTTTTTAGTTTTTGAACTGAAAGATCAACGATAAAGTAGAATTTCTTCTAACCAATTATATCACAGTGTTCACAAAAGAATTATTAATTAATAAATAATTTTTCAATTTTCAGTAATAGTAATTACAATATATTTAACACAAATTACAATATGTTATAAAGGTGTCTTAACTATGGTACAAAATATGATACCAACTTAAAAATTTAGCAATCTTAAAGCTTTTGTAAGGACGAATTCGAAACTAACTGGCTCCAAGCTAAGTGTTTAGTATTTAACTATTAATTGATTAATAAACATTAATTAGTTAATTTAGTCCTAAAATTTCGATGTGAAGACAAATTTGTAGTGTTTGGTATCAATTGAAAGCATTTTTCACCAACATTAAGAAAAAAAACATTGAAAAAATATATTGATATATATGTATGTTATAGTTAAATATGTTGATTTTGTGATTTTTTTTTGTTTTTGAACCAAAAGATCAAAATGAAGAAAAATTTCTTCTAACCAATGATAACACAGTGTTCACAAAAGAACTGGTTACTATAATTAATGTATAATTTTTCAATTCTTAATAATAGTAATTACAATATATTTTATACAAATTAACAAATTTTCTAAAATTGAAAAGTAACAGAAACATGTTGTGTGACGTAGCAAAATGCTACATTTGACTTGTTTATGACAATCTTAAAGATTTTGTAATAAGAATTTCGAAAATCACTGGCTCCAGACTGAGTTTTGAGTATTCAACTATGAAATGAATAATTCAATTAATTACTTAATTGTGTCCAAAAATTTCAAAGTGAAGATAAACTTGTCATGTTTGGTATCAAATGAAAGCATTTGTCACCAACAAGCACCAACAACCAACAAGTACCACAGCCAGTTCTTTTGTGAACACTGTGTTATCTTTGGTTAGAAGGAATTTTACTTTTAAGTTGATCTTTTGGTTCAAAAACTAAAAAATCACGAAATTAACATATTTAACCATAACATATTATATATTTAAATATATTTTTATGTTTTTTTCTTTTCTTAATGTTGGTGACAAATGCTTTCATTTTATACCAAACATGACGAATTTATCTTCACTTTGAAAATTTTTGGACACAATTAAATAATTAATTGAATTATTCAATTCATAGATAAATACTCAAAACTCAGCCTGGAGCCAGTGATTTTCGAAATTCGTATTACAAAATCTTTAAGATTGATATAAACAAGTCAAATGTAGCATTTTGCTACGTCACACAACCTGTTTCTGTTACTTTTCAATTTAAGAAAATTTGTTAATTTGTATAAAAAATATTGTAATTACTATTATTAAGAATTGAAAAATGATACATCAATTATAGTTACCAGTTCTTTTGTGAACACTGTGTTATCATTGGTTAGAAGAAATTTTACTTTAAAGTTGATGTTTTGGTTCAAAAACAAAAAAATCACAAAATCAACATATTGTAACTGTAACAAACATATATTTCAATATATTTTTTCAATGTATTTTTTTCTTAATGTTGGTAAAAATGCTTTCAATTGATACCAAACACTACAAATTTGTCTTCACATCGAAATTTTAGGACTAAATTAACTAATTAATTTTTATTAATCAATTAATAGTTAAATACTAAACACTTAGCTTGAAGCCAGTTAGTTTCGAGTTCGTCCTTGCAAAAGCTTTAAGATTGCTAAATTTTTAAGTTTATCGTATTTTGTACCATAGTTAAGACATCTTTATAACATATTGTAATTTGTGTTAAATATATTGTAATTACTATTATTGAAAATTGAAAAATTATGTATAAATTATTGTTACCAGCTCTTTTGTGAACTCTGTGATATAATTGGTTGGAAGAAATTCTACTTTATCGTTGATCTTTCAGTTCAAAAACTAAAAAATCAGCAAAATCAACATATTCAACTATAATATTTATTTCTTTTTTTTTTTTTTCTTATAGGTGAAAAATGCTCTTGATTAATACCAAACATGACTAGTTTATTGACACTATGAAATTCGTGTCATATGATTAACTTTTTAATTTTAATTAATTAATTAATAGTTAAATAATAATACTCCATCGTGGAGCCATCAATTTTTTAATTCCCTATAGTCAAATTAGTAAGTATGCAAATTTTCATGCTAGTATCACTATTTGCAATATTGTTGGCTTAGGAACCGCACTATTAAGGAGAAGGCTAAACCATGAACAAAGTACAACAATTTCAATACTGCATTATATGTTGGAAGTGCATAAATAAATGCTCTCATGTCGTAGGATAAATAGTAAAAAATGATTCATTTACCTGTAAGCATTGTTATTTACCCCTCATCACCAAGAAATCACAACATAATACAAACAAGATATTTGGAATGCTGGGTAGGCCTAAATACTTTATTTGGGCTAAAAAATAAAAAATGAAATTAAGTAATTAAAATAATCACAACATGTTTCAAAACACATGACAGGCAAAAATAAATTTGTGGCTATTTTAAAATAATAATTACTATGCTAACTTCACCATGCACTTACATTTCTCTATATCGTTGGTGCTGGTAAACTTGGCAACGTGAACGAGGCAATAGTTAGGTTCAGGTTGTTGGTAACCCCTCACACCTGAAAAAGATATAGGCCTAAATGTTACATTTAAACAAGGAACATTTAATTAAACTTGGAATTAAATATCAGTCCACGGGCCAAGGATCAGGGATACACGCAGTTATTGTATATGTGTAAAATATATGTCAAGGCAATTCTAGTAGTGTTCAAGCAACGTTTTGTTTTTCTTGAACAAACACGGGTACGGGAGTAACCAAAAGAGGGAGCAAAGCCATACATAGTCGAGGAGGAATAGAAATATAAAGCAAACGTTTCTTTTCAGCTCTCAAATCTCGTTGTTACGAGGTGCCTAGTACAAAAATAGCAACACATAAATAAATAGAATAATATAGTTCTTAGTCTTTACTAATGGTGGAGGTGCCGGGGTATAGAAACTTCATGGGGGCTCGCCCCGCCCCCTGGCTCTCAGGGTCACCAAAAACTTCTGTATCTTGTTGAAGAATAGTGCCATCAAAAAAAGTATGTATATTGGAGGTAGTGTTCGGTTTTATCGTGAGACGTGACACACGCACAGACAGGTAGCTGGATGGACAGACATGTGGTGCTTATATATGGTAGCTTATATATATATATTGGTTTCGTGTAGTGATAGTAGATATGGCTTCAAGTCAGTCACAATTGATATCGCAAACGAAGTATGGGTAGTTACAAAAATTATGTGATTAAGAAAGAGGCCATCATTCGGAAAGCAACGGGAGACTGGCACATTAGGTAGGCGCCTACCATATTTATCCCAAGGATGGATGTGGTGACGAGTACATTTGACGTGTTAAAGCAGGCTAAGCACTAAATTGTTTACTATTATATAAAAGTGCATTTGTGCATTATCTCAAATTTTTCACTTAAGCTACTTATAAAAAATCCTTCCCATTGTAAATTTTAATCGCAATTATTTCGTTTCCCTCGGACCATTTGATGGATAAAGATATTATGGACTGCTTGAATATAACGCACTAGTGACGGGCAAACTAGGTGTAGATTAAGGCACAAAGTTTGCAACACTTTGATTTACTAACTGTGCACAAACAAGGGACAATCTGGCCCACAGAATATTTGTTTTTACTGTTTTGGAAATGGGAACAGCGATCATGATCGAAATACATGAATCAACCTCAAGAGACTCAGATTCGGGAGGTCCCAGTTCGAAACCCGCGACCGACAATCCTGAGTGAGAGTTTTACCTGTGTGAATATGTGAATGTGAAAACAAGGGACTGAGTATTATTAATCAACCATTGGTAGAGATGAGTCGAGAATATTCTCTGAAAGATTATGCTTGGAGCATATTTAAACATTTTCTTATCAGTAGTCTACAATATTAACAGTGTGTTGATTTTTTAAATTTTAATAAAAAAAAAAAAAATCTTTGATTAAAATCAGATTTTTTCGATTAAAATCAGATTTTTATTGATTTAAATCAACAAAATCAGTGTTTCAAAACTTGTCAAGTTGATGAGCGGATCAAATTTCTTTCACAAGCGTTCTAGAAAATATAATTCAAAAATGATTTTAAGGAAAACTTTGCCTAAATCAGTTAGAACTCTTGTGTTTGTTGCTCAAAATGAAAAAAAGTGCATTTGATTTAAATAAAAAACATCCTGCTAAAAAATAATTTAAAATTAAAATATATATATATAATTTCCCACCTTTTTAAGAATGTTTGCTTGTGTGTGTGTGCCTATTGGCAGTGGCCAAACTCCACTTTTTGTAGTAGGCCTATGCTGTTAGGCCTACTGTGTGCTTAGGCCTCTGGCGTCAACACGACTTAGTCCAAAGTGCACACACAAAAAGTGTGTTAAGAGTGAATAGTCCAATGATTTGTATTTAAATATACAAACTTTTTCCCCTGTTAAAAATTTACTACTGCTAGTTTTTTTTTTTTAACAAGAATAATCATGCATTTACTGTTATTTCATTATTTCAGAAGAGTTCTAGATTTCTGAATTATTATTTCCATGCAAACACAATCACCAAGCAACATACATTTCAATAAGCCTCAAACAATTTCAAATAAATTGAAAAATGGTATAAATTGTGCTAATAAGACGGTTTATTATGCAAATATGAAGTTTTTAGAATATGTTAGGAAAAATATCGTGCTGGAGAATATTCTCCAAAAGAAAATGCTCGACCTTCACAATTGACTTGTCTCCAAAATACCTAGACATTTAAATAGGGGCATGCAATTACACACTGGGCAGGTTTCCCACGATGAAATAAAATAATTAATTAAGTACTAATAGTTAATCTAATATTTTGAATTGTGACAAATTTCCATAACATTAAACTCCGCTTTCTAGTTGAGTTTACAAACGACCTAGCTTTGGAAGAAAGGGGGAAATAGTGACATGAAGTTGTGACGGACTGAAAATCTCATTTGAGTAGAACCTGGAAGAGAGAAAAAAAACAAAAGAGTCAAATAAATATATTAACGCTCACTAAGTCCCTTCCACTAAACTTTACATTGGTTTCTCTCCCCCCCTCCCCCCCCAACTTGAAAAATTATGCCCTACAAACCTGTCTACTTTGCCCCCCACTAAAATAATCCTGGCGACATCCCTTATAACACAAGTGAGATACTAAAATTAATAAGATAGGTAATATATGGGGTCTTAACTACGCAAATTGCTGTTTTTAAGTCTAACACAAGCAAACAGTTAAAAAGTATTATTTTGCTATACTTTGTATATCAAGAAACACTTTGGCAATATGTTAACATAAAGAAAATCCTTACTATTGTTCAGGCTATAAATGTCGATCATTATAATATTCTCTGTAGAGGACCCACTTCACCTTTACAGAAGTTGTGTATAAACTCTATGCACTCCTTGCCAATTCACTGAAAAGATCTTCGGTTACAACTATAGTTAATTCTGAATATTGACGTTTACTAAACATAAGGTATACAAATAAATCAATAGATGTGTCGTTCAATCGACATTTTGCCATAGTGCTTCTAGATGCATAGTGGAGACAAAGAGAATAATCTACACATTCTTGGAGCAAGAAAATAGGAAGCGAAGCTACTTAATCAACAGGTTGTCAAAGAACACAAATGATATCGTGCACTGAAATCCTTGATGGTTGAGAAGCCAAAAAAACAGAAAACATTTTGTATCACCCTCGTTGAGGGGAAATGTAAAAAAAAAAATGTCAATCGGAGGATGTGTTCAGTTTTTATCGTGATATGTTACATGCAGAGATGGCCGGATCGACAGAAAAGTGATGCTTTAAGGAGCTTTGTTCTCTTATTGTATCACCCTATAACCGATATTTTTTAAGTCAAAGGAAGATGGTTGTAGTGTTGGCTAAATGAAAGAGGGATTTAAACATAACAGTACCGGTATAAAAATTTGGTGACGGGACATAACGCCACTATCAGCCATTATATACTTATTTTGAGACAAGTGTCAACATTGAGCTAGGTGCTAAACTTAATTTCGAGTGACTTTTTTAAATATTGTTTCAAGATACCTTTGTCTTTTTTGCCCTAGTTAGTATAAGGAAAAATTAGTTTATGAAATAACGTTTGATACGCCAAACAACACAACACAACACACAACAATTTACATTTTTTGTAACTCAAATAGTAGCAATACTACAAATATATTACTTTTCCGGGACAAACCATATTTTTTTCATTTTTAGCCATTTTTGCAGATGTGTATTTTCAATTTGCTCTAAAAAAGGCACTTTTTGTCCAATCGGGATGGGAAAAAAATGTATCTATTTTCAATGCACGGAAAAAAATAAAAAATTGGGGTCAAATTGAAAAAAACTATCTTTTACCCCGATATAAATTTCGAAAGTTGATATCCATTAATCCATTACAGTGGACGATTCCACTGAATGGGTTTAAAAATATTGTATGGGGGCGATACAATAGGCTTAAATATGGCAAGTACTGTATTTTTATTCAACAACGGTTGACTTCTACGAGGAAGTTGTAAATGCTTCTTTTCAACTCTGAACCAATACATAAACAGATGAAGAGAGGTTTCCTGATTTTGTGCACTTCACACAACATATAGTTACTCAACTCTTCCTCATTCATAAGAGGTATGTCTGACTCAAAGGATTTGCACCACACCTTCACTCGGGAAGTTTCGTTAAGATACCTAGTAATTTCTACGTAAGCATGTGATGTCGAGGAGAAAAGTTAAAAAATCAAATTTTTGCGGTGGTGTTATTGTTGTTTTTGTTGTGTGATTAATATTATTACTATAAAGCAAATAATATTTTAGCAGCAATTTTAAGGACATGTGTGGATTAGGCCTACCGTACATATTCATCATTAAAACCACACATATGATTAGTTGGCATGTTATAATAAGTCCGTCATTCGAGAATGAAGAATGTATTACCGTAATTTTTTTAATAAGAGTCGACAGGTTGGGAAAGAATAGAGAACCTTAAACTAGGGCCTAGCTGCAGTTTCATCAGCGGGTGAAAAGTGTTGTCGCCCTCAGCCATTCACCCATTCCCAACCTGTCAACTTGACAACTCTTCTCCAATCTAAACTAAACTAGCCAGTAGGCTCCACCCACACTTGATTAATAATGTATGTATTAAGTTTATTACACTTGGGAATAGTTGGGGCTCGCAGATCCGTCATGTCAGAATCAAAGGAACATGATTGTAAGGTTTGCAAATGTGCACAAGAACTTAAGCTCAAACCCTTGGCAGGGCAAACTTATAGCGATTGTAACGATGGTTCATGCACTGCATTACAACACTTAAGTTTGGCACAAGTTTACACAACACTGCAATGATGCAACTAGAACACTGACACCAGTTGTTGAAATAAACAGTTTATTTAAGAAAAATGGCACAGACAAACATACTTGGCAATAAAATAATATGAACAAATATGCTAACATTATGCAAAAATGACATCATAGCACAGAAACAATCTACAAATTAAAGATAAGAATTAATATGATAGAACAGAAGAGAAAATAATAATTCATAATTACAGAAATATTACATCAATTATAATACGTAATGTCATGAAGCATTTCCAATGTTTATTGTCCAGGCCAATAGTAGTATATTATAATCACTGTATCTTATCTATACAGAACTGCAATGACAAATACAGGTTAATTAAGTTTCATTAGGCCTACATGAATAAAGTGAGCTTAAAAATAAGACATCTTGTGATCCCCTTTATTAAAAACCTAGCAAGAATTTGCCTGCCCACGGATTAAAAATCTATAGGCTACAGCAACCAATGACAATCTTGGATCCCCAATTATTTATAACCTATCTGTTTTGTGTAAACCATTTAATGACTAGAGCACCTGCTGCTGTGTGAATGTCAGCTATCAGTTGAAGTATTCCACATATGACATAACTGAATAAATAAAGACTTCAGTCAACTCTCAATTGGAAGACACACGGGACCCGACATTGAAACCCGACACACACAAATGTTCTAGTAAATCTGGCTTGGTAATGGTTAAAGTATTTAATCCAAAAGTGACACTATTGTTTAGAGCAGGCTGCACAGAATAGTCTTGCAACCAGTCAACATACAGTGTATACATACATAAATGTAACAATTAGGCATAGTTAAAGATAATTCTAATCCAATGTATTCTGGCAGCAAGGCGCCTTGAGAGGCAAGCCCCACGTGCATCTCCCATAAGTTGTGATATAAAACAAGTGACAAAGAATAGAATATGCTAACTGATATAGATCTTATTAAAAGGACATGTAATAAAAAATGAACTCAAAAGTCACAGCATGCCCTCGACTAAATAATATGTTTTCCTATGATTATTGTAAAGTGCAGTGAGATTAAAATTACTGTTCTGTCATGATTCCTTCTGAGCTCACATTTTTTATATTATAGAAAGTTACCACAGGTAATTAAAAACATATAACTATACAATGCAAAACACCTCCATTATCAAAAATACTTAACATAAAAAACACATAGAAACAACACTGAAATCAACCAATCCACTACACAACAAGCTCGAAGAAGTAGTAAACTTAGCATACCTGAAGTAAACAACCAATGCTAAGCACACAAAGCACACTACAACGATGCATTCCTACACTTGAACTAAAGATGCCAAAAACAACACAACAATCAACCCGATAACATGGGCGTTCTACAAAATCAAGTGTCGGAGATACAAAAGCAATTACCGTATTAATTTGGAATGCTGCACCATCCATGACCATGAGATGTTTTTTTCAATTGCATACACTACACATTTATCTGAATAATTCGCGAATGATATTTGTGGTAACTATTCGTACATGATACACCTTACAGTTCTTACTACATTTACTTGGTGGAGCTTAAAATGTCAGCTTCTGTAAGTAAAAAGAATAACAAAACAACGATGCAAGCATACACACATAGAAGGGACAATCATGCATTCACGTTACCTACTAGGTCGATAGATGCTTCAATTGTTGCAACACGTGTATCAATTGAAACCAAGAAATGAGTTACGTTAGTTCTATTAAATATGCCATTTTTACTACTTCTCGAGTGTTTAAACTAAAGGCAACTGGCATTAAAAATAAATACAACTTTTGAATGTTGAAATATAATTATAGCAACTGGTATAAATTGAAACAAGCTACAATACCAGACCACAGACACAATTTTCGGAAAAGTCAGTATATTAAATTCTTCTCAACGGGCACATTTGGTTAATGGATTGGTTAAGTTATTTCACGTATATTATTATATTTTGTAGTTGTTGGCAATTAAATTACACCATTTTATAAAATAATATAACATAATTAGTATGTATATTAATTTTTTCAGTTCATTTCATTTGATGGGGCAAATGCAATTGATATAAATATAGAATAATTATTTGCATATGGAGTACTGCCAATTATAAAACACGTTTGTCCCAATTGAAAACCAAACTCAGAAACTTGGGCGCTAGTAACCGCCAACACTATTTCACTTGATGTACAGAGTGGATCAAGTGGAGACTGAGTGGACTCAAGATGATTATGTTTGGTTCTTAGTCAGAACAACACTGCATTATAATAATTGCTATCACTCCATTCACTATCTATAAAACTGGCTAAGGTTTAACTTTAAACCAGTGGAATTATAAATATATTTTGTATATGATAAGTTTGATCAATAACCAAAGGGGAGTTGCAGAACAGGTCACGGTTCTGTGTCCTGATATGCAACTTATATAATATAATATTCAGTATTTAAGAGTTTGGACTATGAAACAATGAATAAAAGTGGCTATTAAATAACTAGCTTTTATTAATCTTTACATGATTTAAACCCTAAAAAAAATTTAGGTACTAAATGCATCATTTCAACAAGAAAGCCTTCAAATATATATGAAGGCCTACATACATATTTATATTTAGTACATCGCTGATAAAAAATAACTTATCTAGTATTGATTAATAAAATTAACAGAGCTACCAATATTGTGTTAAAATGAACAATTTAATTATGCAAGACCGTAAACATAATTTAAATAGGAAATAGGCCTACCTTACACAAAAGAAACATGTTGCATGTCTTAACAACTTTTAATTAAAACAGTATTAAGATTAGCTACAGTATGTATATACATTATGTAGTAGGTTATACAGATAACGTATTGTGTGATTTAGCTACTTAAGGTTGGTTTACACATTTTCCTAAGATTTAATGTTTAACACAGTTGAGTGAAGCTAGTAGCAACATGAAGTTAAGGTTTATCGATTAAGAAGTTTAAACAATTACGCCTCACTAACTATTATGTCTTCAACTCTTAGACCAGCCAATAACAGCAATCAAACTTAAAGAGATAAAACCGATAGAACGTACTAACGCTTGTCCCGTTGGATGCGCTTCTATGAGTACTAAGGATAGTCAATTGTCCTGCTGGAAGGCAGATAATCCGCACGTAACCTAGTACTTTTAGCAGGACAAGCGATTTCGTACATTCTCGGGTCGATCTTGCCTTGCCGGTAGGACGCAGTACGTTCTATCTGGGGTGTGCGAAGCTTCGAAATTATCGAATCCGAATCGAATCTTTCAGGATTCGAATTCGATGCGTCTTCGAATCCGAAATCGTAAAAATTCGAAGTATTCGAACATTCGAATCGGCGCCAAACTCCGAGAAACACGCTAATAAATCGATAGGTCGATTTTATAGTTTGCAATCGATCACGTGATAACATGGCCGACGCGTACTAAACGAAGAATTTCCGTTCGCATCTTGTTGTTCAAAAAAGCGAGTTTTCTCGCCGTAGCTTCGAAAAACAACAGTGCTCCAGCCTCTCTTCTCTCTGGACGATGCTGGCAGGCTGCCTGCAGGCGTTGCGCAAGGCCATACGGCGCAGCGCGCTTCTCTCTCCAGGCGAGCCCTAACCGGCCGGCTGCCAGCTCAATGAAGCGGGCTGCCGTTGATTTTTATTCAGTCAGTTCAGTCTACTATACAAATGCATAAATGGCGATATAGCTTTTACTACATATTTAACCTAAAATTTAGTACAAACATCATTTCAGACAACGTAAAGCCTAATAATAATGAAGGTCCATACAACACATTTATTTTAGACATCCATAAATACTAATAGATGTTATAAATTGACAGCACAATATTGTGTTAAATGCAATTTAATTATGAAGACGTAAAAAAAATAGAAAAGGCCACTCAAGATGGCATGCTTAACAACTATAAACAGATTAAATACTCAGTCTGTTTCAATGAGTAAGGCTGATACGATAAGTATGTTGATTGCATTAAGTTGGTTAACTTTTCAAGATTAATGTTTACACGTTGAGTACATGCACTGAAGAAGTTTATCGTTAGAGTACAATATATAACATTATGTAATAACAGCCACAAGGGACCACTAATATCAGCCAATAATCATATAACTTAGTACCGTGAGGTACAACATTCTTGAAGCGATTCGGATTAAGGAATCTTGTCCTGCTGTGGGATTCGAGTTCTGATTTCGAAAGCGAGAATTTGGCGATTCGCACACCCCTAGTTCTATCATTAATCATTATTTTTAAATCTTGGAAAGATTTGTCAACCCACCTTTAATAAGAGTTTTATAACTTAGGTTGGGGAATTGTGTTGGCTCCTCAATCAAAACTCAAAAGCCAAGTTTTATATTGCATAAGAGTTTCACTAGAAACACACAAAACGTGGAAATTTTGGTTTGGCAGAGTACTCCCAGAACGGAAAGTTTGTTTTAAAAAAAAATTTGAGCGTATGACCACAAAACATGTTGCTTCATATTTTAAAATATCTACGTGGCCTGTTATATGTATCTGTTCTAATGAAGAGTGGTGACCCTTCACACAAATCACCCTAAAGGAATACCAGATTAGTACTTGCCAATGCTTAGAAGACTAGACTAACTAGCTAGTAAGACTCAAGTAATGATATCTAAACCAACGTCTTGACCTTAATGCAGTCTTTTAGATAGATCATATTAAGAATAAATTGTGAACCAGAGATTAAAATGTACACCTCTATAATACCCATAGTCAGTTTATTAATACCCTTGGTTATTACTATATAAAATATTCGAGTTTCAGAATTTTTGTTAAAACCCTGTATCAAATTCTGTTCCCAGACAAGTACGTATACAATTTGTGCATTGCTCAAGAAGTGGCTGTATTATCCGTGGTATTCTATACACTATTATACAAGGCTAATATCTATCTGTTACATACAACTGAGTCCACTAGAATCATCCCGAGACAACCGTGACTACCACCACGCACTGAAAGAAATGGAACTAGACACGGGACAGTGGGAACAAGTCATAGATCCCACCATAGACATCCCATATAATTGGCTAGACTAGCAGTCAGCGGTTCACTTCCGGGACAATTGGAAGCCATCTTGAATGGGTGAGTTTGCATGTTAATTAGATGGGAGCGATTAATCGAAAAAATATTTTTAAAGATGGCCGCCAGTTTGGCAGGTGAGCATATCAGACTTTAACACCAAATGATTACTAAATTCCCGTATGCAATAACTTTGCATTGTTTCTGTTTGTTCAATACCATGCTGCACAAGCTAAAACCATATCAAACAATCCAGTAAAGTACTTTATTGCATTAAAAAAGCATAAATTAAAACGCCAAACCGCCATCTTGAATGGGTGTGATTGACGCTTCAATTTGGTACACTCGCGCCTGTGCGGAGGTATTGGAGACTGGGTATCTAGCCTACTATAGGTGTTAAGATATCTATGGATCCCACTGACGAGTGCGTGTACAATATTGTCACTAATACCCTACATTAGGGTAGCCACAAAAAAAAAAAAAAAAATCCTGTTTGAGCACATCAAAAATCCTTAGAAATCCTTAAATGAAACACCCAATTCATTGAAAATCCTTTTAATGCCTAAATGTACCAATTTCGACAAGATATCGATAAATCAAAATTTAATTGTAAAAAAAAATTGAAAAAATTGCCTATTCTTAACGATTTGAGGCCAAATAGGGTTGATAACTTGATAAGGTATCACCATAAACACATTCAACGATTTTTACGATCTCACAATCGCGTTTTATGACCTGGCACCTCCACCATGTACCAGCCAGGATTAATTTAATTTCGACTACCTACTCGGCACCTCAACCAAAATTACGAAATTTAGCATTTTTGTGTGTAAATTATAATATTTTGATACCGAAAATATTCCCACTTATCGATATCACATTAAAATATTGACTTTTTGTCCGGCCCTAGTTGAAAACAGCGTTAAACTTTTTTTTTAAATCAGTAAATTGGAATAAAAATCCGTTGATCCGTTTTGCACCCTCAAAATCCGTTAAAACGGATCAAATCGTAAAAACCTGCCCTACATTGAAATATTGAGAAGCATTATTTGAATTCACAAACTTCTACTTTCCACCATAGCCCAATACAGCTGTTATATTTGTTTATGAAGTCTATGGATTGGCACATTGTGATCAATATATTTGCAGGCCACAATTAGATCATGACATTTTAGTTTTTTAATGAATAGCTTCTTTCATATATTATTATATTATATAGCCGAAAATAAGCTAGGCTTGCTGGACATAATCAATTAGATTAAAGTTTATTTGTAAAAAAAAAAAACTAAAAATACTAAATTGTATGAACAAGTACATAGGAAATGCGTCTCATCTAAAAAATTGGGCTAATATTAAATAAATAAAATGTCGAAAATGAGAAAATAGGCATTCAAAGCATTTAGCGAGCATTATCATTACACCCAGGAAAAAATATAAATCTTGGGTCAGTACGAAAATATATCTACCAAACAACATTCTTTGCTAACAAACTCTATCCAACTCAACAAGCACTCAAGCAGTGTTGTTTGAACATTTGGGCAAGAAAGGCTCCTGTCTGACCCTTGATTTACATGTCGTCAGGAGCTGTGCCTACAGAAAATATGCGAAGCAAAAATAAATATATTAACTACAGATTGCATCATGCAAGAAAAAATAAAACTTGCGTCAAACCAGGCCTAATGTAATGTAGTTATTTATAAACAATAAGATAGGTTTAGTCCTGTTGCTAGTTGCATTTTTTCGTCCATTTGTATGAAGAAATTAGAAATGAGTTTGCTTTTAATACCTAGCTGTGGCCTACGTAGATTCTGGGACAGACAGTTATGGCTAAAAGCGCAAGACTCTTGATTCGGGAGGTCCCAAGTTCGAATCCTGAGTCCAGACTAAAAAAATCTGAGCTTTTCCTCAAAAGGGGGCTCGGACATTCCTTCACAATTGTCATAACTCCATTATACTACTTAGTAGATAAGACACCTGACAAAGGGACATGCATTGCACCCAGCGAAGGTTTTCCACAAGAAATTTAATTTAATGTTGATTTTGGGATACATAAAATGATACCGTTATTGATTGCTTTATGTTGTTGCTCATGTCTTAAAAAAATGTACTTTTAAGACAATGAGCAAGTCATAATAGATGGGGATGGAGGACAATTACTCAGATACATGTCTTAGGCACAGTCATATGCTTCAAACCTTTGCCTCAACCACACGACACTATGTGGCATTATCAACATGAATTTCACTTAATAAACAATTTGTACCATTAGAGTCAGAATCCAGCAACACGATATATATGTCATTATGTTGCCATTTACATCGATCAATCAATGACAAGGTCGTAGTTCACATTAAAAAATAAAACCAGTGGTCTGAACTCCATTCTAATTTAGCATTGTAAATTTAATAAACCAAAGAAAACTGACTTGACCAGTTTACCGGGGTTCCTGAAATATCAACAGCCCTGGCCAAACTAGTTGTTGATTATTTATTGCGTGCCTACTAAAATAATTTTTGTCAACAATAACGTAACAATCCCAATATCAAAGTTATTATCGGTGTAAAGGGTAGAGGGCCATTCAGTTCCAACCTTACCACATATTTTGGCGCTCCTCGGCCGAGTCTGCGATAGCCGATAGGGAAATCAATAGGAAAATACACAGATGAGCGAATTGACATCAATCAACAGCAAATTTATCTCTAGTTTGGGTGGTGAATTCATTTGTTATTGTTTAACTTGGAGATGCTTGAGCAAAAATAATTTTTATTTAATATGAAGTCTTGGTCTGAATAGTATTTATGAAATGGATCTGGCTGATGATTCAACTGCCACCCGACTTCCATATGATGGTCTATTAGGATGGGGGAAGGCTTTGACGGCTCTAAATACGGGATTTTGTCCCTGGCCAGGGCTTGTTTAATGTTCTCTTGTCTGATCTATACTCCCAACAATAATTTAAATTGATCAAATGTTAAAATTGGTGCCTCACCATTCGTGTCATCTTTTACCTGATCTGTTCTAAATCTGCCTCATATGTTCGATTGTTCTTAGCAAAATAAATTTAACGGCCCGCACCACCAAACATGACCCTCATATTACAAAGGACAAGGTTGCATTTCACTTAAAGCCTTCTCAGACGATTGAGTATCTCACGCGAGCTGGCTCTCCCGAGTTCATTACTACAGTCCTATTACACGACGGACAATGAAGGTAGCAATAACGCCATCTATTGGTGTTCACTGGTTACGTATTATGGTAGTGGGTTCTGATTGGCGCTCGCTAGCTCGACTCGCTAGGAAGTTGATCTACGTTTCTTGGAACTCCTTCGGGCCAAGGCGAGCTGGCTCCGCCGTATGATAGCGAGGCGGCGAGTTCCATCTTAACTAATGTAAGCCTACTACCAGAGAGTTACTCGATCGTCTTGAGGGAGCTTTTAGCCTATAATTTCCTTGGGCCAACTCCTTAACATCTTCAAGAAACATGTTTATTTTACAATCTGACTGTCATTCATCCGTCTGAACATCATCAATGATGTTGCCGTGGTTGGGAAGACAACAAATAATGGTAGTACGTATTAAGTGGTGGTGGAAAATCGGGTTCAGTATAATACAGCTATAAACCTAAAGTGGACTTCACGGGAAGATTGGTCCGCATGTACCAGGAATTTCCTCCCCTCTTTACCACCACCACCTTCCTGGCCCGAGCAGAGTGGACAAGAGGTAGATCGTATCTATTGTAATAGTCGCTCGACCCTTCTATTGATGGTCTCGAAACCATCCAATTAAATTATTTTCACTTGAATGGAGTTAAATCCTTCCTTCCTTTCATTACGTAGACTGTTGTAATTTACCTTTTAAATGCCCTTTAATGTTAATAATTTTAACTTAAATGTTTTACTGAAGTAAAATCAACACGAAAATGTTTTTGAATGCTAAAAATTGATTGAAAACAAAGAACTTAACAGTATAATATACAACACACTTCTTCATCAGAAGTGCTAAGAATATTTGTAAACATTGTTAGTTCTCTATCAATTTTTTGCGTTTAAAAACATTTTCGTGTTAATTTTATTTCAGGGAAACATTAAAGTTAAAATCATTAACATTTAAGAACACTTAAAAGGTAAATTACAACAGTTTATGTAATGAAAAGAAAATTAATTTATCTCTATTCAATGGCTTAGAGACCATCAATAGAAGGGTCGAGGATAGGTAAGATCTAAATCTTGTGAACTCTGCCCGTCCGAGGAAGGTGGTGGTGGTAAAGAGGGGAGGAAATTCCTGGTACCTGCGGACCAATCTTCCCGTGAAGTCCACTTTAGAGCTCAGTACGTAGTAGTGTTAAGCTAGTAAATCACGTTTGGTGCAGTTATCACGTTGAAACAATTACTTTTGCCGGTTAAGATGCAACTAAAAATATTTTAGCTGCTTCTCAATAGACGAGAGAGATGTGACTCAGTAGCCAGTCTATAAACCAGTGAGGGGCTATGAATCATTCTCTTACATAACAGCACTAGTAATCAATGTAAAATTATGTAGCAACTATGCTTAAAAACTTGCCTTAACGGAAAATAATCTATCATCATTTATCATTTAAGATTAAATTAGGTCAATGTAAAATGACAAATTAACAACACATTTAATTCAACATTAAATCAGGATTTTTAACGGGAACATAAAAAATATAATAAAGAAATTGCTAGGCCTACATTACCCTACTCATTCATTAGTCTAAGCAAATTAGTACGTACTACAAAAAAATATTTAAATACACATTTTTACAATTCATGCATGTTTCACATACATTACCAATAATTTAAAAAAGAAATGAAAAGAAAATGGCTATGTCAGTCCACAAGTGTTACCAGATCATACGCTGCCATAAAGGCCAGCAGTTGCATAGTTCTCATGTTAACAATAGAACATAACAGCCAGATGCAAAAGAAGTGCACATTAGTAAACCCTCAAGTGTTTGTAATCATTGCAATGATTAAAATTGTTTTTAAAAGGGTTAAAAGGTTGCATCCTGCAACCAGGGCAGGCATTATAGTTGTATGTGATCCCTAATAGATACTAGTTACTAATGAGTAAATGGTATTATTTCTTTTAACTTAATAGTATATGATCTAAGAAGATAAAAATAAATGTTCATATTTTGTGATGTACTTTACTGGATATTGTGGTGTATTTTTATGTATTGTGATACGGTATGAAAATAGCAATTGCTAAAACTAAAATAAATTACTTCTACAGTAGTACTACTAAATCCTGCAATTCTCTTCATGAATGGAATGAGGGTTTACTAATGTATAGACAACATTTAAAACTAAATAAAGTTTAAAACCATATAAAATGTAAGATAAATATTTAGGCCAATACACGCCAATACAATCATTGTCTCGTCATAAAAAATAATTTACAGAACAAAAAGATTGCAACAGTAATAGTAAATTGGGGCTCCTTTCAAAGTAGAAAAGAAATGTAAAATAATATTGAACAGTCGATTTCAGGAAGGGGTCTTATTACAGCGTTTATACAGTAATTGTGATCTTAATTGCTTGGAAATCCAATTTGATTGAGAATGCCACGGAAATCTACGGTCGTGTCAGGATGATCTATGGCCTAAGAGAGATCCGTAAGTGAAAAGTAAAGTATATGAACAACTTATAGAATGAAGAGGTTAGTTTGAGATAGGCGAAACCGGAGTTAATTCAACAGAAGTCATTTTTCAAGCTTGTTCTTTGTTACGTATAGCTTCTTTAACTTATTATACAATAGATTACCTACTCAATTAGTCCTAGCATAGTAAATAAATGCATTAAGCCCCAAATAGAAATCGTCCAATACACATCGTTAGCAAATAGTAACAGCAAATGTCTGCGTAAAGTTTCAATAACAGACCAGATTATAATGAGTAGTATCCATTTGCTCCTCAGTCTATTGGTCACCGGTTTTGTTCAATTCTCCTTGGGAGGGCTATCTTGCTATCTTTTCCTTCCAGCCTAGCTTTGAAGAATATTTCCCATAGGTCAAAGCTGAGTGCTGGTGTACTTGACTTTTAACTCAGAATCCATGCTAATAGCAAACAAAGGCTTTCCCGTGGGATTTTAAAACAGCCTTTCCTAGCTTGCATGCAGCTGTCAACAATAGGCATCCCGACAAAATTAAATAGGTTTTGTCTAGTGCAGGAGACCACATGTCGAAAACTCTAGGCCATGTACTGTATTGCATAGTTTACTGCAGTCATTTGGCTAGATTTCAGACGGGCTATAATATGTTGGTCACCAATGTGGCTCACGTCACGTTGCCTCGATATCGACACCGAACAAGCTTGAAATGTCGTGTAAAGTGGGTGAGGGAGGTCTTACATAACATCCACAAAGAATTCACACGGGTTGCCCATGGCAATGCGGAATGACTGCCTACTACCAGATAGATCCTGTTGCTGCTGCTGCTGTGTCTGGCTCTGAGGTCCGGCCGTCGACGTGGTTGCTACCGACTGCTCAGAACCCGACCCCGACCTTGAGCCTCCTCCCGACCTACAAGCACAGCAGTCACATGATATTAACATAGGTACGTAGCCCTACATGTTGTCTATGTGGCCTCATTAAACTATTTAATTTTGCTTGTTTTACCCCTACAGAAGCAGTTAAAATCATATTCTTTGAGGCTGGCTCCTGTCTACGGGCCAATATTGCATTTATGCCCTGAATGCCACACAAATGGAGGTCTATGGTTTTTATTTAATTTGCTTTGTTTTTGCAGTTTAAATTCCCGCTATTCCTAAGCCTAACTCTACTTATGTCATTGTATCTCATTTCATCTTAGTTAGACGCACTTTTATCTTCATCTACATCAATATCAATGCTTGCATCACTTGAAAGCTAATTAGCAGTGCAGAGGCAGGTATTCAAGGTAAAAACTAAAAACAGTTTCTTACAAATCATTTGTAACACAACACCAATTCACCACTTTCGGGCAAAAGAAAAACATAGATGAGAATAAATTCTGCCACAATACCTGTATCTGAATTCCCATTACTACTACATTTTATTGATATCTGCAAGCAAGTTTTTAAAAGATTCCACGACCAAAATTTTCAAAAATATCAAGGGGGACAGAAATATAGAGCTTTCACCTAATTGTTGAATTATTTTCACCACCATTCACCGCTTTTGGGCACAAAAAAAACAAAAATATGCCTTCATTTTCTCCCCAAATACCTGCCTCTGCCAATTAGAAATTAGTAACTAACTACTGACACTTCCCGATTCTAAAAGTCAGTACAATCGCCTTCAGATTTGCTATATCTAGTTATATTCCGGAGCTTCAGTACAAGCCTAGTGATTTTTACTAAGGCTGGGCATCGATGTTAAATAGCAACATCGACATCAAAGACAAATAATTGTTTTTTTCTTAAATAAATGACCGGTACTAAAATCAAGTAGGGATGTCAAAGCAATTGTTCTTATCGACAATTGTGCCGAAATGAGAATTGCGATAATATTGTGTGAAAAAATATCGCGCCGATACTGTCACTTGGTCATCATATTACGATATATCGACATAAAATGCGCTTATCTCGCATATGCTAGTCAATCTGAATTGTACGCTGTCTCGGCGCATTGGTCGCCACCTGCGACGGGCCCCTCGATGCCCCTCCCACGAGAGAATGAGAGAGAGGGAGCGGTGAAGCAAGGGAGCGCGAGTGTCCCGTAGTGGGGTTGGGGGGATGCGGCGGGTTGTAGTGGGGTTGGGGGGAAGTGGTCCTCCGTTGCTAGGCAACAGATACAAGGCAGCACTAGCGCTCAGCAGCGGGGCATTCAAACTTATGCGAGCAAAGTGTTTATGCACCTGTTGGAGAGTAGGCCTACCTCAAATTGCAACGTAGGCCTAACAATAATTGTAATTTATTGAAATTTGAAATTATCGCGTTGAAATGAATTTTCAACGTTTTAAGCGGGAATTGTAAAATTTATCATTTTATTTTTATATACATAATTAATTAATTAATTTTTTTTGTGGCTCGTTGGTCATGTGGTTAGCCTACCTGCTTCCAATGCAGAAGGTCAGGGTTTGATTCCCGTTAAAGATAGAAGTTTTTTAACTTCTGATTTGGACTTAAGTCCATCAGTTCTTGTCTTAGGAATATGTAAACTGTGACTTTTGAGCCGTCCTAGCAATGAGGCACATAATAAATTTAAAGTTGTTCTGAATCGGACTTGTTGATTCTGGCATTGATCCGCAGGTGTTTGCACTGTCCATACCACTGACTGCTATATTTTCTATTAAAAAATATTGATCTTTGGTTGGTTATCGCTCACTCGTCGATTGCGTCGGGGCCTACAGGGTTGGCTTGGTCTCTTTGGTTTACTGTCCCCCACTGAAAATCAGTTATGTGACTGAGTGGGTACTCTAAATACGTATTTATTTATTTAATGAAAATCATCGATTTCCACACCAGAAAATTGATTTCAAAATCGATGTTGAAATTAATTTCAGACATCGATAAAACATGCTCAGCCTTAATTTTTACGCAGTTCTAAAAGTAGAACAGCTGAGAAGCCTATTTCTGTTGAGGCATTGTCAATTTATTTGTAGGCAGTCACTTACCGGTATTTGAAGTAGTCTGTTGGGAAATGGCCGGGCTCGAGAATTTATCAGGAAAAACGCTACCACCTCGGGAAAAGCAGAGTGAGATCTAACGGCGTGTCGATCGCCCCCCCCCCCCCCAACAATACGATCTTAGTATTTCAGTTCTGGCGACTTATGCAACCTTATATACGTACTTGACCTGGACCACACACTACCCTCTTATCCAGTCAAGCTTGAATTTTGTCGCCCCCAGCCCTTCAGGCTGGGCTTTATGTTCTCTATGCTTTCCCAACCTGTCAACCCTTCTCCAATCTAAACTAAACTAGCCATTTGGCCTTTTCCAAACTAATTGAACAACCAAGTCTTTTGACACCTATCACTTTCCATCTTTCTTCACCTATGGGGTCGAGATGGGCGAGCCTACTCTACACCCTCTGGTGGGTCCGTGTTTCCTTGTTCATTACAAGTGTGACTCCTTGTCCTGCTGGGGGGGCCTAGCAGGTGATGAACCTGTTAGACCCTACTCGTCTTTTCCTTCAACCTCTTCACCTGCAGCCAAGAGCTAATATAGCACGTGTACCTGTGCTATAGCCAAGAGCTTGCAATTTGTAGTCTTGTTTCCTTTCGTTTTCGAATCCCAGTCACAATTAGTAGGGCAGCCTCTCTCGTTGCCACGGGTCTTGGTTCAAATCCAGGGTAAGACATGGTTCTTTTGTCGCCCAAGCACCAGAGTCTAGGAGGGAAGCCCCCTCACTGGTTGTGCTGTGTTGTGACTTTCCACCCTTCCTATCTCTAACCTTTTCTCTTAGTATGAATGAAGAGGCACCCTTGCCCAGCAACAGCAGGAGGGGCAGCTTTTCTCTTGTTGCCAAGGGTCCTGGTTCGAATCCAGGGTAAGTCATGGATTTCTTGTCTCCCGAGCACCAGAGTTGGGAGGGAAGCCCCCTTACTGTCTGTGCTGACTGTGTGCCCAGTATGAATGGTGTGTGAAGTAACCTTGCTGATGATGACAACATGCTTGCAGAATTTACTTCTTGCGTGGCCCTACCACAGGTTTGGTTATGTGTTGTGAGTTTTGGTTGCATGTAGCTAGCTGATTTTTAGTGGCCACCATCCGCCTGAAGAGTCCCAGAAGGACGAAACGCGTCGTGGATTAAGGTAACAACTTTAAATTAGCTACAGTTGTCATCAGCAGGTGAAAAGTTTTGTCGCCCCCAGCCCTTCAGGCTGGGCTTTATGTTCTCTATGCTTTCCCAACCTGTCAACCCTTCTCCAATCTAAACTAAACTAGCCATTTGGCCTTTTCCAAACTAATTGAACAAGCTTGAATTAGCATGTGTATGCATTTATGCCCATGTTGCGTGTTTCTATGCCGCGATTATTTTATTTATATGTGACACAATCGACAACAGGCTCGAGTAGCTGCGGTAGATAAGATAGCGCCACTCTTGCTGGAATAGCAGAATTAGATAACAGTTGCTGCGATGTCTATACATCGTGCCTACCTGTCTCTCCGCCCCCATCTATATTCCACATCGGGACATCGCTACAAGACGCAAGTAATGACTAATGACACATTTGCTTAAACATAAACAGATTTTTGTGCTTGAGCCACCCATAGATTACGTACCCACAGTAGAAATGTGATGACCCCAGGCATCTGCCGTTGAAATCATACTGTGTAAGCTGAGCATATGCATTACTTACATTACTTATTACGAAGTTGTTTGTAATTTATTTCCACTTTTGTATACGTTTATTTTTAAATACTGTTTGATGTTATGTCACAATATACAATACAACCACAATAATAATAATAATAATAATAATAATAATAATAATAATAATAATAATAATTAATAATGTAATGTAATAAGCCTTAGGTTTGTTTGCCTATGTATATTTATTTAGTGTAGCACTGATTTACACTGGTGGTTGAATTCTACACTGACAAGTGTATTGCGTAGTGCTTCATATTGCGCAACTTGAGCATTGAGTCAATGTCCTCCAATCCAATGCCACCCTATGACCGAGCAAACTAACACACTTCCTGCAGCCTTCCATCTTCAAAATCCAGCATAGGCACTACTTAGGAGTAACCTTTGTCGATAAAGTAGGCAGCAATTTTTAACATTACGAATTCCTTGAATTACTTAACCAGTAACCATATTTTTTAGCCTCTAGTCTAATTCGTCAAGTCTAAGTTCCACTATGAATAAATGCGTTGGTTTTGGTCAAGAAGCCCAACGCAGAAGAGCTTACCTTCTCCCCACGCTGCCAGTGGGAGGGTTGGCGCTAGGGAGACCAGGTGGTGGGACTAGATCACTTTCAGAGGCAGAACTTCCAGACTTCATCACAGTTGGGTCCTTCCCGATCTGTTCCGAACCGTTGCTACTGCCACCTGAAACAACAAACATAAGTCCTAGTAGGCTAGTACCATTCAAAAATTGAAGATTATAATGAGATTATATAACTATTTGGAAATGAGGACAAAATATAACTATAACTTTAATAAATAAATTAAAAATACTATGGCTGTGCAGACCGGTTTGAATTTTGGACTTAACTTGGACCTTTGCCACAGTTCAAGCTAAAAAATCCAACACCAAACACAGACCACCCAACAAAAAAGGCGTGGTCACCGCAGGGATGGTACAAGTCAAAACTTGCATTTAAATGCAATGCAATGTTTATAGGCAAGTATTTTAAGGGTATTTAAAATTTAAAATCGTGATCGATAATCGGAGCCATGGAATCAATAATTATATAAAAATATATCGATATCATAACGAGTTACAAACCCTAATCTAAATTGACCCGAGCCTTACTTACCAGACCCACTATGTACTGATTCTGCAGTCGGCTCTCTTGTGTACCCGTAGACCGACGGCTCATTGGTGTAGTTGAATGGCATGGGGGCATATCCTGCGGCGTACGTGCCTGCGTAGGGCATGTGCGATCCGTTCCATGGGATGGACATCGTTGTGCATGGAGGAGGTAGAGGGCCCACTGTGTCACAGTCCGAGGCCAGTTTCAGTGTAGACAAAGCTGAACGACAAACAACTTGTATTAACATCTATTTCTAGGCTAAACCGCTAACATTAGAGATGTTCAACAATATTGATCAATACTACAGTCAAACTTCAATAAGACGTTTCTGAAGGGTCAAGGAAAAAAATGCCGTACCTGTAGGTGAAAACGTAAAATTAAAAATTATTTTAAAAGTTCTAAAATTAACATTCTACAAACATACAGTTAGGCCCAGAAAGGGAGAAAATTACAAATATTTCAACACCATGGTTATTTATATTAGACAGGCCTATAATGTGAAAGCCCACAGGACAGTACAGTAAATAATTAAAACTGTTAACCTTCTTAAGAAGATTCAATATGTTACTCCCGTAGTTACTCTTGCACGCAGCATTCGAAATACATTGCTCAGTTCTACCATCTATGGCCCCTGAATATAGGCTGCCCACTTGACGCTACCAGCTGCCTGCCGTTGATTAACGGCATGGTGTATTCTCTCTCTTTCTCTCACTCCCGGCCAGGCCTCCTGCCATTATCGCTGTGAATCAGGCAGGTGCCAGAGCCTCGAAAACTAATCAAGACAGTGATAAACAGAAGGGGACCACGAAATTATGGCGTCATAAACGTGACAACGTACAACCGGCGGACGCAAGGGGATTATAAATAAAGAGCCATAGTTCTTATGGAATGTTCAGTCAAAAATTCTAATTTCAGCATGAAAACAGTGATAGTATCCTAGCAATGATCATGGAAACAGAGTTTGACTGTATATAATATATATCAATATTGCGGGAAAAACAAGTCAATTTTTCAATATTAGGGATGGGCAAAAAAATCGATATTTCGATATGATATCGATAATTGGAAAAAATTAAATTACCCTGGCTGGTGCATTTGCTGGAGGTGCCGGGTCATAAAACGCGATTGTGAGATCGTAAATAGGTCTATGGTGACACCTTATCAACCCTATTTGGCCAAAATTATGAAAAATAACACTAAAAAAAAAATTGAAAAAATTATTTTTGATTTTTTTTTTTTTTTTAACAATTACATTTTGATGTATCGACATCATATTGAAATTTTTCGTGCGATATCGATAATTGAATGATATGTCATAGCCCAGCCCTACTATATAGGCCTATTCTATAATCTATATATCGAAAATATTGCAAGATAGTAGCTTGATCATTCTCGACGTTGTATATCCCGCTGCGGTCTGCAGTAGGCCTATGCATTTCCACAGTGCATCAGAAAAATATTGCGATATATTGATATTAATTTTGAAATAACAATATTGTGCTACAAGGTCATAAAAATGGTGCCGATATCGATATTGAATAAAATATTGTTGAACATCTCTACTAACAAACATTATTATTCAACAGTCATAAAAAAAAGGTTTTAACCCATTGAGCCACCAGTTGATTTTGTTTATTTTGCCCGTACGGATCCAGTTAAATCCGTATTACGGGGGATGGCTCCCCGCCGCACCCTGCCTACAGGCCGAAATCGCGTGAATGCACAAAATTGAAGGCCTAGGCCTATTGTTTTTAGTTCATATAATTTGCTTTTCTAGTTTATATTCCCGCCAGCCCTAGGCATAACCCTACTTGTGTCATCGTCTTATTTTATCTTGGTTAGAAGTACTCTAAGTCTTCATCCACATCATTATTATCGCTTGCATCATTTGCAAGCTAATCAACAACACTTCCTGAATCTCGCAATATATCACGCTCATTGGAAATTCAGCACAATCGCCTTCAGATTCGCCATCTCGTAACATTCAGGAGCTTTACGTCAGTTTTACGAAGTAAACAACAGCTGAGAAGTCTATTTCTGTTACGGCGCACCGCCTTGACAATTTGTAGGCCTTCATATTATTTTAAGTCGTCTGTGAAATGGCCGTGTTCGAGAATTTATCGGGGAACAAAACTCAACCACGTCGGTAAAAGAGTCAGCCTCCATATAGTGCTGCTATCTGTGTGAGATTGACTGAACTACGTCGGTTTGGTGCGAAAATAAATGATGAACGGAACGGAGACGGAACTGTTCCGTAAGTAAATTTTTGGGCCAGACTCGCATTTCCGGAACCGTTCCGTAAGTCTGCCCCAATGGGTTAACTGAAGTGTTATACACAGTAAGATTTGTTTTTAACAATATTGAACGTCGAGACAATACAAAGATGACAACAGCCTATATTAATTTAACATGAAATTATCAAATATTGATTTTATCTCAATGAGGGATGTGCGGATAGCCGAAATCTCGGTTCGGTTCGAGTATCCGAACCGAAGAGCGGCAAATTTGAACCGAGTTCGGTCCGGTTTCGGATAGTTTGAATTGCGCACGCAAGACACGACTTTTCGCCAGTAGAAGGCTTTCCCACACAACAACTTGAACAGTCAGCCGGGCCAGCTGGATCGAGCGTGCACTTGGGTCGGCGCTTGTCCCACCCACTCCTCTCAGTCGGTTATCCCCACCCGTGCACAGTCAGCTGTGAAGTGGATCGTATGCGCACCGGTGTCCGCGCATGCCCCTCCCCACCTCTCAGCTAGCTACGACCTTGGCTACGACGAGTTACATCGCTGCAACTATCTCTCTCACACTCATACGCTTACGCGCTACCACACAGATGATGGCAACGGCGCTGCACTTTTATAGATATATTATAGTCCCGTTACGTAAATATTTTGTTTTATCATTAATAATAAAGTAATACACGTAACGACTACTATTATTTGGTAATTTTAAAGATATTTGTATGTTTTTACATAGGCCTACATTCATGTATTTGCAATTTATTAAAAGCTAAATCAAGCTATGCCTAGGCTACTTATTATACATTTATTTCAATCCTAAACTATCCTAACCAAAACCGAACCGAAAAATTTAACTAACCGGAACCGAACCGAAATCAAAAATCAGTATTCGCACATCCCTAATCTCAATATTTACCTATAAACTTTAAAAAAAAGTATAATAAACAACAAATTACCACTGCAAAGGTCACCAAAGATGTAGTAGCATTGTTCAGAGAAAGTGATTTTATTGACAGTATGCCTGATGTATCCAGCTTTGAGCATCTGTGAGGCATATTTCCTAGCATCTCTGCGGTCGACAAAACCTTCCACATGGTTGTTTAGCCAGTCTACGACATCACACCCAATGAATGCATTAGGAATAGTGATCTTGAGCCACATCCGATCCCGTATCTCGAGTCCTGAATCAGGCCGAGCCATTGCCCGGACTATCGTTGGCATGTCTGTGTTCACAGAAAGCTGCAAGTCTTCGAAAGGTCCTGAAACAACACACAAATCACATATCATGTCATCGGTTTCCAGTTACAATTTATTAACAGTTTTTGTTAACTTTACTAATGTTTTTGACTAAAATCAAGAAGACATTTTTAATGCAATATATGCTACAGTATTTGCTCATTTGGAGCCACAGTGTCTTAATATAGGTTTTCCTAAAAAAATATATAGGGCTATTTAATTTAAAAAAAAACTAAGGAAGAAAAAACCCTTATACCTTAGAATTGAACCAACATGGGTTTGTCGATTAAATGAATAGACATTTTTTTAAAATTTTTAAAATTCAATTCTTTTAGAAAACTGTCAACTGTTTTTCTTTTGCACAAGTAGGCCTAAATAATGAAAACTGTGAAGATCGTAAGTAGTAACATACTGTCCTGTGTGTCCGTGGAGGTGATAGATGAGCTAGTCGAGGTAAGAGTTGTGACCGAGGGCGGCCGGACCGGGAAAGCTCTCCCCTCGTATAGCGGCAGTATGTGCTACCCAGGCACCTGGATCAATCGGTCGCACCGGCTCCGTACGAGGGATTGTGAAATAGCCTTTCGGGTTGGGGTCCCAGCATTTAGCCACAACAAGCTTGATGGGGCTGAAACCAAGAACCACATTCAGGTTGTGTTGCGACTTCACTTACACAATACTAGTTGCAACAAACAAGTTCAAGAAGCTTTTTGCCTGTCTCTATGATCAGTAGTTTCAACCACTGGGGTTTTCATTTCAACGATACATTCACACATTCAATAGATTAACAATATTAGTTTATGTAGGTAAATAAATGAACGTTTCACTTAACTATATCCAGACACTAATCACATTCAAATAGTCTTTCTGACCCCTATCCACAGTCAACTCAAGATAATGTTACATAGTTCAAACTATGTGACATGTATAGGCCTATGTATGACAGTGTATAACAATGTAAATCACACTGAGAACGCCTAATTCCCTGGTAGAAAAGAAAGTAATCTAGGGTATTAAATAAAAAATAAAATCTGTTTAAAACTAAATATTGATTTCCCAATAGATCTTAAATGTGAGTCAAAACAAATCTCAAACTTGTTGTAAATGAACCTATTCTAGGTACATTCAGAAGTGAACCACATTAATATAACCAACACGTTACATTTTAACAAAACTTTTCTATTATTATTTGACCTACACAAAAGAACAAATTTGAACAATGACTTATGCTCACCCTGGTTTCTGGACGACTTCTCTCAATACACGGACTGCTTCATCATTAGACATGTTCTCAAAGTTAATATCATTCACTTGCAGAATCATGTCTCCTGGTTCAATACGCCCGTCTAAAGCTACCGCTCCCCTATAACAGAAAACATGGCAGCTTTAAAACATAAATTCTTTATACGGCAATAGTATAAGTATCAATTTATCACAATGCACATCCATCTATGGAGATAAATACCTTATTTAAGGCCTGTAGAATTTGAATATACACTCATCATGAGACAGTCCTGGCCTACGTAACATAAATAGGCCAACAATATATGTGCCACACACAAGTTACAAAAGGTTATCTTGCTTGCCAAATTAAACTTTATATTTTCATGTAAATTGTAATATTGAGAAATGTAAAGAATTTGTTTTTCTTAGGCAGGGCCTTTGTAAAAACATTTATTTGAATATACAAAAGTAGCTTTCTACTGAAGGCCTACATAATAATTTGTTTCGAGGCTCACCCTTTCATAATGGAGCCCACATAGATGCCACCGTCGCCTCCCTTGTTGCTCTGACCTACGATGCTGATGCCGAGGAAGTTGACCGTGTCCATGTTGAGTGTGACGGTGATGATGTTGAGCGACATGGTCGAGTCTGTGATGGATGAAAAGCTCGAGGTTCTAGACATGGCTGGCGGGGGTCGGTGCCGTCTTCTCCGCTGGGGGCGTCGCCGAGTGGCTGCCAGGTGTAGGCGGGACACACTGCTGTGGTCTGAACAAACACACAATGGTTGGAGAATAGGCAAACACTTCCATATTTCGAGTCAAGGTCAAATTGGCTTGTTGAAGATACTTTTCTTATTGAAATTAGGAATCCCAAATGACATAACTGGACAGCCATTATTGCTTTGTCTTTCGTCTCACAAAATAGCAGTTATGCAAAGTGTTTTTGAATAACAATAATTGTACTATATCAATGCGATACAATATGCAACGTCATACTATTGCGTTAATTGTACAATATTACTTGGAAGTATGTGTAAATACTAGCGTTGCCGTCGATAATCGAAATACCGATCGATTATCGATATCAGGAATATGATATAATTAGGATTTCAAGATATTTTTTTCGATATCGGCGCAATTTTGCCGATATCGTATTGTGATATCGAAATTTCAAAAGTAATATCGATATCGAATTTTTTCGACCACGAAAATGACGATTTTTCATACGTGATCGTAAATGTTAGTCTTGTGTGCTTGATATTGATGGGATATTAGTTAAGTCATCGAGACTTTCAAGTGAATCTACTTGAAATATGTTTTTTATACCTCATAGAGTCATAATAAATAATGCTTGAACTCGGAGCGTGTAAAGATAACGAGTCGCGTCGTCGATGCTGTCACTACGACGGGAGCAACTTGACTGAAGTCCCATGCAGTGTGCTAGGTGAATCGAGACGTCGAGAGCGTGGTTGGAGGGGAAAGCGCTATCTCTATCTCAATGTAGGAGGTGTGCGCGCATCCGCTAGGCGCTGGCGGGGATAGTAGCGGAGAAGTGAGAGAAGCGTTCCGTTGGAACTGCAGAAATGTGTAGTGCAGACTGCGGCGGGACATTTAACATCGAGAATAATAAAGCTACGAAATCGCGATATTTACGATATGACGGCGGGGTATCGATATCGAAAATAGGCTCAATTTTTCCGCGATATCGATATCGTTGAACATCTCTAATGATAATGGATTCAAGTATTTTGATATGATATGATTATCAATTCAAATAATGACTTCGATGTTTGCACGGTTTGCCGTGCTTAAAAATGCCGCGCTGTCATATCAACCGATTGGTTGTCGGAGTAGCCAATAGCTGCTCAAGTATAACATCACGCCCACCGCCGCCAGTGCGCATGCGCTCGCAGCGCAAAACAAAAACATCGCCCGATCACGATCAGCAGTGGGCTATTCAGTACGGCTCGACATGTTGTGGTGTGAACTTCTCTAGCATCAGTCTGCCCAATTATATTGAATCCGTGATGTTTCTTCCGTCCCAAACAGGACCTTTGCCATTACTTGTGACGACACCCAACAAGATGAGTCAAGTGTGGCAGTTTTTTTATTCAAAGAACGATGACGAGGGGGTCGGGATGAGATAAGGCTGAGCTGGAATGTCGAGGAGATCTCGCTTTCTCTCTCGCTCGCTAGACGCGACCATTGCCGGCGCGTACTGTCGGAACATGTAAAAAGTGACGCCCCATGCAAGTCAAGACGTGTAAAAATAAAGGCTGTGTAATTGAAATTTAGCCCTCAATTTCATTTTTAAACATTCTAATCCTTCATGATCTCTTGTATTAGTATTACAATTTTGCGTTTTTCCTGCTTCCTAGGCTCAATTTGGAATTTGATATGATAATCGGTTTGGGTGTATGATATCGATAGGTAGGGCCCTATATGTATTTCGATATAATTATCGATTCCATGCCTCTGATTATCGATCACGATTTTCACATCGAACGGCAACCCTAGTAAATACATTTGCTACTAAAAACTATTGCAAGAACATATTTTTATGAAAAATACATGTAGATCTTCCTGATTATTAATAAAATAATATGATATTAATTTGTAAGACAAAATAAGAGAATGTGACATGCATAATCATGTCATGTGTCACTCATGGTTCACGCCAAAGTTAAATACCTTGCAAAATCACTCACAACTCAAATTTTTAAGCACATTCACCACATGCGCTCAGCTCTATTTAAGGCAAAGGCTTTTAGGAGATATTTATTTTTTCATATGCAATGAATTTAATTAATACCTACCTTCTAATGCAAAGCTCTAGGCCTAATAAATAGATACTAGATAAATAAATATTGGATTTAGGTCCCAACAATTTCAATGGATTTTGGTTTGGTGGGCCTAGATGTGGTTTTGGGAAATCAAATAATGTATTTAAAAAAATTGGTTCAATGTCTTGATGACAGTATCAAAACAAAACATGCAAACCAAATTGAAAACATACTAATATATAGGGCTGTGCGAGTACTCGAATATTCGAGTACGAGTCGAGTTCACGGCGAGTTCGAACAAATTCGAGTTTCATTTCTTTTGAACTCGAATATTCGAACGTCGGTAAAAACAGCATTTTCATTTACCGACCCGTCAAAAGTTACGTGTTTCTTCCGTTAGATAGCAGCATACGCGGCAAAGTTCGTGATACACGATAGTCGAACTCCTTCTGACGTGAAACTCGTTATGATTGGCCGGCTGAACTTTGCGAGATCCAATTGGAGCTAGTCATACGTCACATGCGAGCGTTGATTGGCTGTTTTTGTGAAATAATTCACGTCTACCGTGTATCACCACTTTTGTGTCCGAGATGTATGTTGACAACAAAAATGGCCACGATTCACGAGGCGAGAGCAGAGCAACCAGATGATTCGTAAAAATTTGCGGCGGACTAGGCTAGGCTTAGGCGTAATTTCTTCTCTAAAGCATAGGCCTAGCATAAAATACAATTTTGAAATATTCATGAGATGGAACACTTGTCACAATGCAGGTAAACATTCAAACAACACTGCGTGACAGTACCATTGACAACAGGTAGGGCCTAGTAGCACAGTACAATTGCTAGTAGGCCTAGCCTAGCCTAGTTGCCAGGATTTCTTCTGGTCAAGATTAGGCCTAGTATATTTTACCGATCTTAGGCCCTAGCTAGGCTTACAAACTCACATTGCCATACCAAAATGCACCCAGCACTAGACCTAGCCTATGGCACCCTTCAAACCAAGGTTAGTTGTAGGCCTAGGCTAGGCCCTAGGTCTCCATAACCAAAAATATTTAACCCAGAAGGTAGGCCTAGGCCTAGGCTTTAAAACTGAAGAATTTGTTTGATAGGCCTAGTAGAAAGTCTGAAATAAAGAATACATTTTCTCAATTTGGAAATAAACTCGATTTAAATATAAATAAAATAAATATCTATAAATAAATAAAAAAATAATTAGGCCCAACATCATTATAAATTGTTTTAAATGAACTCGAATTGAACTCAAAATTGAACTCTAGAAAACCGAACATTTGACTGAACTCGAACTCGTACTCGAACTCGAATGAAATCTCCCGTTCGCACAGCCCTACTAATATACCTATATCAGTGTTTAGGAGGTCTTTGAACACACATTTTGACAAACAGCACTTGGCCTACAGGACAAACTTTAAACATTGGCAAAACATGGTTGAAATACACAAGAAAACAAATGTATATGATATGATATATAACTATATTAGTTTATTGCAATAATTGAATTTGTAAGCTTACATGGTCCGAGGAATTTAGGCGGCTAACTTGAAGCAGGGTCAAGGAAGAATCGACAAGAACGAGGAGACCGAGATCGCTTTAGCGGTACAACACTCAAGATGTGTTCTCGGTTGTCTAGCGTAGAAACTGCTGTTAACTATTTTGCAGTGTTCTCCCCAAGCCAGTCTGCTTCTCGAGAAACATTTCTGCCAATTGCCAATAATCATGCCTCTCTATAACTATAATATCAATCTCCTATGAAAGACAATTTAGTCACCTTATTTTCTAAATGTGGGCAAATATTATTTCTTTGTGTTCTAAAGACACTAGAAGGAACCGGCCACTATGCCCCAGAGGATAATTGGACACGCAATTCCACACAATTATTGTATTATTAATTTAATTTTACAATGTTGTAGCCAACATTATTTAATATTGTGCATATATTTTTAACAATTATTGTTAAAAATATAATGCATATTATCTTCATCCAATTAGAAATACTCTTACAACCACAAAACTCGAAACAAGACTAGACAAATCGAATCTGTGGTCAAAACACTTAAAGGGCCTTTTTCTATTTACCAACATGAAAAAATTGAACCGGCAATGTTTTCCAAATAATGGCACTGTAAATATATCTATGGAGAACACTGCATTTTGTCAAACACAGTTCAAAGTTGAAGCCAGATCAAACTTGGAAACAACTCTCTGTGGGATATACGATAAAAGGATAAATACATGAATAGTACAGGAGAACCGCCAAAGAAAGTTCAAACTAGCAAAATACATAAACAAGAAAATACAAAAACATGCCAAACAAAACAACATTTTAACAAAAAACATAAATAAGAAAATACTAAAACATGCCAAACAAAAACTACATTTAAATTAGGCCTACAGGGGATCTTTCGAACATGTTTTGTTTGCCTAAAATAAAACAAGCAACTGTGTAACTAGTTTTAGATAAACACCGTTATGGCTATAGTTAAAGGTGAGTTGAGATACAGCAACATGCCAGGACAGTTGAGTATAGGCCTACATATTTAATTAAGGTGACTATTATTTTTTACAACTCCCTCGCACCCTTTTACGTTTTACTACAAGGAAAAGTTGTAGGCCCTAAATGTAAACCAACTTCTACCAGTTCCAAGGTTGTTTATACTGTTGTAGAAGTGCCTAAATCAAAACTAATTCAACACATCCTTATCACCTACCGTACTACCACGACTGTAGGCCTACTGCAAAATTACATACCACATACATTTGTTAGTGGAGAATTGAAATCAGTCATGCAGCATTTCATAACACATCTTCATAAACTAACTATTTAAGTGAATATAGGCTGGAAGTAGGGTATATTAAAAAATATCAAGTTCAAAGCAGAATGAAGCCATAATGGAAAGGCGGCCAATACATTAATCCACTACAATTATTTTTTAAATGTCTTCTTCCCATATGCCCACAGTTGGCATTATTCTTGTCATCATGTGTCAAAACTAGGGTTGTCGTTTGATCATCGATATATTGATCGATAATCGATTGCACATGTGCGATTATCGATATTCAAATTCATATCGAGCAGCAACCCTAGTCAAAACGTTGCAACAAATAGGCCGACATATATTCTCAACGCATTTGTCCATACCATAGTATTTACAATGTAGGTAAAATTTGAGTAGTCAAAATAGGGGTGCGGCCATGAATCGATGGTGGCATAAAGTCAAATATACTATATAGGTCTATCCCAGAGAGTATAGTTGATGACGTGTGTATAACATATAATGAGCACCTAGTAGAGAACAGGAAGATTTAAGACTGTCCAGTATCATTTCTCTCTAAATGCTTGGTTCACTGGCAATTTTTTAATCTGTGCTCAAATTTATGAAATCTTTATACAGTAGGGCAGGGCTGCCACTGACATTTTTCAAATCTGGTTGAAGGACGTAAAATATCCGCAAATAAGACTAAAAATCCGTTGATCCGTTGTTGATCCGTTTTGCACCCTAAATATCCATAAAAACGGCAGCCCTGCAGTAGGGTGGTATGTAAATTTTATTTATAAAATCCGACACAGATCGAGTTGAGGAAGTCATACCATTAGAGTAGGTCAATATAATGCAATATGGAATGCATCGGCAGATGGCATCCAGATACAAACACAAGCTCAAGGTGCATGCCTCGTCACTCGAGCTAGAAGACAACTCGCACTAGAGCTAGCCACTGGAGCCACTGTGTTGCCAATTACGGTACTATCGAATGATCTTAAGTCTTCTTCTTCTTCTTATGCCAGCAATTGACCTATTTGGCCATCATGCGTTTCCGTGTTTCCCAGTAGAGATAGGATTCTCCTTCTGCCTCCTCCATATCTTTTGGCATTGCGTCTCTTATTTCTTGAAGTACCGGGCATCTACGTAGGTGCTCCCTGGCATGCTGTTCTGTAGCACATAGTGTACATGTGCTTGAGTCAGTTATCCCTAGTTTATGAAGGTGTGTAGCTAGCAGGTCATGACCGGTTTCCAATCTGAATTGTGCCGTCTCAGTCTGCCGATTTCTCCACTTCGTTTTTTTTTGTGACTGCTCCTTGCCACTGTTTGCCTTTACTTGCCTTCTCCCATACCATTTGATGTTGTTTTTCACTGCCGTGTTCACATGAGATTTGACGGCATTGAAGGATAGGGGCTTCTTGTTCTGCTTCATCCTCAACCCTTGAAAATTGTGTAACAAATCAACTCGCACCCGTCTTTTAGTACTCGCTCCTAGCGGGAAGGTACTTTCGGCGGAAGGCACGGGGGTTTGGGGGGCGGAGCCCCCCAACAATAGCGGCGCAGGCGAAAAATTTTGAGGTCAGGTTTTATTAAAGAGCGTTTGGTGCGTTTTAGGATAACATAGCGGGCTTAATTCAGTACTGAAAAACTTCAGTATTTATACCGTGAAAACTCGTAAACCACTTGCAGATAAGATAAGATAAGAACACTGATGGTACAAATCATATGCGCCGCATCAACAAAATGCCCAATGACTTATGTTCGCGATCGCGTCTTACAATAATGTGTCTGGCTGTTTACTAAGGATGACGAAACCCGACTTTTTTACGACCCGGGTACCCGTCCACATTACCCGCGGGTTACCCGGGTAGTAAAACAAAAAAATCGTGTGGGGTGTCTAATGAACTGTGAAGAAACGCGCTCATCAATTATCGTAATATCTCAGACGTAATGCTGTTCTATAAACAATGACGTGCCGATGAAGTAGTATTTCATAATCACGAAAGAGGAACAGCAGCGGGCCGTTAAGATAACACTCACTGTTCGGTTGCATCTGCTTTATAACTTGTCACAGTCAAGTCAAGGTCACGACTCACGATGCGTTGGCTCGGGGCGCGGGAAGGGGGGGACTGGAGCCCGAACGAACGAGAGTAAACAAGATAAGGAAAGATTTATCACCATGGGTGATAGCTTTTAAGTTTTGACTTCTAGCAGATTGAAAACAGAAGTGATGTTGTGGTAATTATTTACGCGGTATAATCTCTGGAAGATCGCACAAGTGGTTAGGCAGGAGGGGGGGGGGGGGGGGGGCATACTCAGCACACTGCCACAAGTCGGCGGCATGAATCGGCGCTCGATTCAAATTCTCGCAAAAACGATATTTTATTAGTTTGGAAAAGGCCAAATGAATCACGTCCATAAAAGTTACTCGCAAGAGCCAAATTGTCACTCGCATAATGCGAGCGTGCGAGTGGGATTTTCAAGGTTGTTCATCCTGCTCCCCTCTTTCGCGAGTCTGTCTGCTTCTTCGTTCCCTTGTATGTTACAGTGTGCTGGCACCCACTGTAAGGTCACCTGTTTTTTCCTGTTTACCAGCCAGACCAGTAGTCTTTTACACTCCAACGTCTCACTGTCTCTCATGTCCTTACTCACAATGGCCTGTATGGCTGCTTTGGAGTCTGTGAGAATGACTGCTTTTGGTATTTGCTGTTCCTTTATTTTAGTAAGTGCTACTTTGATTGCCTTGATTTCTCCGTCATAACTGCTTCCATTACGTCCTGCTGGCAATGCTTGCTGGAATGCATTGCAGTATACCCCAGCCCCTGCTTTTCCCTCCCCTGGGGTAGCAGACCCGTCTGTATATACAAGTACCCATTCTGGGTGTGGGTAGTGCTTCGCTATATGAGCAACTGTCAGACATTGAAGTTCATCCTCATATAATCCGCCTTTTTCATCTCAATTCCTTCCACCGTTAGCTCATGTTGGACTTCCAGTACAGCGACCCTCATATCAGGTGTAGGAAGCTCCATTCGATCTCGTAAATCCACCTTACCCAAAATTTGCTTCTTTAGTTGCTTCGCTGCTGTGATAAATGTAGTTTGTGTCTTCAGCCTCTCTACCGGCTCTCTGTCCCATTCCTCTTCGTCAAGTCTCAGAAGTTTCTCATGTAGGCATATCGCTGCCTTGCTTCTCCTAGCACTTAATGGTGGGACAGTCACCAGCATTTCCATTGCAACAACAGGGGTAGACTTTGTAGCACCTGTAGCTATGCGTAGGGCCTGGTTTTGTACCCTATCTAACTTGAGGACGTGACTGTTAGGTGCTGTGATGAGAACTGCATTACCATATTCCAGCACTGGCCGTACATATGTCTTATACGTTGTTGCTAGTACATCGGTCGATGCTCCCCAATCCACTCCTGCCACTCGTTTCATGAAGGTTAGTCTTTTCTTCCCTGCTTTACTCATTTTTTCAATTTGTGAACTTCCTGTCATTTTTGAGTCCAGTGTCATGCCCAAGTAGACTGCGTTTTCTTCCCGACGTATGGTCTTAGTGCCGTAATCCAGTTTGAATTCCGGGGTCGTGTGTGCCATAGTGTAATAGTCATAGACTGTCTTGATTTCGTTCACCGTCATTCCGTCTCTCTCCGTCCATTCCTGCAGCGCTTTTAATGCCTTATTCATCTCTCTCTCCATGTACTTTGCATCTCCGCTTGAGACCCACAGCACCACGTCATCTGCATACAGCTTAACTTGTACATCGCTTCTTTCCTGGATATACATCGCAAGGTCATTTATGTATATTAAAAATAGCGTAGGGCTCAGCACAGCTCCTTGCGGTACCCCGCTCCTTGTTTGCCTGTATCGTGATACCTTGTCATTATATTTTACTCTTATAAAACGTTGGCTCAGGAAGATCTTCACCCATCTATACAGATTCTTTGGGTCTTCCATAGCTTCCATTTTCTGTAATAGACGCTTCCTGTCCACTATGTCAAAGGCTGTTTTAAAATCTACATACACTGCCAGTGTAGAGTGTTTTTTGTTAAAACCTTCTTTCACTTCTTGCATGATGTACGCAATTTGGTCCACGGTGCCACGATGAGATCTAAATCCAGCTTGATGTGGGGTGAGGCGACTTTCTGCCTCCAGGTAACTTCTCAGTCGTAGATTTACCATGTGCTCCATCACCTTGGCTATCATACTGGTTAGGGAGATTGGTCTATAGCTATCTATCTTGCTGGCATCCTTACCTTTCTTTAAAATAGGGATTACCTGGGATGTCTCCTTCCCATGTGCAATTGCATAAGTTCTGTAGATGTTCTCTGCCACTCTTCCCCAGCTGTTTTAAAAATTCTGGGTGAATCCCATCCGGACCTGGTGCTTTTTTATTTTTTAGTTTCTTGATGGCCTCATTCAATTCGGCCACCACAAATAGGCCGTTATATGGGTCTAGTTCATCACTCGCATATTTGCTGTTGTCAATTTTGATATGTCCTAATTTCTGGTTGTTGCTTTGCTGTGCGATATTCTTACAGAAGGCTTCCGCTTTTGCTTTGTCTCCAATTAAATTCTTATTCCCCTGAATAAGTGGTTTATTTTCCACTTGCTTCTTATCCTTGTTGCACAGCTTAGCGAAGAATGTGTGAGCTTTCGCTCCATCTTTCCTGTAGTCGATGTTGCTGACGTACTGATGTAGGGCTTCTCTCTTGCTCTCTCTCAGCTTTTCCTTAAAAACCTGCGTTGCTTTCTTGAGCACTTCCATCGCCTCTGGGGTTTGTAGCATCTCTGCATCCCTTCGCGCCTTATTTCTCTCCTCCATAAGTACTACACTCAATCCAACTTGCATAGTACAAGCTAGGCGATATAACAAGCAAATACTTGGCATGTTGTTTAAATTTGGGCTACAAATGAAGGATGGTTTTCAGATTCAAAGATATATTTTCTCCCCGGTTAGTCTGCGTGATTCTTTTTCACGCCTTATGTAACTCAAGACCAGTAGAGATTCACATTGGATTGTGCTCGCATCTGTCCAGAATAACACGTTAGCAACGGCTGTTGTGCCAATAACAAGTGAACAACTAAAACATGCTGTGGCTGTTGGTTTCAAATGAAATAAGGAAACGGGAATACTTGGAAATTGCTTGCGTTGAGTTGAGTACCCATAAGACTCGAGTTTTTGAGTACTCGCACATTCCTACTAGTTATTGATGACTTAACATTTTACACAGAATTATTTTCTTCCACCGCTTATACAGTAAAGCTGAGTAACCTGTTTTTGCACACGATTCCCTACGTTTGAGAGATTCTGCAGGCGGTCCACAGCTGGTACCAATTGCTGGAGTTAAAATAGTGAGGAAACACACCACATTCACACCGCTACCTACTTGAGGCTCAACAACAGGTCTCCTGGTGGCACATGCGGTACAAAGCGTTTCAAAATCTAGACAATCGGAATTAAGCAATTTAAAAGAACCACCATAAATGTTTATTTTTTCTACACAAGCAAGTGATATAGATAGATTACCAATCAAATGTAACAAGAGTTAAACAATACAATCTACAGGCACTGTCATGATTGATGAGCTATAGTAATTAGTTACCTGTCCCCATAGTCTGCCGGTCAACAGAAAGGTTAGTTGCTCTTCCTGTGGTGGTTGTAATTCTGGAGGAGGCATCATCTTCCGACTCCAGGAAGCTCGTAGTTTCAAGGTCTGAACTGAGCATTGAAGACTCGTAGCCATGTGGCAGTCCTTCACGGTGCTTTGAGTGACCATTCAAGCCCACGCCTTACAACACAAGACAAAGAGTTTTAATCTGAGTTTATAGGTGAACCTATAGCCCATCAAGTGTGTGTATCCATTTAATGTCCGGCTAATAAATAAATTCCGTAATCTGTATATCTCTAGTTGCAAGCTAGTAGCTACCAGTATCTACTTTCCAAGTTGAGCATGCGGTTAATTATAGTTTATTAACAATCCTTTGTTGTCTTGTTATATATTTCATAGAAGGACAAGGGATAAATCCACATCATGTACTTTCAGTATAGCCTACAGTATGCATACACTATAGAGCAAGGTCCTTTCAGTATAGTAAAACTTACGTAATCTGGACAAAATGAATTTAAAAAATGCTGCAAAACAGGCAAGATGTTGTTACAGATATCTTATGGCCCGGGATATGACAGTGTTCTGTATCTTTGCTAACAATAAGCCATCTTGTTGGAAAACTAGTATCTAATCATAAAAATGCCCATCTTCTGGGTTGGGTCAGTAGAATATGCAATGTAGAATATTACAAATTATTACATATTCTACACGTAAAATATTAAATTTGCACGTTCTGTTAAATAGCCTAAGTGATTTGATGATGATTTTAGTATTTTTTAAATTTTTGTCTGACTGATTTTCTTTAACAAATAATTATAGTTAGGGCCTACAGTAGTCTTAACATAAATGAGATAGGTCAAAGCAAATCAAGCCACACCTCACAATTCCTTGATGGATTTACACAATGTAGAGCCTACAGGTACTAATACCTACCGGGTAGAATTAATCTGACTGGTGAGGAAATAAATCAAGCTAATATCATGAATTGGTTAATGGCTTAATAGTTAATAGCCTCTGACTGGCCATTGTCTTTGTGGAGGCAAATTTGAATATAAAAAATAATAACAGGGGCCTACCTTGTATATCAATTTAAAGTCTAGGCCCTATGCACTCCTTCGATTGGAACACGCAGCTGGATTAATTTGGTGGAACACATTGGTGGAGCAATTTTTCATTATTATTTGTTAACTATAGGGCCTAAGCTAAATCATCAAATAAAAATATGAAATATAAAAGGAAGGCCTAATTAAGATGTTGAGTATGTTTAGCCTAGATACCACTCTGAAGTTTGAAATACATTCATCATATTTTCCCTTCTAGTAAATCAATTTTAACAATAAATTTAATATTCTACATATTCTACATCATCGACATATTCTACACTTTTTTCTACGCGTAGGCTATATCAAAAAATAATAAGGGGTGTGCAAATCCAAATTTTAATTTCCAATCCGAATCCCAAGCAAAAAGATTCGCAAATCCGAATCCTAAATTGGTTTCTCACATGGAACGAACAACATAAAGAAATGCCATAATTTCATGGTACCGTGCAGTTTTACATTGTTTTTTACCACGTTTTCGAGACTCCATGACATCTTCAGTCAATAGAACAATGGTCAAACTAATCTCCCACCAGAGCGCAGATCGATCGGGGTTTGGTCACAGTTGTCTTTACATAGATAAAATAGGAATTTGGAAAATGGGGGTGCATCATTGATGTGGTGGGTGACAAGAGTTTCCACCAGAGTGTAGAACGGTTGACGTTTGGTCACCGCCATGTGTAAGTTCCACTGCAACCACAATGTAAACAGTCCTGTGACCAAACCCCGATCATGCGATCCTGGCGGAGAATCCGTCAACAACACTTCATCCATCCAGCCTATTCTGAATGCGAAGTATTTATCTCGCGCGGTAGGCCTATCTTTATCTTTTGGCATTGTTCTAAAACTCCTTGCTGTTATTTAAGAGCACATTAGTAGGCCCAAACATAATGTTTATTGTATCTGCTGGCCTTTTCATAGACCCGCACTTATTACGTACGAGTTCGGAGATGGGCATCATTCAAGTAATAAATACGCCTCGCCACGTGAAGCGAGACTGACGTAAACACAACGCTCGCATGTCTTCCAAACCGGCAGCCGGTTAGGGCTCGCGTGAGTGAGAGAGACAGAGAACGCTGTGCCGTACGGTTGTGCAACGCCTACAGCCTACCAGCATCATCCAAGAGAGAGAGAAGAGCACACTGTTGTTTTTCAAATGCTAAGTGCGGGAAAAACATCGCGTTTTCTTGAACAACAAGACGCGAACGGAAATTCTTCGTTTACGTACGCGGCGGCCATGTTGTCACGTGATCTATTGCAATTGCAAACTATAAATCGATCTATCGATATATTTGCGAGTTTCTCGGGTTTGGCGCTGAATTCAAATTCTTTCGAATACTTTGAATTTTTACGATTTCGGATTCGAACGATAAATTGAATTTGAATATTAAAAGATTTGATTTGGATTCGATAATTTCGAAGCTTCGCACACCCCTAAAAATAATATTCTATGCTTAATGACCCAACCCTGCCTTTTTTAATTTTTGAATTCTTACAACTAGGCCCTACTCATGGTGGCATTGGGTCAAGAGTGTTTGCAAAGTAGGAAAGACAAAAGATGGGCAAAGGTAAACATTGTCAAAGATTGCAGCTGAAAGGTAGTTTTTACAGTTCTTATGCAATGTACAGAAACAAATTCTGAGTTTTTCAAATGGAATTTTCCAGGCCTGTGCATTTAGTGAATTTGTAGGCCTATTAGTCTGAATGAAAAAAATTGCTTACAAAAAGTTAGAATTTTGAATATAAAATAAAATGTCTTGTGAACTAAGCCTACGAATATTCTCAAATAGGCCTACTGACATGAAATTGATAACGGCATGGACGCTTTAAAAATTAGGGACATATTCGAAGACTCTTTTTAAAAAAAATATTGGGTCCCAAATATTGGGTCCCTTCATAGGCTACAGTTAACAAAAAAGACAATTTTTGTTTATTTCATCATATCTTGAATACATAGTTGGTAGGTATTTGAATTTTGAAAAGAATACAGTAGTAGAGGGCTAGTGAACATATTTTCGCAAATAACAACGATTTTGAATATTCACACAGGCCTAGTGTTTTTAGTTAGGTACTCCAAGCTACTAATAAAAAGGCCTACTATATTGTTTTGCCAACACTGCAAGTTTACTTGATCATTTTCTTTACATCTTCAATGCTCACATGTAGTAAGATGTTGAAAAGCTAAGAGAACTGCTGAAGCAAGCGGAGGAAACTTGATCCATTTCTGATATTTACGACTGAGCGGTAGTCAATACACTTTTCATATTTCACAGGAACATAAGGTATCCTACTTTACTACTACCGGTACTAGTTTCTTTATGCTGTTCTACTCTCTAGCTCACAAGTTGAGTGACTTTTTATAGGTTGTGAGCCCACTTTTCTTTCTTCACTTATCCGTTATTATTACCCGTAAAAAGAATCCAAAGAAACATAAACACCAGATGAATTATAGCAGGGACCTCTACAGGCATGTCGATCAGGCTTAAAAGCATTTAAACGTGTTTTTAGATGTTCAAAAATCACTTAACTATCAAAAAATATTTTTCTATGCCGAAATGCGTTCGGTGGCTTGGGCTTCACCTCCCACCTCTGACTTACCCGCGCGAGTAGTATTTTTTTTCCTGGCTTGCGAGTTACTCTCGACGTGATTCTATGAAGGTTGGCCTATGGTACACTTGCCTGATAATGTCATCAGCAATGCTGGCATGTCATTATGACTTTTATATAGGCCTAAGTAAATGATTTAGAACTAGAAGGCTACCATAAATAAATACTGTACATAAATCTGAGTGTCCTAGCATGCTTCTTGACATTTTTTGTGGGATGCAGCACCAACAAACATTCCACATATATAATGCATACTAGTTAATTCATCTTCAAACCAACCTGTGTGTTGAAGGCCTAATCTTCGTGCATCTATTTCCATCACAACTAGGCTTCGACTAATTTAATAAAACACTTTATACTAGGGTTGCCGTTTGATAATCGATATATCGATCGATACGATTATTTCCCGAAACGATCGATAATCGATTCAGTCTTCCAGAATAGCTCGCCCGCCCGAAATTTTGTAATTTACCGCCCGCTCTGCAGAACTTCATAAAATAGTACCAGTCAAAGACATTAATCACTTTATTCTGTGAAAAGTGCGTACACTGCGAGATCTACAACACGCGTAAGGCATGAAGTACGAAGCGCCTGCACTGCTGCAGTATAGGCTACCAGCATGACGCATGTGTGTTACGGGCCGGCTCGGCTCAAGCGGCTGCACTCCCGCGCCGATCAGGCACAGATTGCTCAACCTCAGCGCGTCACACTCACAGCCAATTATTGTAGTACATCATTCAAGGTCAACTAGTATTTTATCGAGATGCATTCCTCCCCACTCCACGCCAACTTGGTATCGCTTTACTTCATTCCATAGTGCTACGATAATTTTTTTTTATCAGTTCTCTCACATCAATATTATGTCGTCTTCCAAACTAATGTCCAACATTATTCATCTCGTCGCGTAATAAATATCGGAGCATTGAATAGTTAAACTGATTATATCTCGTAAATGAATGAACAACAATCACAACAAAAGCTGAAATGAAACTTCACAGAACCACCATTTCCAAGAAGAACGACCTTCACAAAGACAACACTCAAGCCGGGTAACGTCTGTCTATTCCACGTAGCGCGCTTTCGTCAGGCCAGTCAGACGCGTGGGGGGGGGGGGGGGCTCGTGAAAGACGTTGCTACCGTAGCGTGGAAAAACCCTGTTTTGAGCAAATAAAAGGAACAAAAGAATGCACTCGCAAAAGGTCCACGGTCCGTGTCGGTATGCGAGCAAGTTTAGGCCTAATTTTTATTCGATTCGATCGCTATTTTTTAAAATCAATTATCGCGATCAATAATCGATTTAACTGGTCCGATTATCGATACCGAAATTCTATCGAACGGCAACCCTACTTTATACACTTAAGTTTGATCTGCTTTGTGTGAAACATGAAATAATTGTAGATTTTACTCACCATTGTATTTATTATATTTGTTGGCGTGATGTCTAGCTTGTCCTTTATGACCTAAAATAATTTCATTTATATTAAGTGCAAATTAAAACAAAGCAATTAAATCAAAATATTTTGAATAATAATAATAATAACAAAAACCAACAAGAAAATAGAAAGCACTCAAGCGGCAATCACTGATCAATTAAAAAATAGTTCAATAACATGACCAATGCAATGGTATTTCAGGTTGTTTAGATAAGAGAATGAACTGACCCTGTCTGGAACTGATGATAGATTCTGTTTCCGTGCATGTTGTTTCCTCTGGGTTAGGTCGGCCTACGTGGATGGGATTTATAACGCTGGAAGAAGAAATATATAATTAAAGAAGAATAATTAAATTCATTAGGCCCCTTCCTGCATTACCATTTAGTTAACACATTTAGGTAGGGCCTACAGTAGGCCTACCATCAACTTTTTTGGATATACTAGGTAAATTTTACATCCCTAACAATTTAGCTATACAGATACCGTTACTGACAATGTCAATAGGTAATGCCAGCATAAACATTTAGGGCCTAGTCAAGTTGATGAATGTGCTATTTCTGTCTATTTAGATTTGACTTTTCCGGTAAAACATAATCCTGCATTTTTTAATTTAAGTTTTGTTGAATGGGACCATTAATATTTTTTAGTTACAATTATATTTTATATGTAGGCCTACCATAGTAAAGTACCAAAGTACCATAGTAGTTGTCCACTATGGTTAAAGCAATTAGAAATGTCAACGTGCACCTGTAAGCCACTCGTAACGTTTTCAATTTTTCAATAGCCGTAACTTGGTATTACCCGGTTGACATGAAGAGGTTACTGCTGGCTGTTGAGACTGACTGAATGAACAGTATAAAACACAACTTTTTACCTACTGCTGCTGACAGCATTGTACTTTTAAAGTTAGGTACACATGGTATGTTCATTCTGGACGTTTTTCGTTCTTTTGTGACTCGTCAGGCAGATGATGGTCTCCATTAGACTAGGGGCTACTATTAGGATGCATTTCCTTTTTCAAATTAATTTAAACAAGTGAGGATACCAGTAGGTAGGTAGGCTAATGGTCCGATTGGATTTATCCACCACAAGTGTTTTGTATCTCACTAGTGCAGATGATGGGACTGCACAGCAATATCCTGCCCAGTGGGACCCACCATACATGAACAGTAATGAAAAAGCATGAGACAACTTACTGTGGTTCCCCAGGCCGATCAATAGGAACTTTTAAATCTGATTGTGTAGCACTCTCAGTACATTGTGAGGTACCATCAGAGACATTGCTGCCTTCTGCGGACACCAACTGAAAATAAAGCAAAGCATACATGTAGCTACTATTAACATTTCAATCCATACAGACTAAAACACAGGCTCAACTCGACTTACCCAAGAAACAACCCGGCCATTAAAACAAGGTAAATGAGCATCATCATCTACGATCTCTTCTTTAACAACTCTGGAAAATAAAAATAAATATGTTATAGATAGGATGGTTGGATGACATGCTATCAGAACATAACCTTACCCCTCATTTGGTTAAAAAGTCCGAACTTGATCATTACCCTAATTTTTTTCGGACGATTTCCACAACATATTGATAAACGTAGGGCTGCCCATGTGTGCTTTATTGACAACTATGCAAAGATTCATATACGTTGGATGCTTCCTAGCCGAATGTATAGTTATTTGCCAATTGCCAAATATGTCCCATTCCCTCTAAATTATTCGAGAGTGGTTGAGAGATCATGGGAAACTGTATAGTAGGCTAGTGTTAGCCTGTCCAATACCCGGAGAAAAAAGGTCCGTTGGAGCGCTAGTGAGCCATCAGCTGTTTAGCAAGATGGCTGGGGACCCAATCTTGAAACCTACCTTTTCAGTTGAATACGTTCAGTTAGTCTACATAGAGTAATTGAAAATGATTTACAACTATAGGTAGATATCTTGTGGTTTAAATCAAGATGAAACAAAATTAACATCTATAAAGAATTAGTGATTACCGGTAGGCCTACATATATTTTACGTCCTTCCTACATAGGCCACTGCATTTCAAATGACTAGGGCCTATGGATTGTTTAGCCTACATTGCAGAGTATAAAAACGAAGGGCCGCAATTACTAATCCTTTTAAAATAACCTTGTTGTATGCTAAAGCAAGCGTGCACTAGTAATTTGACCATTATATTGATGGCCTAAACTGGCGTTAAACTGAGACAGCGTGGAAATTTTACGCCTAGCTGATGGGCCTACTACTTAGCCAGTTTCAACCATCCCTAGGTGTCAAGTTCGACTCATTAAAAGCAAGGGCTAGAAGAAAACTGATATTTTTTGTCACTAAAATATACATTTAAAAAACAGTTACTAATCAGTCTGTAACCCAAAACTATCAATTTATATAATAAATGGTTTCCAGGCAACAGCTGTGTTGTCTAGGCATGTTTATCTCACTTTACAGCCAAGTCGCCTAGCTGATGCATGCAAAACTCGTAACTAAAATACTAATATTCCGAACAGACTTAATTTTGAATGTAGGGTACCGGTACCGTAGGCCCTATTTATTTCATCTTATAATTAATGTTACCAAACCCATTCGAGCTTCCAATACTATTTAATGTAGAGAGCCTACTCGAAATAATAAACACGTAGGCCTACTTGACAGCGCACCAAAGCAAATCTGGGTCTAAAAATCTCGCGTGAACGGCAGACAAGATAGGCATTTAAATGTGCAAAACGAAGGGCGATAGGGTTGATTCAATTTTTCAAACACCTGGTGATATCTGCTAAAAACCAAACACAGGCATAATGGGTAATGTAGGGTAGGCCCTAATCAGCTAGATAAAATAATGTCCTAAATATTCGCTTCATTCAAGAACCTGTCAACATTCACTGTCGAGACCCAAAAGCTAAGTTTAGATGATGCCTTTCAGTTTCAGGTAGGGCTAGTATTGTATGAGTAGCCTACATGGTTGAAATGGATGGACAATGACTTGTAATATAGCTACCGTACACCAGACACATATATTACAAGGGGTCCCCATTACGTAAGAAAAGAAAGAGAGAGGACGTACCTAGGGATGTAAACCGGATATATTTCCAGAGATTTTCCAAAAAATTATTTCTCAGAAAATTTCCGGAAAAGTTTTCCCGGATTTTTTCAAAGAGGCAGTGCACTTTTTGTCTTGGGGGCATTTAGCTCAAAATATTGGTAGATTAGTGCAAAATTTGTTACGGTACAAAAATCTTGTTACTAAAAACATCAGAAAATTTCTGCTCTTTCATATGACATTCTTAAAAAAATATTTTTAATCTAGTTGTAACTTTGAACCTCAGGGGCCAGGGCTATCCCATATTAGGCCTATCTACCAATTCTCCATATTGAGGTTTTTATACACCCTTTAGAGAGCCCTGGAGCCATGCATTTTTTCCCCAAGAAATTGCCCCCCCCCCCCCACAAAAAAAAAAAATCCGGAAATTTTACATCAAAGACTATTTCATATTGTGGCTTTGTTTTGGGTCTCCGTGTTGGGGGTTTAGTGTGTAGAGAATGGGTAGGGGGAGGGTCCAACTGGAGCCCGTTTGCTGGCATTCCTGACAGACCGTAGTGTGCACGCTTTTGTTGTAGGTGGGTTTGTGCTTATTGTCAGTATTTTTTGTGCCATTTTTTGGATATTTTGAGTCAAAACTCACATACATTTTGGGGTGGGGAATAAATAAAGTAGGCCCTAGATCAACCGCCGTGTAACCTTCACTTTTACCAAAAATGGTTGTTATAGGTCTAGGTCATTTCTTTTGTATGGACAATAAGCAATAAATATTGAATCCTGTATTACAATACCGGATGCGTACCGTGGATCATTTTGTAGGTAACTTTATACAGGCAACATTTTTTGCATAGGCCTAAATAATCAAGTTATTTAGGTAGCCCTAGTGGATTAGAAGGTGGTCAGGTGGTTTAAATGAAATATAACAATATAACGTAAGGTACCAGAAGGGTAAACTAGAGTAGGCCTAGGCAAAAGGTCTACCAAAAGTAAATTGTGTTGTTAAATATTGGGCCATTGGCCAATCATATAAGGCCTAGGCATATATATATACATACACCATAGCCCTACTGTTAACTGAATCTAATGAAATGGCTAGACCTAACTGAGCCAACAAATAAATACATAGGCCCTAGGTCCCCCCCTAAGATTTAATCTAAATGTAGGCCTACTACCTAGGCCTTAATATTGGGCCTACAGAACTGAGAAATTGTCTTCCAAAATGTTCCAAGATCCAATATTTTTGTGAGGCCTCACGGCTCACCTGATTGGCCAACAAGTATAAAATGGGTAGGCTAATTGATTGTTCAGGAGAGCGTCTCGAACCTAAATCTAGGACTGCAAATTAGTGAAAATGCCTCCCCGGGTAGGCCTACATGTCGATCTTACGGTCGGGTACCCGAAATTAAGAAATTTTTATTTTCAAAAATAGGCCTCTAGGCAAGTGAAAATAAATCGAAGGGTACTACTATCGGTAGCGTCATTCACTCGAGCTAAACGCCAACGAAAACAATTAATGTCGAATCGCTTACTGCTGCCGCTGCGCGCTAAGAAGTGAAAGGCTAACTGGCGGCGGTGGTAATCTAGCGGAAATCATGAGACAAAAACAGTCAAACGAGTACCTACCCGGTGGCTTATTTCATTACCCGGGTTATTAGCGTTTGGCAATGGGCGAGTTGCGCGAAAAGCGTTTGGTTAGATTATTAGTCTATGCTACGTTTTACCAAATTTATATCAAAAGGAAGATTTGTAACCTAACGCATGACCCCCCTAACCTCCTACAACAACAAAAAAACAGGGAAAAGGATGTGACGGGAGGCTATAGGACCTACTAGAGTTTTTAAGCAATTATGAGTTATTGCTTCTGTAGGGGCAATTGCATATAATATCAATTTCTACAAATGCATTTTAAAATGTTTAGAATGGCTTTTCAAGATATCGAACAACAAGGAAGTGTACTATCACCACTAAAATTCCTTTCAGTTCGGCTCGTCAGCGCCTGAGGCTACGTTAACCTAGAGAACCTCCCTTAGAAACCGGTTTGAGTGCAGACAAGCCGAACTGAAAGCCACTGTAGTGTTCATTATTGTCATGGACGAAATCACTAGAAAAGTTGTAGAGAGAATTGGAGAAGAATGTATGAAAATGATGTTATTTGCAGACGATCTTTTGGTGTGGGGAGAGGATAAAGAGAAGGTGTAATCTCAACTGATGTGTGGAGACTGGAGTGTGGTGGTAGGAGAATATGGTCTGGTGTTTGGAAGTGGCAAGAGTGAAACAATGCTAATGACACAAGATAAAACGAAGAATGTCAGGATTCTACTAGAAGGACAGATTTTAAAGCAAGTGGAGATTTCTAAGTAAGTGGGGAGTATAGTATCATGCGATGGAAGGATTCAACCAGAGATAGGAAGAAGGACGCAGAAAGCTGTTGGGTTATTCCAATGTATCCAAGACCTCATATGGAACAGAGAAGTACCAAAGAAGTGCAAGGTTACCATACCAATACTGACATATGCGGCAGAGACTTGGAATATGTTGACAGTGGATAAGAGCCTTGTGCAGGCTGTAGATCTATATGAAGTTTTTGAGAAGCAGAATTGAAGGTAAGACTAGATGGGACGGAATACGGAATGAGGATATCCGAGATCAAGTAGGCGTGAGGAATTTAATGGAGTGAATTGGAGAGAGAAGATTAAAGTGATTCGGACATGTCAAAAGGATGGAAAGAGAGAGATTACCGAGAAGGATTAGGCCTATGGAATTGGAAATGGAAAAACCACAACAACAATGGCAGAATAGTGTGAGAAAAGATGTGGAACAGCAAGAAGGAGACTGGAATGTGGTGGAAGGAGAGGAGTGGTGGCAGGACAGAAGAAGATGGAGGCCTGTCCTGCCTTCAATGCCGACCCAACGCAGAGTTGGACGTGGCAACAGATAATGATGATGATGAGAATAGGCGTATTACCACACAATTAACTTATTAAACAATTCCACATTATAACACATCACCAAAATTGAAATTTAACTGTCACTTAAGTAAACACTCCTAAAGGCCTAAAGGATTTTCAACTGAAGGAGTTTTGCCAAAAGTACAAAAAGTGGGGCAATTGGCCGCGCCCAACGTGGGATTTAGGCTACACAGCGAATATTAACGTCCAGTGACACCTTAAGACGGTTGGCTAAGCTCAAGAAAACCAGGCTTTGATGTAGAAGGCAGAGGTAAAGTCAGGATCACTTGGAAGCTCTATCATTTGTCCTATTGGGTTGTGGTTTGCACCAAAATGTTAAGTAAGAATGTGTAATAGTATCAAGGCACATTTTCCAAATACTGCTCACTTTTCATATTAGCTGACCGTAAATATGATACCAAACTGTTAATTTGTAGTAATTTCCCAATTTTGTGTTTGACAATTATTTAAAATTTCAGAATCGCCTTTGATAGACATGCGCTCATCCTTTGTAGGCCTACAGACTCCCAAAAATGCTGATTTTTTGGATGAAATTTAAGGTAAAAAAGCAGTACGTTATGTAAGCTTATGTGAAATTAGCTGGATTTGACGGTCGAGCGGCTTTTTAAAATGGGATTTAACATTGTAAAAACAGTTGGCCCGAGCTTAACAAACAGTCGGTAAAAGTGAAGGGTTACTCAGCGGTACTTCTGTACTTGGCGGGTCCCAACTTTTTACACGTTTTTTCCCGATGAAAAACACTGAAAAACACCTTCAAATGAAGTTTAACTTATAAATAAGGGTTAAATACTGCACCTACAACACCTTCAACGTCGCTATTTTAAATATAAAGGAGTTTCAACGCAAAAGATGTTTTGTTTAAAATAGGCCTAGGCCTAGCGACGTTAGAGGAATAATTTATTATTTACACCGGGCCTTCGCCCCTGGACCCCAGCTAATCTTACATAAGTGGGCAGCCGCACCTACAACAACAATTGACTGACCCTAACCGAAAAAGTTAAAAGTTAGGACCCGCCAAGTACAGAAGTACCTACTCAGCAATGTTTTTCATCCGTTTTTTGTTGAATAAACACTAGAACAACCACAACAGAGCAATTTTAAATGATTTTTAAATAGGCGCACACAAGTGTTAACAAAATAAAATAGAAAACAATATACACTAGAACAACACATAACAAACAGCCACCATACCCTACACCGACCTCCACACGTCGCCATCTTCGAACTCAAATCCAGCCTAAACCAGTGCTATCAACTACTATGAGATACAAATTGAAATTCGATGCACAACTGAATGGGGGGGCAACTCATACCCAACAACAAAACCACAAACAACTCATTCCAATGAATCACTAACTCAGGAGAACCAGTCAATCCCATAAAATACAAAGGATTTAGTTGCCAGCACTGCAATACGTCATTCCCCCATCTCGCCGTCGCTCCAGTCACACACTCTCACAACGTAAACATTAACATTATGTCAATCACAACCAGTGGCGAAGCGTGGTCTTGAAGTTAGGGTAGACAAAAGTAATACTAGAGCAAATATTTCGTAATATAGGCCTAATAAAAAATGTTCGGGGGGAAGTAGAGGGACAATGCATGATATGTCTATGCCCAACTCATCCAGTGGAAAAACGGGCGTAACGTTAATATGAATAATTTATACTTCATAATGTGGTTTTAAATTTCTTACTAAAATATCGATAGTGTAGCCTACATAAATTATTTATGCCATGGACATAAAGATGTCATAACTTCCCTGATCAAACGACCGGTCAACTTGATGATTTGTCGATCATTCACTTGAAAATTGCAAGCACATGGCATGAATACAATAGCACGTGTTCAACCTTTTACGCGGGCGAGCGAGCGAGAGGGAGGGAAACCAACCCAACCCCACCCCAACACCCTCCGACCATCACCAAAGGCCAACCCTAGAGCGTCTTGAACCACCGAGTCATGACTCCAACTTCCCCTTCAGATTCGTGGAAAAACAACGAAAATAGGGCTCTGAGCATACGCAGGCTTGAAATGTCTCTGCCTGTGTCTTCCGAATGTCAAATCATACGTGCTTAGGACCGCCCCTACCACCAGATTCAAATTGCAACGGTAGATGGCGCGACAGTGGTGTTGAGAGCTGTTCCACTCAGTCATCGCGTCAATTCAAACTTCCCGAGGGACAAGAAGACCAACTTGTATTAGAAAATAAATAATGACATTCTATACTAGGGCATACAAGTAATTTTTGTACAGCGTAGACATTGTCTCATTGTCTCATAGGACGCTTCACCACTGATCACAACAAACAACAAACCTTCCGAATGAACAAAAAACATACTCAAATCAATGTGCGCCGACTTAAATCACTCCACAAACCATAAGTAACATCGCTCAATCATTTAAATTAGGCCCTACCTTCCAAAGTAATTCCGGTCCGCTGAGTGATTCTGCATAATTACCAAACCTTAACACAGCAGTAAGTGCATTGGCTGAGAAGGCAAGCGGGCCTAGTGTGGACAAGACCATTGGGCAAGTTAGTACTGGGGCTACCAGTCAAGGTAAACTGCAATCTAGCTTGCCAAACATATTCCAATACCTGGAAGATATAGAAGACCAGGACTTGGGGAACTTGCACCCTGAAGGTAGGCCTAGGCCTAGGTTTCAAAATAGTGAACAGGGCTGATACCCTTAGTAGGCTAAAAAATGCAGTAAAAACTATTTTTGATTTAGCTGAAGGCCTACGCATTGGCCTAGGCTCAGACACAAAGGACTGCAAGACTGCAGATAAGACGGCAAATGAAGATAACGACGATACCCCTACAAACAAGCCCTTATTCATGGAAAAGGATGAAAGAATCTTTGATCTTAAAAGAATTATCACCCTTCAAGAGGAAAAAATTGAAGGCCTAGCCCCAGGGTCCCGCGTAAGTAAGGTAGGAGCGTCCTCACATGAGGAAGCAAGGACTAAGCCAGTGCCTAAGCTGCTCCCACAGACTGAGAACTCCTGGCCTGCCGGCAAAAGGAACCCTAGCCTAGACCGGGCATTGAAGGATGTAAACACCAATTCTAGCCAGACGACGAGTGACAACAACATAAACAGGCCTAGGCCTAGATCTAGTCATAGTAGCCAATCGTCACCAAATGAACGTGTAGGCCCCAAGGACACAAAGCAAAATAAAACTACACAAAAAAACATTATAGTAGGACTTCCACGGATGGGAATTCGAGCTTAGGCTTGACAGCAGTGAAGAAAAAAGTCTGGATACATCTGGGCCGTATTCAAAAAAGTGCAACCAGGGAACAAGTTGAACAATACCTAGTAAAACAACAACCAGGTAGGATCTTTGTAGTAGACCAACTTGACACTAAAAGTGAGTTTAGCGCCTTTAAGATCGGAGCTGACTTCGATCTGAAAGAATCACTGTATAAGGCTTCTTTTTGGCCGGAGGGTGCAACGGTTAGGAGGTTTTTTCTAATTCCCCACCTAAAAAAGACTGCATCGTAACAGAGCCTCAACTAACCTCTCAAAACCCTGTAATCAAGAATTCACCAAGGAAAAGCCTCACATGTTATCACCTAAATATAAGAAGTCTGGAAAAAAAAAGTAGAAGAATTAGAAATTTTTGTTGATTCAGCGAAACGCGAAATCGATATTTTATGTATTACGGAGCACTGGTTACAAGCAGGGCATGAAGAAGCTCTTCAAATTAATAACTTCACCATGGCTGCCAGCTTCGGCAGGGCTCGCAGTAAAGGAGGAGGAGTTTGTATCCTTATAAAGAAAAATAGTTTCTTGGAATATTAGGCCCTACCTTCGCAAAGATATTTGTAAAATGGCTAAAGAGAAGCAACTAGAACTATGCTCAGTGGAAATCACTAAGCCCTTACAATGCATAGTGATTGTCATTTACCGGCCGCCAGGGAAGGAGTCACTCAAGTGGTTCTATAGCAAACTGGATTCATTGCTACAGCAAGTAGCAACAGAAAAGAAACCAGTGATTATCTGTGGAGAATTAAACATCGACATTCTAGACAACGTAGTAAGCAACCAACTTGAAGAAACCGCAAGACTCGCAGGCTTCCGGTTACTAAACTACGAAGCTACTAGAATTACCAAATCCTCGCAAACAGCCATAGACAACGTGTTAACTAACTCAAATGAGGTGAACTTCCTCGGAAATGTGGATCCGGGACTATCTGATCATGCAGGTCAATTAATTGAAGTCAATTACATTGGCAAAACGGGAAAGAGTAAAAATTGCACAAAGAGTCGAAGGAGATTCACCCCTCAGAATTGTTCCAACTTCTCAGCGAAACTGGCAGACCTAGACTGGGATGATGTTTACAATGCAGTAACTGTGGATATAAAATTTAATAACTTCCTTCGTAAGTTCCTACCTATGTTCTGGGAATGCTTTCCCAAAACTCTTACCAAACCATCTCAGCAAATAAATAACAAGGAATGGCTGTCAAATGACATCAGAGAAATGGCGAAGACGAAAAGAGACATCTGGTACCTAGCAAAGAGAAATCCTGAAGGGCCAGCATCCTTGGAACACAAACGCCTTACCAAGCTTCTCAGAAGAACTGTAATGTCAGCCAAGAAAGCCTATCATCAAGCAACAATTGCAAGAGCAGACAACAAATCAGCAGCAACCTGGAACATTGTCAATCAAATCACCGGGAAGACTAAAAACGATGCTCCAGAAATTTCCCTTATAAATGAAAACGGACAAAGAGTGACAAACCAGCTAGAAGTAGCAAGACTCTTGAACAGTTTCTTTGCTAAAGCAGTTGAAGATGTTGTGAATGTACACACGGACACAACGGATAAATGCCTCGAACTGTTGCAAAACTCACAACAGCAACCAGACATCCCCGCCTAGCAAATACCCACATTAACACCCAATGACATACTGACAGTTATAAGAAATATGAAACCTAAAACATCAACAGGCTGGGACGAAGTACCAATGCTGGTAATAAAGAAGTGTGCGCCCCAAATTGTGGAACCTCTTACACACATTTTTAACCACTCGTTTACCACCAGTCAGTTCCCCGAAAGAATGAAGTATACTGTCATTAGCCAATTTATAAAAAAGGTGAAAGAACGAACATGTCTAACTATCGCCCCATTGCACTGCCAACGGCATTCTCTAAAATATTGGAGAAGCTTTTCCTTATTGTTCTAGTTAAGCACTTGGAAAGAAACAACTTATTGTGCGTTGAACAGCATGGCTTTAGAAAGGATCACTCAACAACATCTGCTGTCCTTTGCGTGACAAATGCAGTGGAAGATGCTCTGGAGCATAAACTGAGTGTAGGGGTTTTTTGATCTAACCAAGGCTTTTGACAATAAACCATGCCACTCTGATAGAAAAACTTAAATTCTATGGAATCACAGGTCCCGAAAACAATTGGGTCAAGTCCTTTCTAACGGGAAGGAAGCAAAGTGTGCGGTTAGGAGACGGTAGCGGAGAAACAAACTGGGAAAATTCCATTTATGGAATTCCCCAGGGGTTTGTCCCTAGCCCCACCTTCTTCAGCATATATGTCAACGATATGCCAAAAAATATACAACTAGGAACCAAAACGCAGTTTGCTGACGACTTTAGTGCTGTTCTGACTGGCGGTACCACTGACGAGTTAGAGAAAGCAATGCATCAAACAGCTAAGGAGCTTGAACAATACTGTCATCCGAATAAAATTGCACTTAATATAAACAAGACTGTAGCCATTGCTTTTGCCACAAAGAGGGAGCAACCCCACCTGGAGGCCCCGGTCGAGATCTCCACGGACGCCAAGTTTTTGGGTCTAATCATCGACTACAGGCTAAAGTGGAATAGTCACATCGACCCACCATGTAAGAAGCTAAGCACAGCATGTTTCAGCATAAAAATCCTTATGAGACAATGCACTGTGAAAACGGTGAAAACTGCATACTTTGCTCTTCTCCAGTCCCATCTCCAATACGGAGTGCTGTTTTGGGGTGGTGCCTCCGAAAGTATAAGGGTGTTCCGACTTCAAAAGCGAGTAATCCGATACATAGCTGCACTACAACCAACAGAATCTTGTCGAGCAGCCTTCAAAACTCTTGGCATCATGACACTTCCTGGTATTCATATTAAGGCCTTGGCCCTGTTCATTAGGGACAATCCCTTGCTGACGGTCACAGGAGCCGACGTTCATAACCATGATACAAGAACTGCAGGGAAAATATTCGTCGGGCGGCACAGGCTAAAGAAGCTGGACAAAACCCCACTCCACTTGGGTGTAAAAGTAACAAACTGTCTTCCAAGTGAGATCACACAGGCTCCGACGCGAGATGCTTTTAAACGAAAGCTGAACGATTTTCTTGTTGACAAGGTCTTCTATAGTACCACTGACTTTATTTCAACATATTCTTAACAAACTTTTAATAATTTGACCTATTTTCAATATTCGGAAGCCTTGAGTGCTACCTACCACATGAATCTGTATGAAATGCTTTTGAATAAATAAACAAACATAACTGAGAATCCAACGTATGAATATACAATCCTTTAAAAATTTCATACTTAGAATAAACATCGGGCCTAGGCCTAGGGGCTAGGCTAGGCTAGCCTAGGCCCCTACCTAATTGTCAAAACATATCAGTATGAACCCACCTTTAAGCACACATGTGCTGAAGTAGGTCTAGCCTACCTATGCCTAGCCTACAAACTACACATAAACCCTGGTTAAATAATGTCAACAAACCATTAATCCTATAGGCCTAGGCTCTAGCCTTACATTGGTCTTATGCATTGTAATAAGCCCTGGATAGGGCTCCTCACATGCAAGGACTTGACGAAATATGTTCGTCTTATAAGGAGAATAGCAATAAAACGACAATGCCGAGATCAATACCTTCAATGAAAGAATTATACACACTTCAGCGTCATTCTCAAATTAAATTTCAAGTGTCAATTTGATCAGAACAAAGTATGGCCTAGGGAGGCTAGGCCTACGTAGGCCTAGGGCTTTGGCCCTACCTACTTACCCAAAGTCATCATCCATAGACTTGAAAAAGAACTTGTAATTAGGACGATTGAGGACATTTTTGAAGTCTGCAAGTGTAACACGTTCAGGTGCGATTGTTAATTTCACTAGGTAAGGTGTTTCTTCGTCGTCTATATGATAAATTATCTTAGTTTCTTCCATGGCTAACAAGCCTAGGGCCTAACCGATACAACGATTCACTTCATGAAGAATCTAACATGGCAGCCATCTGCTAAAACTTTAACAAATACTACTACTGAAGTATAAACAAACACTTACAAGAGAGTGAAGTTTTTACAATCAGTTCTCAAGATTGATGGTATATTTATAAATTTATATTACGTATTAATAATTAACTAAGTAGTTTGTTTATCTGTACCCTTTCCTATTACTTTTTATTATCGTTAACAAAATAGAGTAGCGCGAATTTCTCACAGCCTTTGATAATGAACAAAATAATCAAGAAAACTTTGAGTTTCCGATAACTTGTTGTTGTCTCTCTCTTGTTAATTACCCAAGTAATAACAAGTTTTCAATTAAATATTACTTGTAGTTTTAAGTAAAAAAATCCATGCTGTTTGCATTACAAATTACAATAAGCCTAGTGTGAAAAATTTGGGTAACAAAGAAAGTCTTGTTTCTAAGGCGGTGTTTTCTCGAAACTCGCTTGACAGCAAAATAAGCGGCAATTTAAACTTTCAACGATTGGATTAAATTATCATTTGTTTCAATGTTTTGCAAGTTATCGATTTTGTTTAATGCGTTATTTAATTACTAGTAAATTGTTTTGTAGTCATTGCATAGATGAGTAACAAATTCATTTAACTCAATTACATCCCACGTTTAAGGCAATTAACGGAGGTATTTTCTGCAAAATGCTGTTATAGCGAGCAATAAGTCCAACAATAAAATATATAAATAATCATTCAACGCAAGGAACAACTATGCTTCATCCTCATTACATCATCATAAATGTTTGCCAAATTCAACAGCAGATGCAAATAAACACAAATTATAGCCAGAGTTGTTCAAGCTGTTATTACTTATTATAGACTATCAATGCTATAACCATTACTATAACTACACAAGTTTAGAAAGTAGCTATAAATGTTACAGCTACTTTAGTGATGCTATTTTACAGCTACTACTTCCATTTTTTATTAATGACAACTACTGTGTAAAATGACGGGTCATCACACCTAGGGTGTACTTATGCCATTTCATTCTGTACAGGTACGGTACGCTAAATAATACATTTCACATAACACGTTATTTGATATCACATACTATTTATTGATTAAATTACCTTGGTGAAACAATTTTCATTGTGCGACTACAAAACTAGAGTAGGAAGCAACAATTTTACGCTACAGCTACGAGTATATAGCTTATTGCTACTGAACTAACTGACTAACCAAAAGATGTTTGGGCCGAGACCCTGAGAAATAAGTAATTAGTGGACTGTATAATTTGGAGATGAAAATAAATTAGCACTGCACTTATCCCTGGATGTAGTGTGGGCGTGAAAGTGCAGTGCAGCAAGTTGTCGAATAGATGGGCACAAAAGGGGGCCCACCACAAGAGAAATAGGTAGTAAAAGAATAGAAACTCAAGTTACAAGAAATAGAGAAAAGTAAGAAATAAGAAACGTGCCTGGAAGGCAGTCGAACCCTAGACTGCAGAAGAGATGTACTGGTAGGAGAGTTGTGCGAGTGGAGACTTGGAGTCGGGCAAAGTAAGAATGGAGAAGAACTGTTCACTGTTTGCACTGTTGCACTGATTGGAGAATTTAAACTAGAGACTGAAGAAAAACTTAAAGAGTCCACCTGCTTCCACAGAGCAGGCGAGAGAACAACTGTACCCTAGGTAGGTGGACAGACAACTGACTGCAAGGTCTAATCAGAAGAGAAGAGATAACAAAACTAGTCACTAACTAGGGGAAGAGAGGGGTGAAAACAGGGTGAATCAAGTCACGAGAAAATAAGAGACAGGACGTGAAATATAAACAAATCTAATACTATACTACTAAGAACAATGGCACGAACAATAAGAGTATTGTGACTGTCTTGGTGCAAATGTTTCAAAAAAAAAATAAAAGGTAAATTTTCTGAAATGTAAATAAATCCAATTTAAATAAAAAAAATCTAGATTTGTGATTTATTAATTAGTAAAATATACACACCCTGCTACACCAAAACATCAAAAGCAGCAATACAATAGTAAGTGATGTAAACCATGTGAATAACAATTTGAATGAAGGCCAGGGCTAGATGTAAAAGCCGGATCAAATCCATGTGGGGGCAACTTAATCCCTAACTAATAACTATCCTACAACAACTTCCTGACTGAAAATGAAATGTGATTGAGGAATTCGGATTGGGAAGCAGACATGGATCAGCACCACTGACCTCTAAATACTTGCATGGACAGAGTATGCTATACGTTAACCTTGAAGCCGACATGGGCCTAAGCGATGGGCCTAAAATCACGGCGCACATCGGCCATGTTCAAAGTACCTCCATTGAAAGAGCAATGCCCATTTTAACGTTCAGACGGTGGTGATTTACCTCAATCAACTAATCCAGACAAATCAAACGATTGCATGTGGTGGCCATGTTGGAAAACCCGACCAATCCAGACAAATCTCAAAAAGAAATCTCCCGGCTTCACTCCACAACATCTGGCATCCTCTGTCCACGTAAGAAGTTCCGGATCAGTGATCGACACAGATAAAAGTATAACGTGATAAAAAGCAAATGAGATCAGTGCATTTCTTATTAATGAACCATGAAATACTAATGGTACAAATTATACCTATGACTGCACAATGCAAGTATTAAGTACTGTAATTAACTACAATGTATGCCAGAATGATCAACACAAGTAAAATGTGATACTAAGCAAATGAGATCAGTGCGAAATACTTATGGTACAAATACTACCTATGACTGCACAACGCGAGTACCATAATTAACTAAAATGTTTCTCGATTTGGTTAGTCGGGAAACACTCCCGTAGGTGTAATTGTTTTTATTTACTACAATTTAGAAATTAAAAAAGTCCGCCTCAACCGGGATTTGAATCCGTGTCTCCCGCATTCCAGACGGCGTCTGATGGTCTAGTGGTTAAGACGCTTGTCTGGAATGTGGGAGACCCGGGTTCAAATCCTGGTCGGGGCGAGCTTTTTTAATTTCTAAATTATTGTAATAAATAAAAACTAAAATGTAAGGCAGAACGATGCAATATGATGCAAAGAGAAAGTTAGGCCTTACAATTTTGTCAAACAAGGTTGCAAAATGTTACAACTTAAGCTGTCAGTTGAAGCCATGTGAATGCAGTATCTGTCCAGAAAACGAAACAGAACTGGCCAGATAAAAAGGATGGGATATACCATTTAGCAGGATGGCATTGTTCACCAGATGAGGGCATGTGAGAAGATTTCCCTGCAAATGAGCTGGCATAGACCTCAATTTAAAAATCTGAAATAAATAAAAATAACCAAATATTTGTTTGAAAAAAATCTAGGGTATCAGTTTACGTAAAAATATGTATTTTCGTTTCAACAAAGTTTTTCCAGTTCTATTTTTATTTTATTTAAAAGTGTTTATAATTTGCTTTTTTGTAGTTCAGACTTCAGATGATAAAAATTAAAACTTGATGACATAAGTTTTTGAAGCAGAGCAAAAAATAGGTGCTACAAAATGCTATAAAATGACACTTGAAAATGCTATGTAGTCCTAGAATATGGACACAACCCATCAAAATTGTGGCTCTTGAAAAAGGATTTAGAAAAATGTAAATAGGTCAAGTAATTACATTGATTTTTAGTAATTGTGTATATTTGTTCAATATAAACACACATTTGAATCACACAAAAAACCAATTTAACACATCAGTTTTCTCCTACATACTTTCATTTCTAGTTTTCCCATCTCGTACACATATCTGTTTTAAGAATTTAATATTCATACATATATAAACATCTGAACTTTTTACTTTCTTAAATATGACAACAGTATAATACAAATGTTTGAATATAAATTGTACTATATGCATTTGGCTTAAAAAACCATAATTCTTTCCAAAAGTTCTCAACATCAATAGAAATTAACATTCATAAAATGTACAGGTCCTAGCATTCAATATTCAAAGAAATGGGAATTAATTTAGCACACAAATAATTATTTTCTTGATAGTTTTGTTAAATTTTAAATAGTAATCAACAAATGCCATCATAACCCAATGATACAATAATTCTAAAGCAGAATAAAAAAATAAGTATGAAATGTCACAGCAATGCAAAGAAACAACTACAACAAAATTTACAAAATTTAAGACATTATGAAAGTGCTCTATTTTTAACATATTATTCTTGATTGCATTGACATTGGCACACTTATCTTGTAATTAAAACTACCAATCAATAACTAAAGAAGAAATACTCACACAAACAGTATATCCTTGAACAGTTTACACGCTTGAGGATCAAATTGCAATCAGCAACAAATCAGGGGATATGAAGGATTGATCGACGTTACTAAAAAATGTCCCTCGGCACACCAAATTTGAAGATGCACATGGCAGAATCATATAACCTGAAGTAAAAAATTTTTCACACACAAAATTAATCATGAATTATTTGCATTGGGCTTGTAAATAAGTCATTTTATGACCCATAAAGGCTAGAAAAGCTTTTGACTAGTAGGCACTCATTATGATTGAACTCTACTCATATAACAAAGGATGCAATAATTGATGTCAACATAATTAAAATAAACAAAACAATAACTTTAGTATTTACTAAATAATTAAAATAAGTTCCAAATAATTATCATACTGTGTAATTTACTTGGCAAAGGGTGTTACACTAGGTCCTATCCCATTAGGTTAAGCAATGACTTTGGCATACAGTAGTTTCAAATTCCTGTTCAACACACATGCAAAAAATAAATACCATCACAAGGTTTGTTTTGGTTGCAATTATGCAAATATCTCCAGTATGATAAAAAAGGGTGGTGGAGTATTCAGAATGAATTATTCTTGATAGTGAATCTCAGTATTAACTACCTACTTTTAGTTTGAATGTAAACAGAGTGTAAATTGAGAGAGGAGAGATAAGAATGGACAGTGGTTGGGGAGAAGAAAAAATGGTGGGTGGACAAGAGAGCTGGTGTCACAACAACATGCCAAGGTTTGCAGACTGGCGCTGATTCCGTGATGACCACAATGGCAGAAACGTCCCTTTACCCATGTTGTAAAAAAGTTTAGTGATAAATATATATATGTTAAACATTGATTTTATACTAGACACTTATGACGCTGTTACAATATTTTTGACAGAAATTAAAAATATTAAATGCCGGTGGAGCCAGTTATCTTAAGAGGGAATGGGACACATTTGGCAGTTAGCAAATAGCTATTCGCTCGGCCAAGATGCATCCGACGTTAATGAAACTTAGCAGAGTTGTCAATGAAGCATACATGGACGGCCCTGCGGTCATAGATTTTCAAAATGTTGTCTCAATCAGCCAGAAAAAAAACAAATATAGCAAATGAGAGTTTTTAACAAAATCAAAATTTGTGAAAACAAATTTATTTGTTATAAATTATTTTAAAACAAAATTTGGAAATGTGTAACTGCAGAGCCCTATATTTCCACATTCGTGACATATGTTCAAAATTTCAGACACCTATAGTGTCAGTCGGCCAAGCAAACAGCAATTTGCCTAAAACGCTTGTCCTATACTCTCTTAATTTCTGTTTAAAATTCCATCATACACATACATATGAGAAGTACGGAATTCAGAAAACATAAATCGTCTCTCATTTTAGACGTGTTGATAAAATTATACAACAATCAAAAATTTATATTGATTTAGAGAATACAGTAAAATTGAGGTAGAAGAATTTGTTTACTCTTCTTTACAAGAAATGAGGTAGTTATGAAACAAAGACTGTAGTTAATTTAAATAATAAAAGCACTCAAGATGAACCATCGGACTACATACACTGGCTAGTATAATGCACATGTACTAGCAATGGGTTAAACCATTAAGAGCCATGGGCTATACCAATACAAACACACATGAAAGCCTCATATAAGTCTATGTGAAAATCATACATGAAAAAGTACATATTTTGCTCCAGATAAGCTGGCAACCTGATTTCTCAAGCATTTGATTACATATAAACTCCTTTGAAATGAAACCCAAACACAATATAGCTAAGCTAACAAAAAAAAGAAAAGACACATTCAAGATTTGAAAAATGAAGTCACAACACAATTATTAATAACGACAGAGATGCACATCATATTTAAAGTTACCTTAATTTAGTGTGCTTACATCATAGATGAAAAACAAGACTAGCCACAGTCATCATCAGTCAGATAATAATTGTTTCTATAATTCAATTATTTCACTTTAGACTGTGGTACATGGATGGATATCTTCTTTTTTTGTCATTTGGACATTTTACACATTTAGGGTGTGAATGTACATCGAGACAAGTCATACCAGAAAATTATATGCCTGCCACCTTTTGACACACATTATATATTAATATGTATTTCAAAAACAGATTCTCATTGACATTCACTGTAAACAAATACTAAGTTAAATATTATACCTCAAGATCCTCATTATAAACCAATGGTGTTTTTAAAGGCAAGACAAAGTTTCCAACCACAAAACAATAGTGGGGACTTATACAATAATCTTTTAACAGTTTTGTTATTGTTTTACACAAAGCAATAGGTCCTAGATTTTAACATAATCTCAGTTCAAAAACAACCCGGTTAACTACCAAACATGGCTGATGCCTCCCGAAATGAGAGGCATCATGTAATGCATAGATTGTTTAATGTAGCTAATCTTTCCTTCATTGTAGGATTAATAGCATGCACTCACTCTTAAGTCTCAACTTCTTAAATGTAGTTAATAATATTGTTATTGTTTTGTTAGAACCTTATGTTTCAAGAGTTCCAACAAGTTTATAATGTGGTTAATACCATGATTGTTGTATTAATAGCTTGAAAAAATCCCAACATTTTTTATGTGGTTCATTTCTAGATTGATGTAATAATAGCTTGCATTTTAAAAGTCGTAACTTGTTTATTGTGGCTAATATCTTGATTGTTATATTCAAGAGTCATACTTTATGAATTTGGATAACATCCCAATTGATTTATTAATAGCTTGCAGCTCAAGAGTCCCAAATTGGTCAAATGTTTGTAGCCAAAAGAAAAAGCACTTTTACCCAACATTAAATCATGATTATGTCCCAAGGGTTTTCCCCCCAACAAAAAATTACAAAAAACAATTCAAAGAAGAATTACAAATCTGTACGTTACTGCAAGTGTAAGGGAGTACATTTTGTAAAGATCAAGATTTCATACCAGTTAGTTAAAAACTTGCTTCAACTATGGTATTAGGCCTATACATGAATAGCGTAGTTTAAACAAAACAATGCTTCCCAATGATGTTAATTTACTAATTCAAATATTTACCTCGGCATGATATTCTGTTACTCTTGTTTATTTAGGAAAATCTATGCATTTCTAACTAAAAAGGATACTATTGAGAAGCTCTCAATAACACGTGTTGAAATCCATTGTGACAGACAAATATCAACAGCAAACTCAAAGGACAAACATTTGGAAGAAATTATTTGTTATATGAACTGATATGGCAATTTTATGTAGGCCTACAAAGAATTTATGCAAACCCAAAAATAGCCTTCAAATATGAAAATCGTAATCAATAACAAGAAATCAAAAATATCAAAACACTAATATCAAATAAACATCAGTGCAATTGATAAACTAGTCTACCTCCTCCCAATCTATACGAAATGGTGCAATTATGTGTATTGTAGTTGTCCACAGCGCAAGAAATGAAAGTAGTTGCTTGAGCGTAGTGTCAGTACTTCAGGTAGCTGTACAAGGAGTGACGAGCTGAAAAGTAGCTTAACGAGCAGCTAAGCTAAGTTAAAAAATCAAGTAGTTCAGTAGTTATAATTACTGTATTTATGCAAATATTTAATTAAAAAACTATGGTGCGGCCATTATGCGCAGTCAATCGAGTTTATAAAAAACATTTAAAATTTTAGAGGTCATAAGTGGGGAGCGGTCATTACTCAATGGCGACTGAAAATCGACGACAGTTACAACCTTCTAAAAGTAGCTTTAACAACAATGATAATAACAAATAACGTGCATTAATTATGACGAAAATCAAAGACAATATTACAACTTAACAAGAAAATAGTTGTGATTCTACATGCAAGACCTAGTTCTACAACATAACAAATTGGGATTACATCTGGCCTCACACTCTTCTCATAGGCCTTGAAACAAACTAATGTCAGCCAAAAGGGTGATTTTCGAATATTCAAACCCACTGAAATATATTGGTGTGAACAATACGGTCGTTAATTGCACAGTTTAACACAATACATAATACAACAAATTACAGACATATAGCCTACTAGTGCTAAACTATCATACAGCATGCTAGGTATACAGTATTAATGAGTTATTCATACTTTTGAGAAGTGAGTTCCCAGGAGACCAGGATTTAATCACAAGGGATCTTGAGTAGCATTAAAACCGTATAGCACACACATCACAGCAGCTAGCTTCAAGACATTTATAAGGTTTGGATGCTTTTATTTTCGGTGTATGGCATATTTGAATATAATTCAGTCAGTTATGTGTTGTTTTGTTATATTGTCAACTTCAGAAACATTAAAACTTATCAAATTAGATATAGATGATGACATTTTTATATATTCTTGGAATCAAAATGTTCTAGGCACGTTATCAACTGCACCCAACCGATTTTGATCTTCAGTACAAGTTTCCATTATCTTTGAGCAGTATTTATCTGATTAATACATCTCAATGAATTAGGAGTAGATTGGGACACTTCAAACATATTTGAAAAAAATACGTCAAATCTATGACTATGCTGTTGACAGTATTAATTAAGCAATGGCTCACTTGCTCCTTAGACACACTGCAGTGCATTCAAACCAGCCAGGAAACGTGAAACCGGACTAGTTGCTTAAACAGAACAAATTAACCTGCTACTGTGTACTTGAATGAAGCCTTTTGACCGTCACAACTAGAGTTCTCCCCCTCTCCCCCTACGCCGACTTTTTGAGACTCATTTTGTATAACATAGTACGAATAGTAGTTTTGTCAAATTTGAAGTAGAAATGCATGGTCCCACCATTGATTGTGTGGCTTACAGGGGCATACAAAGGGAGAACAATTGATTTATCAACAGCTATTAATCGATGGCCAAAAACATTTTATGAATTGTTTTAACAAAGTACAGTCAAATTTCATTAACTACGGGTACGTGTTTTTCAAGGGACCTAAGATTTTTAATTGAATAAGTAGAAATAGTGTAACTTAACTTCTAATAACTTTTGCATGTCTGGTCAAATAGTTCTTTAATTAGCCCAAACAAACAACATAACCCCAACTTTAACACGGCAACAGCACATTGTGTAGCAGGCCCTACACAGAACATAATGTGACATGCATGCCATATAGCAATTAAGATGGTTCAAACAAATTGATTAACAATGTCACAAAATTTGTATTGAAACAATTAACTTGGAAGTTTAATATTATGCTCTCAACTAATAACAATAACACGTATTGCATTTAATATAGAATATGTACATCATATTCTAATAACTAATAAAAATATACAGGAATAAATATATGTATAATATTATAACTATAAGTTTGAAGCATAATTTTTATCTGTTATTTGTTATTATCTTCCTACAAATCATCACTTAACAAGTAGATACCCCTACAACTGGTGGTATATGGAGGGATTGTGTACATCCACAAGTAGCACGACAAAAACACCACACCAAAGGACTAGTCCTTTATTACAAAGTGGGAAGTTCAGAGTACATTTTTGTTTGATTTCTTCAGTTGTTTTGAAATATCAATGCTAGTCAAGTACTAGCTTATACGAAATATGATAAATTTGAATTGTCACAGTACCAGTGTGCAATGTGACAGTACCCGCCACTTTAATGTGGCCACCTAATTTATATATTCCTCTATCTAGCAGCTATCTATGGTTTTGTCAGATCACAGTTGGCCGGCCATTTTTGTGCCAACACCGTAATTTCCCTAGTTGCATATGCCTACTTCCTTCCATACCTCATCAAAGTCTTATGATTAATTTTTGATTTTGTAACAACTACAATTTGACATCGAAATAAGATGATAAGGTAGCCATGCTCAGATGAAACGCACAATAACCATGCTCAAGACTGTAGTGTCTTAAAAGTATACAGAAGAACAACCAATTTCATTTTTAAGGTGTGTATGTGATGGCAGCTATGCTTAAATGAAACACACAATAACCATGCTTGAGACTGTAGTGTCTTTAAAGAATATAGAAGAACAATTAATTTATTTTCTTACAATTTTAATGTTTATAAATGTGATAAAAAAATCAAGCAAATCTATTGAGATATCTATAAAGTACATCTGTGGACAGAAGAACATTGAGGATGAGTTAGAAACTTGCGTCACCAAACACCTTATCTGCACCGACGATTTTCGTTGTTCATAAATTGAATTCAAGATATAAAAAAAGGTCACAAAAGTTGTTAGTGTAACGACGTTCTATGTCCAACATACAATTGACTGCTGTCTGTGGATACCCTACTGCCCACTGGTTTGCCAAGTGCATAGACAATGTCACCAAGGTGGATGTGCTATTGATTTCATTTATTTGGCTTTAACCACATAGGGCTTGGTCTGGTTCTGAGCAGTCGATGCTAATGAACCAAGCCAATCAACGGAATAACAAATATTTCAAACGTTTTCTCTATCCACTAATATACCGATCCCGGCTCTATCCCCTTAGCAGCAACAAACAACACATTTAGCAACAGAACCTAGGAAAACTTTGCAACTTGTTTATTACTAATCCACTTGCTAAACAGGTTAGTTAACAGACTCCAACAAGGCTTTAAGCAATAAAGATGTAACACAATGGGCCTTTATTGATTCCATGTAAATCAACTAGGCCATTTTCATGACAATCACTGATTTTTTATAAAACGGCAAATCCAAACCATATAGACTAACATGTAGATCAACCATAGAGAATTTTGTATTTCTGACAATGTACTGTTTGGGTTAAACCCCACTTAAAATATAACATTTGATAATGTCTTCTCTTCATTTGCCCCACAAATGACATTATTCATGTCATCATGTGTTTTCTAGTTATACAGTAGAGATAGACTCCTGTTCACTCCGATCCATCCCATTTGGCATTTTGTCCCGTTCAACATGTACATACATACATGTACATTCAAAAAGATGTTTCCTGTCCTGTTCGCCAGCTCCACACGTCCAACTAAAAAATTCCAAACCGATGGAGGTGCTTTCCAAGCAAGTCATGTCCCGTTTGAAGCCGGAATTGAGCTGTTTCTATTTTTCTACTGAAGCCCTTGCATTTACCAGTATTTGTATTGGAAAATGGCAAATTGCTAATAGTATACTATTTCTAATAACTAACTTCCTCTAGGCCAAAATGGTGTATTAATGGTGCCGCATTTAGGGAAGAACCCACATTAGTGTGATTAATTTGAAAACCTAAAGCTGTGCAATAAAACCAAAAAATCAGTCATCGATCGTTGATGTGCCGGAGACACCAAATATGCCCAAATATAATAATTTTCGCCGGGCATAACCAAAAAACTACTAACATCGGAAATACAAAATTGTCGATGCTATGATTGATCTAAATGTACATCTACATAGAGTTGCCAAGTTTAAGCAAAACTAGAGATGGTCAAGCTTTATTTGTCACTCAGCTAGCCTAATTGAAGTGGAATGAATGAGTGATGCATAGTATGTCTCGTCAATCTTCACTGACATACCCCCCAATCGCTTAACCGCCATCGGGAAACATTAAAACCATGGTAAGAACAAGATAATGAAAGAAATTAAGAAGTTGGAAGAAAGAATGGGACATACAAACGTTCTGAAAGCGACATGCAAAATGTTCCTTCCACAACACGGCGCCACATATGTGGTGGCACAATCAGAAACGGTCAATCCTGAAGTCTGTAATCGGGCATATTTGTGGTTAGCTTGCATTAAGTCTCAAAGCGACAAGAACTGACCCATCAAATTTCACAGTTTTACCAAATGAACTGTGTCGGAAAACAACGATGGTACATTAGCCGTATTTCTCGTTTCATTGTGCACACACTTGTTCACCGTGGAACGTGATTAAATAGTAAAGTTTTAGCTGTACAAGAATGCTCAATAATACTATACATGCAATCTAGGCCTACTCCATTTGCTTATTGATTGATGGTGCAGCAATTGACAAGTAGCGTTATTATGAGAAATACTAGTGAACTAAATAGAAGTAGAGTTCGGACTAAAGTCTCAGGATAGGAAAACCTTAAACCCAACCAGAGACTTTTTCACAAACTTGATTATTTTTTGCTAAGGATGTGGAAAAATTAAGTTTTAAAGATAAGAAAATCATAACCAAAAAATACAACATCACATTGATTACACAAAATAACCACCCATTATTACTCACTAGTCACTAGTTAATTCTACAGCAGCATCTCATGCGTATTTTACAAGTGCAGTTTGTATATGTGGTGATTGATATAGGCAAATATAGTAAATCCACATACTTCATTAACGTGTTTTACATTACAGTACATACATCATTTCAATTATTTTAATGGCAGAAACCTAAAAAATAAATAAAAATATTGGCCTAAAAATTTCACATGTCCAAAAATAGGAAATATGGGGGGTACATGTGATGTCTGGAAACCCTGTATTTTGCCATTTATGAATCCTACACTAGTCACAACCGGGCATATGTTTGATGTATTTTTTGGCCGTTTACCTAATGTCAGTAAAGAACCTATCAGTTACAACGTAAAGATACACCACTACATAATGTGAGATCCAAAATCCTATAACAACATCAATACAGAATATGAACACATTAAACCTGCTGAAGTATATAGTACATGTGCACGTGTACAGTGGGTACCACTGTTAGAAACCGTGGATCCTCGTCCGCAGCTAGGTCTGACAACATGTTTTATTTGAAGAATTCGCCTTTTTGTCCCACAATTCGTAGTTCCGTCCGACAGAGTTACTTTGGAATTTAATTGTTTACAACTTCATAGATTTTAATGTAATGAGAGTTGAGCTATAATTTTTTTTCAAATAGGGCGCTGCGAGAAGTTGTATATACGATGATTATCTTAAAAGATTCTTGCATGAACTACGTAGATTGGTGCAAAACTCCCCAACTGCTACTGCTTATCAAAGATGGTTAATATTTTAGCTTATGGCCCTTTCAAGACTAGGCCGATGGAAATTAGATACATGAAGGGCAATAGAGCTGCATGCCCTAGATTACAAAATAACTACGGTATATACCGCCATTCCTATATTTACACAACAATATCATATTATTTTGTAATCACAAATACTAACAATTTGGAATTACATTCTGCAACCATATAATGATGACTTACAAAATAGATCTAAAAATTCAATATAGTTGGATTTAACAGTAAAATACATTAAAGATGACATTTAATGTGACAACAACATCAAAAACAAAAGAAAGCTCTTGGGACGTAACTAGCGCTTTGGACAACAATTAAAACTGTGCGCGTGGACAGGCAGGTAACGAGGAGCCACGACGAACATCTAGGAGGCAGTGGTGGGTACATTACAACTGTTGGGAGACAACACCAGGAGAGAAATCACCAGCCAGGCAGCGTAGGATCTGACTAACATTTCATTTAGTTCTCAAATTTGCCAGTGTCCTCAACAAATTACATGTAGTGAATCTCCAGTACAGAGTACGTATTGACAAGAAAATTTAATTTGTTAACTTCCAGATTATTTTTATGGTAATGGGAGAGAGCCTAGATAAGTTTGACATTTTTAAATAGACGCTCGAGGAATATGTTTTGACATGAGTTTTGTCTTAAAGATTTTAATGACTACGAGTTGGATGAAAACTGCAACTGCTACTCGATATCAAATGGTTACTATTCTGCTATATGTGGCCATTTAGAGCACTAGGGATGAAATTAAATACGAGAAGCCAATAGCAGCTCGCATGCCCACGATTTGACACGTGGAAATAACTACGGAATATCCGCAACAATCCTAGGTTTTACCCCACTTCATAATAATGTTTAGTATCAAAATACAATTTTCCGGGAAAACCCGCAATTCGGTCAACACAACAATCATGACCTTCAAAATAGATGTAAAAAGTATAACAAAACTTATTTTTCATATTTTTATCGTTTGGCTTGTTTGGCGATTAACAATCCTCTTTCTATAGTTGAGATAGACAAGAGGTCCCAGACACAGGCAAGGTAAAAACATCATGACCTCAGAGACTTAATGTTAAGAGTTACCAACCATCCAGCGACAATCTAGTGTTTCACAAGAATAGATCCTGACCTCCTCATGCATACGAAACAAGAAAATAAACTTTTTTGGGACAATTTACTAGAAACAAATATTTGTGTGAATTTGCTTAGTAATGTCTTAAAATGCAAGACATTATGCAGTTGTGCCAATTCTGCAAATTAGTGTGGTTTGTCTGGAAAAGGGTTCAAAGCTTTGCATATTAACTAGTATTTAAAAACTACAAGGTAAATGGGTATGTTATTATTGTGTATGCATTTTTTTAATTTGCTTGTATGTCATCAGAATTGCACACAGAAATATGTTGATCTACTAATTTAAATCTTTCCTTAAAACTATTTCAATGTCATGTAGGCCTATATTTCAACTTACTGGCATGGCATTTAATGGCCCTACTTGACGTAGGTTAATGGAAGTCCAAAGTCCATACCTTATATATATTATTAGGGATGCCAACGATTTAAAAAGAAAATGATCAATGATCACAAAGTTACAACATCATGGACCGATAATATGCAACGATAACGTCAGTAATTTTTTTGCCATTTTTAACAGAGAAGCATGATCAAGATTGAATTTCTCACTCAGCAACCCCACATTTTTTCGGTCAGTACTAGTGTGAAAAGTTTTAGCCTCATTAGATCGCGAATGTGTAATGTCACATTATCATTCACACAAGGCACGAATTGAATAGCTGCTGTATGGCAGTTCACACAAGCATGGGAACATGATATGACGCGTTTTGGCCAAGTTTTTCAGAAAACATGCAATTTAATAATATTTTCATTATCGATTATCGAATTGTTTTTGAAACTAATGTCTATTCCCAAACGATAATATCAAGTATCATTTGCATCCCTAATGTATGCATGTTTCATATTTAATTATCATAGCCTCCAACCAAATTAACATATACAAATTAACTCACTCATATACTCTAAGATGTGATGCTAGAGGCAATTCTCGTTCATTTTAAGGGGGTAATTTCTGTGTATATGGGGGGGGGGGTTAACTACACATCTTGCATAGACATTAACTTCAATTGTGTCCAAGATGTATGTATGTATGTATATGGCTTAGGTGGAAGATCAATCGTGTTGGATTGAACCTCGCCTTTTTGTTGTTAGGTTACATGTTTCTGTATGTATTTAAACAACAAATAAAGTACTATCTAACTCTGGGATTGCGTTCTGTGATTCCGTTAAATCTCACCTGCATATTATTTCACTTGTAGTGAAATTCAATACTAAATGTATAGTTTAGTGTCTCCCGATCAGACAGTCCTAGACATGAGTGCCCGACGTAAATCCTCTCGGAACCCGACAACCACATTTCATTCAAAACAATCCTCCAGCACTAACTGCGACTATAGCAGTATGCCAAATCCAAACTTAAGGGTTTTCATGAAAATGTATCATTAACAAGTTTCGAAACAAGCCAACAACAATATTATATTAATATCGATTTCATCGAGTTAAATACCGGTAACTTAACGTGTTCAAAAGTCTTACGTAAAGTTACAAAATACGAATCTTACAAATTATTTAAAGCTAGAAACAGGATATACGATCCGTTAAAGAGCGAGATTTTGGGTTCGTCCAAGTAACAAGTGGTGGGAGAAAAAATATATTTACATAAACAAGAATCAAATAAGAAGTGATGTACATAATCTATTCATATTTCATATACGTTTCTTGGCTCTTTGGCCTCTGAGGCCACTGCCCTTGACCATTACCACCTTGAAGTTGGGGAGCATCCCCCCCACCCTGTGCTGTGGGTGGACTCATCCAGTTTAAAAACCCCCCCGGGTTCTGACCTTGTGATCCCTGGTTTCCATACCCCTGTTGTCCACAGTCTTGTGGATGGTTCTGATTTTGTAGGCTCCCGATTATTCCCCAGCCTGCTTGATTTAAAGCTGCAGCTACCATTGCAGGGTTCATAGGCATTGGCCCCATATTTAAAGCTCCCATTCCTAAAGGGTGAGACATATTTTGAGACGAGCCTTGTGAGCCTTGGCTAGTAATTCCCAGTCCTTGCATGTTTGGCAAGTCGATATTACCACGACCATTCCGATTCCACCCCTGATCGTTGACAGTCGAGTCGGGCCGGTGAAAATGGTGCTGTTGACCCCCACTGCCAAAGGGGCTAGACATGTTTTTTGGTTCGCGAGATTGCCCACGCATTGGCGGGCCATAAGGGCCCCCCTTGGGAGCGGCATTACTAACGTGCACAGATACGCCCTTGATAATGTGGTCATCACCGCACAGTCCACGAGCTATCTCGGGGTCCATGAAGGTCACAAACGCAAATGCTCGGAAAGGTTTGGGAATAAAGACGTCGGTCACTTCTCCGTATTTGCAAAAATATTCGCGCAGATCCTCTACCTGTAGATCCTCTGAGCAACGGCCTACAAACACCTTGCAAGGCACTTGCTCGACGTGTCCTTCCTGAAAGAAACGTAAACAACATCAAACATTAATGGGTGAATACATTATCAGAAAGTTGCTTCTAATAGCCCAATAATTGGTAGTAGTGGCACATTTCAAATAGTTGTCTGTTTGGCGCCGAATGTTTTCTATAAACTAACAGCGGTCACCCAGCCCTATGGGGGTTCCACGAGCGGAGCCCCCCTAAGCAAACAGTTAAACATTACCAAGGCATTCGAGTTATCAATCTCTCCATCTGTATGTTTTTGTGTGTGTTCACAGTCACCATTTTAGACATTAACAAACCTTTACCTTAACCGGGATTTGAACCAAGTACTTTCTGCATTGAAAGCAGGGACAAACCCAAGTAACCATCATGCCACACACTTGGAATGGCAGTTTTCAGCAGCAAAGTTGGACCAAACTGTCTCATGTCTATTATGGCTTGATTTCCATCTCGTTCTAGGTAACATACGCGCATCACATTTTAAAGTCACAGCAACAGTTTGAAGATGGCGACTCGTGTATGTGGAACATGATGGGCCTGCCAGCAGAATGACTACGAAAAGTCATTCGGCAGTTCTGGACAAGCATGAGACTGAGGCGACTGTGGCACCAAGAAACAAAGTCCTGCCAGAATGGTGGAGACAAGTCACACTAAAAATGCCACTCAGTGATATGGTTGTAGTGATTAGCTGTTTTCAGTATGTTGTGGGTCACTGCAATTGGATCATTGTAAATTCTATGTTAACAAGGTAGTGTGATTCCATTTGTTTATGTTTACACCTAATGCTTTCGTTGTTTTTTGTTAAATACCTAACCTAGAAACCTAGTTTTTCAAAACATTGGGAGTAAAAATGGATTTTTATCAATATTGTGCGTGATATTTTCCCTAAAGTTATTTTTTTTATTTATTACATTGAAGTTGAACCATTGGTCAAGACAAAACAATATACATAAATATGTTGAATATAATTAATTTGGGAATTATCCTGCAAATTTATTTGATTACCAATCGGCACACAACGTTTCAACAAAATAACATAGCCAAGTCAAGCCGATAAGAATTAAAAACTTCAAAAAGATTTGTAAACCAATTAGTAATAAACACATAACATAGACCAAGGTAGCTGCTACCAGGGTTGGGTAACGACGCGTCACAAATAATATTCGACGCGTCGCGTCGCAAATATGCGTAGAATATGTCAAATATGTAGAATATGTAGAAAATTTGTGTCGAAAATTAAATAAGGAATATTATTGTATATAATTCAAATTCCAGACATATTTTCATCAACTCTAAAAACAAATGAACTCAACATTATATTTTAAACTTGTAAGCAGGTGTTTGTAGTTGTACTTATTACAAGGGGAGCTGATGAATCAATAATTCACCGTCATAAAGATTTTGAAGCAAAGAAAACCGGCATCTTCACAAGATACCAAGGTCACCTGCTTTCCCAATCATAAATAGTATACGTACTATATAGACAAAGCCAAAAGCCTCCCCAGATAATTCTTCCTCGCGTTTCATTAACCAAAGTCACCCCTTATTCTAAACTTCTTTAATAGTACCGGTAGTGAAATTTCTAGTTAGGCTATAATTTACATATTGTGAATGTATGTAGGCTAAGGTAGCCTAACTAGATAAGCACAATGAAAGATAAAAAATCACACTGATTTAGCTCAAAGTAACAATACACCATAGACCTACCCAAGCTCTACCTCCCAGTAATTTTCGACGGGTCATTAATGTCATAAAGTGTAATTTACGACGTGTATATTCGACGCGTATAATACTAGGTATTATACCTGTTTTCGACGTTTAGTATTATACCTACCCAACCCTGGCTGCTACCTTATTAGATCTAATAATCTTAACATGTTGCTGACATGCTAGTTTGTGATTTCTAGTTTGCCATGGTTTATAATTTAAGCTTGCATTTTATTTTACATAAAAAATTATTACGAATAAAGAATAGAAAATTACTTGAAATACATCAAGAGTACTTAGATAAGAAGCACTGTTTTAGCTGTACAGCTAATGACCATTGAAAGCAGCTTGTTACTTGTAAAGCTACTTAAGAAATGTAGGATGTTTCATTTTCAGGATGGCCTGGGATAACTACACAACAAGATTATTTTACATATACCATACACAGGAAGCAACTTGGTACAGGAGGGGTATGCCAAGGAAAGAATTAAACTTGTTCCAAAGAGATTGCCCAGCACATTTAATATTTTATTCGTTTCAAATGTTTACCAGGTTGCCTTATCAATAATTAATTTTAATGCCTCACCTACAATTAAGAAAATCTCTATACTATAAAATAGGCCTATGATAGCCTACATCTTGCTATTAGAACACATTTAATAATGTGGCATGGTACCAGCCTCGTTGTAAAAAGTAGCTTGCTACTACACGAATAAACTACTGACTGATGGTTCCACAATCTGGTCACCAGTGTAAATAATTACGTGAATATGATGTTCCTAATACATGGGTACCAAAGTAAATACAATTCAATTATATAGGTAGTTTGCCTCGGAAACTCTTAAGTCTACCAAAACCCAAGGCCCAAGGGTCGTTTTCAGAGCCGCAAAAATTTGTTCAAAGGCCTATCATTTTAAATTGGAAATATATAGGGATGCCAGATTGGAGGCACAATATTCCAAATTATCTACTTTACTTCAAAAAATGGGTTGAAAGCTACCAATGTTAAGAAGGCACTTTCCTTACAGATCAGCCCTATCTCTCCCATGTAACTTGATTATAAAGATTATATTATACTCTTCTACTCAGCAAATAGCTTCGGAATTATTTATGATATCGTGATATTCTTTACAGCATGTTGTTCATGAAGGTTAGATCTATGCTAATATGCCCTTTCATGGTCATTTGATGAATTAACAAATCTCCCCGAGACGTGCAATTACATAATGGACAAAAACACATTCAAAGGTACTGTAATTGGAATAGCATAAATACATAGATCTAGCTTTCTTCTTCAATAGCAAATATGCATTATCATGTTTTATTGTTCCATTAGCTTGAAAAAGGCTACCTTTGTTAACATAAAATTATCTTATTTTGAATTATAAAATATTTTCATTTAATAAAGTGGGAAGAACATCACCAGCCCATAATGCCAAAAAACAACCACGTAATGATTCCTAAAATAACATTTTCATTTATTTTCTCCGTTGTATAAGCATGGTTTATAATTCATATGCTTAATATTTACTTTTGAACATTAAATAATAACAACACAAGTTTGTGTCTGTATTTTTATTGAATATCAGGAAATAATTTGTTTCCATTTCACAGAGCTTTGCCAACAACCATTGTTGTATGAACAAAGACCTAGAATAGAGGAGAAGAGAATTTCACATTAATTAACGTGGATGCGAAAAATTCTTCTACAAACTACGGGTCAGTGATGTTAAGAGGTGGTTTAAAAACAAATGCATGGGAAACAGAAAACATAAAACTTCAAAACTTAATAGACATTAAAATAAACTTAAATTGATATTAACATATACACTTTTAAATATAACTTTAGAATTTTCAGATGAAGATCTATCCATTGCATAATATACTTTCACAGAAAGTGGGAAATGAAAATAATGAATGTTGTATTTCCGGTTTACTTAACCCTTTGAAGGGTATGCTCGTACAATACAGGCAACGCTAGGCTACAGAGAGTAGATCCCATAAATGAAGGCAATAGCTTTAATTCCAGTAGCACCTCTAATAAAAAAGTCTAGTCTTGTGTTACCAGTAGTACATTATACACCCAGAATAAATAACGTGTGACCTTGCAATAAGTTGAGGGTTGAAAATAATAGGCAGTTCGAAGAATAGCATCTTCTCGCTGAGGTAAACTTGACATGGCTGGGGATTTACTTACATTCTCATAAACTATGAATTCGAGGATAATTTATGTTATAATACCGACCCCTTGTTTTATTAATAGCTTTGAAAGTGGGTTGGCCAATAACACAAGTCATTTTTGTAATGTGAACGCACAAAGTTGCAATGCTAGTTGAAATTTCAACCCGCGTCGGAACTCGGGAGTTGGTTTTTTGTAACGTAAAAACACGCTGGTTATCAACGCATGTCAAAACGACCCGCCCAGCTGTCGTGTAGGCTTATTCAGTGTCTAACTTAAAAACTTTCATCAAGAAGTGTATATCTTACAGCGCTTCAGGTGCTAAGGTTGACAACTAAGCAATGACGTTGGTCCACGGTTGTCAGTGAAAACACAAGTCAATAGGCCTGTCGCCCCACATTCGAAACTAGTAATAAAAACGGGGTCTGACAGTGATTGCAATGATTTCGATGAAGGTTTATTCTAGTGATTATTAGTGGTCATTTTTTTCTAGTTAAACATTTAACATTTACCATTTTTTTATTGCTGAAATAAAATAACATTTCTAAAAACCCCAACAGCAGAAAATTTAGAAAAATTCATATTCATGCGAGTTAGAGTATTTTGGTGAGACTCGTTCCGCCGCAGAAAATTCGCTCTGGCTGGCTGGGTGCATTTTTTAAAACCCACTCATCAAAAGGTTAACTTAGCTTCCTCTAACATTTTGGCAATCAAGCTAATTACTAGCCGTTTTGTACATATCAATTCTGAATGACAAGTAACGATTAAGTTTCTCTCACATATGTTAGGTTGAAGAAGCAAATTGACCATGGAAAAAGAGAATATTGTATTTTTTAATAGTCCTACATTCACCAATTTTACCTATACATACATACAACTTGGACTTCTTCTAAAAAGAATTTCTAATATGTTTGCCAATAGTGAATTTAATTGATTTTAAATCTTAATCAAGTGTAGTCTGTTATCTAGAATGTGTTAAAAATGCATCTAACCTTACCCCTTCCCAACCAAAACTGATAAAAATTAATATCGTATATAATAACTATATTGGTGAACTTTGATCTCACGTAGTAGAGATTTAAGTAAGACCTTGATTGTTCAAGCTGAATGACACAAAGTGCATATAGAACATTTTGATGATGAGCATTACCTATTTGTCATAGACATAGTATGAAGAAGTCTAGGCTTTGGAATAATGGATTCAATCATGTAATGCGAATAATTATTACATAATTCAGATCTTGTTTTGAACTAGAAATTATGATATCCTCCAAGTAGATATTACAATGAATAAGTAAAAAATCGTGCCTCAAAATTACTTAGGTCTAGATTTGCATAAGAAGAAAAATAAAGTGCACAACACCACGTACAATTCAGACCGCTGACACGCGATCTGACATTTATTCGGCGCCTGTCATCACTTACGGTATCCCTGCTTGGCATCTGACTACAAGAGCTAACTTTATTAAGCTTAAAGCAATACAAAACCGTGCCACAAAGAATATTATTCACAAATCAAAGGATAATTCATAAAGTGCACAACCGTGACCTTCCTTCCGTTGAGGATTTCTGCAAAGCAGGAGAGAAATTCCTTCGACAAGGAATCACTGGTTCTGCGGATTTGAATCCATTTCATTGCATCACACTAGATTAGACAATAAATCTCGTAGGTAGATATAACCCAGTCATCCATCCTCGCGCGCCAACTTCGGCTTACCAAAATGGATTCTACTATCGTTCTGCATGGAACTCTCTTCCAGCGTGAATATTTTGAGACGTATCAATGTTGGTATTAGGACTATTTTAAAAGTTCTTTGTGGAAACGTATTTACATTTTATAATCAAGTTATAACTTACGCATTGTCACCAAATTATTGTAAACCATCATTTGATCACCCTTTACCATTTTCTTTCATACTATTTGCTAACTTATTTATATTTTAGAATGTGGTTTTAGAGGTATAACTTAGGCATAGTAAGTTAAGACACTTTGTGACTGGGGCCTCATGGCCCTTTTCTAACTTTCTATTGAGGTGAACGTGTATATATCTTAATTATTCGTGTAGGTAATGTACATACTTGTACTTGTACAACAGTGTTTAGTACATTTTAAAAAAAACGTGCCCCAAACCAGCTTGGATAACACGCATTATCGGATAATCAAGGTCTTACTGTATTTGCTCTAAAACCTATGATGATCACTCAAGTCTTGGTATTTTCTGAGCTTCTACCATGTTTTTGAATTAAAATGCCGTCTATAATTTTCCAGGCGCAGGAGTTACCGCTAGAGCCTACAAAGTGGTTTTCTGGTGGTGCAGCCCATTTTTTGAAAGCATGTAATTCAAGAATGTTCAATCTAAAAAAAAGCATGCAATTGTATAAGTCAGGTAACGAATGGCAACTCTCGTTGTTATTAAATAAATAAAAACTAAAGTGCAAGCATGTCATTACAGTTTGTAGGTAAGATTACGTTTAGAATGAGCCACTACTACGGCTGCATCATGTACATGTCAACGGGCACTAAAAGGTACTTAGGATTTGAAGAAGCAAATGATAAACCATACAGAATTAGCTGATTATGTTGCTTGAAAAGAGCACAATATAATAGGAGTATGTATCACTCCAGAAAAAAATTGCAAACAATAAAAAAATAAATGTCAGGACTTGAGCAAAACCCATAATAATCTCCTTGAAGCCATATATTCTACTACATGGTTACACTCATCTTTATCAAAATAAACTAATGAGGGAATGTGCAAAACCACGTGCTTTGCTAAATGTGCACACTCTTTGCTGTCAGCGCATGTACGATCAGCTTCAGAAGTAAATCAAGGGTAATCTTTTACCGACACCACCAACTCTCACTCGGCAAATCTCGTATTTGTTCTAAAAGTCACACCATTAAATACACAAAGCTAACATGGGCAAGGAGTGGACGTCTTGCCATATATACCGGTATGTCACTAAAAAAACTGGCCCTAATTGACTTCTACACTAGAAATAAACCAGTGTAAAGGTTAGGCCTATGCAGTGTTTGGTGAATCCATTAATATATACAAACATTGTTCTAATATTAACTACGCCCTGGGCCCAGTGTTTAAAAGTCCCAATAGTCCAAATTCTTAAGTAAAATAGAGCCGCCATGTTTCCTTAGGGTCTGTTAGATGAAGTCATCGAGTGACAGTTTTGTTAATATTGCGCACCGAGCGATGTCAGAACGAACCGAATATTCACGAGCAATAATGGTAGGTATCTTCCAGACCCCTTGATTTACTTCTGATGCCTAGTGTACATACCTTACATACATATTTGTAAGTACAGTAATCTAAACAAAGCAAAGGTATGGTTTATTATTTTTGTAACTGCCCAACAGCAATCTAGCTTCAACCATGATTCAATAGTGAAAACCACGTAGGCCAAAAATATGTAAAAATGAAAATGTTTGACTGTTAATTACAAGATGGAAATTCTACAACAGCCAGAAACAAGATAGCTGTGAGAAATTGCCCTCATTCCTTGTTAACCGGCCGGGGCTCACAATCAGTTATAGTATCTGTCGACAACCCTTGACAATTCCACTAACAAGATTGCAAGTTGCGAGTGAAAATTGGTTGCTTCAGAGTTGGGCAATTCACAATCACATATATTGCTCATAGCAGGATTGCGTTATTTTCGCGGCCTAGCATTTGAATCGGCGTGCCTGCATACAACTTGCGCGCATCTCACCCTGACAAAGGTCAGCTACCAACCCAAACCATCAAGATCAAGTTCCAGATTGGCAGCAAGGCACATAACAAAGAGGTGCCCAAGCAAGGCAAAAAACAACACAAAATCATTCTTAACTCTGTTATTAGCTTCATCTGACGTTATTGGAGAGAAAGATTAGAATCCGCCGATAACCCTTGATCCCATGCAACATCCGTTCGAAAACAAAACATGCTTTTTATCTCGTAAAGTAATAATAATGAAATCGTGTAACTCGTCAAGCATCTCGTAAACGTCAAGAGGCTAGGTTGAAAACAAGAGTAGGGTAGGCCCTACGCGATCTCGAATTTAATTATGCGAATCATAAAAAAGAAAGTGTTCAGAATTATAATGTGACCTTGCACGTCTTCAAGAAACTATAGAGCCTAGACGTAAATCTAGCAGGTTGTTTTTCAACTCGCACCTCCTGAAAAATGGCATGTTGGCGGACATAGGAATGTTCAAGTTGGCGGCGCAAATGAAAACCGATTACCCACGCACCACTAGATTGTAAGCTTAGAGGCCTAATTCACACTGACAAGAGGATCGAGCTCCTATGACGTAAGGACTTATTGATGCAATATTGTGTTTTAAATTGTTTTTATTATATTGATAAGATACTGATTCAAAATGCATCTAAGACCATGAAATATAATGCAGAAAACAAATGATTTAGACTGCAGCAAAAAGAGCTCCCGCACCCCATACCAGACCACGGTTTTCCCGTGCCACTTTGTTATGAGTATGTTACACCAGAGGATTTGTCAAGGGTTGCCTGTTGATATTGACTGCTGTCTGCAATCTCATATTATTTGAAAATTAACATTTTCCCACAAAATAAACATAGCCTACAACCTCAGCAACCATTCTTTACACACTAGCCAATTTTTACAATTTGCATGTATTTAAAATATACCCTAGAAATATTAGCAGAAAATTTCCAAGGGCAATTTCACATTACTAACTTAATTTGACAATTGTCTCAGGTGGAAATATGCCAATGCCATTATTATCTACCGCCGTGTAACCAGATCAATTTAAGTGACTGCAGTTTCTACAATACACTCCAAATGAAGAAAAGTTAAGGACCATCCATACATTTTCTGAATTCAGTGAATAGATTCACAAGCCACTCATACCAAGTTATGAAGTAATAAATTAGTTTTGTTTCAGCTAATGACTATTAATAGAGATTTAGGCCTACTGATTCACAACCTCTATCCATGTACTGGATGATCCATGATAAAACAAATTTACAATAATTTGAAATCAGCTACTATCTTCATTTTTGCAATATTGAAAACAGAAACAAACATGAGTAATGAGTAACATAGTACACCTGTGTTGAATAACTAGAGTTCAAATTGCTTAAAAAACCAAGAGAAAATGAAAAATTGCAATAAATGGAACTGATTCATTTTTATTTACATTTATCGATTCAAGTTCTCGGGACACTAAAAAATTGAAATTGAATCTACAATAATGAGTTATAAACAATGAATGCCAACAACATTGTTTACATGCTTACATTAATTGTTTGATAAATTTTGCTTGAGAATACAATTTCTGATCTTCTGATGCCCCTTAAAACCTCTACTAACATAGTCGAGATCAAACTCTCTCTTTCTACATGTTTCTATCTTTTGTTTGATTTATTGATCAAAAATCAATCAACTAAATGGCCACTGTCAATGCTATCCTGTAGCCATCAACCCATTCGAAAGCATTTTGTACTCTGTGTCTTCTAATTTATTGGTTAGTTTCAAAGTTGTAATAAATTCTTGATAATGGGGTTGATCCAACATTAAGAATGCTCAGAATAATCAGTTTTATGTATACAACCTCACCGCAACTCATACAACACAAGGGCACCGAGGGGTGCTGAAACGTTACAAAAGTTGAAAAAATAAGGTAGGCCTACCTACTACAAGTTTTTTAAATTACTAATTTGACTTAAATGTATGTTGAGCACACACACACACAATCTAGAGCCAGTATTTAATATTTATACAAACTTTGCTTCCCATTTTCACATAGATAAATTTTTCAGATCGTCTTTAGAAGAATTTCAACATTTCTTTCTTAAGTGCAAGTTTCAAGGGAGCACATTTATTTAGGTCTTAACAGATATGAGTAGGTAATGTCTAGATTAGGCCTACCACATTTGTTTGTTACTCATTAGCAAGCACCTGGCACTGCCTAGGACTGACTCTATACACTTTCAACACAAAGGTAGGCCTATTTGACAGAAGTTAGAGTTCGGTTCAACACTAAAAATTTGGGTTTCACCCACCCTTGACAGGCACACAATGTAGGTCTAGATGCAGCATTTTATGGGGCCATCCACACAATCTATATGCATTATTAATAAACAATGGAAAATATACGGTTACCTCTACTCAGGGCTCGAAAATTCCTATGCCCGAGTTGCCTGGGGCAACTAACACTCCAGACACGGGCAACCATAATTTATAGTTAGTTGCCCGTACGGGCAACCAACAAATTTGGTTAGAAACTCGAATCGCGTAGGATTTCACTAAGTAGAAACCTAATTTATCGACAGGCGACAGACGCTCGATGTAGTTCCAAGACTTGCCACAGGCTGCACCACGCACTACTACAATCGCATTCCGATCGATATCGACCTATCAACTTTACCCATAATTCAGTATTCACAGCTGTCGAGAAAATGGAGATCTGAGATTTGTTTACCTTCTACCGTTTCATAAAATTCCAACCATTTTTGACACTTTAAAACCATTCGTAATATTGAACCATTCTTAAATGGATTTACGGAACTTTTTTAACTGTAGGCCTAGTGGAGTAGCTTCAACGTCTCGGCCTACGGCTTCTTAGCCACTCACAATTTACGAAGATGAGATAGGCCTAGGCCCATCATTGCCTAGGCTAGGCCTAGCTAATGAACCTGCCAAAAAAGTAAAATACTGTATGACCGAAAGTAGGATAAAAAGCGGGTACGGTACATTAAGTCGGTAAAGTTATTGACTCGTGGCTCTTGTTAAAATAAATAAAATTGTCGTACATATGTAAAAAATAAAGAAAATTATTGTGTGAACCTTGACTTGAGTCTGGGCAACTTAAATTTTGGGCCACTTGCCCAGCTGGGCAAGAAGATTTTTAAAATTTGTCGAGCCCTGCTACCAGTTAATAACTGGCACATGTAGTACTAGCCCTAGTTCTAAAACATTAAACAAGGGACTAGAGACTAGTGTCTAAACCTAGTCTCTGCTTTGCTTTTAGCTAAAGCACATGGATTAATGTCTAGGGCTCAGACTATATAATAGAAGGCCAGGACTAGTTCTGTTCATTTATTTAAGGAAGGCTAACTTAAAAGTCCAAGACAGAAGGCAAAAATCAGTAAAATTTTGACTGATTGAAATGGGGAATTTATAACCAAAACTCTTATCAGTATTTGGTTTTTGGTCGAGACACTATATACCTGTTAATCAGCCATTGAACTAAAAATATTAGAAACTACTAGCCAAAAGGAAATTTAAATTTTCAGCAGTGATCCTGATTTTTTTTTTAAATTGTTATGTAACTGTAACACAACACCTATTTCCATTTAGTATATTCATAAAAGCATGACGGATGGCATCATATGCCAAATGTGGACATTTTTAATAGAAAATGGTTTGTTGCTATATCTTTCATAGCAAGATTGTTTTGCCCACCATTACAAACAGTTTGTCAAAAGAAATTGTGCATCAAATGCAATCTCGGAAAATATTTTCCTTTATGCTTGGGAGTGAGGTTGAAGACAAAGATAGGCCTATGTTGAAACAATGTAATAAATTAACAAACAAATAACAAACAACAGAAACAACAAACAAACAAATTATTGCTTAAAATGTAGCTACGTAGTAGTTTCATCCAGTAATTTAATACAATGGCTGAGCAATAGTAAGACTATGCCCAAGACACAATTTTTAAAAAAGATTGCTGTTGTATTCAAGTCAGACTCTCTTTCTCAGTCAACATTTCAGCAATCTTTAGAGCACATGGCATGAATAGAATAGATCGTGTTCAACCTATGACGCGGGCGAGCGAGATGGAGGGAAACCAACCCAACCCCACCCCAACACCCTCCGACCATTGCCAACGGCCAACCCTCAAGCGTCTTGAACCACCGAGACATGACTCCTACATCCCCTTAAGATTCTTGGGAAAACGACGAAAAAAGTGCTCCGAACATGCGCAGGCTAGGAATGTCTCAGCCTGTATCTCTCCCCTGTCAAATCATAAGTGCTTAAGACCACCCGTATCAAATTACAACATTAGATGGCGCGACAGTGCTGTTGCGAGATAATTCACTCCATCATCGGGTCAATTCAAACTTCCCCGGGACAAGAAGGCCGATAAATAAATCATTGCATTCTATACTAGTGGCTATAGTGCATACTGTAATTTTTGTACAAGGTAGACATTGTCTCATAGGATGCTTTGCCACTGCCAGTCTGAGAACGAAACAACAGCCTACACAAGTAAATACATACAAGAAATACAAAGAAAGAAGAACTTTAAACCGCTTTAAATACAAAATGAAGTCTTCTAACTACAACCACAGTAGGCCTATCTATTATTGCAAGACTAGTTTCTCAAAATACACATACCGGTTCATCGAATACATGGGAACATCTAACAGGAGAGGACTAGGAGATGTAAGAGTCTGAACAATGATGGAAGACAGTATGATACCATTGAGAGATGGTGAAGAAAGGTGTCTAACAGTGAATTTATGAAAACTATTTTGGATTAAACAAATGAACGGCACAATCCCAAAATGTGACGAGTGCAACACGTGATATAAACCTTTGAGCAAAATGGGGTTTACTACAGCATGATGACTATCCCTGCACAAGAATGTTGAAACAATATTGATGGATATTTCAATAATTATAAGGTAGGAAGTGGCTTCCTGCACAACCAGCACGAGGTTTAACTTTGTTTTCGTATTAGGTCACGCGCTAAGCGCGGGATGTGTGATTTTTATTTTATATAGGGTACACATAAATTAACACATCCATCAATTCATGTACACAGGTAAGGTAAGGTAAGGTAAGCTGAACCATGAGTTGATGTGGCAGGAGGCCATGTCCTGTATGTACGCAATTATAAGGAGTTATACGGTTCCAAAATTTTGATTGGGAATGTTGGATCACTTTTGTTTTAACGACATTTGGGATTTCATGCTGTAGGCTACCTACTATACCATAAAATATTAAGGTGTGAAATAGCACAAAATATGTCTAAATGTAAAAAGCAATTTTAACTACAATAATTATATATATGAACTTAGGCCTACCTTAGAATTTGGTATTTTCACATCACACCACCGGCCATCTATCATGTGCCTTTGAGAAAGAACACGCAATTGAGAATCGTACGTTCCAAAACGAATGAAACCAAATCCTTTAGACTGGCCAGACTTGGGATCTTTTTTCACCTATTAACAACAAACAATGCACAAACATATTTAGGGCTAGATAATAAGATATGCATAGGCCTACTAAAACCAAGTAAGCCTACAGAAAGATCCAAAACAAAGCAGGCATTTCACAAGTTTGATAGAAAGCCATGCTGGGTAAGTCGAGTTGAAAAAGAGTCAACGGGAACTACATAAAACACATAGTGCACCCAAGCTATTAAGATTTGTGGTGGTGAGAAGGCACAAGAGCTTGGATTAAGCAGGTGTGATATGGTGTGGAAATGGCAACTCAAGTAAACAAACTTGATTTTAATTATTGGTGTACCATCGAAGTGTTTGGTGCCTATAGGCCCTTAGGAAAGTGCAAGCCTCCTATGGTGGGATTGGGGTGATGAGTACCAAAAGAAAGAATCAAGGAGACCATAAGAACAAGTGTATAAAAATATTAAGTGTAAACTCAAAATAGTACATTTGGTGGTAGGCCTTTAGGGTAGGTATCTTAGATTGTATAATATTGACCAGGCTTGCTTCATTTTTATTTTTTATCTTTGATTAACATGTTTCACACATTTGTGACTAAAAAAACAAAAAATAAATAAACAGAATACCGTACCAAAACATGGTAAGTAAGTAGAAATGCCAAGTTAAGAGATAGAACATTAAAACAAAACTATGTCCACACGTTTCAGCCTGAACGGTCTTGATAATCACTCAATTGTTCGAGAAGTAGACCTTTGGTTTTAGCGAGCTAAGATTACAGTAGTTTATATTTTCTAAATCTCCCAGCACCTAAGAAGAGAGGGTCGTCTGATGCTAATGTCCCAGCATCTAGGCTATTGACAATTATTGTTTATATCTATTTATTTCAGTTTATTGACATAGGCCTATGGTACACAAAAGGATACCAAACCATTACTACTAATACAGGTAGGCCTACATACATACATACATACATACATACATACATACATACATACATACATACATACATACATACATACATACATACATACATACATACATAACAACAAATTAAAACACAGAATACAAAATAAATAGGCTTTTACAAATACAAATAATTAATTATTTAAATAAGACTAGGCAGACATTGTCACGTTATTGTGAGTGGTTGTGTTGATGACAGGAGTCCACGTTGCACTTAGTTTAAAGCCACCGCACCAGGGTACTTAGTTCGACAAGACAAACTCGCGAGGCAGTGGAGATCAAGAAAAATCCCAACAACGTTAACGAAGACGATGGCTATAAACTAAGTGCAACGTGGACTCCTTGTCATCAACACAGCCACTCACAATCACACCCCACCCGCAGACGTCACAACAAGGGGGTGTAACATCTACCAGCGAGGTTGCACCGGACGCACGAAGTGACCAGCCCCCTGCCATTGGTCAAGGCATTAAAACACGGTCCCGAACAAGAGAGACAACAAGTAAACGCACTTCCAACAAGCAGTCGTCCTGAAGATGGAATCCAAAGTGGTTCCGAAACGTCCAACTCACGCACGAGTAGGTGTATACACGCGACGCGGCGAAATGACCCGTTTCACACCTTTTAAAATTATTATTATTATTATTATTATTATTATTATTATTATTATTATTATTATTAAACCTTCTATAAGAATTTAAAAATTTATTTAAAAATAGAGAGTTGACCACGGGATGTCGGCAAAAGAGGCATCTTCCAGACCTCTTGATTTATATATGACCCTGGCTGTACCTCCATTCCGTATCTAGCATGTAACTTTAGTAGGCCTTATGTACCGGTACGTAATAATTTGTAATAAGAATATAACCCACAGACAAGCTTATCAACGCTTTGTGGGCAATCAAATAAAAATTTAATTAATAATACTGTAAAGTATAAAGAGAACTTTATTGCTAGTAAATTTTTTTTTTTTAAATGGCCTAAAATAAATTACTATGATTATTATTTATTTCAACAAATCAAGATACAAAAGCCAGCGGTTTTGCCGAGGTAGTTTAACCGGTTCCCACTCGAACACCGAAGTTAAGCAAACTCGGGCGTGGTCAGGGGTAGAGTGGGTGACCGCTCTGCCCTGAAATCACGTATATCGCTGGTTAGAGCAGATGGAGGGTTCGAGAGCTAGTGTAATGGCTTCGTTCTCCTGGACGACTGCTCGGCAGTCCGGGTTAGTGGAGGAACCTGAGTAGACTCTAAATACAATTTATTTGTTTATTTATTTATGACTTGTCAAGGTTACACCGTCCTTTCGGATGGGACGTTAAGCCATTGGTCCCCTTGGTACTTTTCGAAAGGAGTAGGCTACATGCCGGTACCAGGTTTCCCCTCCTCCCTTCTGTTCATACTTCATCCTCATCTATCACCACTCATCGTCTCGAATAGCCAAAGTGCATTAAAATGAGACGTTTAGCAATATCCAATCCAATCCAAGATACAAAGTTAATTTAAAATGTTTAAGAGAATCAGAGAGGGCATAGCCCCATAGCAAGTTATGCCTGATTCCCTTCATTAAAACTAAATAAAAATAACCTAATTTGTTACAATCATAAGATAAAATTAGTCAATAAATAAACAAAATACCTGTGCCATCAGGACTTCGCCGTAAGATTCAAAATACTCTCGGAGTAGTTCTTCCGTGGTCTTCCATGGAAGACCCAACACAATCAAATCTGAGCATTTAAGACTTTGTTCCATTCGTTTCGTTTTTGCAGTAGAATTATCAACGTTCTCATCAGATTTCCGCTTGTTCTCTGAAAATAAAACCAAGAAATTAACATATATACCACTGGATACATCCATGTCCGGGTTCACAAAAGAAAAGAATGTGAAAATTTTTGGGGAAAACAAGAGATTTTCTTTGTTTCGACTATGTCTAGGTGGACAGATTTTGAAGTAAGATGAGAATTTTATGTGTGTTTTATGTACATGCATGTGGAGAGTTTGGTAGCAAGCAATGGAAGGATCCAACAAGAGATTGGGTTATTCCAGTCTATTCGGAACCTCATATGGAACAGAGATGTATGCAGGTCTAACAAAGAAGTGCAAGGTTGCCATAGACCTTTGTTCCAATACTGACCTACGCAGCTAAAACATGAAGTATGAAAACAACAACACCGAATGAGAGCCTTGTGCAAGCTGTGGACATGAAGTTTTTGAGAAGCATTGTAGTAAGACCACATGGATCCAAATACAGAATGAGGATATAGACTATAAAGAGTAAAGACATCAAGTAGGCCTCCGCCTAGGTGTAATGAATTAAATGGTGAGTGGTTTGGAAATGTCAAAAGGGTTGGAAAGAGCAAGATTGACTTGGAGAATTATTCATGGAATTGGAAATTTCAGGCAGGAGAGCAAAGGCCAGGGGCAGAGCGTGACAACGATGACAGGATAGCAAGGAGGAGACTGGAAAGTGGTAGTGGTTAAAAGGGAAGAATGGTGGCAGGAAAAAGAAGCTGGATAGGCCAATGCAGAGGTGGACGTGGCGTGGCAAAGATAATGAAATAGCTGCCTGGTTACCACTGAGATTTCGATTTGGCGTACTACCCCTATGCCTATTGCCTACTATTTAAATAAATTGATGATTATGACTATCTAGGCCCTAATCACAATATTATGAAACAATCAGGTCAAAAAAAGAAAAGTTTTATCATTCAGGTTTTGTTTTAATATGCACAAAATTAATTTCGAGGTTTATATAACACAAACCTCTACTACTGGTATAGCTGTTCCATCAAAAGAATGCAAATGCTACCGGCATCGGCAGGGCCAGGCGGGCCAATGAGCGATCATTATTAATATTTTAAATTAGGGGCCGCCTGATTGGCTAGAACTAGCCCGCCGGTGACGACGACGTCACCATCTGCAAACTTCCAATTGAGCAGCTATATACTTAAACTTCCGGCACCGGACTACAGTGAAATCATACTTAAAATTAGATCAGGATACTAGTTAATGGCAACCTAGTGCAATGTTTGTACTCTGGAGGTATGTTTCAGAGGTGGACCGTGGGTCTACACTTGAAGAAAGTTGACAAAAAGGTACATTGGCCTAAATGAAGGTCCAGACAGTGTTCTTGTTACTGCCTAATGTATTCATTTTTTTATGAATTGATATTATTTATTTATTTCCAAGACACAATGTAGGACCTATGGCCCATTTGCTTTTTTAATGCTTTTCATATTTCAAAATATAGCTTCTACCACTTTCCTAATTACAATAGTAGGCCCTGTTGTTTACCATTGAGAAGTTTAGGCCTACATGCAACTTCAACAAACGTCAACAAATGACAAACCCCAAATGAATGTAAATTTATAATGGTGAATAAACAACTAAACTAAACTGAACACTTTCATGTCGGAACTGAAATGAAGCAAAATTGTTAATAATTTTAGGAACAAATTTTCCGATTTTCGATAAAATATTTCGACTTTGAATACTTGTTTGATTCCTGAACTGAAATTTATATGGTACTATCACTGAATTGGAGAGTATTGACTATTGACTACCCTATCTCCCACAACAAAGAAGTACCAGTAGGGCCTACTGGAAATCTCAATAACATGCATTGGCCTACCAGTGATTTTTTTTTTTTTTTGAGAAAACACCAAAACTCAAAACCCCATTCTTTGTGAATCATGGCCCTGATATTAAATTACCAAAACCTCAATATTGATGATTATGGAGACAATGACAGCAGAATGTAGGCCTACTTAATATCAGGCCAATTGATACCACGATCCAAAATATAAAACCAACCTCTTAAAAATGAACTAGGTACCAGTATATCTGAACTCTGGAGGGTGATCAATTAAATAGGCCTAGTAGAATTTAGGGATGACTTCGGGTCGAAAAATCCAGAACCGGATCCACCCTCTCCGGATCCGGTTCGGAACCGGTTTCCGGGTACCCGAAGTCATCCCTAGTAGAATTGAAGGTGTTATTGAAAAACAATGTTCAGATCAGTTTAAAAGCAAAGGGTAGGCCTAAGTTGTAAACACAAATTAAAACAGGAGAAAACCCGTACTGAAAATGTGATGATGCCAATGCCAAATTATTGCGCAGTTCAATTAAAGGCTCAGTCCACTCTTCAAACATTATTTGCATTTTAATAACAGTGTAAAAAATGAACGAAATCGACCCACGTGAAAAGGATTATTAATTGTTATCAAAAACATGAAGAATAGAACGTAAAAAAACAACACCTCAACGGGGATTTGAACCAACAAACCCTCGCATGTCAGTCAAACACGCTCCTCCTCCACGCCTGTGAAGCCTAATAAACTGCCTATACTGTGAGGCTGATTGTACTGGTTGACGTAAAATAATCCTGATATATCTTCTGAATCTCAGAATATCCTCACCTGTAACTTTTAGGGAAAAATCCCTAAGTAGTAAACGTTGAATCAGCCGAACACTCACTTCTCAGCGAGCTGATTTTCTTTGCAAAAAGAGCAAGAATACCTTATCCAGATTCTCCGCTGACTCCGCTTTAGGGATGGGAAAGACACACCTACAGGTGTAGCCTAAACGATTAGGGACGGGCGTACAGTACACGTTTATTGTTATTTGTTTCTATAAAAACTATGAATGCATGTAGTATGTAGTATTATGTTGTGAACGACCAACCACCGGCTGTCAAAGTTGCGACGAATCCATCAGGGTAGGGACCTGTTTATAACTGTGAGCTTGTGTTCATAGCCTACTAAGCAATCTTCTTGTTGGTCACTACCAAACAAATAGGCCTACATATACAAATATGGGTAAAAGTGAAGGGTTACTCAGCAATGTTTTTAATCCGTTTTTTGTTAAATAAACACTAAAATAACCATAACAGAGTAATTTTAAATGACGAGAGTGATTCTTCACAATTACCCAAATTATATTTCAAGCTATCCAAAAACATGTGTATTGCATAGTGTGTACAGGCTACATGCACTGATAGCCAAGAGTGTAGGCCTACACGTTCAGAGAAGTACAATCATTTGCCCACTCTACTTCGCTTACCAAGCAGCTAATTATTGGCATGCGAGATGCGACTAGGTAGGCCTATAGGTCTAAGGTAGGCTAGCGGGAACTTCTTCGGTTGGAGGGGTCCAAATTAAAATCGTGTTGTACACTTAAATACTCCAAAATACAATTAACAAACAAACCATTAAAAGTTTCTATTTGAAATATAAAGGACTTTGGTAACAGGGAAAACTCCACAAATTTACTTTTAATATATTCGTAACGTAGTTACTAAAAAAAGACAATTCCCAAAAAGTCCGTTGAAAAATGTTTTTTACTTGGTTTTATGAGGGTATGAATATGTGTTTAAATTCCGCGCGTAAACAGGCCTAGCTGACTGTGACGTCACAGACATGTATCGTTTCGTTAGTCTGCCGGTAGGGGCAGGGTGCGAATTGACGGGGGGGACGGGGGGGATTTCCCCCCTCTTGAAATTTCATCCCTGGCTCTGTTTTACTGAAAGGTATCCCTGCCGGGGATGGCTAAATCCCCACCTCTGGATTCCCATCTCATCTCATAACATATCAAGTGACTTTATCTCGTAATGTTAATAAATAATGCGTCAATTTACACATATTCCTTTCAAAATAATACCTCAGATCGCTTCTAATACTATCTTGAGGGCAATAATACCCCCAAATTTTTCCTCAGATCACTTCTAAGGCCATCTCGAGGGCAATAATGACCCAAATTTTTTTATCAGATCGCTTCTAAGGCCATCTGAAGGGCAATAATACCCAAAAAAAATTTCGCCTCCGGCGGCTGGGGCTTCGCCCCGACCCCGGTTTGCCAACGAAAATACTGTTCTAAGCCATCCCCCCTTCTGCAAAGTCGTTAATTCGCACCCTGGGTAGGGGTTCCACCGCCTGGCAAATTCATTGGTTCCTAGACAATTCCTAGCAAAGGCTCTTGGTTACCATGGAAACCAGAGTCGATAAAGAAGTTTTCCCGGTTTAGAGTTGGAAATCAACCCATGGATCAAACAAAGTAGGCCTACAATGTTGAATAAACAAATTTGCAGATAAGTAAGGTGTTATTCGTTGACAATGCATGTTATAATATGTATAAATTTGTATATTATTTATCATCATTATTAGGTGTAGGCTCATGCCTCAGACAAACTAGGCCTATTAGAATAAATTAAATTGCTTGACATGGATTTGACTACATTCAAGTTCCAGCCGGCGAGCATGTGGTGCAGCGCGCGCGGAGATCTATTCAACTATTACTTTCTTATGGCGTCACGCAATGTCCGGAGCGTTTTAATCCCGCTTCGCAACTAGCCAATAAAACCTTCATAAATACGCCAAAAATCGTTAGTTTTTAAAATAAATTTATTTTTGTGAGTATTTCTTATTATATTTTATGTTAATTACAATTAAGTAGCACAATAGAGTTGAGGAGCATTCCCTATTATAGGAGACAGTTTGCCAAGAAAAACGGCCTAAAATTTCTCACCTTGTTTATGTAGGCCTACGTGTTATTAATGATTCTTAATTCATTTTCAGTTGACACATTGTAAAGTTTCAACTATAGGCCTAATTGATGTTATTTGTGTAATTGCCAGTGGATTTTTGCTGGGAAAAGTAGGATGGGGAGTTGGGGGCGAAGCACATGGCGAGGTTAGTGGGTAGGTATTCCTAAACCACTTTATAGCAACATTAAAATTTTTGAAGGTTCTTTTTGTTAATACTAGGAAGCTTGGCAAACGCTTTTTCAGGCGCGTTGCTGGATGAGCGTAATTTTTTTTAAACAAAAAAAAGCGTAAAATTGGGATTTTCATGAGAAAATATTTTTCGATTGCGCTCAAATTTCACACCAATATATTAATTCATAAAATTAAGGTTCTGTAAAAAAATCATTACAATCGGATAAAGCAAGTAGGCCTAGATGTTATAAGTCGAAGAATTATTTTTTTATGAAAATGCGTAAAATTGTGATTTTCACGAGAAATTATATTTCGATTGCGTTCAAATTTCACCCCAATATATGAATTCATAAAATTAAGGTTCTGTGAAAAAATCATTACAATCGGATAATGCATGTAGGTGTTTTTTTTATGTCGAAGAAATGTTTTAAAAATCGAAAAAATCGTAAAATTGCGATTTTCATAATAAAACATTTTTTGATTGCGCTCAAATTTCACACGAATATATTAATTCATAAAATTAAGGTTTTGTGAAAAAATCATTACAATCGAATAAAAAATGTAGTTGTTTAAGTCGAAGAATTTGAAAAAAAAAAAAAAAAAACGTAAAATAGCGATTTTAATGAGAAATAATTTTTCGATTACGCTCAAAAACGTGGCAGTTCTAAGTTCAGAGATTTCGAAGGCCTCCATAAAATTTCATCATAATTGGAGTGCCGGAATCGTGTTAACAAACACACAATAATACAAACAGAAAAAAAAGAAAAAGAAAAACATTCCGGATTTTTTTCTCCAGTGTAGTGAAATGGAATCTTCGCTACGCTCATCCAATAAAAACAGCAACACATACCTACCAAAACTTTAACATCTTACCTTGTTGTAACAAAGAACCTTGAAAACCTTTAACGTTGCTATGAAGTGGTGTAGCCTACTAACCTCGCCACGGCGCTTCGCGCCCCCCCCCCCCAACCTACTTTTCCCAGCAAAAATCCACTGGTAATTACACAAATAACATCAATCAATTTTAGGCCTATTGTTGAAACTTTACAATGCACCAACTGAAAATTAATTAAGAATCATTAATAACACGTAGACGTAGTGGTAGAGATAGCGCTTTCCTTCACAGTGACACTCTACGTAAATCAACATGGCGGTCTATAGGGCTACATAGTGACAGCATAATTTCCATTGGTAAAGCGACGAAGAACATTAGGCCATACTAACAATAAAAAGTTCGTAATGCGCCAACTGAAAATTAATTAAAGTTGATCGATGGAGTGAACTACCCTATCAAAACAACAATTTATTTAACATTAAATAAACTTAAAATAATACTTGATCTATATTATTATCATCTAGTACAGTGTTTCTCAACCTTTTGTTGCACACGGACCACCTTCACAATCTCATAAATCGGATGGACCACCACATTCAAAATTAGGCCCTATAGTTATTGGGGGGGGGGGGGGTCATTTAATGGAGAGAACAATGGGCATCAAGAGACTATCATTAATTGTCGTAGTTATAAAACTAATTTATTTTTTGTAGCAGTTTTACCTCAAATTCTCTCGGCTTGCCCCCCCCCCCCCATATTGTAAACTAATTTTTTGATATACATACCCTTACAAGAAAATATGAAACTTTATCTGCAGCCTGACTTAGTATTAGGTGAGAAATTAATTATTATTGTGAGTAGACAGGTGCGGGTTTGTTTTTTATTGAAACTATTTATTTTGTGCATCTTTTATGCATCTTTTACAAACTTAATGCCTCATGATTTTTGCAGGTTTTGTAGTAAGAATAATTGCAAAAAAGTTTGCACTGCAAACATCATACTTTGAGGATTTGGTGCCTGCTGTTCCCATGGGAAATGAAAAGTTATTTGACATATATTTAGGATTTGATTTTCTTTTAGCACTTTGTTGAGCGAGCGAAGCGAGCGTCTCCACTTGACTCTTATGGCTCGAATGTCTGTTTTTTTTTGTTTTTTTTTTCTCTGTTACTGCTTCGATACAGGTCGCACCATTTCTCTGATCGACCTGAAATTTTGCACACATGTACATACCACCTAGGCGGGTTGCTGTACATAGTTTTGTGGCAAAATCGTTCAAAAAGTTAAAAAGTTACATTAAAAGTAATCGAAAGTTTTTTTTCAAACTAAGCGGCGACAAAATCTGAGGTGGCCATATCATTTAGAATGTCCGTCCGATCACGAATATGTTATTTTTATTTTGATCCGATAAGTAGTGTAGATGGAAATTACATTATAACAAAGTACCGTTACCATGGCAACGGAAAGTCGCACAGCTTTTTTGGTTCATGATAGCGGTCGAACGGAGGCTCAGTTCGAGTTGAAATTTTGACCATCCGCAAGTTTTGTTCCCGATTGAATGCCATTAGTTTTGTGGCAAAATCGTTCAAAAAGTTAGGCCTATAAAGTTACATTAAAGTTAATCTAAAGTTTTTTTTTTAAACTAAACGGCGACAAAATCTGAGGTAGCCAAATCATTTAGAATGTCCGTCCGGTCACGAATATGTTAATTTTATTTTGATCCGATAAGTAGTGTAGATAGGAATTACATTTTAACAAAAGTAACATTACCATGGCAACGAAAAGTCGCACAAGAATTCTGGACACTATGTACTACCACCTAGAAGTAATCAAGAGTTAAAATAGTTTTCCCAAAGAAATAATGTCAAGGTCCTCTAGATGGCGGTGGATTTTATCCATTCTTTCCTATATTTTACAAATATTAGCTAAATCGGTCAAGACCTTAAAGACTTATTGGTATGTAACATTATGGGAATATCGTACTCGGGTCGTGTTGCACGTACCGGTGCTCGCTCAACAACGCGTCCAACTGAGCGTTTTCCTAGTTTAGTTTTTCATCAGCAGATTATTGGATGAGCGTAGCGAGCGTAGCGAGCGAAGCGAAGATTCCATTTCACTACACTGGAGAAAAAAATCCGGAATGTTTTTTTTTTTTCTTTCTTTCTTTCTTTCTTTTTTTTTTTTGTATTTTTGTGTGTATGTGAACACGATTCCGGCTAAACCATAACTCCAATTGAGATGAAATTTTATAGAGGTCTATGAAATCTCTGAACGAAGAACTGCACGGAGGGAAAAATCGATTGAAAAATTATTTCTCGTGAAAATCGCAATTTTACGATTTTTTTTATTTTTAAATAAATTCTTCGACTTATAACATCTACATGCTTTATCCGATTGTAGTGATTTTTTCACAGAACCTTAATTTAATGAATTAATATATTCATGTGAAATTTGAGCGCAATCGAAAAATTTTCTATTAAAAAAATCGCAATTTTATGCTTTTTTCGTTTAAAAAAAATACGCTCATCCATCAACGCGGCGGGACTTAAGCGTTTTCCTAGTATAATTTCTTTATTACTGATTACTATGTGCCCCTTCACCTCCCTTTAGTGACGATTCTCTTCTCTTAACACATTTGAATACAAACGCATTATTTTCTTTGTTAAAACTGTAATGAATTGATTATTAACGTTTTCTTTATTTGAAACAAAATAAAACTATTTAATAAAAAAAACCACAATATAGTAAATATTGGTACGAGGTATAGGGCCTACGTGGTGTGGTTTGGCTTTGGCACAAAGAGGGTTTTAATTTTTCATCTGTGCCATACTATGTGTGTATCAAACCTATTAAAAAGCAGAACTTATGATCTATGCTAAGTTGACCATGTTCAATGTTACGTTCTGTTTGTAATTTGCAAGTTACCTTCGCGCAAAGAGAAAATGAAAATAACAGGATGTTAAAAATGTATGAAATTAATAATATAAATTTATAATGTATAACATGCATAAAAATGTAATCTGTCTACCACCGCGGACCACCTGTAATGGTCCGCGGACCACTGGTTGAGAACCACTGATCTAGTAGGCCTATATTTAAAACGGTATTCAACACAACTTCATGAATTTATGTATTTTATACAGTAAATAATAATATTGTTCCGTTCTAAATGCGCGTGTAGTATTTTGACTCCACTTCCAGTAGTATATCATGCTAGGTACAATCATAAAACTAAACATTATACAATAATTGATGTATACATATTTGTTGCACTTGAGGAAGAAATGGTGAAGAAATGCAAAACGAACATAAATTCTCTCTTTCCCTATGTTCTTCATCGACATTAAGATAATCAAATCCACAAATGAAGATTTTAATTCTACCTCTCTTGTAGCGAACAACCACATGTTGACTTGGCAACATAGCACTGGTTTGTTATGATGGCAGTACTGAATGTCCCAAAGGTTGTAGCAAGCTACGAGCGACCACCTCGAACTTATATCATATAGAAATAAATAGTAGTTGCATAAGAAGCGTTAAGGCTGATGCACAATTGCCCGGTTACGATAACGGGAAGAAAGTTGAATCACACGTAAACTTACGATACGATGCACAATAAAGCTTCCCGTTGCCGGTCGTTCCCGTATCCCGGCAACGACAACGGGAACATCACCAAGTTTTAACTTTCCGTAACGTTCCCGTTCCATACGTTACCGGAAGGAACCAATCAGAATCAAGATGTGCATGTCCTAAAACTATTTTATCAGCTGATTGATGGTTTATACACGAGTAATATGCAAAATAAATTAAATACAAATATACGGAATAACAAAATATAATTAACACACTTAGGCCTATTATTTGATTTGTTCCCGTCGGTTTGCTTCACGGGCTATTGTGCATCGAAGCCCTTAACGTTAGCGTCTTCCCGTTCTCGTTACCGGCCAATTGTGCATCGGCCTTTAAAGGTTTTGTAGTTTTTTTTGTTAATAAAACAGCAAAAACATGATTTTATTTTGGACCCCCACCAAACGAAGAAGTTCCAGCTAGCGGTTAGGGATGGGATAGTGTAACACGTGTAAACGTGTACACGTTTTCATGCGATTACACGTTTACTGTTTTTACGAAAATAATAAACGTGTGTGCGTGTCCCTATGCTGTGTGCGGCCAGCCGCCGGCCGGGCGGGCCGGCCTTGCCTCACGAGAGAGGAGCGAGCCTGTCTTGATAGCTCTGTCTTCCCGACTGACGCGGCGCACGCGCACTGCGCATAAGGCGTATAGTGAGACAAAGTGCTATCTCTACAGCTCTCCGTGTAGGTCGGACTGACGCGTCGCGTCTTGCATCATCACAAGGAACTCGGGACCTGCGCAGAGACGTACTTACCAGACTCGATCGCTACCAGCTGACGCGTGAATAGGCGCTACACCAATAAAATAGATCGCGTACTGTAAATCATTTTTTTTTTTTTTTTAGCAAGTGGCAAACATAACAATGTGTACGTGTACACGTGTACACGCGCTGACAGCCAAGAGTGTGCACGTTTAGGAAAGTACACGCATTTGCCCATCCCTACTAGCGGTTATATTGATGTTCCTTTCTTGGAACGCATGAATATCCGGTTTATTGGAACAAATGTTTGTTTACCTCCTAGGCTGTACATGGGCCCTAACCCCTGGACCTTAAAAATGCTAGAGGCTAGCCCCTAGGCTCCTGTGCCTTAAAGTATCATTCACAACCAGTTCTAAGTCGTAAGGCGCAAGGTCTAAGGCGTAAGGCGTAAGTCGTAAGAAATGCTAGGCGTTTACAACAACCATACCATTTTTCATTGCTCCTGTGTATTGCGCATGCGCGTACAGTCAGCTGTGGAGTTTCCTTGTTCGTGATTGGCTCGTCGTAAGAAACCGTCGTAAGAATCGGATTTTGGGCAATTCGTTACGACATAAACCATACGCCTTGCGACTTGGGACGTGTTGTGAACGTTCTGATTGAAATACATACTCAGCAATACAAATTATTACGCCTTAGGCCTTGCGCCTTACGCCTTAGAACTGATTGTGAATGATGCTTAACCAAGCCTAGACCCTCTATGTCTATAGCTAGGCCCCTAGGCCTTAAGTCACAACAAAACTTCACCATTGGCTTTGCTCTAAGCTAGGCCAAGGCCTAGGCTGTAGAAACCTAGGCCAACCCGATCACTAATTCCTTACCTTTAGGAAAGACACAAAAGTATACGCCATTGCCCCAGGCACTCTCCGGAGGGTGCAGCCTTCCATCCACTAAACGTATTCCACGCAACGCCAAAGACTCGGGATTTCTATATTTCAATCCACAAGCTCCTGGGAATTGGGCTGAGAGCGTAGACAACAGTAACGTATTATCTTCTTCGGAAGGCAGCTCAATTGGCTCTTCGCCCTCCTCTTCTGCGACCTGAAGATACACGCTCATTTCGGTCGACAACTAGGGCCTAGGCCTAGCGTGACGGTTTAGGCACTAGAAACAAATTTAAAGAAAAGTAGAAACCTACTTTGAACGTTGTAAGAAAACTTTTGCAAAACATCCACTTGTAGGTCGTAGCGAGTCTATAAATGTGTAGCAGCTAGACCCACAGTACTTTTCCTGTACGCCTAAGCCACTTTTCCTACAAAAAACCTAAACAACGAAGACATCAAGTCTTCCGGAAGCGGAAGTTCAGGAATTGAAATTAGAAATCAGTTTTTGGTACAAACTCGGGGGAAATATTATCTTTTTATCTGTGCCTCACGTAACGCCGAGTCGTCGACCATATGGGATTTTAGATAATTATTAGGACACGATTAATAGCCACATCGCTTGTACGAACTTGATCACAGACAACTTCGAAGACTACGCCGTATAAAGTTTTAACGTTGGCTGCATGGTGCAAAAATAATTTTCTTTGTCACGCGACCTAATAGTTCTAACTTCACACTACTATGAGATTACGGGGGCAACCAGTGTAAAGTTATCTTTCGGCTCCCGCCGAACAGCACCCAGCATTGTGACCATCTTATACAAAATAAAATTCCACCGGACGAAGAGCGCGGGAAATTTAAAAACTTATTGATGTGGCTCATATTATATGATCATATAAATAAAAATAAATAGTCTATAGATTATATAACAATACCATTGTGGTTGTATGTAAAGTATGAAACATAATAAAACATGGTATTGTTTATATGGGAAGGGTGATTCATGACGGTCTTCAAATCTCGTTGCTGGTGGAGATGTCGAGTTATATAAAGAGGGCATTGAAATGTCGTTGTTGGTGGAGGTGCCAGGTATTTGCATGTGAAGTTTGAGTGACTCTAGCCCCTAACTAACGCATCCGCATTATTCTTGTTTAATGACTTGACCCATTGATGCTAGACCCAAAAATTCACATGTCAATCGATCGGAGGTCTTGTTCGGTTTTTATTGCGAGACGTCATTACACGCACATACAGAAAAGTAATGCTTATAGGGGTGCAAAGGTAACAATTTCCTTTTCAACAACAAATTTCATTTTCAACGTATTTTAATGTTTAAAAAAAAAAAATCAACAAAACTTGTGTGTGTGTGTTGAAAAAAGTGGCTTTCAAACATGGTTGGAATATTTTTCAGTTTGGTTTAGCCAACACCTAAATTGGAACCAACATTGTTCAAATTTAGTCAAAAAGCTAAACTCAGCAATGGTGTTATTAAAATCAATCAAACTACATACAAATACAAAAATAGCTAAACCAGCTTATTTGCAAATTTTGACTCCCACATGCGCTATGGCATCGAATTTTGTGGAAACTACTTCTGCCAACAAATTGTTTTGTCTAAAAGTTTTTAAAAAAAAGTTACGTAATATTCTAAGGCTGGTTCAATCTAAAGATATTTACATTAAACCACATTGTAAAAAAAAATTATTTACCCTCTACAGTATGTACAATGTACATATACTGCAGTCTCTTCTAGCAACATAGAAAAACTTTGATATATTATTAAATAACGTCATTCACCAACACAACACCAGACAAAATGATAACATCATACAGACTATCATAATAATTAAATAAAATAACCTTACAAAATAATTCGTCACACATACAGATAAAACTTTTCAGCAAACTTCCAATAACATGAAGAAACCTAACCAACCTAGATAGATACCGTGCATTTAATAAGCAATAAATAATAATAAATAAGTAATAAGCACAAAATAAAAAATGTACTTCTAAAAAAAAAGAATACCTTCAAGATACAGATTTCTGACTTTGAGTTCAATCTAGGGTTGATCAAGGTAAATTAAATGAAATTGAAAAAAAAATTAAAACCTAGACCAAACACTGTGTTTTGATTGTTATCTAAGTTATCTAAATAATATATTATTGTTTATTATTAAAATGTGCAATTTGTGTCTACTATGTTGTATCAACAATACAACAAACAAATCTATGCTAATTATTGTTTACACGTGACTTTAAAACTCAGTAGGCCAATGTACTAGTTTAAAATGACTAGTTTAAAACGAAAATTGTTAATATGCCAACTGTAGACTATAGACCTGTAAAATAATGTATAAGGCCTAGGCCTACTATTTAAGGTGACCATATTTTGAGAGTAACAAACCGGGACAACTCAATATGTACTTTGTATTCCATACACCATTTTGGGGTCTGGGGCAGAGCCCAAGCCGCAGGAGGCATATTTTTTTCGAGATATATTTGGTCAAATGCCCAGAAAACAGCTTTCTGACTTGAAAATATGAATTAAAAATGGTTTTAATATGTACATTTTCGTAGTCATAAAATCTTAAACTAGTGGTTTAAAAATGATAATACAAAATAAAATACAAACACTCGGCAGAAAATAATGCGTGTAATGTATTGATGAGGGCATAATACTAATGAAGTCCTAATCAATAAGAAAGACAATTGAAAATGCATTGAATTTGTATAACATATGGATGATTTAACTTTTAATACATTTTGTCTTTACAACGAAATAATTAGTGTAGGTATGTAATCAGTCAAAAACGTACTTCAGTTACATGATATTTACATTATGGTATTTCATTATCTATAAACAAAATCAATGCAATTGACTGAGAAAATTAGGAGGTGTGCAAGTCCTGATTTTTTAATTCGAGTCAAGTCCGAGTGACTGTACTAAGAATGAATATAAATTTTCAAAGATGTAGTAGGTATGAATCAATTCCATCATTTTTCTTGACCAATCTTAAATAAATAAATCCGTATTTAGAGTCTACCCACTCAGTCACACAACTGATTTTCAGTGGGCCAACCCTGCAGGCACCGACGCAATCTATAAGATATTATGCTGGTGGTAGGTGTCGAACGAGTTTTTTAAATTTGCTGCGCTTTGACTATAGATATTTTTTTTTAAATTATGCTCAATATTAATTTTATTTACTGATACGTCTATATGTTGGCTCCAAAAGTGAAAGAATAACATCTAATTGATTTAAAATGTTATCTCTCTCTAGATCATTTTAATGAATGATGTTATTAGGGCTAGGCTATGACATATATTTCTGTAGTAAGTGGTATTCCTTGAAAATATTGATACAGGCATTATAGTGACATATTGTTATTATTTGTGCAAAAAAAAAAGTGCAGAACTTCCCATCAGAAAACAAAATATGTGTATGTAAATGTATATAAATGTGTGTTGTCCTCCTTTGTAAATCAGTTTTTATAACTGAATAGGATAGACGTTAAATAAATAAATAAATAAATAAATAAATAAATAATAAATAAATAAATAAATAAATAAATAAATAAATAAAATATCAAAAGAATGAGGTTAGTATAATGGATATTCAGGGTTGGTCAGGCGCGTAAGAACGTTTTGAAAGTAGGGGGGGGGGGGCAAATCTATCAGAAGATTGTGCTGCCGGCAGCTGGGGTCTGGGGCAAAGCCCCAGCCGCCAAAGGCCCTTTCGCCGAAGGCAAAACAATTTTCACCAGACTACAATTATTTCGTCATGTTTTAACTGCTTACGGACTATGTAAACGATGTTTTACTGCAACTATCTACGTTCTTAAAACTCAAAAAATGAACGTGAAGTGGCCCATTTTAGTAAATTTCAACGTATTTTTTTTATGTAGGCCCTAATGACGAAGCATACACCCAAACATATTCGTTTTACCAAGGTGACTGTAGAATTGTATAAGTGTAAGTGCATATTTACTACATACTACATACCTACGCTACTGGGGCAAGGTATAACGCCAAGAATAGACAACGATATTTACGTTTTCACACTCAAGCGCGACCCGGCACCTCCACCAAAATCATTGAATAGTACTAGTACACCCCTAGAGAAAATGAATTATCTTCTTGGGAGCGGAAGAACTATATCAATGTTATTACTGTTAGTATTTATCAGAGGAGTGTATTTTTAATTAAAACATTATCCTTCCACATGGTACAGTTGACAGATTACCGGGACATTTCCCATCCAAAATTGAAAACCGGTACAATTTTTTCATTTCATTTCAGTTTATTCGTGCATTTTACAATGTCATTGTACGTCAAGTCAAGTACGTCATTTTAACGAATCTCTCGGGACACCGGTACAAGTGTTCCGCAAAACGGTACTGTCCCGGTCAAACCGGTACGTCTGGTCACCTCACTACTATTTATTTATCTCATTACAAAATATTATTGTTTGTTACTTATTTAGATTTTTTTCTTTCAATAAACCCTTCTAAGCCAAGTACGATACCGTGCCGGGCATTAAAAAAACACCGTGTACATACATTTTGATTTTATGTGGAAATAAAGCATTCTCAATGATATATATATAACATCTTCGAGTTTCTAGAAACCCAAAGGCAATGCCAAAGCATTGATTAGCATGCCAAAGGTTATAGAGGATTTAGAGAGTATAATAAGTTATCTGTTAGTATAAAAAACTCAAAATCAGTAAGGGAATTCAAAATACAACTCAGTAAACATAAAAAATAATTGTAATTTACTATTTTTTTCTTTTCTAGACTAAGACACATAATATTAAGAGTCAACCTGAATGTAAACTCAGCAAAATTGCTAATAAAGATCATATTATTATTAAACATCAACATCTTAGATGTTAAATATTCCACGCCCGATCCAACATACCAACTCTACAACTAGAATATATTTTTATATTTGGGATAATGTGGTGGGTTGGCAACATTGGGTGGCACTGCATTTTCGATGAGAGCGGTCGGTAGCTAGCTTCACAAATACAATAAAAGCGCGCGGTCCCATGAAGGTTGGGACTTGAGTCCATTTTTAAAAAGCGTTTATATTTTATCATAGTGTTAAAAGGTGAGTTTGTTGGCATAAGTAGGCTAGGCCTAGCCCTAGGTCCTTGGGTGAACAAATTCACTACAGACTTGTAGGCCTAGGCCTAGAGCTCTGACACATTATCTGTGGCCGGCACTTCTGTCGTTGGTGTGGGCCAGTTTTTTAACACCGTTTTTCTTCAATCAAAACAATGAAAAACAACTTCAAATGAGAAATAAATTAAGAATAACTCATTATTAACGATTTATTAACACTAATCACTCTGAAAATGTACAATTATCAGGTTAATTACTCTTACTAATCACTTGCATATTTCACTGTCTTCGGGCCGCCATCTTTTAGGCCTGCAGTGTAGAGTAGACGTACTGGAAGTACCCTGACAAGAACATAATAAAAAATAACAAAATAGAATCATCACGTTCTTGCTGTTATAGTAACAAAAAAACTTCAAAACCTTTAACGTCGCTATTTCAAACGAAAGTACTGTTCTGTTGAAAGTCCTTTATATTTAAAATAGCGACGTTAAAGGTTTTGTAGGTAGAGTATTTTAGTGAAAAAGGTTGGTACTGTGAGCCATGTTGCATTTTACGATGCCTAGGCCCCTAGACATTGTTCTCCCATCTTCATGGTGTTTGGCTTCACCTTTGTGAATAAAATATCCCTAGCCTAGCCCTATTATTTCATACAAACAGCCATTGTGTGGCATTGTCCCTCGACAGTCGTGTAGGCTAGACTGACCTAGATGTAGGGCGATTCAAGCGTGCGATATGGCCTAGACGATCAATAAAACATAGGGTATAAAGGTCGATGCACAATTGGCCATTGACGGAAACAAAGTTTGATCTTTTGTTAACTTAAGCATCATTCACCAACAGTTCTAAGGAGTAAGGCGCAAGGCCTAAGGCGTAATAATTTGTATTGCCAAGTATGTATTTCAATCAGAACGTTCACAACACCTCCCAAGTCGCAAGGCGTATGGTTTATGTCGTAACGAATTGCCCAAAATCCAATTCTTACGACGGTTTCTTACGACGAGCCAATCACGAACAAGGAAACTCCACAGCTGACTGTACGCGCATGCGCAATACACAGGAGCAATGAAAAATGGTATGGTTGTTGTAAACGCCTAGCATTTCTTACGCCTTACGCCTTAGACCTTGCGCCTTACGACTTAGAACTGATTGTGAATGATGCTTTACGATACGGTGCACAATAGGGCTTAAAGACCGATGCACAATTGCCCGGTAACGATAACTATAATGATAACGATTACGGGAAGAAAGTTCAATCACACGTTAACTTACAGCACGATGCACTGTAAAGCTTCCCGTTGCGGTATCCTGGTAACAAGAACTTCACAAAATTTCAACTTTCTGTAACGTTCCCGTTCCGTACGTTACCGGAACCAATCAGAATAAAGATGTGCACGTCCTGACACTATTTTATCAGCTGATTGATGGTTCATACGCGAGTATTACTGTATTTACCCGATTGCAAGCCTACCTTTTTTGACACATTTTTGCAGTTCAAACTGGCACCCCGGCTTGGAGTCGATGGCAAACTTATGACTGTATAAATGCTACACTTTTTTTGTTAGATGAACTTTTAATCAGGGGTCGGCTTGCAATCGAGTAAATACAATATTCAAAATAAATTAAATGCAAATATGTGGAATAACAAAATATAAGTAACACTTATTAGGCCTATTTGATTTGTTCCCGTCGGCTTGCTTCACGTGCTATTGTGCATCGAAGCCCTTAACGTTAGCGTCTTGCCGTTTTCGTTACCGGGCAATTGTGCATCGGCCTTAAAGCTTTCCGGTATCTTATGCCGGCAACGCAAATAGGCTAAACAAACTAGTTTTTAAGGTTACCATATTATAAAGAGGACCATATAGCCCTATCGTAATGTAATGTAATAATGTACTTTATTTAGCATGTTTGCTACTAGTTTCATCGTGGTACAATCTTTCCTTCAAACAAAATAATTCAACAACAGTTTACTAAACATGATCATATAACATACCTAGGCCTACCTACTTTTCACTACCTATCCAATCCTTAAACATAAATGTGTCTTTTGCCTCCCTGATTTCTTTGGTCAGTTTATTATATTCTTGTATACCTGTATTGAACACTGATCTTTTGTACTTTTTCGAATTGTACATACACTTTTTTATTTATAGGTAATTCTTTGTTTTCATTCTTCCTCGTTACTCTGCCATGGACTTCCTCCACTCTCTTGATCTTTTCTTCTAGAAAGTCTGGCATTTGTTCAGTTTGTATTAAAAAATATAAAAACTTACACAACATAAGAATATTTTCTCTAACTGTTAACCAGTTTAGTTCATTTTGGCCCTAGTTTTGATTGGAGTCAGTTTTGTGCATTTAAGGATGCAACTTATTGTTTTTTTTGGATAATTTGTATTCTGTTTAGGTCATTAGCATGCAGAGGCAGGTATTTGGGGTGAAAATAAAAGTCAATTTTCGTTTTTATTGTACATAAAATCAGTGAATTTGTGGTGAAAATAATTCAACATTTAGTTGAAAGCTCTATATCTCTCTCCCCCTGATTTTTTTTAAATTTTGGGTGTGGTACCTTGTAAAAGAATTGCAGATTACAATAAAATGTAGTTATAAGAATTCAGAGGCAGGTATATGTAGTGGAACTTATTTGCATCTTTGGTTTTGTTCTGACCAAAAGCGGTGAATATGGTGTTGAAAATGATTTATCATTTTCGGTATTTAGTGGTGAAAATTTTGTTTTTGCCGTAAATACCTGCCTCTGAGCATAGGCATTTAAATAATATTGGGCACAAAAATCTAGGTTAGGTTCAACTATAACATTATTAGGAAAAATGACAAAGTCGTTGTTGGACGAGTGAGCGAGTACACATTTGCAGCTGCAGCATAGCATGCATGCACATGGACGCGGGCGACAACAAAACAATGAAAACATATCACACCGTCAACACCAAAGTATTAATGCTACCAAGATTACAAAATATGTTTTAGAAAGGTCCACTCACGGACCCCTATTCGGCTCGATATGTTCTGCATCCATCTTTTATGCTCCTCAAATCAAATCCAATTAAGCAAAGCTCTTCTAAACACAATTTTTGGCAGAAATTATATTTTGTAAGTTGGCAGAGCAAGATATAATATACATCAATAGTATATATTTTTTATTGACATTTTTGTCAGTTGTCAACATTCATAGTGGTGAGAAAGAGTATTTTTTTAAAAGCGAAATTTAAGTTTAAAAAATCCCCCCCTAATTTGTTTAATTTTTAATTTTTTGTATGTTGGATTCCTGCAAATTTTGCTGTCCATGTTAACAGCACTCTCTATTGGTCCTTGACGTTGGTGTGAAATTTCGTTAAAATCAGACTAGTAGTTTGGCCCCTGCGCATCGAACACACACACAGACATACATACATACTACATACAATACATGAACATGATACATACATACACACATAAACACAACGAAGTGTCGAAAACTTGCCATAGAGACTCCGTTTGCTCGTCCAATAAATTACTTGTCTTGTCCATTTGACAATTTTTTACTCACTCTTCTCATATAGCCTACTTTTTTTGGTAGTTTTTTAATTAGAGTAATAGTATTAGTCTAGGTTATTATCTAATGTTACACCAAGGTATATAAAATGGCTCACTTATTCTATGTTTTCACCAAGTCATTTTCATTCCTATGATCATACCTTTGTTTTTTTGTTATTTTTATTTTTAACTTATTAATTCTAAACCATAATTCAATTTATTCTTAGCTCATTATTTATTTAATAAGTCTCGGTCAACTTTACCACTCACAGAGATGACCATGTCATCAGTGATAGGTTATATGCCGAGTTACCTTTATGAAATCGTGTGATCTGACATTGTAAGGCATTAATAGACATGAATAGTGGTTGATGCTGTTTTTATTTTTGCAGGGATCATCTGAAATGTCAAAATCTATCAGTGCTCCGTTCTATATAAAAGAATGCAATGAGACTAAAGTGGCAACTAAAATCGGAGTACTAATAAACCCACCATCTTTAGTGATAGTTTATGTAGATCGTGCTGATCCAATTGCTGGTAAACAAAGGAAACGAGTTATTCCATTGAAAGGCCTTTTGAGTTGTAAATTAAGCATGTCATTTATGGTGCTTGACATAGAAACACAGCATCTCCATGACATGCAAGATGTAAATTCCAGACAGATTGAGAAAATGCTCCGAATAATACAAGAACATCAGAAGGGACTTTCTCTGAATGAAGCTATAGCTGTTGTTGAACAAGCCACTGAAGATTTAAATAAACTGAGTACTCCGGAACTTGAAAAGAAGAAAGAAGTTATGAATCAAAGTTTCCTTAAAACCTGCGTAAAACCAAGTGACCCAGGCTATGTTTATGACAAACAAGTTGATTTTGACAATGTCGTGAAGGAGCCCAGTGATTGGGACAAAAATTCAAGCGACGAAGAAATATCTAAAAATTAAAATACCATGTAAATCTAGGCCCTAATGAAGATTTAATTTTTAATAAAATAATAAGTAATTGGTGAATGGTGATTGACCTTAATGATAACTAGTGATTTAAAAGGTACCAATTTTTCCGGAAATGTTGGAAAAAAAACGTGTTTTTTTCCGGGCACGTCGGAAAAATAGGAAAAATTGGAAAAAATGAAAAAATGGGTTTTAAGGTGCATAGGATAAATAAAATTGATATGAATGTAGTAATGATTATTTTTATCAATAAGGTAGCCCAATTACATATCTCACAGTTTTTAATTCATTATTTTAATAGTAAAATGAAAGGTAAATGCCTTAGTTGTTCTTGTTAGGTTAGACTAAAATTATGATTGGAATTCTCATTTCAAAGACAGTTTTGTGACCATATTGTAAAGTAATAGGGCATGCCGTGGGAGGGACTAAAGCTTAACATAGTATATCTATAAACAGGAGTCAAATTAATGCTCGCCCGAGGCTAGTGAAACTTTGCTCGCGCTAGTAAAAATCTAATTACTCTAGTCCGACAGGCGAGTACTTTTTCCAGAGTTCCCAATTGCCGTTCAAAAAATCTCAATATTTTGCAACAATAACTTAACGAGTTTCCAGTAGTAGTGCACTACCTAGTATGGAAAATCGTTGTAAATATGCAAACAAAATAAAAAATCGCTTAATTTAGGATTATTAATATTACGGTTAAAATTCGTTTCCGGTCGCTCCCTAGTCCCTACACATAAGTCAAACCCGGCAAATATTGTGACTTAAAACATTTACATATACCCTATTATTGTTTTACATCAATATAACCTATTTGATTGCCGACTGTAAAAATGCTCTTGGGCTAGAGGACTATTATTGCCATTAGCCCGAAGTGCTAGTTGCAAAAAAAGTTAATTTCGACCCCTGGCTATAAATAGTAATAATTGCAAGGGATTTTGGAAAATGCTAGATGTAGTATTGCTGCCATTTTGCTGTCATTTATAAACATCAATAGTAAACACGCGTACGTAAACACATGAAAATAAACTAACAATAATAATCTTAATTTATAATTTACCATAAAGATGCCATTAATCTAAAATGAACTACGAGGAAGTAAAAACTTTATGAAAAGTAAAGAAAATTCAATTTTTCCCAATTTTTCCGGAAAAAAAACGGGAAAATATCCGTTTTTTTCCTCGACTTCAATTTTTCCGGAAAATTTCGAACCCTAATGATAACACAATTCATTTGATGTAAAACCATCAGTAAACATTTATTTTGTACCCAAAAGTGAGTCCAATATCATAAGCCCTAGTTGGGTAGGTAGGCTACTATTTATCATTTTGAAATCCTAGTTAGGCAGAGAGGCTTCTTCAGCCATTTTTCTTTCTTGCTATCCAGTATTAAATGTCTTCTTTCTCTGACCTGCTCATATATTATTGGACAGGGAGTCAATGTCATTTTGAAGTGCGGCACACCTGAAAAGGTGTGCTCTGTCTTGGGATAAGAAATTACATAATTTACAAGTGGCCGGTTCGGTGGTGATGTTGAATCTGTTCAGATGGTATTGCAGAACGTCATGGCCAGTTGCAAGTCGGAACTGGTCTGTGGCAGTTTTACGAGACCAGTTTTTGTCTGGCCCTTTTTTGATCTCATCCCACCAAGATTTCCATTGAATATAGAATTTATGCTACATGATGTAGTTATAGTGTTATAGTTAGAGATTGTCAAAATACTAAAAAAATGTATTTGAAATACAAAAATACATTGCAAAAATCATCATTGGTAAGCTAAATCAGTGAATCAATATACATTTGAAGTTTTGAACATAATTTATTTTAATTTTAGGCCTACATAATTATTGATTATGTCATTGTTACCAGATGTGTCAATTTTCAAAAATATTGTTTTTAAAGTATGCCTATACACCTAATATTATGGGATGGTAATGGCAACTTTACATTGCTCTTAATGTTATTTAAGACACGGATTTTTTTGTATTATAAAAAGTAAAAACATAATATTTGGTAGAGTAAATGCAAACATTTTAACATAATGACCCAATAAGGCTACGAATGCACTGTCAAACCAGGCTTCAATGCAGAATGCGAGGGCTTATTCTGGAACGCTTTTGAACCATTATTTTCACCCTAAAGATTGTAAAATATTAGATGCTTGTTTAAGAAGGATGTGCAGTTGTCTATCAGAGTAAATTTTCATAATATTTCTTATTTTTTTAATTAACTGGTAATACATGTGCCATAAAGGGACAATTGAAAGTACTTTGCCAAGCTTATGTAGGAAACATGAATGTGGAATGTAGAAATGTTGTCAGATAGGCATTAGCAAATCCTTCCTGAACAATGTCCTAAAGTTTCAAATTGTTTGGATGAAAATAAGAGGTAAAAAAATAGTCCAGAATGCGAGTGAAATTCAGAGGATTTGCTGATTTAGCAATTTGTAATTTTATGGATGAGCGTAGCAAAGATTCCATTTCACACTGGAGAAAAAAATCCGGAATGTTTTTTTTTTCTTTTTTTTTTGTATTTTTGTGTGTTCGTTAACACGATTCCGGCTAAACCGATACTTCAATTGCAATGAAATTTTCTGGAGACCTTTGAAATCTCTGAACTTAGAACTGCACGGTTCAAAAAATTGATCAAAAAATTATTTCTCATGAAAATTGCAATTTTACGATTTGTTTTGATTTTCTTGTTTTTTTCTGTTTGTATTTCTGTGTGTTTGTTAACACGATTCCAGCTAAACCGATTCTCCAATTTAAATGAAATTTTCTGGAGGCCTTCAAAATATCTGGACTTAGAACTGTCTTTGAGCGCAATCGAAAGATTATTTCTCATGAAAATCGCAATTTTACATTTTTTTGTTTTTCTTATTTTTTTTGTTTATATTTTTGTGTGTTTGTTAACACGATTCCGGCTAAACTGATACTTCAATTGCGATGAAATTTTCTAGAGGCCTTCGAAATCTCTGAACTTAGAACTGCCACGTTTTTGAGCGCAATCTAAAAATTATTTCTCATGAAAATCACAATTTTACGATTTTTTTCGATATAAAAAAATTTTCTTTGACTTAATAACACCTACATGCTTAATCCGATTTTAATGATTTTTTCACAGAACCTTAATTTCATGAATTAAGATATTCGTGTGAAATTTGAGCATAATCGAAAAATTATTTCTCATGAAAATCAAAATTTTACAGGTTTTTCTTTTTTAAAACAATTCTTTGACTTATAACACCTACATGCTATATCCTATTGTATTTTTTTTTTTGCAGAACCTTAATTTTATGAATTAATATATTCGTGTAAAATTTGAGCGCAATCGAATAATTATTTCTAATGAAAATCGCAATTTTATGAGTTTTTTCTTTTTTAAAAAATTACGATTAATAAAAAAAATAAAAAAATAAAGTTAATTTTTTATTTAATTTAATTTAATTAAAATAATTTCTTCGACTTAGTAATAATTTTTTCACAGAACAACAGAAAATCCGCATAACACATGGCAGCTCAATGCACCAACGCTCATCCAACAACGCGCCTGAAAAAGCGTTTGCGAAGCTTCTTAGTCAATGGACAATTAGCATTGTCAAAAAAGTTGGCCTAAGCTCATCCACTGTCCTAATCTTGGTTACTTAGGAAATAATCATTTTACATTGAAAAATGTTGAATTGTTGTTAAATAAATAATAAATAAATTGCGTTTAGAGTCTACCCACTCAGTTATATAACTGATTTTCAGTGGGGGACAGTAAATCAAAGCAACTAAGCCTACCCTGTAGGCCCCGCCGCAATCGACGAGTGAGCGATAACCAACCAAAGATCGATATTTTTAATAGGAAATTTAGCAATCAGTGGTATGGACAGTGCGAACACCCGCGAATCAACGCCAGAATCAACAAGGCCGATTCAGAACAACTCTGAATTTATTATGTGCTTCGTTGCTAAGACGGCTCCAAAGTCACCGTTTACAAACTCCTAAGACACGAACTGATGGACTTAAGTCCAAATCAGAAGTTAAAAAACTTATGACTTTGACGGGAATCGAACCCTGGACCTTCTGCATTGGAAGCAGATACGCTTACAACGAAACCAACAAGCCACACAACAAGACCAACGAGCCATTTAAATTAAAATTATTAAAATTAAATTAATGTTACTTTGTAACATTTTATCCCATGCATACAATGTATTTTGAGTACCTATTTTGAAAATACAAAGATACATATTTTAAATTGAGTATTTTGAAAAACAAGATACAAATACTTTTCAACACAGTATTTGAAATACAAAAGTATTACCCAGCCGAGCTGGACAGAACCAGCCAATGACAGGGGAGAGAAGGGGGTACTTTCTTATGTCGACGGCCAGGGCTCGCGTCTTGTTTCGGAGAGTAAAATATTCCCTACCGTACATACTAGCTGAAGTTAGTGCTATGGACATTTTTTCGCCTTTTACGACACGACATCAATTTGACCACCCATACAACACAGCTCGCATTCTTTGCTCATCGAAACGACAACTACAATTTTGATAACATTTTCTGGGAACCTTCAAAATCTCTATACTTCTACTTGCCACGTTGTAAGTAGTTGTGTGTATAAGTAGATAAATAAACCCCCACAAATACAAAAATTTGTAAAAAAAAAAAAACAGCAGCCAAGCTCTCCTTCAAAAGTCTTTGGCTGTGAATGCTGTGAGATATAGAAGTTAGCCAAGCTTTTCATTCTTTCTCCCTAATTTCGCATTGAAAAGAAGTAAGATCATTTCGCCTATTGACGATTGCCAAGCCAACCATTTTCGTGGTAAAAAGTAAAATTTTTAAACTCAAAATCTTAAAAATAATTGCTTGGCCATTGACTTTTTAGAGTTCTCGTAATGAACCAAATTCAATAGCCAAGCAATTTTTTTTATGATTTTGAGTTTAAAAATTTTACTTTTTACCACGAAAATGGTTGGCTTGGCGATCGTCAACAGGCGAAATGATCTTACTTATTTTCAATGCGAAATTACTAATTAGGGAGAAAGAATGAAAAGCTTGGCTCAACTTCTATATCTCACAGCATTCACAGCCGAAGACTTTTGAAGGAGAGCTTGGCTGCCGTTTTTTTTTTTTTTTTTTACAAATTTTTGTATTTGTGGGGGATATTACATCTTTTTGCTGTTTGTTTCCTATCAAGGCGTGAATGATAGGGCTCCCATAATACAAAAACCCAAAAACGGGACAACTATTATAGGGGACTAGCACGGGGGGTTTGAGGGGGCTCCCCCCAACTACAGCGCCGCAGGCGAAAATTTTGAAAATAAGGTTTTTAGAGTGTGTTTGGTGCGTTCTAGAAAAAAATAAGTGGTCTGAATGCGATATCAAATTAATGCATTTTTGTAGGAGTAAAAACTTTCAAACTAGGCTATAAAAAAAAAAAAATGGGGTAGTGAAGTGAAGAGATAGATCATGTTACAACCATTGAAATGCATCATTACGTTCGCGATCACGTCCAACAATAATGGGAAATGGTCGAAATTGTTGGTCATTGCTCTTCTGAGGGGGGGGGGGGGGGGGTCACGGCAAAAAGTGGGTGGAATTCTCCCCATCCCATCCCACCACCCCCCTTCCTACGAGCCTATTCCCAAAAATGTTAACGTTGAAACGAAAATTAACACATGATTGTACACTCAACAATCCCTTCAATAGTCTGTTACTTTTCGCAAAAAAAGGAAATCTGTCTATAGTTTATCGGTAAAATGACACTTCTTCTTACTGTTGGCAGCCTGGATCTAGACCTTGACTTCTGAATCTTTATAGTTCGTTTTTGGCGAGAATTTGGTAACTGGCCATGGTCGGGGTTAAGAGTTGCATTGTAGGCGGCGGCGATTCAAATGCTTGGCCTAGACCGTAAAAATAGCGCGGTCGTTACCCATTCTAAAAAACGGGACAATTAGGTGTCCCGGCTACAAGTAGCCGGGACACCGGGACAACACCTCAAAAAAGGGACTGTCCCGGCTAAAACGGTACGAATGGGAGCCCTAGTGAATGATGGACTTTGAATGATTAAATTTGTTAAGTTGTTGTTTTTTACTTTTTGGGCCCACGGTCCCCCCAAATTTTCCCCCTTGTGTTTTTGGCGCTAGGTATTTATAATAGTTGAGAAAATGTTTAATTTCAAGTTTGCACAAATTACTACGCCAGAGTAATTACACATTTTGATTTTCCCCGGTCCCTATTCCAAAGTTTTGGTTTTGAAAGCTAAAATGATTGCGCATGAGGGACATCTATCCAAGTTTCAAAGTTCTAAGATGCACAGTCTTCTCTGTATAGTGTCTTATTCATTAAAGTACAGAATAACCTAGCTTTCGATAATTTTGATTTTCTCCAGTACCCGTACTCGGGTAGCTGTACATGGGGAGAGTTCGTCGTCGCCTAAGCAGTCACGTGCGCTTGGCTGCAGGCGACGACCGTCGCCCTAGATATTTGTGTTGAAAATAGTACGAAGGCTTAGCAAACGTACTTTATTTGCGGTGAAAGGTGATCCAACGAGTTTGGTTAATTGGGCTTTACACGGCCACTTTCTCACACTCAAAGAACCACCCTAGTTCAAGCCCAGTCTAGATGATCCACACTGCTATGCCCAAAGGACTACGCAGAGTGAGTCATTCATCACGGCCTACTATGTTGATGATTCATAGCATTTTGGGCCGATACTACGGTGGCACGAACAGCTTTGCGTGCAAAGCCCAATTGGGTCAAGTTTACTTAATTCACTAATAAAATATAATATTATTTTTAATACCAAACATGCAAGATTGATACAATAATTGATTTGGGGAACATTGATATAATTTATGCTATTCCTATATCCATAAGAAAATTTGTAGTGGTAATTTTATAAGAAATACTTCATCTATTAAACTCGACACAATGAAAGCATAAGTGAGAAAATAATGTCGAATGATTTCTGAATTTTTTTTATCAACATTGTTATTGATATTTTGTCTGGCCGGGGGAGAATAAATAAAAAATATGAATAATTGACAATTTGTAAAAGGGTAAATTTCACGACTGGCACCAAAGAATGGGGCAGCCGCAGGTCTTGGTTTAAAAATTTGGCGATATAATAAGTTCATATAAATCTATTTTAGTCCTTTGTGCGGTAGAGAACAAAATACAATGTTTTTTTATGCCAACTTTAGTACAATAATTATTCATGAATTTGCTATTTATTAAATGTATATCCAAATCTTTACTTATAGATCGATCGAAAAATCCAGTTATGTAATTTAGTAACTTATTATCGATAATATCAATATTAGCCCGTTCCCACATAGATGGAATCTCAAATGTGGTAAATGAAATTTAAAATAATACAATTTCATGCCACTTGCTGCCTTGTCCTGTCAGTGTTGTCTTTGTTTTTGGCTCACATTATTGGCTAAGTTTGCTCCCAAACATAAATCTTAAGTAAGACACCTTGTGACCCACAGGTTATATACAATATAGTCTTTGTTGTGACCTATCTGTCTGCCCAAGCGGGATATATGAACTATGAGTTTCGGGTCGTTTTCAACCTATTATTGATATTTTGATTATCGATAATGATTAATGACTTTTGGTTATCGATTATCGAGATACACCCACTCAAGAGGTGGGTACACACCCTTTCCGTGGTACCGGGGCACGAAACCATAGTCTACACGCCTCTCTGCTTATTAGGAACAATTCTAGAGAGCAGCACTTTATAGAAATTTTAAACAACACCTTAACTTTAAAAGGTGAATTTAAGGTAGTTTTATTAAGTATCGGATAAAGCCTGTTTTGGTTAACGATGACTACCGCCGTTTATACAGTATTATGTTACAGGGTAAATGCAGAAATAGACGCTTTGAGGAGGGCTTTGCTCTTTGCATATTTTTAGATGAATGTAGTCTGTTGGAAAAACAGCCTTTTCAATTGTCCTAAAAGTTCTCATAAATAAAGTTAATAAACTTTCAACAAAAAAAGTTACTGCTCAGTGCTATGATAAAAAGTGAACAAACAAGTATCATGTCGGGGCCTACTTTAAAATACCAAACTCTGCTCTGGTAATCACTAATCAGTAAGCACATCTTGAATTACATATTTATTTTTATATTTTAAAATAAGTACAATATAAATCATTATAACAAAATAAAGAAATTAATAACTGTGTATATTGTTGCAAAGATGATCGTGTAAATGATGGTGGGGACATGGCAGCCCTGCACTTGAGTTGTGTGGCATTCACATAAATAGCCATATTAAATATCAACATCAATGATATTGAACATCGTTCCTGGTCCCAAGTAGTTAGGATAGTCGAGGCCATGCTGTACCTAGAATTTAATCGCAAGATTAATAGTATATTATCAGTCGGTGCAAAGTAATGGTTTTATAATTACAATTATACATTCAAATGTGTTCAGACAATGCAAACCTATTACTTGGTGATTTATTTATGTTTCTTGGGAGAACTTAGTGGTGATCGCCCACTGTACGTTGAATTGTTAGCTTCATCACTAGAGGAGCTGCGAATATCACCATCCATCTGCAATAAGAAAAGAAGCAATTAGGTTAATGTCTAGTAGGGTTGAGACTTGATATCGATGATTTGATTCAACATTAAGGTTGAATCAAAATTGACATTCCCTTCACCCCCTTCAGCCAAGTAGTAATTTAGCAGGTCTGGTAGACAAAATATTAAAAAAATCAGCAATTCGATGTCAATTATTGACTATGTTTAGGAAAAATAAATTACGTTTTAATTTGCTAGGAAGTAGGAACCATAGCTTGATTTGCTAACTTTTCACCACAGACAATACACTCAGGGCGAGGCGTTTCTTCACCATTGCACCATGTGAATCCTCAGCTGTCTTCATACAACTGTGTTTTCATTGATTCTTAATAGTATCACTGCTCGCGCATATAAGTTAGGTATGTATGCGATGGTTTTGAACATTAGTTTTTACACGTCACTTTTGCCCATTCACTATCGCCCTATTTGGGGGGTGGCAGCTAGCATAGGAATCGAGATCAGCATAGTTGCTGCGTGATTACGCAATATCCATTTTTCAATTGGGGCCATTTTGAATAAACGCTGTTGTAATGAGTCGATTAATAGCCTATATTTATTTTTTGGGTGTAAAATTCATTTTTATATATTATATAAAAAAATTATATTTAAAAAACTGCTTGTTTTTACTCATATGTACAAGGATTTTGCGGCACCCTGGTTGGGAACCACTGGAACACCTCTATTGTTGCAATTTTGCTATTCGAGACGATGAGGGGTCAGAGATAAGGTTGAAGAACAATTACGAAAACCCATGCCTGAAGTGGAATTCAAACCACATCTTCTTCCCCTATAGATTTAAGTGGGGGATTTAAGGTTAAAGCAACTTAAATGTGCATGCTCAGGTGTTGATGCAATTGAATGGTTAGTAATAGTATTACCAAATGTTGCATGAATAAAGCACATATCTACTGATATCTACACTTGGAGGCAAAGAATAAGCCTTAAAAAGTCATTGTGCAAAATTTCATTGCAAAATTCCAATTAAACTGTTTATCTTACAATTAACTAAATTAAACCTGCGTGTTAACATTGATTTTAATGTGGAGATCAAGTATGACAATTTGTGTGAAAAAAACTCTGCATACCTTGGGAACAAATTTTAAAAAATCCCAAATTTTAGCAAATTACGATTATTTCACGAACAGTGTATTCAAAACCGATGAATTAACTGAGGAAAAGGTTGTTGGTGTATGCAAATGAGTCATCAGAGTCTGATATCGCCATCTTGAGGTACCACATCAAATGCAAATGTGAAGCCCCATCAATGACACTTACAGGTACAGTACTTTGTTTTCCGAGCGATCCTAGGCCCTTTTGTCATACCTATTCTTCATATTATCTACACTTTTTACTCGACTAAATAAGTAAGTATTCATGCAATTTTCGTAACATGATGACCGTAACCTTCGTAAATTTAATAAAAGCATTGTAGCTTGGCATCTACAGATTGTAAACAGAATAAACAAAAGATGGAAGCTTTTGTTGCTAGAGAATGGTACTCCATCCACCGCTTGCTTTATGGATTAAGATAAATTAACTTCATAAATAATTATGTTATTGTTTGTTGTTGTTAGTGTTGTTGTTGTGACATTATTTTATTATTGCATGATATAATGTAGTGAAGAATAAAATGTATATTGATTAATGTTCATTAAACAAAGAGAAATCAAATCAAATTATTCAATAATTTGACATCGAAGAGTCCCATGGCCTTGTAACACCATTAAGTTGAGACGAAAAAGAGAACTAAGGCGGTGCTCTGTACTGACAGGCATTACCTCACAATGGCGGCTATTGCATACTTCCTCTACGCATAGGCCTACTGGATATCATAGATTGATTCTTTATCAACGTTCACGTGAAATATGAAAACAATTTTATAACTGTTCACCCGGAAAAAAACAGTAAGCTGAGCGCTTAAACTCAACTCCGCGCAAGCATCAACGATTCCTTGCAAGTCATTTAAGGCTGTGCGCGAGTGTGTGGGCACAAAAATATGTTTTCCAATATAACTATAAAACTGTAGTTTTTGAGTAAGAACATCATGAACAGCAGTGGCGGCTTGAACCCCTGAAACCCCCCGGGGCCAACTTTGTAGTATTACACCCACCCACCTACTGGCAAAAAATTCTTGCCAATGTGCCCGAAATTAGGTGGCCTGAAACACGTTTTCAGGCGAAATGTTGGCCCTTGGATACGCTGGGGCAAACCTAGCATAGGGCCTACCCACGCAAGGGCGTCGGCAAGTATCTTGTCCGGGGGGAGGGGGGCAAATATCCCAACTTGTACCTTCGCGGAAAAGCTAGGTGGGTTTAGGGGGCTTGTCCCTCAACAATAGCGCCGCAGACAAAATTTTTGAAAATCAGGTTTTTAGAGTGCATTCGTGCATTTTAGAAAAAAGTAGTGGGCTGAATGCAACATCAAAATATAGTTTTTGTGCAGTCGAATTGAAGTTACCAGGATAAAATAATATAATATGCATATAAATAATAGAGTGGAGTTAATTTACCTGTACATTTCTTTTATGTCATCGGAGATAGTAATAGTTGGATAGGCTGAAAAGTATTGTCGGACACTTCTTGGTCAGATGTCTTTAAAAAAATATTACGGACCAGCCCGGCCAGTGTAGGCGTAAAACTTATTTCATAATTTTGGATTTTGCCTTCATTTTTTATCATAATTAGTAGGCACCTTACAGTCTTGTTAGTTATATTTTAAGGGATGTTGTAATTTTTTATTTTTAATGTCCGTGTATGACACTTTTTTTCCTGTGTCTATGCCAGTAATATATAGGTTCATACTCAAAACATTGGTATGGTTTTCTTGTATTAATTCCCATTACAGTGACACCACTCTTTCGAATTGCCGTGGGTTTTCTTTTATCCTATCTCTCATATTTTTCCTCAAAATTTTCTTTCTTTGCCCCCCACCCCCCACTAGGCTACTGGAGCGGCTGCTACCTTGCTCCCGTAGGGTGGGCGCTACTGGACTGGAAGGTCTCGTCCTTGAGCTTGATTGGGGTTGGGTCTTGCTCGAGTATAAAGCTAATTCATGCATTTAATTTTTAACAAAAATGTTGGCTCAAGAAGAAACCGAAGAAAATAGGACTATCAAATCAAATGTTAAAAGCTAGTCGAGGGATCTTCGAAGACAAGCCGGGGGGCACCCCCCCCCCCTCGGCCTCCTGCAGACACCCATACCCATTGACCACCACTCTCCTCAAACCCAAACCCACCACTGGTAGTAGTGGTTACAGAAAAAATATAAGTTGCTTGATGGTACGACGACGAGACTTATTATCAAAGGCTGCACGTTTGGGTGACCTTGTTTTTTCCAGGTAATTTAGCACGATCTTTTGAGCGCGCATTTTAAATCCACCACAATTATATTACTATCTGGCACAGGTATTGGCTTGTTCGGGAAGTTTTCATCATATTGGCGCGATACTATTTCTTTTAAAGCTCATATTTATGTAGCAAACACTCAATGATTAATAGGCCTACTTACGTCCACACAACGACCGTCCACCCTCCACCCCCATCCACCCTGAGCCGACCACCCACCCGTCTATTTCTCGCGGGGCTGTGGCCCCGAATTTGTATGGTCGGGCCGCCACTGATGAACAGTGACTAACACTATTCCCCCCCCCCTTTTTCCGGCCATGCACACTCAATAGTGCGGCTTTTTTGAAGAATTTATTTAAATTGTTTTAGAAAAAGAAATCCGTGCTAGATAGCTGATATTTCTACCATAGCTTACACTAACCTACCTGTGACTAGGACATGTGATATTTTTGGATGAGCGAAGCAAAGACTTCAATTTCACCGACCCCTCAAAAAATTTAGCTCAAATGTTTTTTTTTTTTTTTTTGTATTTTTGTCTGTTTGTTTGCTCTCTACCAGGCAAACGGCATATCCGATCTTGATGAAAATTTGAGGGGACCTTCGAAATCTCTGAACTTAGAGCTGTATTGTTTTTGGGTACAATCGAAGAAATATTTCTCATGAATATCGTACTTTTACGATTTTTTTTCGATTTTTATTGCGATATTTTTGTGACATTTGGGCCGATTCTGACCAAACGGGTGGGGCTACAACGTTCATATTTTACATGTACATTAAGGTAATGGTTATGTATTGCTTTCTGAAAGAAAAAGTTGAAAAAGTTCGCCAAAATCCATAGAATAACGGTTTTAATACGAGTTTTTTGAGGTTTATAGTAACAATTAACAAGTAACAATAGAAACTTGACAACAATCACCTACAATGCATTTAAAAAGCACTTGCAAAGGAAAAGTGGTCCTACGCAAACTAAAAACTTACAAAAAAGCTCATCCATCAACGCGGCGGGACTTCAGCGTTTTCCTAGTAAAATTTGTATCTTTAATATCTTGTGTTGTACAATTTTTGTGTTTTCTGGTACAAATACTAGGGTTGCCGTTTGATAATCGATATATCGATCGATATGATTATTTCCCGAAACGATCGATAATCGATTCAGTCTTCCAGAATCAATTATCGATATTTTGATAATTGAATAGCTCGCCCGCCCGAAATTTTGTAATTTACCGCCCGCTCTGCAGAACTTTATAAAATAGTACCAGTCAAGACATTAATCGCTTTATTCCGTGAAAAATGCGTCCACTGCGAGATCTACAACACTCGTAAGGCGTGAGGTACGAAGCGCCTGCACTGTGCAATATAGGCCACCAGCATGACGTGTGTGTGTTACGGGCCGGCTCGGCTCGGGCGGCAGGCGGCTGCGTTCCTGCGCCGATCAGGCGCTGATTGCACAACCTCGGCGCGTCACGGCCAAGCAAGGTCAACAAGTATTTTATCGAAATGCATTCCTCCCCTGTCCACGCCAACTCATAATCGCTTTTCTTCTTTCCGTATTGCTACGATAATATTATCTGTCACGTAATAAATATCGGAGCATTGAATAGTTAAACTGATAATATCTCGTAAATAAATGAACGACAATCTCAACAAAAGCTGAAATCAAACTTCACAGAACCACGATTTTCAAGAAGAACGACCTTCACAAAGACAACACTAAAGCCGGGTAGCATAGCGCGGTCTGTCTACTCCACTTAGCTCGCTCTCGTCGCGCCGGCTAGACGCGTGGGGTGGGGGGGGGGAGGGGGAGCTCGTGAAAGACGTTGCTATTATAGCGTAGAAAACCCTGTTCTGAGCAAATAGAAGGAACAAAAGGTTGCACTCGCAAAAGGTCCACGGTCTGCGTCGGTATACCAGCAAGTTTAGGCCTAATTTTGATTCGATTATCGATTATCGATCGATATTTTTTTAAAACGATTATCGCGATCGATAATCGATTTCACTGGTCCGATTATCGATACTGAAATTCGTATCGAACGGCAACCCTAACGAATACTCTCCGCGTACGTACCGGAAAATGCAAAAAATCTTACAATGCAAAGATACAGATTTCAAAGTATCACAATGTCCTAGTCGCAGGTAAGTGTAAGCTATGTATGGTAAAAATATCAGCCACCCAAATCGTATTCTTTTTTTCTAAAACGATCCACAAAAATGCAAAAAAAAGCCGCAATATTGTGAGTATGCATGGAAGATTAAAAAAAAAAAATAGTTTAGGTCTTCTCAAAAGAGTATGATGTTCTTACTGCAAAATAACTGATTTATAGTTATTTTGGAAAACATATTATTTAGAACAAGCCCTCACAGAAAATTAAAAAATGATATAAAAGGCAACCAAAGTATCGGTAGGGCCTACACTGCAAGTTCTCACATGACCCCATAAATTAGCTACTGCCTGTGAGCTTAGCAAAGGCTACTTTTAAATTCTATTTTAAATAATTAATCTAACTTACTTGACCAGCATAGATTGCTTTGTATGCAATTTTCAAGATAACGTAGGTCCAGAAAATATGCAGGGCCAACAATAATATCAATAACGAGTTGAAAATGTAATAAGCTGGAAACATGGGAACAATCTTGGGTGCTTCGATGGTGGTGCTGGAACAGACAAACATATTAATGCTTCAATTGCAATGTGATGCACATACTGACCAGATCAAATGTAACTACCTTGGGATCCAAAACGGCGAACCATAAAAGAAAATGTGTATTTGCCCTTTTTGACGCAAAATGATGACAAAGTTATGGGAAAGTTCAATTAGGTAAAAATATTAGTCCAGTAAAATAAAAGCATATAGAAGGGGAGTCACAAAATATTTCCATCAAGATTCTAGATGGCAGCCATGTTGAAAAGATTTATTATTTATGTCATATGGCCAAAAAAATCGTAAGGTGCCACGTGGGCTGCCATAAGGTGTTATTTTTCTTTTATGAACCTAAATAATGCTGGCATTAAGCAGTTACCTGTATATCACCCAAAACGGATAGATCCCACATCGTGTAGCCAGCCACAGAACAGTAAAGATTATGAAAAGGACATCACAGAGTCTTTGGAATTGAGCATACTTGGCCAATTTAGCAGCCTGAAAAAATAAAACCATGAAACTTTATTTTATATGGAAATCAATCCAGAAATTTAAAAAAATCCATCTCTGCCGGGTATTGAACCCGGGTCTCCCAATTGTCAGTCGGGTGCTCTACCCTGAGCTACCTAGACAGTTAACTTAATAACATTTTATATTGATCGCCATAAAACTGACTACTGTATTTATGCAAGTATAGGCCTCAGGTATATTTAAAATTATTTGCAGACGATCTTTTGGTGTGGGGATGAAGAGGAGGTGCAATCTCATGTTGATGTGTGGAGTATTGTGGCAGGAGAATATGGTCTGGTGTTTGGAAGTGGTAAGAGTGTAACAATGCTGATGACACGAGATGAAGCGAAGAATGTCAGGATTCTACTTTAGGGCAGATTTTAAAGCAAGTGGAGAATTTTAAGTAGGTGGGGAGTACAGTAGCATGCGATGGAAGGATTCAACCAGAGATAGGAAGAAGAACGCAGCAAGCTGTTAGGTTATTCCAATCTATCCGAGATCTCATATGGAACAGAGAAGTACCAAAGAAGTGCAAGGTTATCATCTACCAGACCTACTTTGTTCCAACACTGACATACGCAGCAGACTTGGAATATGACAACAGTGGATGAGAGCCTTGTGCAGGCTGTAGATATGAAGTTTTTGAGAAGCATTGTAGGTAAGATTAGATGGGACCGAATACAGAATGAGGATATTCGAGATCAAGTAGGCGTGACACGTGAGGAATTTAATGGAGCGAATTGAAGAGAAAAGATTTAAGTGGTTCGGACATGTCAAAAGGATGGAAAGAGCGAGATTACCGAGAAGGATGATGGAATTGGAAATTCCAGGTAGGAGACCAAGGGGCAGACCACGACAACAATGGCAGAATAGTGTGAGAAAAGATGTGGAACAGCGAGGAGGAGACTGGAATGTGGAGGGAGGAGAGGAGTGGTGGCAGGACTGAAGAATATGGCGAGGCCTGTCTTCAATGCCGACCCAACGCAGAGTTGGACGTGGCAACAGATAACGATGATGGTGTTCAAAACGAGGGATGCAGCTATTATGTAAAGCCATTAATTTGTCAAAAGTATTGAATAAATTATAAGATACCTTTACTCTTTAAAATGCGAGTGTGTGAAATGGGGCATGGCCATTGAGGCCCACTCCATGGAGGCCGATAGTCAAGTAAATGCAGTAATGTAGTACTATTATATGTTATCGTATAAATACAGTACTAACAGTGATTGATGACTCTTCATACGAAAGCATTTTCTTAAAATTTCAAGTTGTTCATACTAGTATAAATTAGATTAGGCCTCGTTCCCCTTTTTCTCTTGGTTGCGTCAATCTTTCAATTTCTGATTTAGGATGAAGCATTCTGTGCTTGGTGAGTATAGTATGAGTTAAACTTTCCAATGAGTGAATGTCTGTCAAAGTCCATTTAATGATTCCGAATGAATATGTCAGGACAGGTGTATAAGGTAGTACCGTAATGTATTTATTGCAGTGATCTTGCATTTACCATTTAGTTGTGTCTTGACTCTTGAGGATCGAGTTTCTTGTAGTATGTATTTATAATTTTTGTTATTAATGAATCATGATTTTGTGTTCAATCCTAAATTGTTGAATGTTTAGTGAAATATTGTTACCTCTAGGAATGCATCAGCACAGTCATGAATCAAAAGTACCACACTGCCGATACGGTGTAAGTTGCACACCCAGGAGAAGCTCAGCAGACATATGGTAGCAATGTGGTGAATAAACATTTGCCAGAAATCCTTACGCTTGACATCGAAAAATTGACTAAACGTCAGGGCCCAGTAGAAAGCTGAGAAAAAGAACAAGTGATAAGAATATCTAAAACAACTAAAACAATAAGGAACTGCAGTAAAACTCGATTTAATTAGGCTAATTGATTTTGCTCAATCAACAAAAAGCCCGGATTGAACAGAATATGTGTTTTATTGCCCTGTACGTAATAGAAAATTAGGAACGGTTTTAGAACCTTTTTAAGGCTGCTTATGGTTATTAGTCATTAAGGGAGAAATATAAAATGAAGAAAAGGACGCAAACATAGGTCATATCTTATACAAAAGAATGTATATAAGGAAATTATTAAGTGCAATCATTGATAAGATGGGTCAAAAATCTAAGTTTGGCAAGGTCCAAATTATCCGGGGCACGAAATTACCGGAGCTCGATTTAATAGAGTTCTATTGTAGGTACCTGGGGAATGTAAGTGTGTAGTACTCTGGTCATGTTTACATACTGTGTCTAGATCTAGGTAGAAGAACAGTTAGGCGTCGGTCTTCTTGGCTAGATCAAGATGGAAACTGACATTTAACCAAATATATCACGTTCAAGATTAGTGAACTATATCTAACTAAATTATATTTTAGAGTATTTTCATTGGTACTGTAGGAATGGATGACACACCGAACGATGCACAATTTAAACAGGCCACGCGTACTGGTAGTCTTGCATAATTTATTTCTAAGGAACTTAGATGTTTGAGAGAGCATTTTCAAGTAGATGTTAAAATTAATATAAAAATATGGAAACACACAAGATTTAAAAGAACAGGGAATTTTACTTAGGGCATTGCATTGCAAATGTAAACTAACAAAAAAAAACAATGTTTAAAAAATGATTACTAAATGAATATAAATACTAAACAGAAGAATAATTCATAAATATTTTGTTCCTCATATAAAAAATGAAAAACAAGTAAAATATTTTCTTGATTTGTTTAGTTTGGAAACAGTCTTTTGGATGGAATTGATAATATTTAACCTTTTTTAAGTGCTACACCAGTATATACACGGGATCAGGCTAACTCTCTGCTATGCTACGCCCATGTACCCATTTCACTTCTACCGACGCTTGTTTCAATTAAGCAAGTCATGTACATATTGATTGACGTATAGTCGGTATAGTAGGAAAATTAAATACACGGATTACACCTATTGGGTCATTCCATATCAAATCAACCAAGCCGAGCCTGAAATAAAACTTGCCCATCTCCGATTTTAATGAAATTTGGCAAATCTACTCTTACTAACATGTAGATTGATCGTGAAAAATGTTGTATTCCTGACGCGCTTAGTTTTGGCGTAACGCCCAGCTCAAAAACTCAAATATGGCGACGCCGAGCGGCGTACCTGGATTGATAAGTTTTAAACCGTTGGACGTAAAAGGCTAATTTTTTTTAAATAAAAGAGGTTTTTATTGGCAGTTTAATTTATATGTATTTGAGTGCATTCCTAATTGTGAAACCATGTAAAAAATCTAAATTTGTTTTTAAACCTACCCTACGAGAAAAAGTATCTTTTAATTAAAAAATAAAAAACATGTTTTTGTTTAGATGTTTTTTACATGCACAAAAAATTTGGGATGGGATGGCAGTGGGATCATGATATATCACAGGGTCATGCACCAAATGTGTGTTATGTGTCAGTTTTTACATCGGCGTCACCAAATTTGAGTTTTTGAGCGGGGCGTTACTAAAGAACTAAGCGCGTCAGGAATACAAAATTTTCCACGACCAATCTACATTTAAGTAAGAGTAGATTTGCCAAGTTTCATCAAAATTGGAGATGGTCATGGAAATGGCCTGGTTGATTTGACATGGAATTACCCTATCGCCAAAGTGTTGGAATGGAAAGCTGTACCAATTCGACTATCGTTTTATTAGCCTGGTACATGAATGTTTGGGGTCATGTGCCAACAGCACTTGCTTCTAGTCAACATGGCTGAACCAACTTTATGTTCAAGCCAATAAAGCAATATTTTGACCAATGATATAAAGTGAAACTTATTTTGACTGCTGTATCAGATAATGAAGGAGTGTGAGAGTAATTTTAGGTAAAAATATAATTAAGGTGTAGATGATAAGAGACGAAGAACTCTTAAGAACATACTGGTACGTAAATATCTCTAGGCCTACTTCAGCACCTGTTGCTGTCGTGTGACATCTACAGTTCGCCTGGACCTAAAGCTACACACCTAGGCCTACTCAAGTAAACTAAGTACGATGGGTAGTGTTGAATCTTGATGAAAACAAGAAACTTAGTAATCTAGGTTCAAATTTGATCAAATTAGTGTGGCTCGTTGGTCTTGTTAGCGTATCTCCTTCCAATGCAGAAGGTCCAGGGTTCGATTCTTGCCAAAGTAAGAAGTTTTTTAACTTCTGATTTGGACTTAAGTCCATCAGTTCGTGTCTTAGGAGTTTGTAAACGGTGACTTTGGAGCCGTCCTAGCAACGAAGCACATACTAAATTCAGAGTTGTTCTGAATCGGCCTCGTTGATTCTGGCGTTGATCCGCGGGTGTTCGCACTGTCCATACCACTGATTGCTATATTTCCTATTAAAAATATCAATCTTTGGTTGGTAATCGCTCACTCGTCGATTGCGCCGGGGCCTACAGGGTTGGCTTAGTTGCTTTGATTTACTGTCCCCCACTGAAAATCAGTTATGTGACTGAGTGGGTAGACTCTAAATACAATTTATTTATTTATTTTATTTATCCATCAAATCTAAAACATGGATGTGAATTTTTATGTAAAACACAATATTTTAAAGAACTCAGAATGGAGTGTGTGAAAGGGGCCAGAAACCCAGCACGGCACGAAGTAACAACAACAAATAAAAACCCTGCTTGACCGGGGATCGAGTCCAGATCTCCTGCGTGCCAGACAACACTTGAAAGTTGTTAAACTACCGGTCGAGTCGAGTGGTTGAGGCATTTGGCACTTGGGCCTACTTACCAAGAGAAAACATGTAGTACCACCATACATCATTTGTTACACCGTGGTGAGGATAACCATAGTAACAATGATTTATATCCCACAGCCAAGGTTTGTCCCACAGAACAATCACTCCATAGCAGAACGATCCAGAGTAGTACAACCAACGCCAACTTAAATAGGATACACAATATAATTAGTTGAATCAGCTCTTTTGAGTACATAATACCTTACGCTCCTATTACAAACTGTTCTCATGGCTGGGAGTAAGACAAGCTCGAAATTTTGCTCGCAATTCTCAGCAGTCCACCACCAAGGTAGGCCTACCGGTAGCTTCCCAACATCTTATTTTTTTTTTATAATAGCCCAACTAACTATCTAGGCTACTAAGACTACCTAGCACAATATAATATGATCAATTAAATATGTATCAATTAAGTAGGGCATTTCTAGATATTGAAAAGGCATACATCAGCCTCAAGAGGTAGATGGGGATGCCATGCAAAGCATAGGAGTCAATGAAGGAATAATAACAAGAGTGAAGAGATGTACGTACTCAATCTAGAAGTGCTGTTAAAACTAGGAAGCTTCACAAATGCTTTTTCAGGTGCGTTGTTGCCTGTTGGATGAGCAAAATTTTTTTAAAACGAAAAAAGCGTAAAATTGCCATTTTCATGAGAAATTATTTTTCGATTGCGCTCAAATTTCACACCAATATACATATTAATTCATAAAATTAAGGTTCTGTAAAAAAAACATTGGATTCGGATAAAGTATGTAGGTGTTATAAGTCGAAGAAATGTAAAAAAAATAAAAATAAATTGTAAAATTGCGATTTTCATAAGAAATAATTTTTTGATTGCGCTCAAATTTAACACGAATATATTACTTCATTAAATTTAGGTTCTGTGAAAAATTCATCACAATCAAATAAATGTAGGTGTTATAAGTAGTAGAAGTTAAAAATAATTCGTAAAATTGCGATTTTCATGAGAAATAATTTTTCGATTGCGCTAAAAAAATGGCAGTTCTAAGTTCAGAGATTTCGAAGGCCTCCAGAAAATTTCATCGCAATTGGAGTATCGGTTTAGCCAGAATTGTGCTAACAACCACACTAAAATACGAAGAAAAAAAAAATAGAAAAAAAAACATTCGGAATCTTTGCTTCGCTCGCTACGCTCATCCAACAAAAGGTGGCATTACAGAGTGGTTTGACATGAGAAATGGGTTAAAACAAGGAAGTGAGCTGTCACCACTATTGTTCATTATTGTCATGGATAAAATCACTACTAAAGTTGTAGGCCTATAGAGAATCGGAGAAGAATGTACGAAAATAATGTAAGTTGATGTATGGAGTGTGATCGCAGGAGAATATGGACTCGTGTTTGGAAGTAGCAAGAATGAAACAATGTTGATGGCACAAGACAAGATACAACGTAATGGCACAAGACAAGATACGACAAAGTATGTCGGAAATCTACTAGGACAGATTTTAAAGCAAGGTGTTAGCATACGATGGAAGGATTCAAACAGAGATAGGAAGAAAGACACAACAAGCTGTTGGGTTATTCCAATCTATTCAGGACCTCATATGGAACAGAGAAGTACCAAAGAAGTGCAAACCTTATACGGTACCAGACCTTCTTTGTCCCAATACTGACATAATAAATGCAGCTGAGACATGGAATATGAGGACAGTGGATGAGAGCCTTGTGCAAGCTGTGGACATTAAGTGTTTGAGAAGCATTGTAGGTACGACCAGATGGGACCGAATACGGAATGAGGATATTTGAGATCAAGTAGGCATATGGAATTTAATGAAGCAAAAGAGTGGACAGAGCGAGATTGCCGAGAAGAGTCAAGCAGATCAATTAAAAATTCCAGGTAGAAGACCGAAGGGCAGACCAAGACAATGAGGGCAGGATAGTGTAAGAAAATTTATTGAACAGCAAGGAGGAGACTGGAATGTGGTAAAGAAGGTGATTGAGAGGCCTATCTTCAATGCCGACCCAAAGCAGAGTTGGACGTGACAGCAGATAATGAAGAGAAATACTCTAAAATGAATAGGCCTACTCTTATTTTAAAAAAATGTTAAATATGAATCGAAACTCATCTTACAAATAAATCTTATTTCATAACTCATTAAAATAATTTCTTGGTGATAATTTTACGATTTAAAGTCCTGTTCTCAAATATCTTCCTATTTTTCTTTTCTTCTTCTTTCTCTGTAATGCTACATGCCCTAGTGTTGTGTAGGCTTATGTATGTTGGCTGATGGCTCTAATAAAAAAATCCCCACTTTCTCTTCTGGAGAATAAGGTGCACTGAGAGAATATTTTTCATTTTCATACAAAAAAACTATGCAGGCCTCAAGTGCTATCATTGAAAATATTAGTAGAGCCTCCGGCCTAACCATATTTATCACAATCAACAATTCTTAGTAGAGTTGAATCGGATTATAATGCAACCATTTTCGCATCCATTTAGTCGCTGAGGCTAGCGCATATGTGACTTGGAGTGCTCAGCTTTCTATACAGTATTTTCTATGTAAATGGTAAATAACATATCACATTTCATGTGACGAATTAATCTATGCTGGATCCCAGTATGGACATTTCTTACTTAACTATAATTGATTTCGAACTTAAAAAATATTAAAATGTATGTTATGTACTTCACTTGATTTTTTAAAGAAAATTTATGTACGGAATCTCAAGCCTAAAATGAACTCGATAAGTTTATCGTAAGTTCCAATTTTTTACATTGTGGCCATACATCTTACAATGATTGTGTAAGGCTAATTATTTTCTACAAAGTGTGGAAATCAATAGAACGGCTCTTCATAAACGTTCCTACAAATTAAGGTGTGGTTTTAATAACCATTCAGCTGCAATCATTAGAAACCTGAATATGTGCTCTCATTCTGAACTTGCCTCAGCAAATCCAAAGTGTTTCCATAAACATAATATAACAGCGTGAGTACAGGTAGAATTCTTAGTATGAATGAATTTGTTTCATAAATCCCTCAAAATATTTATTTCACACACCAGCAGTACAGAACTTCAATGACCTTTTCAGTACTATATAACAACTAGAAACCAGTATTTTGTATGAACATCTACTGAACATTGTGACTAGTGAAGCTTACTACCCTACCCTCTTGCTGAACTTTCTTAAATAATAACGGTGATTTTCTCAAGGATGCATTAGGCCCATTTGTATAACTAGAAAAACGCTAAAGTACCGTCGCCTTGTTGAGCGAGCACCGGTACTTGCAACATGACCCGAGTACGACATTTCCCATAATGTTACATACCAATAAGTCTTTAAGGTCTTGACCGATTTAGCTGAAAATTTGTAAAATAGGAGAGAATGTTGTACTTATTGACCCTGCAAAATTTCATAACGATAAGAACATTTTTTAAATTTTTAAATTTTTATTTTTATAACCAACGATCGGATTTTGTTCAAAAACTATACATCAACCCGCATAGGTGGTATGTACATGTGTGCAAAATTTCAGGTCGATCAAAGAAACGGTGCGACCTGTACCGAAGCAGTAACAGAAAAAACAAGGAAAAAAAAACAGACATCGAGCCATAAGAGTTAAGTGGAGATGCTCGCTAGGCTCGCTCAATAATAATAATAATAATAATAATAATAATAATAATAATAATAATAATAATAATAATAATTAAAGTTAAGACAAAGTAATAATGTAAGGTAAAAGCACTTGACATAAGTCCGTAGCGGCGTAGAACATGAGAGATCCGGTTTTGACCAAGTTTGTATGAAATACATTCAATAATAAATAAAAGAATGTTCAACTTTTATTGTTGCAACTAAATCAATAAAAGAATGTACAACAGAGGTACCTATGTTTACTTTGTGCGCCTATGGGCAGCCGTGTTTAGAAGGCTGTGATGATACTTCACGATACGGCTAGTTGTGTGATGCAGGTTTAGGTCTAACATGATAATGAGTGGTTTGAGGCCAAGGCATAACACATGGGTTCACTGTATTTAGCAAGGATATGTAGAAAAAAAGGTAATAGACCAATTACACCACAAGAGAAGATTCAGAAGCTTGGCCCTTCTTTGATCTCAATGCTTTTGAGTGCATAAGGTTTGGATGCCTGGGATCTGAATAATTATTTAAGTTCCATTGATAAATTAAAATAATTGATAAAATTTAATAATTTTACTAAAGGTGTTAGTGTTAATATTATGATAGGCCTATTACCCAATACTTGCTACTCGTAAACATGTAGATGATTGTTGGTCAAGTTTCTATAGTTGCATTTTTATAATCTGCCTATAAGAGGTGACGGTTAATTGAAATTGACGAATTAGGCAGTAAGGAAACTAACATCATGAAAGTGATTTTAAGTGAGTTTCAACACATTTTTTCACCCAGAAGGAATGTTGTCAGGTATACATACTTAAATCTCCCCAATACAGACATTTTTCAAATTCATATATATCACATTTCATGATGGCTGGGTAACACCCCAAAACACCCAAATTTGGCTTGTTTTATAAGTGTGTAAGCACACCGCTTTTGGCTACCATTTACCAACGCAATTAGGCATACATACTTGTGGTAGTATAAGAGTATAAAATGGGCCAGGGTGGTAGCTTGCCCCCCTGAGGTTATGGTGGAGGGGGGGGGGGCGAAAGTTATCTCTTCCCCCCTGGAAAAATGCCAAATTATAAATAAAATGCGACTTTTGTTTGTATGTCAAATACAATTACAAACATTGATTAGTGTAACTATCTTCGCACTTTCTTGTAAAGATGAAAAGTATCTTAGAGATGTCAGATATTGTATTAATTTTTTGGGGTTAGCTGTAGCCATAAACAGTGGATGTCTCATGGCGCATACAGCCCCCCTCACTGCAAACGAGCACAAGTCGAGAAAAAGAGGAAATTGCTGCAGTCTCGCGACGACCGATACTGTAGATAGAGCTTATATTAACTGTACCAGCATCGGCAGCAATCGAGGAACGATCTTTTAGTTTTCCAAAACGTGTTAAAAGAGAGAATCATTCCCAAATTGATCATCTGCTACTACTTCATAAGAAGCTAGCTAGCAAGATAGATATAGAGATAGACCAAATCTGTACTAAGTTTGTAAACAAAACTAGTGATTGTCGCAAAGTGGTACTTGATTACCTGAAACCCCAGCTTTAATATTATAGGCCTATTCTTCAAATCATCTAGGTTTAGGCAATAAATTAAATTTATCTATTTTCTTTTTTTTTTTCATTCAGCAAAGCCCCTTAACTTCTTCTTAAACACATAAAAACCACTTCAAAAATAAGTTTTTATTTAAATTGCCTGCAGCGCTATTGTGGGGGGATACCTCCCCATTGAGTTGTTTGTCCAAACCCCACCCCCTCGAAATATATTCCATCGTACACCACTGGCTCAAGGACATTAGTTGCATATTAGGCCTATGTATCTTATGTATAAGGAAGCATGTAGGCCTACTCCTGGGAAAGATCGCCCACCCCCCTGGAAAAATAGACTTCTGACGCGCCTGATTACATAACAGGGTGCAGCAAGGACAGCATATTTAATATGTGTGTGTAAAAGGTAAATAGGCCTACACTGAACAGATTTAGAAGTATTCAATTTCCATATAACCGTTGCGCGTAACACACGTTATAGAGCCATATGCAGTCCAGTTCAGAATCACAATTACGCCAGCCATGTTGTGACGTAGAGCAGACGCCAATGCTGCAATCCACAATCGCTCGGATGCCAAAAAGGCCTAACTTAACTTTACAAATAAACCTATAAAACTAACACAATCCCATGCAATCATGACCAATTAACAACCCAACTCTCGCATGCAACTTGGATCAAACAAACTACGGTAGCTTTACCTAGGACCATCAAAATGTTAGATGTTGATTTTTAACCTTATGTAAATAATCTATAGTTAGGTAAATTGATTGACTGGATGCAAGTCCTACCTGGTCTCACAAAACTTGGTGAGGGTTGACGGTTTGTCCTGTAAACGTCGTAAGCGAAGCCAGCGTTCCACTTGCCGTTCATTCAATACTACTTGTTTAGCCAGGAGCAAGATCTACACACAACATGCAAGTCACACATGTTATCAAGTCAAATATTAGAACAAAACAATGTTAGCATTCATAAACATTTCCTACCTGCTTATGTTTCATTTTCCCTCTGCTCAAATATGCCTTTTCAAGTGTTGCATTTGGTAGTGCTTTTTTGCTTTTGGTATTCTTGATCCCCAACGATATACCAATTGGTGTGAACCAAAATCTAAAAGTAAAACTTCCAAATGCTTTCATAACATCAACACCAGCACAGAAAATCTTGATGGATAACGTCAAGTGTACGAGAGCCTATTGACACCAGGCAATGAAGCTGCCACTACTAAATAAGTCATCATGCCTAGGTGATTTCTTAATGATCAAGGCAATTAGAAGAGGTGTGTGTTAACTTTATCAACTGGTGATATTGCTATTTTGTACAATTTCACATTCAATGTAGGAGCAATTTATGATGCAATTATGATGCATATTCATTCAGCCAAGGTATTCAAACCTTCTTTTCATACCCACAATTGGCATTATTATTGTCATCTGTTTTGTTTTCTAGATAACCTGTAGATATAGAGTAGGACTCATGTTCCTTCTGAACCATATAATTTGGAATTTTGTACCATTCAACATTGATTTTAATTTACTACAAATCAGAAATTAAAAAAGTCCGCCCCAACCGGGAATCGAACCACGGATCTCCCACATCAGATCCGTGGTTCGATTCCCGGTTGGGGCGGACTTTTTTAATTTCTGATTTGTAGTAAATAAAAACAATTACACCCACGGGAGTGTTTCCCGATCAACCAAATCGAGAAATTCAACATTGAGTTACTGTACCTATTTAAAAATATGTTTCTCGTCTTGTTCTCCCACCCCACACATCCCACATGGTACTAGATTTGAAAACCATGACTCAATGAAGATACTTTCCAAGCAAGTCTTGTAGGGTACCGGTACTGTTTGTAGCCGGAATTGAGCAATTCCTATTCTCCTATTCTGTGTTTATTCTGTTGATTGTAAAATTTATTACCGGTACGTCAAATTAAGGGTAGGTAAATTTCAATCTTTAAAGGGTGTTCAACTGTCAAGTCAAGTGGAATTGTTACTGAGGAATGGAAGAAAGTACCTAATGTATGTAATTAGTTACCGGTAATTATTTTGGGTATAAACCGGTAGACAGATTCATTTGTAAAAAGATGTAGGAGGTGGAGGAATATGGACATCAAATTTACATGCTATAAATAAAGTAAAGGCAAATAATACCGTACTGTAGCCTACCAGTCTAATGTAGGTACTGTATTTGTTTGGTATTTTAAAACGTACACAAACTGACACTGAAAATAGCCAAACAATTTATTTTTAACAGAACATTAACTTTATCACCCCTGAGCGTCAGTAGAAGGGACGACATAACATATGCCTATGTTACGTGGTGGAGGATAGGCCTCCATTATTAGTTTTTTGTTTTTTTAATGTATTAAGCAAATGAAATTGTTTTGGAGACAATTTTTTTAGGCCTTGGCCCCTACAGCTATGGTGCAAGCACATGTAAACCATTTGACATACATAATAAAAAACATCGGTAGGCCCTACTTGTTCATTAACGGGACCCTCTCCCAAAAATGTCAAAAAAATCATTAAAAACATTTCATTAGAGAATCATGACTGATACATCTACTCCATCTGAGTTTCAGGAGGTCAGGAAAACACAATTATTTAGAACAAAGCCTCGAAAACATCCTTTCCGGCTACATACTTTGCGCCAGGAGTGATAAGTACGCACTGTACTCCAACTACAAAACCTTTAACGTTGCTCATTTTAATATAAGGACTGTCAATGGAAAAGTACTTTTGTTTAAATAGCGACGTTAAAGTTTTGAAGGTTCTATTTGGTTCCGTTTAACGTCAATTCAGCTGCACGGCGACGACTGCTCTTGTAGGCCTACGCGTTCCAATGGACTGTACTCGCCTTAGTCACGTTTAAGTGGAGTCAAGTTCACTGTCAAGGTCATATTCAACCCTGCAGTTGTAATTATTTAATTTAAACAGAAAGTAAGTAAAAAAACGACTGAGGGGGGGGGGACCAATTAACAAAAAATTGAGAGGGGTCCCGTTAATGAACAAGTACCAAAACATCTACCTGTTAGGTTTCAACATATGGTAGCTAATGATGCTAACTTTGCGTAAAATATTACAGGCTCCCAAGGGTGATGTAGGGCCTACTATATGAAAGAAGAAATGTGGGCATTTTAAATAGGCCCTACTGCTTTGGAAGCACCAAACAGAATTAAATAAATGGTTACAATTTACAAGCAGGGGAGTTGTTTGGAGAAACAGCTCTAAATATGTTTTATTGCTATAGCACCAAGTAATTGCTACAACAAGGATATACGTGTAAGAAGCAATATATCATTAAAGATGTGTCAATTCAAGATGATAAATGTGGTACAGTAAGTAGGCCTATACTTGTCAAAAAAGAATGCAAGATGCCCTTGGTGTTGGAAGTAGAATAATGTAACTTAAAAGAATTCGCTGCTTTGATGTATGAAGAGAAATAACTTCTTAACAAGCAAGCAAAAATTATCTGTGCTAGATCACAGAGTTCCTCCGTGTACAAGATCCACGCTGAGCAAACGTGAATAGAGTTGACAAAGTTGTTATGTTGGGAAAACAATTTCGAGCCACCTGCATTCTTTCGTTGGCACCACTACACCATTTTGTCAACAAGACCATAGATAACATCATATAGGGCTACATATTGGGATACCAAATTCTGATTCAATCAGATTATTTGCATGGCAGAATCAAGTTACCAACATAATTCATCAAAACCTGGACCAACAGTGTAGGCTACATTCCTGGCCCCGCCCACTAACAAATACCTTAGGCATATCTCAATATGTTTGAGTGTGACACAATATAATATAAGTATCCAGAGCTTGCTTATACTAACCCATCCACCCCAAACCAGAGCCAAAACACTTTGGGCCTAAGTGTCTGGCGTGGCCGGACGAAGGTGAGGGGACCCTCGTTCAAAATTCACCGAGTACGAAGAAAAAACAGTGACTTTGGTAGTGAGTTTAAAGGAACACTCAATAAACATTATATTTCTGGGTCAAATAGGCCTACCTTAGCTAACAAACTAATATCAGAATTCAGAAATAATAAGTTAAAAAGTAATACTATACAAACAGACAGAAACTTGAAAGTGAGAAAAAAACAAGGAAATAAACATATTAGGTTCGTTCGTTCGCAAACACTTAATTGTGAAATGAGCCACGTTGGCTCGTTCGTTCAATTCAGTTTCAAAACTGTCTCTCAGTCTCATAACACTAGCCCAATAGCCAGTGTACAGTGTAGACACTGGCTTTACGAGTGTTTAAACTTAAAAAAAAAAGTGTAAGTCAAACACTCACACTCCATGCAACTTAACAAGATCTTTAAAAGTTGACAATGAGGATGTAAATGGATGTTAGACTTCATGGTCACAACTTACAGTTGGCCAGGCAACAGCAAGCTCTTCTGAGGCTACCGTAAACCAGCCTTCAAAGACCTTACAATAGCCCAGCTGCATGTACTTTTCTTGGGAATGATTGCACCCTTTCTGCAGTTACGGTTACTGTCTTACTGAGCAATGTTAAATCATAGCCCAAATTCCCATTACCACTGGTTAACCTCAAAATCGATCTACAAGAACCCTGTAGGCCCTAACGAGGCCCGGCAACTGAAATGTTAGCTATAGGGCAAGATTTAACGTAGGCCTAGCCTGGTAACTTTTAATGGAAAGCTCAGATTCAATATAAGCTTTATTCATTTTTTTTACACCAAAAACATTATAATAACAACAAAAATAACAGTTCTAAGAAAATGAATCCTCACATAGGCCTTGCGGCCTGTGCGTGAGGGCTTCTTAATTTAAATTATTAGAAAAAAAACAACAAACAGCTCAGATGGCAAAAGGTTTTGGTATAGTTATAAATAAGGCACACAATAATATATGATTAAATCTATTATAAGATAATTTCGAAAAAATTAAATTGAACATAAGAAGCACAATATAAAACCAATGATTATGAATAATACATTAATAAAGTAAATAATATCAAAAATAGTGTGGACAATGTATAGAGCAGTTAATAATTACAAAACATTATTGTAGATGAAATCAAAATGTGCAATGAGGGTTTTGACCTGAGTTTAAATCCTATTGTTACTGTATATAGGGTTTGTTTTAGTGACGCTCAATTGGTAAATGGTATAGGAGGTGTAACTAAAATTTATTTCTTAGAATAAGTTCAGTTGCGGTTTTGTTGAAGAACATTATTTATAAGATTTTTACAAAATTCTCTGTTTGCTTCGTTAGGTAGAAGCCATAGCCGTAGTTCCCTCTTTACATGTAATAAGCAGGTTACTTGCCGGAGAGCCGAGGGTGCCATATTAAATATTTTTGGACCCAGGAAATCCACATGACGCTGGCCAATCTGCTTATATCTAAGAGGGACCACAAATAATTTATTGATAGAACTGTACTTTTAGTAGGCTACATGGATAATTTTGAAGAACTTTCGGGAATGTTGAATTTGTTTTAAAAAAGAATTTAATTAATGTTTGTATTTTGTATAGTTGTCGCAGATCAAGCTATTGTGCTATTGTAGAGTGGGCGCCTGAGCCTAGCTACATAAAGACTAGGGACCTGAGCCAATAGGCATAGGCGGGCCTAATTGTTTCCAAGCTGGAAATTATTGGAATTAGTTCCACAAATGACGAAATCAGTCAGGCAGTTAGGCCTAGCCTAGGTAGGTCTAAGTGTTATATGTTACCCTAAGACTAAAGGCAGGTCTAGGGCCTAGGTGCCCATTTTCAGAGGCTAGGCCCTAGCCCTAGGCCCAATCAATGGTATTTGAGTTTTTGTAAGCTGGGCCTATCGCACAAAGCGCCCATTGGTTGGAATAATCGAGACTTGCCCGTGGGCGTGGGCCTAGGCCTAGGGGGTACCCACAGGAATTCTCATCACCGGTATAGGCCTAGCCCTAGGCCCTAGGCCTACCCATTGATTAATGCCCTACCCTAGGCCCTGTATAATCTTTGCTTAGGTCTAGCTAGCCTATGCCAAGTGAGTCCCGACTCCCGAGTTCAGGTTCGCCCTAGCCGACCTAATTCTATGGCCTTGCCTTGGCTTCAACATCATCATGAAAATCAATGTCATTCTTACCTTTCCAATACATAGCGAATCCCTAAAAACACAAGAGCCATTAACAATGGCAGTAATAAGTGCGTATGATCAGTGTAATGTATTTGTTCGTTTGGTTTAAGATCAGCCCATGTAACATTCGGTGGTAACCAAACATCTGGATCCCAAAACAAATCATTTAATGCTTTATAAGTATTCATTTATTGCTCTAAACTACAAAGTATAACTGGCAGAGTTAAAACAACCGGCGAGCTGTTGTGTATCTGTGGTCCTAACCTAACCTTACTCACGCGGCGGTTGTGGAGTGAAGCTAGCAACGGAACACTGAGCTCTTTGCAACGGAATCAACCCACAACCTAACAAAAATAAATTCTGTTGAGACACAATTTTTGTCAAAATTTGAATAATGAAATAATCTTCAAGAATAAAGCAGACCATTGATTAAAGACAGAAAGAATCCATTAATCAATGTGCATACCTTGCTAATGTTGTATCATCAATGATTAAAATATAATATGTATTTTTTATTTTTTTTACCAAGGGAATAAGAGAAAATCGAAGGAAGAAAGGAAATGCTGAAGAAAGGAAAAATAAACCTGCCACCGACTATTACTCAATAGGAGAGGATGACAACAATACAATATATAGATTACACTTTCAAGTGAAAAAGGGCCTAAAACTTGCTCAACTTGTAAATATAATATGTGTAATAAATGTTCTTGATTAATTTTTAGGTGGCGCACTACTAACTACATAAAAACTTCCTTGATTGGGGGGTCCAAAATAAAATCAACACGTTTTTCACTAAAAATACTCCCAAAATATAAAACAAAAAATACCGATACCTACAAAACTTTTAACCACAGTTTAGGAGTTTTGCCAAAAATAGATACGTTAAAGGTTTTGTACTTTTTTTAATTAATAAGAAGTTACGCAGGCATATAATATATATATATATATATGTTAAAACTTGGCTTTATAGTAGGCGACTATGACGCTGTTAAGTTAGTACTTTAGACAGCACCGGGGTTTGAACCCGGGACCTTAGCTCAGTTGGTAAGAGCATAGCCCGGTAAGCTAAGGTCCCGGGTTCAAACCCTGGTGTAGTCACTTTTTTAATTTCTGTCTAAAGTACTAACATATATATATAGTGACATATTATGTCACTACCATCATTGCAAATATGAAGGACAACATCGACATTGCGGCTACACTACCTCCGTTGGTAATTACACTAATAATAACAATAGTTGAAAGTTTAGAATGCGCAACCTAATCAAGAAACATTAATTAAACACATATATTTACAAGATGAGAAAGTTTTAGGCCCTTTTCAGGGAAAACAGTAATCTATATAATTACCATATGCCCAATTTAAAAAATCACAATTAGAGTTGTAGGCAGACAATAATTACCGTTATTTTGAAATTAAATTATGAGATTACAAAATACAATGACTTTTTAAAAAGTATGTCGGGGAAATAAATTTTGACGTATTCCTGGATGGAAATTTACTATTGAATAGTTGCAGACACTTGGCCTTCAGGAAATTAGTGGCGAGCTCAGACCATATCTCAAAGTTTAAAAAACTTGTTAAAATACTCCCAGTCACACTAAGAATTTAATTTTGTTGTATTTGGTGGGGGGCCTCCCCTCCTCAGACCACCATTATTGTACACGATCATGTACTCAGAAAAGAGCATATACGATACCCATACATTATTTTGGGATTTACACCATCTGACTATACCAACATTCATAACCCTTCACTAGTTGAGCTGACCATTGATTTTTGAAGTTACAAAAATGTTCCTCCCCCCCCCCCCCAAAAAAAAAAGAATTTTCGGATCCAGAGTTATCAAAGTAAACTATAGTTTGTTGCAAACAAGAAACATCCTGGTAAAATGCTGAAATTATAACATAGTTCTCGATCTCCTTATACAGGGTGTAAATGACAATCAAGTACTTGAGTGTTAATTGGCCGAGAATTTTGTATTGTGTTTATGTGTTTTGCATGCAACAGTGAGTGGTTCACAAGCATGTTTTTAGATTAGGTTTTTAAATGTTTCACATACTTCTGCAATGCCTGTCAGTAGGAATTAATATATATTTTTCAATTATAACCAGGCCTAGACCAAGGTGCCGGTAGTAATTTTCCAGTTCGAGTGCCAATTGTGTAAGCAATGTCGAACAAATAACACACAATAAACTGATCGGGCGCAGTGCTCCAAACACCTGCAACGCTAACACTAAACACATTTTTAGAGGTTGACTGTTGCATATACAAGTTGCAACACCACACAAGGGCAAGCCATGACATTTGGGATGTAAACAGAGATGGTGTGCATTGGTTAATATGAGACCATGGTCAAAGGAGGTGCATAGAAAGTGATAGGTTGATGGAAACAAAACTCAAACTGTCTCACAAGGACTGGGAAATATGTTGAGGGTATGTCCTGCAAATGGGTTGTGATGGAAAAAGTGAATACCAACAGAGTCTGAGGAGCAACTGGAGAAAATGGAAGGTACAAGAGGAAGCCTATTGTTAAAGTATATGTTCAGTATTACTATTAAATGCTTCTTTATTTCATTTACTTAATCTCTGTATTCAGTTATTGAAACAAACAAATGAGGAAACAAAATCAGATAGACAATATACAAGAAACAACTAATACGCCTACATACAGTATTTAAATATGTACTCGAGAAATCAATAAGGCACAAACCAGCACTCATGTACAATTACAAATGTAGGCAAACCATCTTTCATTTAATATTTATAATACAAGAATTAGGTATAAAAATTCAAATATGGTAATTTAAATAACGTAATTTAACATAGAATTTATAATTGAAACTGAAAGTCTACAACTACATGTACATAAATATAATACGTACCGGACCAGTAAAAGAAGATAAGAGGTATTACCAGTCCGGTATACATCCCAATAAAATTCATAACAATGTACTATAGTACGGTTGTGATTAGATACTAAATTTGTGATCGATTCAACACACATTTTGTAACTAAATCAAAATTAAATAGTATATAATATATATAGGTGGGACCAGATAAGCTGTCGCACGTCAAGGTCAAGCGAGAGCACGGACGCCAACGTTGACAATTTACACACAATGGGCATTAGGTAGGGCCTACCGTATTTGGTCATGTTATCGTGATATGTTATCACATAAATCAACATTTTATAAGCTGTGAATAAAGTAGTTCGTCCCACAGAGTCAGTATTTTAGCGAAATAATGATTTTAAGTAATCACGATTTCGAAAGTGTTTTTTGCCTTGTTGGTAATGGTGTGTCCAAAGTTCCAGCTGTTTATAATGCCAACCTCGCCAGATGTGATGTCAATGTTTAGGAGCATCAAAATGTCTTGATTTTATTCGTACACTTCATAAATACTTTATTTTTAGGATATATTGGGCAGGCCTTGGCTTTAAAATAGTCGTGTTTTTCTCCGAAAGCAGTTTTAGAGACCGTTATTTTATTTACTTTTTGCCGATCCTGTGGCCATAGTGCGTGGACGACAGTGCTGCGATCCCTCGGCGAGCGACAGCTTATCTGGTTCCACCTATATATATATTTTTTTAAATTTGCGCCAAATGTCAAATCAGACCAAGATAAAAGTGAAGAGTTACTCAAGTGATGTTTAAAACCATTATTAAAAAAAAAAACATTAAATCCCTACCACAGTAATTTTAAATTGTTTTTAAGCAGGTGCACACAAGTGTTCACAAAATAAAACACAAAACAACCAAAAACACTTAACAAACAACGACCATCACATCCACATGCCGCCATTTTCGAGCACACTCATCATCACCCTCTCCCCGCCCATACCAAGGAACATTACACCTTACTTCATACACGCGCAATGATTGGTATATGAGCGCAACTAACTGGGTCAACAAAAAATGTTACAGTATGGTGGACGGTCAAATGCTGGAACCCTTCATCCATCAAACAATAGGCCTATATTGTTGTCTACGGCAAAATCCATTCTTTTATTAATGCCAGCAGTCTTTTTCTTTAGATTCTCAACATTCACCACAAACAACCTCGTCGATCCCCGCTCAAACCCCCCAAACACCCACTTCCCTTGAATTTAATGCCCGTTATTATACTTCCTCTTCACTGTCTTCACCTTAGCAAGTTATCAATCACCAACACAACCCCAGCCCCACCAATCTTCTCATTCCTACCTGTGCACCAGTCCACGCACACCTCTCGACAGAATGACCACCAATCAACTATGGTCTATAGATAGTATAGTATACAAAGACAAAGAGTAAGACACATTCAATTCATTGCGTAAAAACTAAAAAGTAAAAATTCTTGCCTCGGCGGACTCAAAAACGCCAACAGAAATGTAAAATTACAAATCTTTGCAAAAACTAAATTCAAATTACTGATTCACTTGCCTTTTGTGCACGAAACACAAAATGAACACCTACCATTCTTCACATTATTATTGCGGACAGTTACAACTTAAAAACATACGTAAAAACTAGAGTTGAAACTACTCTCACGTGAATATTGCGGACAAATTTATGTCCTTAACAACACTACATGACCCCGCAACCAGAGCGGTTATCAGAGCTCTTACCTTGCTTCATCTGTATATAGCGCACCAAAGCCAAACACAGTATTCACACAACCGTCGCAATCCATAGAGATACAAAGTGATTCAACCATCAACAAACCTTATCAGACAACATGACGCACTTCCCACCACACACTTGAACCAAATTCACCCTAGCTGATAACAAAATACAAGCTCTTTAGTTGCCAGCACTGTAATACGTAACTTTCCCGCTAACCAATCGACCTATCAGACAGCACACACCCCACACACTCACACCGTCAACATCACAAATGTCCATCTAACACAAAGAGTTTAAATTTTCTAAAATACTTACCCGAATCAACGTGTGTCGGCTTACAACTCTCCACACCACATGTAAGCAACATAAACAATCACCATAATTTATCACCATACAATTCTACTCTCGTTGAATAATTCTTCACAATTACCCAGCCCTACTTAACAAAACCACGAACATAAATTGATGATCAACAGTCAACTAGAACAGGAGTCCTATCTTTACTGGTTGTCAAGACACATGATGACATAGATATGTCAATGTGGGCATAAGAGAAGAAGAAGAGACTAGAAAACTGGGGTAGGCATTTAATTTTTTGTGCAAAAATATTTGCGTCAAGGGAAAGTTGATCTTTGCCATTGCTGACATCATTGGTGGGTGAATCAGCCATCCAGGCCCATTTTAAAATACTGATTGCTTATATTGGCTACTATCCACCCATCAATGCAGACAGCATAGGCAAGGTTGCTTTGTAACTACTATAGTACCTAGAATTCTCCTTCTATAAAGGCATACAAGATTTTAAATTGTGGCATTTATTTCTGCGGGAACACATTTTACTAGTAACTTGTAACATCCCAAGTTTGGGCCAACACGTCAATTCAGAGTCGGAGAATGTCGATACATTTGTTTATGACCTGGCAAGAGTGGCCTAGAAAACAAAATATGTGCATATGCACTATGCATTCGAGGGAGGGAGGGGGGGGGGGGGCAATGTAAAACGTCATTAGTACAAGAGTACAAGAGCCTGTCCATGTTTCTTTTGAACGACCGGCGGACCAATCATGGCCTATATCCTTGGCACGAGTGGCTTTTATTGGCAAGTTTAAATGACAGAACAACCAGTCAGGCAGTCAGTGCTTGGACAGGTTGTTTGAAAATGCCAATATAAAATATTTCAATGTTGCAATTCATTTTGTTAATTACAGTGTGTGACAAATTGATGTCCGATCAAAAGTAAATTTTGCTTCAACATCGATGTTGAATTTAAAAATTAATGAAATGTCCCAACCCTACTATATATACAGACAAAATACAAATACTAGTGGAACACAAGTACATACCTATTATAAAATTGAAAATATTTTTCAAGTAAAGAATAAAAATGAAAAGAAAAGAAAGAGATAGAAAAGAAATTTAAAATAATTTGTTATTTGATGATCCTACCTCACTTCCATGACCAGTAATGGATATGATCGTAATGATGAAATGAACTAAACTACGGTCATACAATGTACAATTAAATGGACGGAAATATTCCTGCTTCTTTGCTAGTAGTGCACATTCCCAGTAATCTTGTGGCAGTTGTTTCTGGGGAAATAGCACAGCCAAGCGTATATGTGAGATGCAGCCAGAGTCATCTCGATTGCATCTTCCAGAGACTGTACAACACACAAACACAGGATATATCAACCTGAATGTCTATAGTAAAACCAATAATAAGAAATATGCTGAAGGGAATTTATAGTCTAATGGCAACGTTATAGAAAATTTCACAAGTAGGGACAGTTGTGAGGACAACATAGTAGTCTGAAAGGCTAGGGATAAAATTTAGGTAGGTATAGGTGGAACCAGTTAAGGTGGCGGTCGCCGAGGGATCGCAGCACTGTCGCACAGCTGATGCCCTCGCAAGTGGCCAACAGTAAAGAAACAAATATGCTAGCGTACCGGGCGCTGCTCATGCTCATAAAGCAAAACAACCGCTTCTTGAAATTGCCTATGAAAAGGCACACCCGGTTTACGAATTTTTTAATTGCTTGCCATGATACAATATGTAATAAAAGAATATTTTGAAGGCAAACAAGACAACTTTCATATGTCAAAAAAATCTAGTGTAGCCATCAAAATCAGAGTGTGTTGGCAGCGGAAAAGCGGTAAATTTGAAATGGCCATTGCCAACGAGCAAAAAAAAAAATTAGTTAACTCATTTAGGCCTATAAAATCAATATTTCGCTTAATAAGTAATAATCATTAGTTCAAAACATAAATCTCGTTTAATTATTAAAATATAAGTTTATACTACCAAATACAACAAATGATTGACGAAATACATACATACATTCTCTGGCTTGACCTTGACGACCGCCAGTTTATCTGGTTCCACCTATAGGCAGGTAATCTAAATTGTTACCTTAACACACAACACTAGTGATGTAAAGGTTGAAATATTTCATTTAAATATTTTAACTCTCATGAAATATTTCAAATTGAATAAAATATTTGTAATTAATAACTTTATGAATAAATAACAAGGTAGGCCTTGTTTTTACTTTTAAATTACTCTAGAGTCTAGACCAAGTTAAAAACAAAGCAAACTTCTCCTTTAAGGCTATTTGACCCTGTTTTTCTATTTTCCCAAATATGCTACCCAGTCAAAATGGCTTTGAAACCTGGCTCTTTTAGAAAATCTAAACTATTTTTTTCAAATTTTTCTGATCAGACACACGGCTAATATTGCCACTTAAAAATAATTTCAAACTTCAATTTGCCTAAGCACACCATTCAATGTAGGTAGTTGAGTTTTTGTGACATTAATTTTCAACTGGTTTTCTAGAGGCTGACTAGGAGAAAAAAAGTAGTTTTTTTACAATTGTCTATCCTGCAATTTTTTCCGTTTGGCGGTACAAATTGGTACAAAATACCGTCAAATGGAAAAATTTGAAGGAAAGATGATTGTAAAAAAAAACTTTTTTCTCTCAGTCAGCCTCTAGAAAACCAGTTGAAAATTAATGTCACAAAAACACAACTACCTACGTTGAATGGTGTGCTTGGGCGTTGAAATTATTTTGAAGAGGCGGTATTTGCAATATGCCCGTTCAGAAAAATTTGAAAAAAATTATTTTAATTTTCTATTAGAGCCAGGTTTCAAAGACATTCACTATATTTTGACTTGATAGAATATTTAGGAAAATAGAAAAACGCCGTCGAATAGCATTAAGGAAAGCACCCTGAATTAATATTTGTGAGCATGAACTACATACTAATACCTAATTATTCCGTTTCAACTGGCCACATGGTCCAGGCAACCTAGGCCACAACAGAAGAACACTCTCTCCCTGACCACGCTCGAGGTTGCTTAACTTCTGTGTTCGAGTGGGAACCAGCTAAGCGACCGCCGCTAAACCGCTGGTCATGATCGAGTGACATACACAAGCACAAAACTTTCATCTGATATTGACTACGGCCAATAGGGCCGACATGAGTGGGTGTTATTGTTAGTTTAAGCATGAAATTTAATGCTCGCTTTGCTATGCCACCTTGGAATTAAGACGTGTTTTTCCTTCCACCCTCCTGACCAAAACTTGTCTGTGTGTGTGTGCAGCCTTTCAGCTTTGTAATTGAGCTTAATTCTCGAAGACAACCACTCAAATGGGGAAAATATTATGAATAATATGCAATGCATTGATGTTTGGACAAGGGTTCACGTCTAGTGTGGTTGCGTAAACGTCTAGTGTATTTAACTAAATACGACAGCCCTAACAGCTAAACTAAGTCAACGTAAGGTACTCCAAAGTCCAAACGTGTGTTGTCCTTCTCGGACTTGTCACGTGGAAGGAAGTCACTAAAAGGATGCAAAGCTACACATAAACAAAACGCACAACACATAATCAAATCTGCAGTAGATCCATGCACGAGTAGATTTTGCATACATGTTATCACCAGCAATAAAGCCAATCAGGGGACTTGCCACCAGACTCTAGTGGCTGAGCATGGGTTTAAACCCCATTGGCAACAAAAGAAAAGCTACCTCTCAAGTCGTGAGAATCAGGGGCGCCGGATTTTGAAAATTCCAAGGGGTGCTCAACTTCGTGGAGAAGGGACCAAGCACGGGGGTCCGCCCCCCAACATAGCGCCACAGGCGAAAATTTTGAAAATCACGTTTTTAGAGTGCATTTAGTGCGTTTTAGACAAAAATAGGGGGCTGGATGCAATACCGAAATACTGTAGTTTTTGTACCGAAAAAACTAGAAAACTACCAACAAGAGAATTGGAACACTAACGAGATAGATCATCATGTTACCAAAATAATGCAATTTTTTACAGTAAAAACTAGAAAAAGGTAAAAAAAAATATAGAAGTGCGAGATAGACCATGTTACAACCATCGAATATGCATATCACTAGGAAAACGCTAAAGTCCCGCCGCGTTGATGGATGAGCTTTTTTGTAAGTTTTTAGTTTGCATAGGACCACTTTTCCTTTGCAAGTGCTTTTTGAATACATTTTAGGTGATTGTTGTCAAGTTTCTATTGTTACTTGTTAATTGTTAAAATTGTAAACCTAAAAGAATTCATAAAACCTTTATTTCTATGGATTCTGTTTAACTTTTTCAACTTTTTCTTTCAAAAGGTACTACATCACCATTACCTTAATGTCCATGTGAAATATGAACGTTGTAGCCCCATCCGTTTGGTCAGAATCGGCCCAAATGTCACGAAAATATCACACTAAAAATCGAAAAAAATCGTAAAAGTACGATATTCGTGAGAAATATTTCTTCGATTGTACCCAAAAACGTTGCACGTCTAAGTTCAGAGATTTCAAAGATTCCCTCCAATTTTCATCAAGATCGCATATGCTGTTTGCCCGGAATCGTGCGAACAAACTGACAGAAAAAACAAAAAACAAACAAACAAACAAACAAAAAAACATTGGAGCTAAATTTTTTGAGGGGTCAGTGACATTAAAGTCTTCGCTTCGCTCATCCAATAATGTTCGCGATCGCGTCCAACAATCATGAGCCTTCCTGCAATGAGTCAAGTGAGTTTGACTCTAGCATAGCATATCAGTTCTCAGCGCGAGCACTGTCGAGTGTCGAGCATGGTTGGGGCGGACTTTTTTAATTTCTGAATTGTAGTAAATAATAATGGCCACGTCTTTTGGTGGGGATTCCGGTTCAAGCATATGGAAGTGGAGAAGGGCATGTGTACAAATGAAAAATAGAAACCTATATTTTTTTTTTAATACCTCAAAACTTAGATAGTTATAGGCCTAACTTTTATTTAAGTCAGGATTTTTGGAGGAGTGCTGCGCACCTCTCCAAACAATCTGAGGGGTGCTTCAGCCCCTGAGCACCCACATAATCGGCGCCCCTGGTGAGAATGTGTCATATTTAGTCTCAATTATTTACAAATACCCTTATTTGTCTTCTCCACTCTTTACTTTCAAGTACTACTATAGAAGCTAGGACTCAGTACTCACCAACAAAGTTGTTAAACAACTCCAAAATGAACAACTTTAATTTTTCCATTTCCAACCTCTTCGTCCTCTGAAACATCTTGATTGATCGGAATGCCAACATCAGAGTCAATGGTACGACTTTGATTGTTAGGGTTTGTTGCAAAGTCTCTCAAATAGTCTTCATTTCCCAGACAGAGAGGAAGACTGTCGAGGAGTTCTTGACTCGGGTCTGGCACGGCAAAGTGACGCCGGTCTCTCTCGGGGTGAATAGCGACCACCGTACTAGCGCGCGACTGCACTAGGTCGTCGGGAAGTGGTTGGGCTAGATCCTGAAACAATTAATGTCATTAGGTGGAGGTGGGACATTTCAACGCATGGCTGCTTCTATTTTGCGGGAAATACAGTATCGTGTTGATAAAGGGTGTGGCCGACCGCAGTCAAATTATTCTATCGGAAAAATAAATATTGAATTGGGAGTACGTATAAGAACAAGAGTAAATGTGTATTATTGATGGGGATTCATGAAAATGAAAAGACTATACCTATTACATGGGTTGAATTGAACAAAAACGCACATTTCAAGAAATGCTTGGGGGGCACATTGCATCACTCATGGGCCATGGGTTACAATTTGGGCTTTACCTTAGAAATACCATACTGCATTTTGATGTGGCAAGGAAAAATGGCTCAACTACATACATAAATATAAATAAATACTAAACACTATTTGCCCATGACAATAGTGAGTGACACATTTTGGAGGTTTACTTAGATTCGTCGAGCCCAACTAAAACAAAAAGAGACAAACAAAAAGGAGGGATAAATAGTTACTAAAAGCACTTGTAAATGTTTGCTCATCGTTCCTTACACAGCGCAGTGCACATGTGTTGATGATTGGGGAAGGAAGGAGAAAGTACAAAATATTTAGCAAGACTTATACAAAGAAGAAAACTATCATGTCCGTGGTTGGTTGAGGTAGCAAAATAGGCCTACATGGTAAGTCCTTTTCCCACACAAGATAGTTGCTTTCTTTCCATTTCAGTCTAATGTTGTAAGTTGTAACTAATAGTATTGTGTAATAAACACCTTGGCAAGCTGAGAAGCCAAGTAATCTGCTAGTGCTCCCATTATGGCAATAACCAGAGAATGTACTACATACCCTTGTACTGTGCAGGTACCTGGGAACAAATATGTCAAATATTGACATCCCCAATCATAATGTTTTTAGGCTACTCAAATAATTGATCAAACTTGATTCTACAACGTTTAATGCAATTCTGTGTTTTAATGATAAGGTGATAACTGATAAAAACTCATTCCAATACTGTTTTAAATAGAGTAAACCTATATATTTTAGAACAATCTTTAATTCTTCACTCAACAAGTTTTATAGTTGATATCTTTGCTCATATTAAATATCAACACCCCAAAGGAAAGTACTACAGAAACCTAAATGTTGCAGTATAATAGGTACAAAATTAAAAACTAAGAGTATTTCACTACCAATACTTGAGTTAGTATATTAAAGTATGTGCATCTTATAAATGTAAAGCACAGTTTCACAAGAATGGAATGGATACTTACTGGCACAAGTATGTGTGTAACAGTGTCTGAAAATTTGACTTTTGGTTTTTCTCCTGGCATTTTCAATGTGATATTGAAGTTGTTCGGCATAATAGGTTTGGACGTTGGCAGTGGCGGGGCGGGCCTGGGTGGCATCTGAGGAACGTCCGAGTCCGTCGAGCTGGAACTTCCATCGCCCGAACAGCCCGAACATGACGAGTGAGAACAGTGGATTGAATCCGTCTCGGAACTATCCGCACTGCTTCCTTGGTGAAATACCTCTTTCGCTTTATCACGAGCAGCAGTGGCCATTGTCGTTTCATTCATCACCTTTGCATAATAATGGATGTCCATGAAAAGGTCGTGGTCATTGAGATCAATTGCCAGTCGGAAAGCTTTTTCAAAAAGTTGATATCTTAGTAAATGATGAAAAAAACGTCTCGTTAAGTCTCGCACTTGGTCCCCGAACTCAACTTCTGTGGCATGGCAGATGGGTCGAAGTGGGATGTGAAAACTGCCCAGCGCGGTTTGCAGTTGAACTGGAAAAAAACAACAAACAATTACTTATTACATTTCAGGTTGATTTAAACGACACGGCACATTGACAACAGCTGATGACGATGATTTTTGTTGGTTAACGTCTGTATTAACGCACTAAGGCTAAATCTTAAAAAGTTAAACTGACTGTGGCCGTTATTACATACAACACAATAGATATGTAGAGCCTACGTTTAGGTTTAGAGTGGTAGCACAAAATAGATTAAACAATAAAATAAACATACCTTCTCGATCGGGTGTGAGAGGCAGCCGGAAGAGATGATTAACGATGCGGTTCAGGCAGGCGAGACAAATAAACCCATAAGAATCCCAGCTCAGACTCGACAGTAAGTTGATTGCTCGATCAACTTGGTTCACATTCAGATATAAACCAACTAACGCGTCTGGTGTTAGCCCTATTCCATGGATGTCACCTTTCATTCCTCCGCCCCCCACTAACCGGAGAACAGCCAATGGGCCCCGTTCAAATTGCAAGGAAAGTAGTCCGTCAGTTTGTGCATACCCAGCCGAGTAATGAGATATATCAGCTTTTTTACTCCACTGCATTTGAAGTAACGTTGGTTGGTTCTTAAAATATGATCCCAAATCAATCAGATTTGAAGGAGTCATGTCCTCACTTATCAACTGATTCTTGATGCACGATAAAGCAATGTCAAAACATTGGAACTGACTCCTCTCGTTGGCAACTACCACAATTGCTCCGTCTGGGTGCCACGAAACCATTGTAGATATCTGGAACATGAAAATCACCACCATCAACTTAGTTATCGTTAATTGTCATCATGAGAATTGATGCAGCCTCATTGCCATTGTAGTGTAAGGACTAAGGATACATGGTTTTAAGGGATCAAGTGTGGCAATATTGGACTAAAGGACAATTTACAAGAAATAGCTGTCATTGGAGGACGTTTGATGTTGCCAAATGCAAATATATTTTAATTGACCCTGAGCATTAAGGTTCTTACATTTTGTAGAAAATACCAAATAAATACGTATTATGCCTCCATAGTCAAATGCTACTTACAGTAGCCTACACTAATGATAGCAGGAGTAGCATATTGTTCAAGTTAAGCAAAGTAACTACTCATCTGTTCATTACACAGACTCTAATAGAGACAGAAAACAAGAAATTGTATGAATTTGAATATTATTGCTACCTACAGTACTTGAAATTTAAAATGTAATGTAATAAAATGTAGTTACTCTGGTGAAATTTCATTACCTACCGGTACTACTTAAGAACATCAAACTTACAAATGCAGCCTTAACAAGATGCGTGATCCCTCTGCCTTCATCAAAAAGCACAAGTGATCCATCAATGCAGCCAAGAAGAAGTTTCTCCTCATCTGGACTGAATCCTAGGCAACACACTTGAGTTTGTAAAGGGATGGATGTGACCAAGGTACGCTGTAATCGAGACTTGCTGATTTCGTATGTACAACTTTCAACAGTAACTTCACCCTAGACACAAGCAAATTAAACTACTATTACTACAATACAATTGCCAATACATTTATATTTTATATTATCTCCATTTGGTTTATCAGGAAATTATGATATAGGCCTATACCCTAATACAATCCAGAAGTTAAAAAATGCAACTCGACCAGGAATTTAAACCGGGTGTCCCGCTTGCCAGGCGGACGCAGTCAAGTTGCGTTTAATTTCTGGATTGTATTAAATATAAAAATTAGTCTTTTGAGTTATCCTCGGGCGGCTATTTTGTGTCGATGTGAGACACTGCTTGACGTTTTGCCACCCATGTTGATAATCCATAACTTCTATTCCCTATTCTCTTTCTAAAGATTCATATCTATTAGAAACTAGATAATCATGTAGGGCCTAACATAAGCCTAGGATAAAAGATTATCGAGGCCTGCAGAGCTTGTATATAACAGTCAATAATACTGTAAGTACCTATATAGGCACTAACAACTGAGACATACCTTTCGCGAGACCTTTTGTTCAACGGAATGAATTACACTCGGCAGTACTTGGCTAAATGATACGCACACAGGGTCAAATTCTGTTCGGTAGTAACAAAGTAAATCTGCTTTTGTGCCGCTCAATCCATACACATGTACATTGGCACGGTCTTGATCTTTAACCAGGGGACTCCAAGGGTAAACTTCATCCCTTGTACAACGCCACCAAGTTAAAACCTACAAACAAGAAGCTTATAAAATATAAATAAATAATACATATTTACAAATCATACAATCATAATAAAACCAACTCACCATATCTCCATTGACGTTGCATGAAATTCTGCGTTCCAATCTGCGACCAGAGGGCCCAGCCAATTCCAAAACTTGAATTTTTGGATCTAATCGGCTCAATTTTTCTGGGGAATTGCGCTTTAATGCAGGCTTGGTAAAGTAAACCAACGTAATTTGATTATCATTGTATGAACATATTAGGTGTGTTTTGGTAAATATGACATTTGCCACATGCTCCGATAATAGTTTTCCAATCAAAAACTTGTCAAATACAATTTTAACAATGTCACCATTGAAAATGTTGACAGATATATTGACAAGGAGCCCTGAGCTCAGCATTACTCGAAGAAGGTTAATGTCATGCCATTTAGAGAACACAATCTTGTGCTCCTCCAGCTGCTCCTGAAATATACAATGATGAAACAAGTTAACATTTAAGAGGGAAGGCTCACCGGTTTTAGATATTAGCGCTGGTGTACAAAATCAGTAGATATTCACTTAAAAACACCATCACCACAGTTTATAACAATCAAAAGTAAATACTTTCTATTCCACAGAAGTACAAAGTTTTATGTTACTATTTCCCAAGCTGTTAGGCCTAGGCCTATATTGTGAAAAGACAGATGATGTCAAAACAGAAAACACTATAACAGGCCTTGTTTATGAATGAAATTGACCACGGTCTTCCAGATCACGAAGCAAAATTCACTGCTCGGCCATTCACCAGCTCGTGTTAAAACAATAGTCCATTGTTGACATTTACATTATAAAACCACTAATCGTTAAAAATGTATAGGCCTATACAAAAATTTGTAAATGTTATGTCTTGTTAAATACACATTATTGTTTTATGAGTATTTCTTAATCATACTAGAAACAAATTTTATTCCAAAAGGGCTTTTATTTATCAAAAATTCTGTTTTTTCAACGAGCACACAGTGATTGGTTGTAGGGTTATGAAGTATTGCCCTGTTTTGCCCGCCATTATTAAGTGTAAAACTTTAAGCTAACTTTTATGATGTAAAATATTCTACAATAAATGAAAATGAGATATTTATGTAATCAGAAACTGGCCCTGAATATAGTCGAATAATAAAAAGACGTTGTGAGTCTTCCATATTGAAGCGCCACGTTAATGTCAAGATGATAAAAAGCACGGCCATTTGCTATCTGTGCAAGATGAATAAGGAAATACTACTGTATCTACACTAATACAACTGGATTTTTCTTTTAGGAGGAACCCAGGAAGGACTGCCGCCGATATTAAACCAACGCACAAGTATCTTATTATATTAATATCTCACCAAACATAATATGCATAAGTAAACTAGGAAAACGCTTAAGTCTCGCCGCGTTGTTGGATGAGCGTAATTGGTGCATTAAGCTGCCATGTGTTATGCTGATTTTCTGTTGTTCTATGAAAAAATTATTACTAAGTTCAAATTTTTTTTAAATTAAATTAAATAAAATAAAAAATAAACTTAAATTATAATTTTTTTTAAATCGTAATTTTAAAAAAAGAAAAAAATCAAAAAATTGGGATTTTTATTAGAAATAATTATTCGATTGCGCTAAAATTTTTCACGAATATATAAATTAATAAAATTAAGGTTCTGTGAAAAACTTATTAAAATAGGATCAAGCATGTAGGTATAAGTAAAAAAATTGTTTTAAAAATGAAAAAACCCACAAAATTTCTATTTACATGAAAAATAATTCTTCGATTGCGCTCAAATTTCACGCGAATATCTTAATTCATAAAATTAAGATTCTGTGAAAAAATCATTAAAATCGGATAAAGCATGTAGTTTTTATAAGTAAAATATTTTTTTTTTAAATCGAAAAAAACCGTAAAATTGCGATTTTCATGAGAAATAATTTTTCGATTGCGTTCAAAAACGTGGCAATTCAGAGATTTCGAAGGCCTCCATAAAATTTCATCGCAATTAGAGTATCGGTTTAGCCGGAATCGTGTTAACAGACAGACAAAAATACAGAAAAAAAAACATTCCGGATATTTTTCTCCAGTGTAGTGAAATGGAATCTTCGCTTCGCTCGCTACGCTCATCCAATTATGCTATCTGCTTAGGTTTAGTTATACCTTATTAGTACTGTGTAGGCCCAACTTTTTTTATTACCATGTATTCTATATAGCCTTTAAGTTACTGAGTAGGATAAATAACAATAGGCTACTGTATCAAATTGATTGCATATCTTGTACATCTTCAATTTTTATCTTGTTTTTAATCACCTGACAAGTTACAATGTTTAATATGCAGAATTATCCTGCATATGAGTGGTACTATTCCACATATGTAGCCTAATAACAACAGGGTGTTTTTATTTAAATCAGATTAAAATAAAATGATTTATTTAATAAAAATCATTGATTTAAATCAAATGCACTTTTTCTTCATTTTGAGGAACAAATACAAACATTCTAGGCCTAACTGATTAAGGGAAAGTTTTCCTTAAAAAAAATTGTATTATATTTTCTGATATGTTTGTGAAAGTTTTTGATCTGGTCACCAACTTGACAAGTTTTGAAACACTGATATGTCGATTTAAAATTAAATCAATAAAAATTTGATTTAAATACGTAGAAACAAATCAAAATAATCTGATTAAAATCGAAAAGTTGATTATAATCAAATAAATCCAATTTAAATCATTATTTCTTATTTAAAAAAAAAATCACACCCTGAATAATAATGAACAGATAGGCAAATAACTTGAGTTGAATTGAATTGAAAAAGTAGTGGTTAACCAGTTCTAGGCCAACGTAGTTTTGTTAGACCTATATCCGGGACAATTGTTTTCCCACATATTATAGTTTATACGCTATGTATTTTAATTACGGATTAGATTAAATCAAATCATTCTGTAATTAAACACTAGGCTATACTAATTAGGCCTAGGTATAACATTTGAAAATTTCTTCTTGCTCTAATGAAACCAGATTGGACCTATTGGTCACTTTTCCCATTTTACATAGCATTTTGTGAAATATTAATAAAATAAAGTAATTTTGGGTTGTTTTAATTCTGACAGTACTTAGTCATTCCCCTTACGGTAAGTAGTCCCTATGTGATTGGATACCAAATTTGTTGGCAAGAAGGATTTTATTAAATACACTAATGTAGGCCTTTATATCAGTTGCTAGGGTTGCCCCATGATTGGCAAAATGTTCACATTTGCGACATGTCACCCACACATCAGTACCGAAACAAAAGATCAATATTATGAACAACTGAGTTGGCTGGGCCCAAATCCTGCCCAGCAACTTCTTGTTGTTCTCCAACTTAAATTCTGGTATTGCATGGCACATTTTAGAATAGTTTATGTCAATTTCACTATGACCCTTTATCACACATAGGCCCTACTGACAGAATTGAGGAACGTTATGAACATTTGATTTTTGTTGTGTAGAGGCATGGGTGCTTCCATAATATTTTCTAGCAAGCAGGGGTGGTCCCATCCATTTGTGAAATTTCACATATTTTTCACATTTGAAAAAATTACAATTTTCACATTTTTTCACATCTGGAAAATTAAGTTATTCACATTTTTTCAAACGAATTTTCCATAAAACTAACCCTCGACAAATCCACGAGCAGCATGCTCGCAAAGCGCCACCTTGTTGCAAGGTGGTATGTGAAGAGGCTGGCAGACAAATTGTGGTTGGGATTACCTTCTATTGCTTAAGCTTCCCATTTAAATTTAATGAGAGGGCAGTATAGGCCTATATTAAATAATAATGTAAAAATATGCCTACTTACTTCTAGTTCTTTAAGTGAATCCTTGAGTTTATTATTTCTTTTGTTTTGAGCCATCCACGTCATGCATGATTTCTCAGCGTATGATCGTTTTCCTTCGTGGTATGAAGAATCTGTTGAATCTTTTTTCTCGTAATACCTAGACCAGGCAAAAATAAAAAGGTAGAAACTAAACTTGCAACAAATTCATACCTGAAGGGGGAAAAAACACCAAAACCTCTTTATCAACCTGACGAATGGGTTCAAGTATGTGCAAAGTGGGGTTATTAGGCTACATACTAGGGATGGGCAAATGCATGTACTTTCCTAAACATGCACACTCTTGGCTGTCAGCGCGTGTACATGTACACTGTGTAATGTTTGCCACTTGCTAAAAAAAAATGGTGTAGCCTATATTTGTATTTCACACACGTCATGATGTAACGGCAAGAGACAAACGATAAAACATGCCGACCGGAGTGGCTGAGCAGGCAAGCACATGCCTGGAGACGGAGAGTCTGCTTCTTGTATCTGTCAGTTGTCGTGACAGGCAGGGCGGGAGGAGGGGGGATAAGCGGTAACAATACCAGAAGATCTCGCGAGGGGTAGGCAGAAGGCTCAACTAATAACAATGCTACAATTATTTGTTAGCTGCCGTGACCTGCACCGATTTCACGGCGCGACGAGATTTTGGCCGGCCGGCGGCTGGTCGCACACAGCATAGGGACACACACACACGTTTATTATTTTCGTAGAAACAGTAAGCGTGTAAACGCATTAAAACGTATACACGTTTACACGTGCACACTATCCCATCCCTACTACATACCTTCTCAACTTTTCTGTATATATATGTAGGCCTATATATATATATGTAGGGTTTGTTGATTATAAATTTATTGGCCTAACTACATCTAGGCTAGAGAGCATAGGCTACCTACCGCTACTTTAAAAGTTTAATTAATTGGTAACAAAAAATAAACTAAATTAATATAAACTCAACAATTTTTACCTTTCATAACAAAGTTAAAAATTTGTGAACAACATGACTTATGTAGGCCCTACTGAAGTCCAATTGAGCCTGTAGTAGGAAGTATAGTTAAACTCGTAGCCTATGTAGGCCATAAGAAAATGAACCCCATTTATACTAAGTGATAGGCTTTTATGGAGTCTAGGAGCATAAGAGGGTGCCACAAAATTCTAAATAGCCAGTAACTTTGGGGATCCTTACATTGACTAGGTGCCAAGGTTCTGAAGCATTGCGTTATTTGCATTAAACTAGGCCTAACTGCTACCCATCCGGTGAGTGCGTGTGGGTATGGCGTTAACTTTTCAATACCGGTACCCGATTGAAACCCGTCATTACACAATACTGGCGTTAACATTTCATTTCCCTTTGCGGCCGCAGTTAGTGGCCTTCGCCTTTGTACAACAGCAATCAGGCATGTAGTTGCTCTGCTGTTTACTCTTTCAAGTCTGTGTGTAACAAATGCATCTTCAAGTTGTAAAGCGGAGTCTGCTGGTTGCGTGTCCCATATTGAAAAACAATCTTGAGTATCAAGATATGTGCCTTCTCAGTTATAATCTAGGCCTAATGTCTTTTTTGGTGCATAGTCCAGCATTTAGGCGAAGCTTTAAGAGGAGCTACAGGGGTTTCGAGCATTGACCAATCACATTCCAACTTTGAAGCATTTGAGGCAAAGGGGTTTGGACAGTAAAAGTGAGATATATGTCAGACCTGGGTTTACTTTCGCTTTACTTTCGTCCGAGAATGAGTTTGTAGGGGGTTATGAAGGGTTTTTTCGGGGGGAGGGGGGGGGGGCACGAATAGTTGACTGCGCCAATAGGAGCCCAAATGTAAACCACCCTCCTAACCCCCCTACTAACTACTTTTTGGGCAAAAGTAAACCCAGGTCCAGTGTAGTATTACTCTTTTACCAAGGACAGTTAACAGTTACCATTTTGACTACGTACATCAAGACGTTTAATTCACATTTAACAAAGGCACTTTGGTTCAAAACGGTTGCCGTGTCTGATGTAGCCTAGGCCTACACATCAAATTTGACCCAAAGTGATTTCGATCCAATTGCAAGTTGAGCGAGTTGGAGTATTCGATCCTCTTGGCTTGAACCTGATATACACTTCAAAGCGGTTCCGTACGCCACACCCATGCCATCTCGCCACCTCCTGTAATCTGTTTGTTTTTCAAGCATTGGAAGTACAGGCTTCCCGTTTTCGCTCACTACTTTTGAATTCTCAACCTTGTGACATCAAAGCTAGTGGGAGATAACACGAAGAGGTTATGGCTGGCCTGCAGTGCAGCCATGTTGGATCCACTTTGAAACTAGTTTCAATGAAAATAGTTTGGGTTTTTGAAATACGGTGCGTCCGTATTTCAAACCGATTTCTTTCAGAGTGTTTTGAACAAACCACTTTGGACGTCCTGTCCTGATATACGTAGTCATAGCCGGACTATTGTAGAGCGACCTTTAGCTACTGTCTAGGGCAGATTTCATTTGGGATTGAGTAGCTAGGCCTAGGCCCCTAGTGAAAGGTTAGACCCAAAGGTTAGGCCGAAGGGAAGAAGAAGTTTATTCATCCAAGAGCAAAAGGGCTAGGGGTAGCTAGGCCTACATAGGCTAGGCCTAGTAGCCATAGGCAGGATTTGACTCTTGAGAGAGAGGGAGTAGCCTTGTTTACATGGAGGACTGAGTACGGTATTGAGTACGGTTTTTGTACTCAGTACGTCATGTAAACACGTAAAAACCGTACCGTACCGGTTGGGTTCGGTCCGACGAAAAGTAGCTACCGTACTGGAAGACCGTACTGAGTACTGCTGAGTACTATCATGTAAACAGGTTTCTTAGACAAAACCGAACTGAAAATCATATTGCCAACCTAAACATAGGCCTAGGCCTAGTACTACGAAACAAAGGTTGGTAATCGTTACAAATTATTTTCCCTGCACTTTCATGTGACATGTCAGTTTCTTGTTACTAACGTGGCCTACGTATCCAGATCGTTTTTATTTTTAACTTTCCTCTTGGGGTAACATCATGGCTAAACGAAATGTTGGCAGTGTTGGCAGTGGCTTTTAGTTTTGTCAGCCGCCAATAGGTAGAGTTGATGCTGAACTGAAAGTGAGTTCAGTTTTAGTTCGGTACGAGTCATGTAAACTCTTTGACACCAGATAGAATTCAACGACATCTCGGTACCGTACCGTACTCAGTCCTCCATGTAAACAAGGCTAACCAACCTGCACAAAGGCTAGCCTAGGTCTAGGCCTATAGCTTAAAAGATAGGTTGATGCCCCATGTGCATAGTTGGTAATGAATTCTAAACAAACCTGTAACCGGGGGAACATACGCCCTACCTGAATGCGCCAAAGTCTGTGTCCTTGATAACTATTTCATCCTTTCCAGTCCAAATCCGAGCTTGGCACAATAGCGCCAACATCTTGAGTACCCTCACCTATGTAAAATAGGATGTTGGATTTGGCCTCAGGCTTTCTTTCCTCAGGCAAAGGGATATTAAATAGCCTACAAAGCCTAAGGTCTAGCTAGACCAAGCCTAGCCTTAGGCTAGGCCTAGCCCTAGGCCCTACCCTATAACTGGGCCTAGAACGGCGCTAGGCCTAGGCCCTAGCTTGCACTGATAACTAGACCTACGCGTTAACAGTTTAAACTGAAACCTCTGCATAATATTAGAGGAAATTTGACCTAGGCCTTTCCTAGCCTAGGCTACAATAGTTAAGTACAAACAATACAGCCATAACCTCACTTCCATAGGCCTACTTCTGTCAGTGTCAAATCACACCACAGCCTTTGAGTACAAACCTCTGGCCACGCAGGCGCATTAGCAGGTGGCAGAGCGAGAGGAAACTAGCCATAAATAGCCCGACACCGGAAGTGTAGATTAATTTATTAGCCCCTTTGAAAACGGGTATAAGGATATACAATGGGGACATTTAGTACTTAGAATTACAGAAAAAGTACATCTTAACCTAAAATATGCACTAGGCCTATACAATATATACAAGAATCATGATTACTACAATTCAATATATGCAATCAATATAATATATACAATTTTCTTAGACAATATCAAATTTTTATAAGCATCCTACAGTTTTGAAGTCTTGTATGCTACAGCCATGTTTATAATAAACATTTTTCCGGTGCTTGATGGAAATCGATTTTGGCGCATGTTCTAGTATTGGTTTTCGTAATCTGGGCGTTGTTGTGATAACGTTCATATGCCACACATGTGTATCTCAGCCTTAGTTTACGAGAAACAGCCATGTTTATGATAAACATTTTTCCGGTGCCAGATGAAATCGATTTTTGGCGCAAGTTCTAGCCTATTAGTTTTCCTAATTTGGGCGTTGTTGTAATATAACGCCCGGATGCTACACTTGTTGACGATATACAGCCATATTTGATAAACAATTCGATTTTGGGCCAAGCTTTTTAGCATTTAAAAAAAATATGCTCAAATATATTAAAAATATTTATAATTAATATTAACATGATAGAATGTATTTCCGGCCAATTTACAATGAAATTTTGTTTGCTTCCTTTTATTTTGGGCGAAGCTTTTTAGCATTTAAAAAAATATGCTCAAATATTTTTAAAAATATTTATAATTAATATTAAACATGATAGAATGTATTTCCGGCCAATTTTCAATGAAATTTTGTTTGCTTCGTTTTTGCTGCGCACGCTCTCCGTGGTGCTTCGTCCCGGTGCCGGTGCTAGTTTCCTGTCGCTAGGTGGCAGGACCTCAATACAACAACATTAACACTGGCCGTGTGGATATGTAGCCATGTAAAGCAGCCAAACCGAAGAAGTAGAAACACAGAGAAAGGCGCAATTGCGAATCTTGTGGCGTGGGTACAGCATCGGCAAGGCCCTAGCTAGGCCTAGTTTGGGAAATTATGGAGTTTTTTAAACATGAAAATGTACTTAAAAAACTAAAGGCGGACGGTGAAGAATTGATTGCGATGATGGAATATGTTGACGAGCAATTAAACAACCCCTGCGAGATTTATAGCATCGAGAAAAGTTGGCCTGCTGAGCAAATGCTGACAAAGGATTTGGCAAGTTTCTACGAACTTAAGGTGAGCTAGGTAGCCTAGGCCTAGGCTAGGCCTACATTCTAAAATCTAAACCCAAAGGCTAGGCCTAGGCCTTTGTGTAGGTAACTAAAAAATAAGGTAAACCTGTAGCAGAGCAGACGTGGGTATTATAGCGGCTAATACTCCACCTACAAAACCTTTAACGTTGCTGTTTTAAATCTAAAGTAGGGCCTAGGCCTACCTTCTAAACCTTTAACGTCGCTATTTTAAGCGAAAGTACTTTTCCGTTGAAAGTCCTTTATAATTAAAATAGCGACGTTAAAGGTTTTGTAGTGTGGAGTATTAGCCATAGGCCTACCCACGTCCACGTCCGCTCTACTACAGGTTAACCAAAAATAATCCTTTCTAGGGCGAAGGCTAGGCCTAGCCCTAGGCTAGTTCTAGCCCGGGTTCCAGACTTATATTAGGCCTACCGGTAGGCTTAGGCCCTAGGCCTAGGGGCTAGGCGTGAATTCGTCATCCCTCGCTAGGCCTAGGCCCTACTGCCTTGGCTAGGCCCTAGATCTAACGGGAATATTATGCCCGTGGTGTTCCTGAGGGTACCTACCTACCTAGAGAATCTGGAACTCTTGCCACTAAGCGGGTCCACCTTTTAAAAACGTTATTTTTCGTGTACTCTAGTACTAACCTCGCCGCCCTACCCCCTAACCTAGGTTTTCCGGAACTCTTGTCACTAAGCGGGTCCAACTTTCAACCACACTTTTTTCCCAATAAAATCAATGGAAAACAACTACAAATTGGAAATAAATGTGTAAAAATTCAATATCAACAATTTATTATCAATTAGGCCTACCACTTTGCAAAATTAACAATTACATAGGTGAACACAATATTACTCACATACTAATTTCACTGTTATTAGTTGATCACGGCGGCCATTTTAGCAAAGTCTCCCCATTCTCCGACGTACAAACCAAAACACACCAAACTTACGTTTAATTCTGTCGGGTTTTTTTTGTCCTGCGGTCCCTGTCGTGTTTGTTTGTACCTCATTCTGTTCTGGGGGGCCAGCCCCCCGACCCCCGCCGGGGCTCCGCCCCTGGACCCCGTCGAAGGCTCCGCCCCCAAACCCCCGTGCTATTCGACTATTTAATTGTTTACTTAACATAACAATAACATATTTATAAATTACTTATTACAATAACCACAATATCGCAAAAAGGTTGGTACACCTAAAGTAAATGACAATGACATAGCCAAAATCCAAAATGGCGCGTTGATCAGAGTGAGACGACGTTCATGTTCAATAATGTAAATTATTTGACATTATTCGTGTAATTCGAGAGTGTTTACTATTAATTACTCACTATACGTACTTAATATTAACTTATTTCTAATTTGTAGTTGTTTTCCATTGATTTTATTGGGAAAAAAGTGTGGTTGAAAGTTGGACCCGCTTAGCGACAAGAGTGCCGGTTTTCCTAGCAAAAATTTATGCTAGGAAAACCTAGGTTAGGGGGGTGGGGGTGTGGGCGCGAAGCGTCGTGGCGAGGTAAGGTAGGGGAAGTAGGGTGGCCAGATATCAATTCTAAAAAATCGGAACGTTGGGTTGGGTTGCGGGGGTGGGGCTAATTTTGTTTTTCAAAATTTGGGAACACATTTCACTTTTTTGATTATGAATTACTTTAGAGATCCGATACTAAGTAAATTCAGACTATAGGCCTACTTCACATATTTTGCTTTGTTAATTGTTGACCTACTATCCTATGATGAGGTACCTACCTAGGTGGGCCTACACAAATAGTCTTGAAACTGAAACTTCTGCCGACGTCGTCCGAGTCCGACATAGCAACCTGTCTAGTCCAGAGACTGGATGGTCCAAACGTTTCTTTCCCGTGCAAGGATGGTTCATGTGACTCATTCAGGGTTGTGTGTAGTGCAGTGATTGGTTGTTTGTTATGTATGTGTGGGTGTGACTGACGCGAGTAGGAGTCGTAGGGGCGCGGGAGGGGGGGGGGGGGGGAGAGGCGAAGAGAGATAGTGAAGTGCAGACGACAAGAACGTTATAGCACACTCTATTATCTGTGGTTATAGTCTTCGTCGCGAGTTTTTATAGTCGAGTGGCTACATTTCAAAAAAATTGAGACAGCATATATCCCGATACAAAATGAATCGGGACGCAACACCTAAAATCGGGACGTCTGGCAACCCAAACTTATCCCCGAACATCGCAGTGTTAAAAAGTTGGGAAGTTATGAAGAATCACTCAGCGCATAGGAATTACTTTGGATGGTAATTTAAAAAAAAATTAAACTTAACCTAGGCCTATATGGTTTGTGGAGTGTTTTAAGTCGGCGCACGTTGATTTGGACATGTTTTTTGGTCATTCGTCAAGGTTTGTGTTGATTGACATTTTTGTAATTTGTATTTGTATTTATTTAGCATCACATGATACATTCAGTAGGTAGGGCTATTGGTGCACAGTGGCACTTTGATATAATGTTGATGTTTAGGTACATTGTGAGAGAGTAGTGATGTGGAGGTAGGAATATTCCCTCATTGCCAATTAATTTCCCAAAACTGGGAATCTATTTTAAAATAATGTTTAAAGTAGGCCTATCAGTCAGCTGTCACAGACACTTTCTTTGTGAAACCAATTATACTTACTGATATGAGCAACTGGCTACAAAAAAACAGCCATGTGCATGGTCATGAATAGTAGTTAGAAGAATATGTGTATGAAAGGAATGCCAAAAGGCTGGATCATGTGAATGACATAAAGAGATAGGGTAGGGTGCTAACAGCTTACCTTAAATGGAGTAGGCGTGCAGCGAAAGATAACATTTAAACACAAATAAACAAATAAACTACAGCGCCTACTCCATTTAAGGTAAGCTGCTGGCACCCTATCTCTTTATGTCATTCACAGTAAGCTAGTTAGAAGAAGATGATTTGGACTCAAAAAGTCACAGCTGATGGTCAGTATTTAGCTGCCTAAAACAGAAACTTGGGATATTTAGGCCTATAACCAAGTTATTGTTGTCTTGTAGGTAGTTGTTTAAACTCATCACATTACACAGGTCTTGGCTTCTAGCCATATTCTTATACAAACAAAATCTTTAGACTCTAGATTTAGACCTCTTATTACATTACAATTATGAATAATTCTTTCATTTCCATCCATATACAGACTTATTATGTATGATTTACCCCTAAGCACTCATTAAATACTCGTATCGATGTGTAAATGATAGATTATTTGGAAAATTCCCAATTAATTCCCATTTTGGGGAATATTCCCCAAAAAATAACTTGTCAGGAATTTTCACATCACTATGAGAGAGTCTGTTGTATGTCGACTGGAGCGACGACGAGGTGGGGGAATGACGTATTGCAGTGCTGGCGACTCTAGCCTTTGTATTTTTTGGGGGATTGACTGGTTTTCCTGAGATAGCGATTCATTGGAATGAGGTGTGTTCTGGGTTTGTGGTTTTGTTGTTGGGTCTGAGTTGGGGTCCAGGGGCAGAGCTCCAGTGGGGGTTGGGGGGCAACGCCCCCCCATTCAGATGTGCATCGAATTTAATTTTGGAATTCATAAGTTGATAGCACTGGTTTAGGCTGGATTTGAGTTCAAAGATGGCAGCGTGTGGAGGTGATGGTGGTTGTTTGTTACCGGTACGTGCTAGTAGTGTCTGTTTAAAAATCATTTAAAATTACTCTGTTATGGTTGTTCTAGTGTTTATTCAACAAAAAAAGTATAAAAACATCGCTGAGTAGCCTAACCCTTTTACCAAAAGTTGGACCCCCAGTTCCAGTTGGGGGGGGGGGGGGCAACTGCAAAAGTACACTCCTGGTAACGGTTCCAATTTTTCTAAGGCCGTTATGTTACGCTAGGCTAGCTCTACTCACCAGTTCAGTTCCTTTATCATGACGTATAATGATCTCATCACTAATCTTCATAATCAGTAGCCTACGTAATATCGTAAGGTTTTGACCAGCCTGTAGGGCCTACGTTGGTGTGGAGCTGGCCTTCTTCAATGGTGATTTCTACAGCTAAGACCCGAATCTGTAACAGTTGCCAAGTGAATTTGACTGCGTAGGATGAGTCGAGTTCCAATAATAGGTTCACAAGGCACATAGCCTAGTGTTTGCAGTGGCGTGCCATGACTTGACTTTTTGCGTAAGGGAAGCAACTATAATGCCCACGGCAATTTGTCCAGTCAGGTAAGGGGTCTGTATAGTTTTGCAGGGAATTTTTTGAAATTTTCAATTTTCAAAGTGTTATTTCATGCATTTTAAAGCGTAGTAGGCCTATTGAATTCGTATAGACATACAGATTATAATACACAAATATAAAATATAGTTGCTACATTTTATGCATTAGGTTATATTCGTCAACAAAGATGAATAATCCGTATTGGTGTTGTGAACGCCTGCTTTCGCGGGCTGCACTAACGAGTCTTTGTCCTTCGGAAATACTCAGACCTCGGCTGCACTCGGACCTGGAAGAGATTTTTCGAATTGCTTCTTGGAAGTATACAGCACGATCTATATTAGCTCCATAAGAGTTAAGACTATTGTCATACAATCCAATCGAGACACTTCTTATCAAGTACGGTACTCTAATTACATATTGGTTATCTAGAATCAGTTTACTGGGAAATATTATACAAAACACGGTCAAGTCAAGCGCCCATTTCCGCGTGACTGGCTCGTCTAGTAGCCCTAGTACGTGTAGTGGGCGTTGGCTGCATGCACCTTCCAATGTTGCTTCCATTCGGTATTGTAGTGACCTACTTTATCTGTTATTGGACACCGGACATTTGACTTATCTAGGAGGCTGTGACTTCCAACTATTACCTAGTTACCATGGTGATGGGATTGTTGATGGGGACAAAAGATTGTGCTATTCCACCAGACTTTTGGGTTGGAGGGAGTGAAGGTTTTGCTGTATTTCCTACAAATCATGTGAAACCCAATGAATGTAATTATTTATCTTTCTTGAATATATTCATTATGACTTCCACAGCATTATTCGGAAATACTCTAGTAGTCTTTGTCCAATCTACGGTGCGAAAGCGGGAGCCGGGGAGGGGGGTAGGGAATTCTGGTGGGCGCATTCAAAGTCACATTCTACACGGACTGTGCAATGTTATTGACAAAATTTCCATTTGGTTGCCAAATAATTTTCATATAGGTGATAAATTTTAAAGAACAATATTGATTAATACAAGATAATCAAGATAAAATTTGTGAAGGATTGTAAGTGTTTTTGTGTGAAAATCACAATGACAGCAATGCTTCCATGGACGGCATGCCACCAAGTGTTTGCCAGAACTGAAAATCTTTTTGCATCTCTTTAAGCTATGGTGTAGGGCCCACAAATCTAGAAAAATGATGTAATTTATAACATTGATTGTTTTAGAGTGAAGTTCAAAATTTTTCGAAGCTCAGTGAGAACAACCGTATTCAAGTAAAGAAGTTTAAACGGAATACTGATCGTTTCATCAAAGCTGCTAACGCACACATCGATCGTATCATCAGCTTTAAAGTATGGTATGAAACGCACCATCAAGTACCTATGAACACAACCACAGGAATGGACTTCAGAATCAGTAGGGAGTGCAGAGTTGGATACCTAAAGAAAAAGCATTGAACTTGAGGGGTCTCTCAACATTAAGAGGGTTCACCACCCTTTGAATAGTAAAATAGCGATTTGTGGGCACAACATCTAGTATATAATTCAAACTTGTCAATAAAGCATATCTGGACGTTCCAACAGTATAGATTTTCCAAATTTGACTTGATCAGCAGTAGAAAAATTCACGAATGATATTATTTGGACTTTTTCAACAATTGAAATTCGTGAAATCTAAATTTATTTATAATTATTTCAACAATTTTAGGAATAGTGTTAAAATGAACTTTATTCCACTTCTTGTGACATGCTTCAAAGTTTCTACAACTGGTATGTTCATTAACGAGCAACAGGAATTGCTAAAAAAGGGTGGAGTAAGCTCTTAGGTCTGATTTTATGGAACTAGTATAATTATGCCTAATGTCTGATTTTGGGCTAGATATGTTAATTACTCGGTATCTACATGAAATGATGTAGTCAAAGTTTATGCTTAATGATGAGTTATTTAGGTTGTTCAACATTGTGGAAAAAATTCAATATGAAGTTAGATGTTGACTTATGTTTACTAGTAGTGTCAAAATGGATATTTTAAATACAACCACCTTCACAGGTTTTAAACATTGAGCTAGTTTTTTTAAATGTAATGTAGACATGGGCTTCTATTAAGACTGAGAGTAATGGATACTTTTCACTACACCAAAAAAAATATATCGGGTCGGGTGGTTTTTTGTTCGTCTTTTTGTTTGCATGTTTTTTCGTCTGCGTGTTTGCTCTCTATGCAGATAGGCCTACACAAAATGATGCTGCCAAAATTTAAAATCTGAAGTGTGTGAAATCTGGATGAATTATTTATTGGCAAAGGACAAAATTCTAGAGTTTAAAGTTGGCCTCGGTTTACACATTGTAAAGAATACTACTTAGTATTATGAACTTGGAATCTTATTTTGTCAAGTGTGTGGGATGAATTAATTTTGGTAGAATGTGGACCTAATCTTACACTTGTTTTAATGACTAACTTATGTTTTAAGTAAATAAATCTTCATAGGTTTATTTCTTGGTCTAGGCCTACTTGTTTTAACTTGTAACCCGCCTGTCCTCTCCCCGTCTGCACAACATTTCAGCCAAATGTGATACAGAATATCCATCCCAGCAGTAAAACTATGCACACATAAATTTAAGTTGTCGAAATTATGTTTCATTTCTACGAAGAACAAACAACACACATTAATATTTCGGGAGGGCACATGCCAGTATTCTGCGGCTTTGTATTTACTTGTAATCGGAAAAAATTCCCGCTGACTTTGCTTACAAGCAATTTCATAGACCCAGAGCAAAAGGCAGATAAATTTTGGGACAGTCCACTATCTATGCAGCTGCTGAAAATTGGCACGTGGCTTTACACACATTTTGCTAAAATTACTTACTAATTTGTAAAGAGTAATGAAGAAATGAACTAGGAAGGAAGTAGGGAATCGGCAATATTCTGGGTATCGCTAGAATCTGCATCGCCGATTCCACGATTCCAGATTCCCGCAATTTTTAAAGTCTGCCGGTAAAACTTCTTTATCGACTCTTTCTATTTAGTGCTGCGAGTGGCTGTAAGATAGCACCCAAAGCGGAGCATACTCTGCCGCCTGAGCGAGCGCTTCCGAGCGAACGAGATGTTACGCGATTTTTCACCAAATATTTCTGAAAGCGGTTTTACACGTGAGCAATTTGCATACATTGCAAAACATCGCGAATGGCGACGTCTAGCCCTACGATGTCCAACGTTATGACGTGATCAAGACCCTAAGCCGAACTGCTCGTTACTTGTTGATAAAAATGGGGAAGGCAAGAAACCTAGCTTAGTGTGGAAACATTGCACACTAAAAGAAGGCGATATGTAACTACTGCAAGGCTCAACTGTCTAGAGGGGGCTGAAACTGCCGCACGTTCACGACAACCAACATCTTACAACACTTGCGGACATTTCACTCTTTCAAACTAACATCACAGTAAGTTTATGAATCTATCCTTGATGAATCCTAGACTAGACCTTTGTGTATTTAATATAGTTCCAAATTTAATGGCTAGGCAAAGGCAAGTTGCGTATCTAATATGCCTAGGCCTAGTGTTAGCCTCTCTAGGCTAAGCTAATGGGCCAAGAGCCATTTAAAAAAAAATGAGAGCGAAAAATGCACCGATGCACCGATTGTTTAATAGAGGTATGTATTTCAAAAGAATCGGCATTGGTAAAAAAGTAGAATCTGTGCATCCCCACTAGGAAGAATAGCAAAATAATTATTTAACAATTGTTATATTATATATAGGCCTACAAAGAATCTGTAGGCTTACAATGCAGAACAATAGAATGGAACACATGTTTAACATAACAAGAAGAGCAAGTGTGCACTACATAATAGTTGTTGAAAGATGCGGACATGAGAAGGACAATTCAATTACGTAAATCTATACTTCATATTACGTATGTGATGGAACCTTGGATGCTAAGATCAGGAAATAAATTTGTATTTGGAGTCTACCCACTCAGTCACACAACTGATTTTCAGTGGGAGACATTAAAATTTAAAGCAGACCAAGCTAACCCTAGTATAAACAAGCAAACAATGGCCAACTAGAGACCGGCATACGGCATATTTAAGTAGGAAACACCGATCAATCAAGCTGGATACGATTACACCGGCAGACAGCACCAGAATCAACAAGGCAAATTTGGAACAACTACTGAACTGTCTGTACTGCTGGAAATAGTATCCTAATTTCAACGAATGCGGGTGATAATTAAAGGTGGAACCAGTTAAGGTGGCGGTCGCCGAAGGATGGCACTATGGCCACAGGATCGGCAAAAAGTCAATAAATAACGGTCTCTAAAACTGCTTTCGAAGAAAAAAACGACTTTTTTAACAGGCCCGTATTAACCATTAGGCTAACTAGGCTGTAGCCTAGGGGCGCAAGCTCTCAAAGGGCGCTTGCGCCCTCTTAGAGCGCCCACCGAGAGCGCCCTCTGAGAGCTCCGCGCAACAAAGCTGCCTTGTCTCCTAAATGTTATTGTAACATAGGCCTAAATGAATTTTAAAAAGTAATTGGTATTTCTATACCAACCTTTAAATTTGTCAGGGTAGGGTAGTAAGCTATTAGGACTATATCAGTAGGATGCCAGCCGCTCTCAACTCAGGAAGAGAACTTAATGGTGTTTGTTTTCTTTGAAACCGATGACTAAATAGGAATTTGAGTCTCCGACAAAGCATTTTTCTATAAAATTAGTCACTCAATAAATTTATGACAGGAAATAACCTCACCCATCGGCGCCCCCCCCCCCCCCCCTCCCACTATCAGTACACTGACCTGCAGCATTCATCCCTTCTTTCAAACCACCAAGCCTTGTTCGCATGTTTTAAGTTTGAGTAAACATAATTCCTACAACAGTTAAAATGAATGTCGTTCAGGAGTACTTTTTAGTTCAAAGTGTAAAGTAGTCTTAACTAAAATAACTAGTTGATTTTGGGGGAAAAGAGGACATAGCTCAAGCTCAGGGCCAAGCCAAGACATCACTCAGTTCGTATTAACACTTTCGGCCAAACAGTCGTGTCAGTTCTGTGCGCGGCAAACACAATATATTAAATATTAAAATGGTTATTCGTAAACGGAGCGCGTGCTAAGTTCTTTTTTACACTTTCGGGTTAACGCTCTGCATACAAATTAATTTGTTCTAATATATTAATTGTATTATTGTGTTTAATTAAACCTTTACAGTACCGTACTAATTAAAGTGATTAAGTGTTTATTATGATTTTAAATTTGAATCGGAGTGAGTGACAGCAGTGAAACAAAATGGAACATAAAAAGAAGTTAAGTAGTGCTCAAAATACAAAACTTCAAAACAAAAAGGCAGTGCGCGAATCAAAATTATTAGAAACCATTCCTAAAATTAGCAGCTTCAGTTAATTTTTTACCCAAAAATATCCCACAAATACAGTAAGTGTAGAAAATACAATTGCAAATAATATTAGTCATCACCAATGCGGTAAGTTCTAAAATATTCAGCATTTTTATTTTTTGTGAAGAAGGGGAGAGGTGGGGGGGGGGGGACAGATTGAGTCATCACAAAAATACTGTTATATAAAGGTACTTATTGGTAGGGCCAATACAAAGGGCGCTTAAATATTATAGCCTAGGGGCGCCAAATGCTTTAATCCGGCCCTGTATTTTAAAACCAAGCCTTGCCCCAGTGATGTAGCTAGTAACTCAAAGGCCCGGGCGCAAGGTTCTCTGATGAGCCCCTGTAGTTGCGTGGGCTACACGGGGTCTGGGGCAAAGCCCCAGCCCCCAGAGGCGTAATTTTTTTTGGACTTTTTTTGCTCAAGATAGTCTGTAGAGCGATCTGAGACAGGAACTGTCCCAACAACTATTTTTGGAATACCGGGACAGATCACACAATAACGGGACGATCTTGTTAAAACTGGGACGTCTGGTTACCCAATGACCCTATGTTTATAACGATGCATACAATGCAAACAACAATAATTAAGTGCCACCTGTGTCATATCGACAAATTAATTTCCAATGTAAATAAAGACATTTTATATTTTAAAATATTGTCCAACACATTTAGGACACCCTACATATAGTGGATATTCAGTCTCATTTGTAATTAATATCCCTATAATAACTGAACACATTGTTATTCAGGGCCTCAGGGGGCCCCCTAAGGCACTGGGCCCGGGAGCGGTCGTGCCCCTTCGCGCCATGGTTGCTACGCCCCTGCCTTGCCCAATATATCCTAAAAATAAAGTATTTATGAAGTGTACAAATAAAATCATGACATTTTGATGCTCCTAAACATTGACATCACATCTGACAAGATTGGCATTATAAACAGCTGGAACTTTGGACACATGATTACCAACAAGGCAAAAAACACTTTCGTAATTGTGATTACTTTAAATCATTATTTCGTTAAAATACTGACTCTGTGGGACCAACTACTTTATTCACAGCTTATAAAATGTTGATATATGTGATAACATGACCAAATACGGTAGGCCCTACCTAATGTCAGTTGTGTGTAAATTGTTAATGTTGGCGTGCGTGCTCTCGCTTGACCTTGACGACCGCCAGGTTATCTGGTTCCACCTATATATCCTTGTATTTCTGGTTGTAACTGTTCTGGGATAAAAAAATAATAAAATAATAATAACTTGCCCTACATCCAGGGCCATGTTTAGGTAGTGAGCCGCCCCTAGGCAATTAAAATCCCCCCCCCCCAACTGACTACTATACACGAAAAAAAGCTCCGAAATGCGGCCCCCCTAAACTTTGCTGCCCTAGGCAGCTGCCTAGGTTGCCTAGACCTAAATACGGCACTGCCTACATCCATTGTATGAATAAATACTGGTACGTACAAAGAGTTAGCGAACATAATATTAATAGGCAATGATGGGCATTAGAGGTGGCCATGCGTTAACTAAATGCTCTAGCGCGGAACGACTCCTTCAAATCCACGAGGCCAGGCACCATCCTCTTAGCTCGCCTTGAGTCTCACTTTGCCCTAAAATTCAGCCATGAATACGCGGACGAGAGAGTAATAAACCAACTATCTCTTGAATCTATTGTCTGCCAATCACTTATTCATCTAGTTATTTATTTGTTCAAGGAGCATGTGACGACAGGATGTCTGCCATATTCTGACATTGCGAACATGACCAGGTTGGTGGCAATCGGATTAGAAGGGTGCTCCTCAAAATACCAACAATTGAGTAATAATGATTGCGCGCAAGAGCTTGAAAACGTTATTTGTTGTGCGTGAGAGAGTATAGCTATTTGAAAAAATTACGTGATACTGATTGTGAGCAAGTATAATAAAAATTATGTTATTCGTGCGTGATCAGGAAATGAGTTTACGTGACGTGTGTGAAAAATTGATCACACGACCACCTCTAATGGGCATGCTCTCGGCCCAACATTTTTGACAATGTTAAATGTGCATTAAAAAGTTTGTTGGATTGCCAAATGCAGAGAATTTCACATATTATAATCTGGACCACTTTTATGCAAAAAAAAAACATGTCTCATAAATAGAAACAATGTTACATATCCTGCCTAAAAAAGCTACTTAAATTTAGATAGTGTTCCAAAAGCATTCCTGGAAGAAGAAAAAACACTTGCATTCCCCATTAAAGCCTGGATTGTCAGACCTCGTTCTACAGTTGCAGGTCAGATTTTCTATTGTGGTCCTATCCTTCATGCAAGGTATAGTCTTCGCCATTTGCTGAGAGCTACCGGAAAAGTCTTTGACTGTAAATCCTCTTGTATCTCTAACCTTTTAACATGTTGACAAGTAAATTGGCGGCTACAAGAGTATCTGAAATAAACTCAACGAAATCATATGTGTTAAAACGAAAGGTTGTTGTCTTTTTGGTCATCCTGAATCTATTGAGTGAAGAGGGGGGAGGAAATTGGGATTTCCTGTTCGAACACAGACTTTTAAAAGCAAGGTCATATTATCTTCACTTCTATCTCGAGAAGTGAATGGAATCCCTTTATGGTTTTTTGCAGTTTAGGATTAGCAGATGGAAGAAACGAATCATGCGAGTGTGTTGAATGACTGACTCAGACAGACGAACACGACCAAGGGTTGTTTTTGCAACATTTTAGAGTTGTTATGTGTAGGTGGAGAAGGATGCACAAAATCCGTAAATGTTTGTCAATATTGTTTCCGTTGTTTGTTTCCAGTCGTTGTCTGGCACTCCAATCCAATGTGCCAGTTGTTCTAAAGCGATGGTCTGTAATACATTTTGGTGTGTGATAATAGTGGTAAATTAGTTGTTTCTTTGTTTTAAAACGAAATTTTTAACAGTGGATTAATGGTGCTAGAAGAGTGTTCAGTTGGTTGGCTTGTTCCGTACAAAGTTGGTTTATGAGGTGACATTGTAGACGGCAACAAACGCTTTAATTATTTTAAAGTTTGTGTAGGCCTGTATGTATGTTGAACTCTGAAATACCAAAAACGAAACTCATTTTTGTGTGTGTGATTAGACTATATAGTATGAAGTGTAGTTGTAATAGCTCAGTGTTATGTTTAATGCGTGTTAATGACCGAAAATAATATAGTTATCCCAAATCCAATCCCGACCAGACCCGTGCTGCTAGTGCTACATTGGTAAAACTTGCAAATATTCCGCGACGGTATGTGATTGACCAATTAGCAGAGACACTTGGCCATAAAGTTGTTAAGACTCCCTCCTTATTATTGCGTATTGAACCCTATTGAAATGGTGTGGAGTAATTTAAAACAAGGTGTAAGACGCAACAACAAGTCGCCCGGAGCTAACGCGGAAGTAGTGGACACAATACGACGGGAAGAAAGCAAAATCGGACGAGATTTGTGGTGGAAATGCGCACAGCATACTGAAAAAGTAGAGCTACGGAAAATACGCAAATTGGGACAATTTCAACGATGATAACATTATAATAAACCTTCAAGACGACACCGACAGCAATACATCTTCCGGCGAAGACGAGGATGCATAGATCGTAGCGTAAAGTGTTTAAATGTATTTACATTTTAGTATGCCCAATGCGATGTTTTGGGAAATAGCATTTTAATCGTGATTTTCATAATAATTGTATTCTTCATTTATGTTTTTTCATCAGCTATCTATACTTACATTTAAAAGTTTTTCTTGGTTGTTTTTATTCATCCGGTACACATTATTTTTAGCCTCCCGGTAGTGCGGAGTTTTTCGTCACTGTTTACACGGATCGCACAAAAGACGACAACTTGTAGCAATCAACCTCCCACTCGGAGAGCAAAAGCCGGTAGCTCTCAGCAAATGGCGAAGACTATAAGCTCTTGATATCTTATTCTTCATGTCACTCTCATATGTTCATCAACCTCAAACTCAAAGATAAGAGTTGCAGAAGTTATTTGTGTGTCTGAATGGGGGGGGGGGGGGGGGATATCACCACATACATTACTTTGCTATAGATAGGAATAAATAACAGAACAAATAATTTGTGTATCCATTTATTATAAATTCAGCACCAATAAAAACTTTGATACCCTAGTAAATCCGAGCATGCTCATGGAATAAGTTGTCACACTTTCATGTACATACATTTAATCTGTAACACAGACCAGATTCAACAGTATGGATATTGGATACACAATTTCACCCTATTTTGGTTATGATTATGTATGTTGGTTATGTAGCCTATTTATTAAAAATTGATATCCAAATCATTCTAAACAGCCATGAGTTGTGATTTTTGGCACTGCTAGTTGGCACACATGTCACAGTAAATTAACATTACAGCCAAACCTCTTGTTTTGCAAGTCGGGGCCAAAATATTGTTAACATGGTTAAATAAAATATGGTCAAATAAATACACAACAGTAGAAGCGGGTCAAAACAAGATAAGAGTTTCACTTCAGGCTGTCATGTAATCGTTTACGCCATTAAAAGTCAGTGGGCATTAGAACACATTATCTAGGATATGAATAAATGATTTAACGGTTCTTTAGTAAAAATCGTCAAACCCAATTTGTGGACCAATTTGAAGATGGAACATATAGCCAGTAGGAGGGAAAAATATATAGGTATTTTACATTTATTTAATAAATCAATATGCAGTACATTTACATAGGGATGTACATACATACATCCCTCCTAGTTCTCCTGCACTCCACCCCCACCCAACAGCGCCACTGGCGTGTCTTGTAAATAACTGTATATATCTGTACAAACCTAGTTTTGTTAACTCTCCGCTCTCGTCGAGTGAGCAAGGCCTTGTTTGGCCGAAACAGTTTCGACGTTTTCTTGTATTATGTTTATTTATTTGTGTCTTTCTTCTACGAGATCCCTGCAGTCACCGACCAGGTAAGCTGTTGGGTTCCCTTTCCACACCCCTACTTAACATTAACTAGCGGTTTGACATCTCCTATCTATCATTTAATAACCCCAGTAATTCTTGATTCCCATCAGCTATGAATTTGTTTTAGCCATGCCGGGGGTAGCGTGATACAGTAGTTGAATCTCAACAATGGTTTGCTTGACTCACTTTTGAACAAGTTTGTAAACTAACACCAGCAATGTTTTAAAAAATAGGAGTGTTTGAACGCTAAAACACAGAAATTGAGGCAAAATAAACGTTCCCAGTCTTGTTTTTACTTTTCAGTCTTATAGAATATGAACAAAACTAAGCATTAATTAGGAATGTTCATCATAGTTTTAAAAGGCAGGTAACACCCCTTAGATACGTAAAATCATCATTTAGTCACTCATAGTCATAGAGTAAGTGCTTAAACATTTGTTACCAATAACAATAGTAGAAAAGAAGGGATTCAGGAACTGATACTCAACATAAACATTATCTGTTACTGTTACAACTATGGATAACTTTCGTTAAATGGAGACCCATTTTGAATGAAACAGGTTTCAATTCGGTTCAATTTTTGGTCAGTGTATATATTAACTAGGCCACTTTGCGAATGCTTTTTCCAGTCGCGTTAATGGATGAGCTTTTTTGGTCGACTATTTCTGTCCTACGATTTCTGTTCCGTGTCGTCATTGTTAACGTGTTTATTAGAGTCCGCTACATGTTACGGAACGACAAGAGCAAGAGTGAATCATGTCTGCCTTCAACAATGCGAGGCCGAGGCGACTGACTACGATCCTGCGAGTCTGAGAGAGACCAAAAACTGAAGAGACACTTACTTGCGTGCGAGTTCGACGTTTCGGAACCACTGTGGGTTCCATCTTCAGGAATACTGATTACTGAAAAGTAAAAATGTGTTTGCGTGTTACGTCTCTCGTTCAGGATCATGTTTGAATGCCTTGACCAATGGGTTGATTTGATTTTTCTTAATGTCTTATATTAATGCACTAAGACTATTCGAGACGATGAGTGGTGATACATGAGGATGAAGTATGAATAGAAGGGAGGAGAGGAAACCCGGTACCGGCACATAGACTACTCTTTTTGAAAAGTACCAAGGGGACAAACGGCTTTACGTCCCTTCTGAAAGGACGGTGTAACCTTGAGTCATAGGTTCCTCCACTAACCCGGACTGCCGAGCAGACGTCGAGGAGAACGAAGCCGTTACACTAGCTCTCGAACCCTCAATCTGCTCTAACCAGCGGTATACGTGTATCTCAGGGCAGAGCGTTCACCCACTCTGCCCGTGACCACGCCCGCAGTTCGCAGTTGCAGGTCACGTGTGCGTCTGCTGCAACCTGCAAACACATACTTTTAGCAAAAGATTGACATGACCTCACCTTCTCGCACATCTTCACGGCTGGCATGACGCATGTCGGTTCTAGGTCTCTCACTGACTCGCAGCCGGTCGCCTTGCATTGTCAAAGCCAATGGTTAACGCTTGCTCTTGTCTTTACAAACACGTACACAAATGAAACTTGTTGACAATGATGACACAAAACCGTAATAAAGGATAGAAATATTCAATCAAAAACACTCATCCATCAACGCGACTGGAAAAAGTGCCTAGTTATTTTAATTTGTTAAAAATTAAAATCAACCAAATATTCCTCAACAAAATGAAATGGCATCCGAGGGACAATTTCTAGACCTACTCTGTCTTCAAGTTTTGTCAATTTCCTGAAATTACTGCCGCCGTTGAGTACAGAAAAACCTTACTTATGGCTTAATGGGTTAAAGGCACTTTTGACTGGCAATGTTTCACAAAACAAACCCCGCTGAAATGGTAATTGAAACATCCCATAAAGGAAGTTTAACTAGACTGATGAATGATATAATCAGTAATCATCTACTACATAGACCTCTTACCGTAGGTCTCAGCAAATATCAGATCCCTTTGATATCCAAACAGCTTTGTTCTGCATTAGTTTCTTCTCCAGGAATTCCCGGTGATATGAAACGGTTGTGTTGACGCAGAGTCGTTTCATATCCCGAGCTGCGCATTTCTCTATTGCTTTTGCAACATTGCCGGAACACTCGGGAAACCAGATAGCATCAACCAACTGATGTTGAGCGAGTGTTTCCATGATCCTCGCCACGTCTCCAGTCAACACGGTCACCAGTCCCGCTGGAACGACTTCCACTACAGACTTGAGGGCGGCGCACTTTGAGATGGGGACATCCAAGGCAATCACCACGGCATTACCGTAGCAGAGAGCAGCCGCTACCGTCCTGAGCAACGGAACCAGAAAGTCTTCCCTGTTCGTGCCAATCCCCACCACACCCAAAGGTTCCTTGGTCACCTTCACGGTTATGTCCACCGAAGGGCGGATGGTCAATCCCGCCTCAGAAGCACAATACCAAGCCCATGAATGTATCATTGAAATGGCAGAGTCGAAATTTGTACTGTCTCCAACCGCAGAAAAGCAACTGCAAAGGAATAATTTTTTATATTAGTTACAATAGGGAAGACTCGCAAAGTTTTTTATTATTCTACTATATTCAGGGCCAGTTTCTGAATACATAAATATAAAATTATCGTTATTTAAAAAATATTTTTAGTCATAAAAGTGAGCTTAAAGTTTTAGCGTAATAATGGCGGGAAAACCAGGGCAGTACGTCACTCATAACCCTACAACCAATCACCGTGTGCTCATTGAAAAAACAGCATTTTTGATGATTATCTTACTTCTAGAAGCATGTTTGGAATAAAATTTGTTAGTAGTATGATTAAAAATACTAATAAACAATAATTTGTATAACAAGATATAACATTTGCATATTTGTATACACATTTTTAACAATTAATGGTTTTATGATAACATTTATAAAGAAAATGTCAACAATGGACTATTTGTTTTAACACGAGCAAGTGAACGGCCGAGCAGCGAATTTTACTTCGTGATCTAGAAGACCGTGGCAATTTCATTCATAACAAACAATGTCTTTAGGGTTATGAGTCACTTATGACGTCACACGTCTTTTCACAATAAAAGCGTGGGAAAGAGTAAACGTAAAACTTTGTACCTCTGTGGAATAGACAGTTTTTACTTTGGATTGTTATAAACTACAGCGATGGTGTTTTTAAGTGAATATCTACTGATTCTGTACACCAGCGCTAATATCTAAAACTGGTGAGTCTTCCCTATTACTTACTCAAAGAGCTTTGCAGACAATTGAGACATGAGCATTTATGACCAAAATTCTATTTAGTTTCGTTTTGGTCCAGACTTTTAAAGCAACAGTCTTCAACTTACAGTCATTTAAAAACTACATTTTGGCGGTTCGGCCTTGGGGTGTGGCTGTGCAGGTCAAGATTTTGACAATCAAGTCGGGTTCAGGTAGTTAACCTTTTCAATGCTGGGTTTTGAACGGAGCACCAAAACACCCCAGTGCTGGGTTATTTTGAGCAAAAAGTCAATTTCTCTCACTTGTATTTGATAGTTATATTTAACTTATCAAAATGTTTAATCATCCTTGAATAAGTAAATTTCATTACACTATCACCTGTTTAGATTGCTGCTTTTACACTGTCAAGACTATTATACATGTGACAATTGCCCTAGGCTAGCAATGCCTACTAAGTGTGAGCTGGTTTTGTCAACTGGCTACTGACAACGTCCTCTACTTCTCTATTATTTCAACTTACCTACTTTAAAGTCTATGATTGCTAAAAGTCGAATAGTGTCATAACCTCCTAATTACACCTATTGACAGAAAACGTGTTCTTTCATCATCCTAACCTTCGACGCCTTATACTTACAGCTTGGTATGTACTTTGCCAATTTTTACATACTGAAAATAACGTGACAGACCATCGTGTGGTCATTACTTATCAAAACTAAGAGATGGTTTAAACAGCTTGCACATAGAGTGCAGCACAGTTTAAAATGATTTTTTTACAATCGATTATATCTATCAGCAGCAACAAGCGCGCGCGTTTCGAAACACCCACTGATCGAGTATACTCGACGGTCGCACTGGGGTAAACAAGATGGCGGCATCGATTTTACTCGATGGCCGTCAGAAAGTTAACTGCTTACCTTTGGGTTTTTAGGTCCGGTAGGGAAAAAGTTGCCATCACATATATTTTACAATGCAACAAGTTAAAAGTTAAAACAATGAATATTTCTTGTGAAGAATCTTACAATGTAGGCTTAATTTTTATTGTTTGACATTTTGTATATAGACTAAATTGTGCAGCCACATACAAGTACGACAAGTTACGAGTTGGAAGTACAGAAAATTCAGCCCTGCCAACAAATTGATCATGGTTTATCACAAAAATTAATGCAATGTGTAGCCTAGTGTAAACTAAAAACATTTGAAAAGTATGTATTAATATTAAGAGACAATGTGGCTTTGCTAGCTTTCTTTGATAAACCCAGGGGGCCATGAATGTGGCAGGACCCACCCACCCCCTACCCAGCTTCATGGTTGGGCACTTCATAAACATGGAATACTCTATTTTATTAAGTAGTACTATTAGTATTATGGAAAGCGTAGGAAATATGCAGGGCAAGTTTAACTACTAAGTAAAAAGAATAATTTTGTTCCAAGTTTGTACAAAGTGGACTGGACTGTACTTACGGTAGTTTACTCTTCACAGAAAAATGTAGTATATTAAAATCAACGCATATTAGGCCTACAACCTGTAATTTTTTGTCAGTGATTGAAATTATCCTCACTACCTCACGGACTTATGAAGATTATTCAACACTAAAATATTCTAGTAATGTAAAATCTTGCCGATAGTTTCAATACCTTATTAATTGTTGGCGTTGAGAGTTGAAGCGTTCCGATATTGCGTGCAGTGTCCGGGCTCGGATCCCTGGCAATGCAACAGCCCACTGTGCCTGAGCCTTAACTGCAGCCTGTACTGCTTTGTGCACGTCCATGCTGAAACCATGTGTTCATTGGGCATTCACAACTATATCAATACCCCAAAACCTAATTATAATCCTTTCATCAGTCGAGAGCCATTTTCTAATCCAACTTAAAGACATGGATACCAGAACTAGTACTTGCAAATTTGAGATCATCTGGAGCAAAAAGGAGCCTCAGAGGCATATTAGTAGGGATCCAGGGATTTAGCAATCATATCAACAATAAAATTAAAAGTCCCAGAATTACTAGTCAAGTGGTTTTGTTTACAGATGTTGGCCTCGTTTATTGTTCAATGCACTATCAAAATGCACCACAATGAAAAATAAGTCAATTTACTCACTTTTGGTTGAAAACGGGAAATAAAATGCTTTTTGAGTAGCCCTACTGATTGATCCTTGGGCTGCGTCGTGTCGATGATGAGGCACTGCTTGACGTTTCACCACCCATTTTGGTGCTAGTCTTGAAGAAGCCACCAACATTGGGGGCAAAACGTCGAGCAATGTCTCATCATTGACACAACGCAATAGCCCAAGGATCATACAGCACTCATGTACGAGTCGTGAAAGCCTACAATAGGACCTACCTCAAAATGCTTTTTACTGTTTTTTCTTGTTAAATAAGCATAATTGCTTACATTACAGGAAATTATTACACACAAGGTGGTTCAAAATTATACAAATTTATGATTTTCCTGTCGAGGCCTATTTGACAATTCTGTTAGTTGAGTACGAATAATCAGTTAAAAAAATATTTTATGGCGGGTCCACTATACTAGTGTAGCAGGCCTAGTCTATTTATAATTATAGTGATGTGAGTTAGTTGGTAAATTTACCAGCCAGGTAAATTACAGACCAAATTTACCAAGAGATACAATTTTCATTTTTCCACCAATATGTTATCAACAAAGCTGGAATTCATAACCTTAATTAAAATTTAAAAAGCAAGGGAACATTGGTAGTTGATTGGACTATATTCTTGGCACTAATGCACGTCTGAAAACGGTTCTTCAAAGCCTAGATTCTACAAAGAATAAAGTCAACAACAAAGACAACCCTTCAGCAACAGCAGCATACAAATTACCAAATTGACTGTCTAGACTGTAAATTTACCAATAAATTTATCAATAAATTACCCGAGTTATAATTGTATAGGACTATTACGTCATAAAAAAACTACACAAATTTACTGTAATTTTAATTTTACACAACACTAGTATATTACCCAACGAGATAGAATAGAGGTTTATAGAGAGGGCTTGATTGCCGCATTAGCGCTCCTCGCTGAGGCTAAACGAACTGCCGAAAAGTGCCTGCTTTGTCATGGCCGCCAACTATCAACCAGTTATAGAGCGGGCTTGAGTGCCGCCCAGGTGCCGCCAATGCGCTCCAGCCAATGAGACTGCTCGAACTGCCTGCTTGCGTCATGGCCGCCAATGGTTCAATTTGCTTCAAACATGGCCAGTTAGCCGCTCTATAAACCTCTATTCTACCTCGTTGATATTACCTACTTGCAATACATTACAGTATTTCCATATTTAGATTTACCATCTTTTTTCTCAAAACATATACACAAACCAAAAATATGTAATAAAACACATCTGTAGAATACGAACTTGAAATAAAACGAAGAAGCTGGTAAGTTACCTGTTGGCATTGGCATCCTTCACGAGCAGATTTTTGTCGGAAGTCATAACTTTACAACCTTTACAACTAGCCTTCATGTGTGTGAGTTGTATACCTGAAAAGAAAGAGGAGTGTCAGCCACAAGCGTAAGTGATATAGTAGCCAAATTTAGTTGACAGCAAATGAGGGAAGACGACAAGTATCCGGACCCTTCACCCGCCAGACAAAGTCGGGTATGGGTCCGTGTTTTCACTTTTCGGCACCCGATTACACGCAATACCCAGTTCATGAATTGAGGTGTCACATCGGGAACCCAAGGCCCAAGTAAACATGCAAGTTCTTGTATCTTTTGTTGGCAGTATTTTTCTTTTTGTTTGATGTTTTCAATCTGCATGTACTCGAACAGCTAAAAAGTAAAAACCAACTACAAAGCATAAAATACTATTGTTATCAGTATCACTCATGGCAATAGCTTAAATTAAAATCTAGAGAATAGAGGAATATAGATGTACCAACACGGCCCCCGTAACAGATGAGTAAGTCGACTGAAATGCAGGTGATTAAGCAACCACCAATCAGTGTATGCATGCGATACCCCCAACCACCCTCATCACGATCATGACACGTGACAAGAAGTAGACGCAATGTGTTCTCTGTATTCCTATGCAAGTGTTATCTTGATGGCTCACCTGCCCCCAGTCTTCATTCTACAAATAACACAGTCTGCCTTCCAATTTTACAACTTGAGGACATAATTGTTGTGGTATACCAATTTGCTTGCACATCATTATTTAAAGCACACATTACATCTAGCATTTCCGATAATTGATGAGCGGATTTTTTAACAGTTCATTAAGCACCCCAATTGATTTTTCAGTGTTATACCTGGGTAACCTGCGGGTCCTGACGGGCACCAGCCATTAAAAAGTTGGTTTTGTAATTCCAATTGCAAATATAGGCCATTTTCAATGCAAACTGTATTGCTCTCTCAATTTCCTCCTACAGTATTGTAAATGTTTATGATCCGAAGGATAAAATTAAAAATACATTTTGTACATATTACGATCATCTTACGCCTGTCCGATACTTTCTCTTTCCATAGTAGAGTGGTCTCTGGTCAGAGTACAGTAGCCTAATCGCTTAATGTACACCAGTTGTAGAAGTTTTCTCCGAGAATAATTTTAATTAAAATAATTTTAAATTTTTGTTAATAGCTATTTTTAATTGTTTATTATATATTATTATATGATTTCAAATATTTACTTAAATGTAGTTCATTGTGTCTACATCTATGTAATTAGATTTATTTAGTTGTCCTCCTTTATAATCAGTTTTTTATAACTGAATAGGATAGACGTTAAGTAAATAAATAAATTTAAAAAACAAAATTACGCAACAATAGCCCGCAGGTATACTTATATATAAAGTTTAAAAAATGGGGTGCGGTCATTAGGCGAAGCAATTTGACAATACTATTGATATATCACTCTATAAAATTTGAGAGATCGAAAGCGGTGTGTGGACTACAATCAAGTAAATATGATAAATTAATAGTAGTACAATAAAAGAGTCACAGCACCTCCAAAGCATCCAATTCCACTTTCCTTCCATCCTCCAAATGGAACTGCTGGATCCACCAGCCCATGACTGTTAACCCATACGGTCCCCACCTGACGATGAAAAAAAAGAGTCAATGATATATATTTGTTTTTTAACTATCTTTACGGTAAATATCACGCACAGTATTATAGAAAATAACTTTTATTCCTAACGTTTCGGAAAACTAGGTTTCCATTTTCAAGGGAAGGGTAGAAGAAAATTCAATAAAACAACAACAGCATTATAAAAATAAACAAATAGAAACAAAAAACACATTACCTTGCAAACAGAATCTTACAAAGATCCAATTGCAGTGACCTTAATACCAAATCAGTTGGTTGCATTGTGAGTGTGACTTCTTGTGACCATTCTAGCAGGCCTACCGCTGTCATCGTGCCTTAGTACCACAGGTGGCTCAGTCTTATACTTTTCAATGGCTGCAGTATGACTTCTTGTCATCATTCTTCTGGATTCTTCATTTCTAGACAAGATGGTTAGGTCCGTCCAGACCGTCCCACGTTCGTCTAGACCTGCAGACACTCTTTATCAGTTGTTGTACCGCTCTCTTTGACTAACCTCTCAATCAAAGCAGGCTTCCTTCCTTCCTTACTGCTAGAATGGTCACAAGAAGTCACTCACAATGCAACCAAGTGATTTGGTTTTAAGGTCACTGCAATTGGATCTTTGTAATTTCAATTTTCTATGTTTACAAGGTTGTGTTTTTGTTTCTATTTTTTATTTTTATAATGATGTTGTTGTTTTATTGAATTTTGTTATACCCTTCCCTTGAAAATGGAAACCTAGTTTTCTGAAACATTGGGAATAAAAGTTATTTTCTATAATACTGTGCGTGATATTTACCGTAAAGACGGTTAAACCATTAAACCATGAATCACGAAAGCTTAAGACAAAACAAAACATATATATGTACTGTATATATAAATTATAAACACATTACAATAACAGTATTTAGATGTCAGGTGCTTATTTTGCCAATTATAAATCGTTGTCATAAATAGGGCAATGTGCTACAAATCTGGTCAATCGAGCTACTAGTGAACAATTGAGACAAATCTTTGGGTATAGGTAGAGCATATGGGCACAGTCTTTATTAAACCAACAGGTCACACAGGTCAACTCCAGGGCATAAAGCTTTTAGTTTGTATAATTTAGTACAAACTGATTTTGCCCCTCAAACGTTGCGATTGGCAGTGATGGCTCAATAAAATGGGGGTCGCATCCCAGCTTGCCCCTGGAAAAATGTTGATTTTATAGATGCCTACGATTTGTCGAGTTTTATAGACTACCGGTAATCAGATAAAAAAAGGAAATGCCAGAAATATAAACAATTTCCCTGCCTTTTTTAAATCCAATTGATTGTATGGAAATAGATCCATGGGCCCAATTTTTGCATCCTTTCTATTGTTACATTACCATTTAGCAAATTTTTAGATAAATAAATGACAGTAATTGAGTAGTAAATCCAAGATGCATACATGGGTTATGGCTATATTACGATTTTACATCAATATTCAAATTTTCATGGGTAGAAATCCTATGGTTTGGGTTTTGAAAATATGATCTGCAAAAGAGATAGACTCCTTGCAGGCCTCTGATTAATGGCTAACTGATTTATTTGTTTATCTAACTTTATGTTAAATGTCACACAGTGGATGAAAGGACAAGACCACATCAATGTTAGAGCAGGCAATCAACAGAATGAACAAGACCTACCTGCAACTGATCTGCCACCAGGATAGATAATGCCTCACTTTCGAGCCAGATTGACGCTGCAAAGCCGTATCGAGTATTATTAGCCAAGGAAACTGCCTCCTTTGCGGTTCGGAAAGGTATCACCGAAATCACAGGCAACAAATTTTCATCGTCAAGCAAGCAATTAACTTGCACATCTTCTCCAATCAGAACCGTTGGGCATAAAACCTGTTCTTTACCTTCAACTTCAAAAACTTCGATGCCCGCATGACGTGCTTCAATAACTAGCTTGCCAATAGCAATTTTAAAATAAGTTTCCATATCGGTCAACATGTCAGAAGGTTGCCCAACCTTAACAGTTTGCACTCGGCTCTTCAGTTTCCTTACGAAGACTTTGAAGACAGGCTCTTGCACGAACACTTTCTTCACTGTCCAAGGCACAGTACCATTGTTATACCAGGCATTCTTGACCACAGACTCCACTGCTGAGTCTAAGTCCGCCGAATCGAACACTAGCATGGAAGTTTTACCTAGGACACAAAATCACTATTTCACTGAATGTGATATTTACAACTTTATTTTAACAAAGCTTCAAGAAATGCTGACTAAAAGTTATTTCATTAAAAGAATAGGAAATAAAACAAGCAGTAGCCTACAATAACAGCCATAATATATTAAACAAATAATGCATGTTTTAAATCTAAGCTTACAGTCTTGAGTTGTTACCTGTGGCATAATTACTAGTAGCATGCCACAACTACAACTACCTTCATGTAGCCTTTAATTTAAAATTACCTTTGCTACATTTGCACTACATGGTACATATCATAACCGGGTCCATTCCAATGAGGTAAAGAATGGTTTTCTGAAGCCTCAGCTAAGTAACCATTCTTTTGGGTACGGTATAGGGTAGATAACTAGATTGTTGGGACTTGGGAGGAGCCCTTTAGCTTTAAGAGTAAGAAAACAACTACAGCCACACACTGCATAATCAAGGGTAACTTGTACACAGTGAATGTAAAGGGTTTAATGACCTGGTACAATGGCTAAGGAGAATCTGCTAAAAATATATTAAAATTACACAAATTGAGGGGTCGCGAGCATAAACCGTCTGACAAAAAATTGATCTGAGATACGAGCAGTTGAGGCGGCGACAACGTCACCCGCTAAAGCTAGAAGCCACGCGTAGACAACTGCATGCTGATACATATTCGTTCAGTGTGGCGCTATCTGTGTGCAAATTGGTGAACTCGAAGTGTATTATGACTTCAAATAGCACGGCGGGACCATGGCTGGCCGTGCGCGCTTAAACCGGGTAACGCACATTAGACGTTTATGCTCGCGGCCCCTCAATTATAGATTGGCATTGGCAGGTACTACCAATATTCAATACTATACATGTAGACTACATAATTATATACCTATGTACATGTATTACTACACAAGTACATGTAACAGTGAAATAGGTAGGCTTATATTATCCAGTGGCAACTTGTGACAATTAGGATAGATATTTCAAACGTATCTGTAAGAACAGGTCCTGACTTTAATAAAACAATCGAGTCATGCAGTATTGCCCGTCAATGAATATTAAATTCCCTCCAAATGGGGAAGGGAGCTACAAACTTTGTAGGGCAGGAGAGTTTATTTGATGTGTTTAATAAAGGTAGGCTACACAAAATGTAGGCCCCATGTGTTGACACAAACTTAATTTACATTGTTTGAATGGATTGTTGTTCTTGGCTCTACATGAGGTTCAGTATCTTACCACTCATCATTGCAGTAAAGAGCTTGCCTCCACCCGAAGTTATTTCTCGAATATGCCGAGCCATTGCAGTTGGGCCAAAATATACCACATTAGAAACTTTGTTATGGGCTACTATTTTGTCTACCGTAGCCTGATCGCCGGGTAGTACATTCAATAATTTGTCATATCCAGAAGCTTCAAAGCAAATTTGAGCGAAAACCATTGCCGACAATGCCCAGTTATGTGGCACAACAAGGCACACATTACTTCGTGAAGCGAGCGCAGGAGCAACAAGCCATGCCAGGGCAATTAACGGTGTATTTTCGGTCATAATGCCAACTGTAACCGGTTCGGGAGTCAACTTTCCTTCATCTACAGAAGTATCATATGCAGAACTGGCATAGTACTTAAAAACTTTAACCATTTCTGGCACATCAAATTCTTTTGTATTGTTTACCAGTACACCACGGCTCAGACAATCAATCTGAGAAAATAACCGACTTTGTTTTTCCAGTAACGAAGCTATTACGTTCATAAATGAATACATTTTAAAGGAATCGTATTTCTTTAGGTCGTCATGCGTTGAAACGGACGATTCTATAGCATTGTCAATATCTTGGCTGTTTGTTGTACAAACAGTTGTCAAAGGCTTTCCCGAAAATGGATCTATTATTTTATAAAATTTGGCATCATCAGCAATCCGCCATTTCCCATTAATGAACGGACCATATTTTTGGCGTAACCATTTCTGGAAAGAAAATTGGTAGGTATTACAAACAATGAAACAAAACATCTTCAACAAACAATATTTAGCTATTATTGTACAGTCTAAACAGAAATTAGTAAGCATGGCCATGTCAAAAACTTTATTAATTAATTCTTCTTTTCAATCCAATAGCAGTGACTGACGACAGAGTCAGAAATTCTTAAACCCTTTCCTCCAAGGAGCATCAGGTCAAGAACCGGTTTACGATTTGCGCTCCAAGAGCCAAGCTTTGTCAATCAATAGCCACAGGAAAGGTTAACAACAGGCCATGGCCCATAGGCCTACATATTTATTAGATATTACACAAATCACTAATCAGGCTCAATGGTCAAACGACTCGGACCCTGAAACGTAAGACGTATTAAATTCTCTTACTTTTATATTTAGATTACATAACGGACTGGCACCAGAGTAGGCCTACCTCACTTATAAATTAAGTACTATTTAAGCAATGTTACTCATCATACACATAACATAGCCTATACAAGAGGTACAAAGAAAAACAAAACTGTTGTGAAACAAACCTCAACTAGGCCTACCTAAAAACAGAGATAACACCATTTTCAATAAAGGTATGAAAATATACCTAGGCCTACCTAATAGAATTCCACAACCCATAAAAGACATGTCATGTGTCAAAGGGTTCCGGAGGGCTTGCCATTTCACATTTTCAATAAAGGTATGAAAATATATAATAGAATTCCACAACCCATAAAAGACATGTCATGTGTCAAAGGGTTCCGGAGGTCTTGCTGTAGCCTACAGAAAGAAAGAAGTTTGATCCCTTGCCCCCCCCCCCAAAAAAAAAATGGTTTTCCTTGTTTTTCAAGCTTTTTGGTAAAGTGCGTACAACTATTAGACCTATTATATCCACAAAACCATTTTCGTTTCTATTTTTGGCGAAACTCCTTTTCGAAGTCCTTTAGGCTATTTAAAATATAAACGATAAAAGGTTTTGTAGGTTTTTATTCATGTCAAAAACAAATTGTCATTTTGGGTCCTTTAGCCTACCTAGGGCCTAGGCCTATATTTAAATAGAAACGTTATTTAAAGTTGAAGTATTTTTTTTTTGTAATTACGTAGGCCTATTGAGGAGAGGATATAGTGTGGGAAAACAGTGTCAAAGTCACAAAAATTGAGTGGTTTTCACCTCTAGTTGTCTTTGTCTGTGTCACAGGGTACTGGTACATTCCGAAAGCTATTGAATACAATATGCATGGCATTCCGTAACATCATTTGCGAGCATATTCAGCATGCTCAATAGGCCTATGCCCGAGGTTTTCACTTGACACTTTCAACAAATGGGAGAATTGTCGATAGACCTATTTTAATTTTTATTGACCAAAATGAGCTTTCGCTCTTTACAGTGGCAATTTTTACAAACTAACTTAAAACTAATGTATTTATATTAAGATACAGCTGCCTCCAGTTACAAGTATAGTAGAGAATACCCTACTAGTAGGCCTAGTATGATCTAGGCCTACACTAATATATTAATAAAACTACTAGAAAAGCAAAAGCAAGAACATAAATGATCAAATAATACGTAAGATGATTATTTAAATTGTACATGACAGATAGACAAGAAGCTTTTAACGTTAAGATAAAGTATTTCACATAAATTTTGATATACAAGCTAGAAGACAAGACTTTTTAAACATTAGGATGGCAAGTCACTCAGAAGACAACAAACTACGGTAATGGCCTACTGTAGATTATGGTGGTACCCTAAGGTAGCCAAACTTGAAAACACTCACTCAAAACAGTCTTCAAGTTCATTACACAATAGACTTTCCCTAACTTGTTTCCTGAATGCTCGGTTCCTTAGCGTTTTAACTTTTGTAGGAAGCTTGTTATATTGGATGAAACCTCTATTTTTGATATTTACGCTGCCAAACTTACAAGTGTTGACGTGTTCAATGTAAAGGTTATTTTTGTTGCGAGTATTGTAAGCATGTTTGTTACTATTTAGATTGTAGTCTAAATTACATAGAGAATATGTGGTTTACCATGCTATGCGACAAATGAGAGGGTTTGATGTTTGTTTACGAGTCTAAGTGGTAGCGATGCATGTCTCTTGGATAGTTGAAAACATTACGGATTGCTCTATTCTGAGTGACAATTAGAGTGTTTAGTTTTGATTTGGATGCTGTTCCCCATATGGTGTTAAGATAAATCAGGTGGCTGTGTATGTATGAGTAATAGAGACTCTTAAGAGTAGATACGTTTATTATTATAGAAATTCTTTTCATAATGCCTGTGATAGGTAAAATTTTTTTTTCCACATGAGCTATGTGTTTTTCCATGACAGTTGGTCATCCAGCATTAACCCAAGGTACTTAACCATGGATACTTGAGTAAGTGGTGTGTTATTAACTGTTAGTTGTAAATTATTATTGTCTCCATTCTCATTCCGAGATTTAAACACCATATAGTTGGTTTTTAAAATGTTGAGGGAGAGCTTATTTAACCTAAGCCATTCACTTTAGTATGTTTAAATCGTGTTGCATTACGATAGCCAAAGATTGAAGAGATGTTGCAAAGTAGAACAGGCTGGTGTCGTCTGCAAAAGATTGAAGATGGCCTAATATGCCCGATTGAAAAAGGTCGTTAATATACACAAGAAAAAAGAAGAGGTCCAAGAATTGAACCCTGCGGAACACCACAACTAATGCTTTCTTCTGTTCCATTCACTCCATCAATAGTAACAAACTGTTTCCTGTCTTGGAGGTAGTTTGTAAACCATTCTAAGGCTACACCTCTTACCCCTATCCTCTCAAGCTTGCTGCAGAGAATCTCATGATTGACTGTATCAAATGCTTTTTGTAAGTCTACAAAAATGCCACTTACATATTCACCCTTATCAAGTTTTTCCTGTATTTTAGAGATAAGATCAACAATTGCGGGTTCCGTACCAGAATGGTTGCGAAAGCCGTATTGACCATTATACAGAAATTTTATCTTGTGCAAGTATTTATCTAGCCTCACTTTCACTATCCTTTCAATGATTTTAGAAATTACTGGAAGGATTGAGATGGGCCGGTGATTGCCTATCTCTGTTGGACTTCCCCCCTTTAATATTGGAATAACCTTAGCAACTTTGAGGTTTGTTGGCATTTTACCTGAGGTCATTGATTTATTTATTATAGTGCTCAATGGTTCGGATAGCTGTTTGTGATAGCGTTTAAGAATACTTGTGGGAATGCCATCTTTACCCGTTGCTCTACTGTTTTTTAGTCCTTGGATTGTGCGAGACACTTCGATTTTGTCTGTTGGAATAAGGAAAAAAGATTGATGGCTGTTGTCTGGTAAGTGAGTGTAAGTTACGGTATCATTAGGAGATGTAGGAATTTGTTTGGCTAAGTCATTCCCAACATTTATAAAATAGCTGTTGAATTCGTTAGCAATAGAGAAAGGGTCAGTAATTTTTATATCATTCTTTTCAATAATTGTAGGAGTGACAGAGCCTCCTTTATTTTTGTTATACATTATTTCATTCAAAACCTTCCACATTTTTTGGGGATCTTTTAGATTGCTATTAAGTTTAGTGTTGAAGTAGTTTGCTTTTTTAAACCTTATTTCTTTGGTCACCTGATTTCTAAATTTTTTAAATTCATTGTGCAAAGGTTCAGCAAAGTTATGTTTCTTCACTTCTCTATACATTTTTTCCCTTCTACTGATAAGTGAAATCAAGTAAGCATCCATCCATGGACACGTTGAGGTGTCAATAGATTTTTTAGTTTTAACATGTGTACTGTTTTTGTATGTGCTGATTTAATTTACCCTGAAATTCTTCATACATGTCATCTGCAGTCATATTGTTATCAATTTTTATTGGGGAATTTGTTTAAGCAATCTTCGAGCAGAGCATAATCTATTATTGGTATGGTTAACTTTCTTTTGTCTTTTATGTGGGTGTTTCTTTTCAGCACTTCAACTGCCAACATATCATGATCTGAGAAGCTGTTCGATATATTTGAGATAATCAGTGGATTCACTGATGTATTACATATGATATGGTCGATAAGATGAGAAGATTTAGTTGTCACTCTAGTGGGATATTTAGTGTTAGCTACATAGAATCCATTGTTATTCAGTATGTTTTGATACTGTTTAAGTGTTGTGTTGGTTTTATCTGAAGTTGGTTTTATGTCTATGTTTATATCTCCAGCAAGAATGCCTGACGTTTTGTAATTATCCAAGATCGTGTCAGTGAGATTTAGGAAGTCTTCTGTAGTTGTGGTTTTAGGGTTATTGGATCGGTAAACTGCACCTATAGTGTACTTCGTTATCCAGGCTAGGTTTATTAGTTCAGCTTGAATGTAGCTGTTTGTCATCATCGCTATATCTGTTCACAACATTGTAGTTAATGTTATCTCTAATAAAGATCCCTACACCTCCCCCCTTCCTGGTTGGTCGACATGCAAACTCGCTATTGTAGTGTGGGAGATTAAAGTAGGAAGTTTCATCATTAGATATCCAGACCTCGGTTATATAATGACCTCAAACTGGGCATTTGCACAAGAAATCAATGTGTTTAGAACATCTAGTTTAGAGCCACGAATACTTCTGGCATTTAAGTACAGTATTTTAAGGTTGTTTTTGTGTTGGTCCCTGAAATCTACCATTGATTTGAGTGTTGACATAGTTACATGTTGCATCATACTCTCTTGTTCAAGTACGTGCCTATATCTAACTAACTTTTTCTTCGCGCGAGGTAATACTATACTAGGCCTAGAACTTTTGTCAAGCCTAGGCTTCACTTATAAACTAAAACAATGATTTGGCCAACTGTTCAAAAAGGAACTTTTCACCGTTTGTTTATGATGGTCAAGTCGCCCTTAAACCTGGTTGTTGTTGTGTGTCGGCCTAGGTGGGTTTAACTCGTCAGTATTATTAACTCTAATCTTCTTCGTACCGTCCTTGATGAGGATGGTACCATCCGTGGTCCACACATTTTTTAGTCCATATCGGCTCACCGCTTCCCGATACACTTTCATTCTTTCTTGAGTTAAGTCTTCTCTTATGGTTACCCCACTGCGAGCTAGCCTCTTCTTCACACTAAATATAAGAGCTCTTTCCCTATAACTGATAAAGCGCACGATGATAGGCCTAGGCCTTCCATCTTCGCCAACCTGGCCTGTGCGGTGACTTCGAGAAATGGTACTTGGATGCAGTGGGCAGTTGAGTTGCTTGTGGAACAGCTCAAGAAGTAGTTGATCTGTGTTCTCGTGCTCTCTTTCTGCTATCCCAAACACTCTAAGATTGTGACGTCTTCCGTACTGTTCTAGTGCATCTAGTTTTCCTGCTACTTTGACGGTTTCCAACTTACTTGTTTGTAGGTCATTTTGTAGGCCTGCTATTGCTTGGTTATGTTCAGCACGCTGCACATCTAGTTTTCCCGACAGTCTGTTGACTTCTATCTTAACTGCTTGTACCTCTTTCTGAAGTTCAGCAATTTCGAGGTTATGTTTTGCAAGCATGGCATCCAATTTTGGGGTTATGGATTCCATGAAGTTCTTTGTTACCACTTCAGTGATTATTTGAGTTATCTCTTTGATAAACGTGGGCGATTTTAAGACTGCAGTTACCACCTTGTTTGCCATTGTTTCGATTTCTTCGTTTTCTTTCAGTTCCGCGACTGTTTTAGGCCTAGCAGCCTTGCCCTGCTCCAGGCCTAGGGCTCCACTGTGCCTGCTAGATCTATTCTTTCCAGTCATGGTTTTATTTATAGGCTTATTTATACTGTGTAAAGAAGATTATTCTAATGTCTATATATTTACCGAGTTGCAACAACCTAGGCTTATAATTACTACTTAAAAAACGACTTCAAGGATAAGGGGACTGACACACACACTACTCTATGTCGGCCATCTTTTTTAAAAACAAAAATGGCGGAACTCTTTATTAAATTGTTAATTAATGTATTCGTTCTTTGATATGAGTGTGACAACCCAAGAAACTTACATAATAGCTGTTTCACCTGAGCAAGTTGCTCAAATTAACAACAGTAAGTCACTTTGTTATTTCACTAATAACTGAAACGACCTATGTGACGGACTTAACCTAAAAAATTGCACTAAAATATGTTTGCATTTTGCATGTATTAATGCGCACATGCGCACCTCCCCGAAACAGCCATGTCAATGCTCGAAGTGTTCCGAAAGTATATTGTGCTTATAGATGCTTTGGCACTCTTGTCGCTAAGCGGGTCCAACTTTCAACCAACTTTCAACCACACTTTTTTCCCAATAAAATCAATGGAAAACAACTACAAATTAGAAATAAGTTAATATTAAGTACGTATAGTGAGTAATTAATAGTAAACACTCTCGAATTACACGAATAATGTCAAATAATTTACATTATTGGACATGAACGTCGTCTCACTCTGATCAACGCGCCATTTTGGATTTTGGCTATGTCATTGTCATTTACTTAGTAGGTGTAGGGCCTACCAACCTTTTTGCGATATTGTGGTTATTGTAATAAGTAATTTATAAATATGTTATTGGTATGTTAAGTAAACAATTAAATAGTCAATGAGGTACAAACAAACAAAACACGACAGGGACCGCAGGACAAACAAAAACGGACAGAATTAAACGTAAGTTTGGTGTGTTTTGGTTGGTACGTCGGAGAATGGAGAGACTTTGCTAAAATGGCCGCCGTGATCAACTAAAAACAGTGAAATTAGTCTGTGAGTAATATTGTGTTCACCTATGTAATTGTTAATTTTGCAAAGTGGTAATTCACAACGTATATCACAGCACTCAATCCGAATTGACTCAAGTCGGTTCGAGTTCAATTCGGTTTGAGTCTCTAGATATACACACTCGATTCGCATTGAAGTCAATCCACTTTCCAAAGTGGACTGACATGAGTAAATTGCTTGATATACAGTTCAATACGCATTCAAAACTGCCTTAGAGATTTAGATTTCAGTGAATACCATTAGGCAGGCGGTGTTTATTACATGTTTACAATAAAATGGCGTCTTGGAGGCTTTAATGAAGACATTAGGCTTTATATTTACGTAGCTGTAGGTAGAGATACAAGTACATAGTATTTTCAAGTGTTATTCATAGAATCTTGTAGCATCAATTTAAACTGCCACAACAACAACTTCAATTCGAATCGAAATAGGATTGAGGAAGTCGTTTCGAATGTCCGTGATATACACTTCAAGTCAAACCGAATTGACCTCAAACCGAATTCAGTCAATTCGGATTGACTGCTGTGGTATACGTAGTGATTGATAATAAATTGTTGATATTGAAATTTTACACATTTATTTCTAATTTGTAGTTGTTTTCCATTGATTTTATTGGGAAAAAAGTGTGGTTGAAAGTTGGACCCGCTTAGCGACAAGAGTTCCGATGCTTTAACGTGCTGGAGAATGCCAGCACCAAGGTATATTCAACAGCTTTTGGAACATACCCATAGGAGGCAAAGGGCCCTAGGCCTAGCCTAGGCCTAGGCTAGTTGGTGAGACGGGGTCCAGGGGCAGACCTCAAGTAGGCCCTAGGCCTAGGCTAGCCCTAGGGGTTGGGGGACAACAACCCCCATTCAAGGCAAGAACTGAAAATTATTGTGAAATGATATATAAGACCCTCCTTGGCTATGAACTTCCCCTTTCCTTGATCTCAATTTATTCTTTTAACTAGACACTGCTGTTCTGTTACGCTAGGGCCTAAGCCTAGGGGGACAGACCACATTCAAACTCGACCCATAACCTAGGGTAGGCTAGGCTAAACCTTATAGGCTTACCTTAGTATCACTGAAATCTTCGATTTTAGTTTCAAAATTCATTTCTTGAAATGTTTTGAGAACGTCCGACATCTTTGGAAAGAAATCTTCCTTGCCACCAGCTTTTGCCTAGTGGTCCTTCACGAAAACACGTCGAAGATAAGGTTATGATACATTAATTGATGATAATTGATAGATAAAAAGCTGGCAACAACCAAAGGATTCAACATGCATGGCAACAACGCGTGCTTGAATCTCCCAGCATGCAACATCGTCAACGCAGTATGACCAGCGATAAAAAAAATCTACACAAACAAACCACCTTCATATTTTTAATTTCAAGTTCTGTGGTTGAATTAAATCCAATTAAATAGATTAAATAGATCCAAAAGTTTCAAAACTCCATGATACTTATGGGGCAACAGCCAAATACGTAAAAGATCCTAAACAGTAAACATTTACTTTTTCGAATGAACATTGGTGTTCATTGTTTCGAGGTGGCAGTGAAAATGCGGTAACTTTAAAGATATGATCAACATGACAAGTAAAAAGCCACACAACAAAAGCATAGAAGCAATCGAATTTATATTTTATACTTTATAGCTCATTGCTATTTTCAACACACGTACAGCAATAATAATGCACAATTAGTCGCTTTGCGAACATGACTCGCGTTGATGGATGAGCATATCCTGTCATCCAACATTTTTATTACATTCGATAATAAGCGTCACAGTGCCATTTTCATAAGAAAATTACTAGAATCTAGAAATGTATCCAAATTAATGGAAACTCTAAGTTTGATTGATGATTGAATATTGCTTAACGTCTCATATTTATGCACTTTGGCTAATCGAGACGATGAGTGGTGATAGATGAGGATGAAGTATGAACAGAAGGGAGGAGGGGAAACCCGGTACCGGCACGTAGCCTACTCCTTTCGAAAAGTACCAAGGGGACCAACGGCTTAACGTCCCATCCGACAGGACGGTGTAACTTTGACAGTCATATAGGTTCCTCCACTAACCCGGACTGCCGAGCAGACGTCAAGGAGAACGAAGCCGTTACACTAGCTTTCGAACCCTCCATCTGCTCTAACCAGCGGTATACGTGAGTGTCAGGGTAGAGCGGTCACCCACTCTACCCATGACCACGCCCGATTCTGCTTAACTTCGGTGTTCGAGTGGGAACCGGTTAAACGAGCGAGATATAGTTGACGCGCCCTTATACCAACTGAACTTAATACTCTATCATTATAAATTATATATCAATAAACTCAAATGCAAATGTTACCGGGTACTCAACACAGACGGCTCGCTCACTCGTCGTTGACGTATTTCCTAGTCTAAGTTGGCTAAGGTGCGTTTATACCCGGAATATGGGAGACCTGGGTTCAAACCCCGGTTGGGATAGATTTGTGTTTATGGATTGTATTAAAAAAATTATAGAACATGTTTTGAAATGCATACAAAATGGAAATCATAGCCAGTACAAAATACGGGTAAAGATTGTAAGGTTTACTCAATCTCCCAGTCGAATTTTGAGGTACTTTGAGCGTGGGGATTCTGTACATCTTGGTCACTGCAATGTATTCACCGCTTGACATTCAAAACATGATTCGATAAGAATGATTTCTTGAAGAACAAAGTCCATTGTCGTTAAATTCTACACATTTCTGCCTATATATTCAATTTTTTTTTTAAAAATACGTTTGAATCGTGACGGATTTTGATGAATATGTTAACCGTTCCCCGTATTCTGGTATCGGATGTCTGTGTAAAATTTCAGTGCAATCTGTTTGGTGGTTCGGCTGCTGTTATCGAGCTGACGACACACAGAGAGTCACAAGGACCCATAAACGATATAAAATAATGTGCTCTTGTACAAACAGAAAATAATAAACTAGATATCAGGTGTCAGGATCAACGCTTATGAATAAAATATTGTGACAAGATATACATGGAGACTGAACGTGACCGATTTTAGTTACAAAAATTAAAATGCACACATGGAAAATCAATATGACACTCAAGTGGTAAAAAGAGAAAAGGAATTTATGATTTTTGCATTCTCCGGTCTTCTTATCTGCATTTGCAATTATTTCTCGTGGAAAATGTGCCCAGGGTGCAATGATGCCCATGACTAACTGGTATCTTGGGAGTTTAAATAAAATAAATATTATTTCTCGATTTGGATAGTCGGGAAACACTCTAATTTAGATTTTTTCCATAAACCCTACTAAAACAGGGGTAGGTATTTAAAAAAACAAACATATATATATATATATGTATGTACAGTCATTTTGTTTTTGTGTGGAAATAAAGCATTCATTTTTATTGTGAATGGAATATCCAAGGACTCAATTCCTTGCATTCGCATTAGCGACTGACGAAAACTTGGAAATAAACTTTCAGTGAGGATTTCTGGTCCGGGATTCAAGCTCATAACTCCCGGTTCCGAGTACCACACAATCATGACGCATGACTATGAGCCACCGCTATCGGTATCTGACTGCACCTGCAACCCACAAACATTTCTCTTACTGATCACTCATCTCAAACGCCTGGGAGCCAGCGGTTTAGCCGAGGTCGTTTAACCGGTTCCCACTCGAACACCGATATTAAGCAGAATCGGGCGTGGTCAGGGGTAGTGAATGGGTGACCGCTCTATAGTGGTCCCAATGAAAGAATGCAGGTGGCTCGAAATTGTTTTCCCAACATAACAACGTTATCAATTCTATTCACGCTAGCTCAGCGTGGATCTTGCACATGGAGGAACTCGGTGATCTAGCACAGATAATTTTTGCTTGCGTTGGTAAAAGATATTTCTCTTTCATACACAAAGGCGACATTCCATTTACGGCGCATTCATTCTACCCCCACCACTACCAAGCATCTGCATTCTTTCGTTGGAGCAAGTATACCCTGAAGCTCACGTAAACCACTAGTTAGAGCAGATGGAGGGTTCGAGAGCTAGTGTAACGACTTCGTTCTCCTCGACGTCTTCTCGGCAGTCCGGGTTAGTGGAGGAACCTATATGACTGTCAAAGGTACACCGTCCTTTCGGATGGGACGTTAAGCCTTTGGTCCCCTTGGTACTATTCGTAAGGAGTAGGCTACGTGCCGGTACCGGGTTTCCCCTCCTCCCTTCTGTTCATACTTCATCCACATCTATCACCACTCATCGTTTCGAATAGCCAAAGTGCATTCAATCAAACGCCTGGAATGTAAGTTGCCTGAGCCTCATACTCTTGTGATTTTATCTTGTGCAATGAACGCTCATTGAGACTGCAGCTATGGAACTCAACTATACCGATCGTAATACGAGAAATGGATAAGATAAAGTACGTAAGGAGCTTTGTCATTCGTCGTCGGGGACACCACCCCCACGACGACTTCCCCGACGAAAAAAACTAAATTTTAATGTTTTAAGTATATTGAAACCGAAAACCGAAACTAGCGAATGGACATTTAACATTTTAATGAAAAAATTTGGCCCAGGCTCAAGTGAGTGAATATAGTTAGTATGTTCATATCCAGTAAACGCCTAGTATATTGACACCCCAATATTAAATTCCTAAGGCAACGTATATTTAGTACGAGTTAGACATAGTTGTTGATTTGCAAACGACGGTTATCCCACTTGTGCTGTCAGAGATGTCGAGGGAGACTACGTAATTGATCGTGTGCCGAATGTCAATCACCTCCGCCTCGTACCAGCTAGGTGGGTGTAGGTCTACCCCCTTGTTATAGGTAACCAGGGCAACGAATGATGGCGACGGCTCAGCTGGAGGCAAAGAAACCCGGACTCAACGGGAATATTCTATTATTCGGAAGGTAATGTAAATTTCTCTTCAAGTTTATTAATATTTAGCTGAACATATGAGAAACAGTGGTGGAATGTATGTCGTGCAACGTAGGGTGGATACACAAACTACGAATGTAGGAGGGCATATGGTACGATATGGGTGATGCTCATGAGGTATAGCCATAACAGTATTGTATCATAACGAATGAACTATTTTTTTTATGTTTCGTGAGAAACCTGCCCAAGGTGCCCCTCTGAAAGTGTTTTTCCTATTTTTCTATAATTTCCCAATTTTAAATTCCTTTTGAATTAAATTCATTCATTAATTATTTCTCTCGATATCCTATTTAAATTTGTCACCAAAATTGTTATACGTTGTTGTTGTTGTTGTTGTCGTTGTCGTTGTTGTTGTTGTTGTTGTTGTTGTTGTTGTTGTTGTTGTTGTTGTTGTTGTTGTTGTTGTTGTAATATTACTATTTCAAACTTTTTGTGTCTGCATTTATGTAATTATAGTTTTATTTAGTTCTCCTCCTTTGTAAATCAGTTTTTATAACTAAATAGGCCGATAGACGATAAATAAATAAACAAAATAAATAAATAAATTACCGAACACAACCTATGCTTTAGGACAGCCCAATTTTGTAGATCCCCCCCCCCCCCCCCCTCAAATGCCAACAGTTCCATGTCTTTCAAGTGCGCTACACATTAAAATACTATTTCTTACAGAGCACTGCCCTCCCGTACATATGCTATCGACATGGACAAAAACGTCGTTGTTGGCAACTTCGAGAAACGGAAATGGACTCAGGTGCAGCCTGAAGATAACTGGAACTTTTACTGGTGAGCTAACTCTCTTGTAAGCTTTGTAGGGGTTGAGATGTTGACATGTGAGTTTTTGATGATGTGAATTCGAAGTTTGCCTTTGTCTTACCCTTAGTTGTTGTCTGGATGAAGAATACAATATTTTGAGCTGTTCACCTTTCCCTCCATGAGAAAGTTGACCTTTCCTTAAAACGTGCACCGCTTGTGGTTTGTTGGCAGAATGTTCTTCTATAGTCGTGCTAGCAGAAAATAGAAATATTTACAGCTTACTGCCAGACAAAATGGTAATAAAGGTTGCTAATTAAGAAATACTTAATACTCAATTGAATTGTCATTGGCGAGTCACTTATGACTATTTGAGACATCCTCCTTGAAAGCCGTCGTATGTCAATCTAGCAACTTGATTCTAGTACGCTCACAGCATCTTTCCAGCTCCATCCAGCATCCACCAATCATATTCAGAGCTTCACAGCCAGACGCAAATGCATTTAGCTTTATAGCAAAACAATGAGCTAGACCTAGAACGGTAATTTCTTATAATTTAGTTCGTCGAAAAATTAAAGTTTGACATTGCAATCTCATATTATTATTATTATTATTTATTATTATTATTATTATTATTATTATTATTATTATTATTATTATTATTATTATTATTATTATTATTATTATTGTTATTATTATGATTACTATAGCGTCTCTCTATTTTCGGTCTTTGCGAGACATAAATTTGTGTTTGTTCAGTTTCTCTGCACAAGTGGATTGGATTAGATTGGATATTGCTTAACGTCTCATATTAATGCACTTTGATTATTCGAGACGATGAGTGGTGATAGATGAGGATGAAGTATGAACAGAAGGGAGGAGGGGAAACCCGGTACCGGCACGTAGCCTACTCCTTCCGAAAAGTACCAAGGGGACCAACGGCTTAACGTCCAATCCGAAAGGACGGTGTAACCTTGACAGTCATATAGGTTCCTTCTCTAACCCGAACTGCCGAGCAGACGTCGAGGAGAACGAAACCGTTACACTAGCTCTCGAACCCTCCATCTGCTCTAACCTGCGGTATACGTGAGTTTCAGGGCAGAGCGGTCACCCACTCTACCCCTGACCACGCCCGAGTTTGCTTAACTTCGGTGTTCTAGTGGGAACCGGTTAAACTACCTCGGCTAAACTGCTGGCTTATTGATCGTTTAAGTTTACTGCAGATGTATCGTTATTAGAATGCAGCGTGTTGTTGCTTGTTTTGCAGGGCAACCGTTGTGACCGTACGCCAGATGTTTAGTGTCGAACATGGATATAGAATGAACGATAATCAGTAAGTCATACCCCACATTAACTTAAAAAGAGAGTGGTATATACATAGATATTAAACACCTATAGTTGGCTAGATCAGCAGTCATTGGTCCACTGGCGTGTCAATTAGAAGCCATCTTGAAATTACTGTATGCATGTTAAGTAGATGAGAGCGATTCGTAGCCCCAAATATTATTTTTTAAAGATGGCCGTCAGGTTGACAGGTGAGCATTATTAGACTCTAATACCAAATGATTACTAAATTCCCTTATGCAATAACTTCTTATTGTTTCGGTTTGTGCATTCTCATGCTGCACAAGCTAAAACCATATCAAACAATCCAGTAAAATACTTTATTGCATTAAAAAAGCATAAATTATAACGCCAAATCGCTATTTTGAAATGGTTAGATTGACGCTTCAATTTGGTACGCTCGCGCCTGTGCGGACGTATTGGAGACTGCGGATCTAGCCTACTATAGATGTTAAATATCAATGGGTATATAGAGGCTGAAAGGAGACGATAGGGCAGGGGAATCACCACTGCTAAAATCGTGCAATTAAAGTGGGTATATATTAGACATGTTCATTATCAGCCCATCTGCAAACAATCAAGAAGAAAGCAAAACTGTTTCTTGTTTCAGATTGGTCAATCATTTCCCAACATTCTACGAGCTGACGAGAAAAGACTTAATGGTTAAGAATATCAAGCGCTACCGCAAAGAGCTGGAGAGGGATAAAGATCCGATTGCAATCCGCGATCCTAAATGCCCATCGAAGTATTTATACCTCGACTTCATTCCCGTCACGTTCTGCCTACCCGCCGGTAAGTCCATTAAGCAATTGAAATTAAAATCAGCACAATTGCCTCTTTCGCAAATATACCATCCGCAATCACGAAATATACGAAAGTAAAATATAATTAATACAATCAAGCTATAACTGTTACCCGGCGCCTCCACCATTACCGCTTATTCTTCACACATAAAGGATCTCCGTGTGTTTTGTCCACCCAAGTCAACACCCGGCACCTCCACCATTACCGCTTATTCTTCACACATAATTATACAGGGTATTTGTGTTGTCCACCAAGTCAAAACCCGGCACCTCCACCATTACCGCTTCTTTCTACACATAAAAGGATCCGTGTGTTGTCCACCCAAGTCAACACCCGGCACCTCCACCATTACCGCTTCTTTCTCACACATTAAAGGATCTGTGTTTGTCCACCAAGTCAAACCCGGCACCTCCACCATTGCCTGCTTATTCTACCACATAATTATACAGGGTATCTGTGTTGTCCACCAAGTCAAACCCGGCACCTCCAACCATTGCCTGCTTCTTTTCTCACATAATTATACAGGGAAATCTGTGTTGTCCACCAAGTCAAACCCGGCACCTCCACCATTGCCTGCTTCTTTTCTCACATAATTATACAGGGTATCTGTGTTGTCCACCAAGTCAAACCCGGCACCTCCACCATTGCCTGCTTCTTTTCTCACATAATTATACAGGGTATTTGTGTTGTCCACCAAGTCAAAACCCGGCACCTCCACCATTGCCTGCTTCTTTTCTCACATAATTATACAGGGTATCTGTGTTGTCCACCAAGTCAAAACCCGGCACCTCCACCATTACCTGCTTCTTTTACCACATAATTATACAGGGTATCTGTGTTGTCCACCCAAGTCAAAACCCGGCACCTCCACCATTGCCTGCTTATTTTACCACATAATTATACAGGGTATCTGTGTTGTCCACCCAAGTCAAAACCCGGCACCTCCACATTACCGCTTCTTTTCTCACATAATTATACAGGGTATCTGTGTTGTCCACCCAAGTCAAAACCCGGCACCTCCACCATTCTCTTCTTTCTCCTAATTATACAGGTCCATTACCTGCTTCTTTTCTCACAAATTATACAGGGTATTTGTGTTGTCCACCCAAGTCAAACCCGGCACCTCCACCATTACCTGCTTCTTTTCTCACATAATTATACAGGGTATCTGTGTTGTCCACCAAGTCAAACCCGGCGCCTCCACCATTGCTTGCTCTCTCTCTTCTGATTACCAACCTCTCTGTTGTACACTCTAGTCAAAATTCGCTATTTTTAACATTTCCATTTATTGGTTGAATATAGTATTATTTTCATAATACCCTTTGCTATCATTGCACAAATTAAAAATTTTTACATGTTTGTTTCCATGTGGTTCAATTGTTGTTACAGATTACAATATGTTTGTGGAAGAATTCAGAAAGAACCCTGGAATGTGGATCATGAAGCCCGTTGGTAAATCCCAAGGGGTGGGAATCTTCATCATCAACAAACTATCGCAACTGAGGAAATGGTCCAAGGATTCCAAAGTTTTCAGCTGTCATACAACAACCAAGGAGTCTTATGTTATCAGCAAGTAGGCTAAATATCTTTCTATAGTACTATAAATTACATTCAGAATTGAAAAAAAAACGGGAATAAAATCAATACAAGTAATACGAGCTAGAAATAGACCCATTGAGAGATGATTTTGCTTTGTAGTCAGTTACGAATCCACTTTAAAATCTATGTTCTTTGTAGATACATCGAGAGCCCGTTCCTGATTGGGGGTAAGAAGTTCGACATGCGCCTGTACGTGCTTGTGACCTCATACCGTCCCCTTAAGATCTACCTGTTCGACATGGGATTCTGTCGCTTCTGTGCCGTCAAGTATAGCCTCACACCAGGAGACATCGATAACGTTTACGTCCATCTCACTAACGTTTCTATTCAGAAACAAGGAGTAAGTAGGGTTTCATTTATATATATATATATCGCTACTCTTTATTCCAACAACTATATAGTTGGGTAAAGGGGTGTTTCCACCATTGGTCTTGGGCATCCCAGGAATCCAGCAACCACATTTTCTTGAACTACATGATCTTCGTATATTTCTTCCTCTTGTCGTGACACCAACTCTCTCCACTTTTTCCTGTCTTCCCACCATCTCTCTCTATCTTCCACCACTGCCCAATCCTCTACTCTCTCCTCCACATCTGCTTGTACCTGGTCTTGCCATCTATCCCTAGGTCTTCCCACTCTTCTTCTCTCATTCACTTCTTCAAATGCTTGTCTTGGGATCCTATTTTCTCCATTCTTCTCATGTGGCCACTACATCGTAGTCGGTCCTTACCCATCTTGAACTTTAGGCTCTCAAGTCCCACTTTCTTCCGTATCACACTACTTCGTACCTTGTCCATTTTAGTGACACCTGCCACACTGCGGATGAATTTCATTTCAGCTGCCTGTACTGCACAAAATATAAATTAATTACTTTTTATTGTTTTTAGTTCTCATGGAAAATCGGTCCATGGACAATTGCATGCTCCTCTTCAAGTGTATCACTGGGTATTTTGGATTTAGGATATAATATGAAGGGATGTCCAAGTGCTGTTCAAGCATACTCAACCCCAGCATTTTCTGAAGAAACGTAAAATTTAGTCGGGATTGCCAAGGCGGGGATCGAATCTAGGACCTCCCTGAAAAACGAACAGTATACCTGCTACTGAAACATAAAACTAATTGGATGCTTCTTGTGTTGTGTGTTTAAGAGTGATTACAACAGTGTCCACGGTGGCAAGTTGAGCCTCGATAATTTGAAATTGTTACTGGAAGGCACCAAGGGCAAGAAAGTCACCGACACTCTGTTCCAAAACATCTCCTGGCTGATCGTCCACTCCCTCAAGGCGGTTGCTCCGGTGATGGTTAGCGACCGTCATTGCTTCGAGTGCTACGGCTATGACATCATCATAGATAGCGAGATGAAACCATGGCTTATTGAGGTAACTTTAATAATATTTGGTTTTTAAATGAAAGACAGATGTTAAACGAGTACAATGATTATAAACGTGGATTCGACATCAGTCACCACGAATAATTCGTTCCAGTTGAGATAGCCATGGTTAGTCAATAATATTTTCGCATACTTGGAATGATAACTCTTTCAGGCACGGAAATTAATTGTTAATTTCTATCTCAAAATTAATCATTTGATAAAATTCCATGTTTAAATTTTTTTTCGGATTTGGCCAAAAATGTTGAAATGTTTGCTAAATTTAGGAATGGTTGTAAATTCGGAATTAGCGGTGACAAATTTTTGGAGTCAAAATTTTCAAAAATCTGTTTTTTTCATTTGTTACATTTTATTTTTCAATTTTATCCCAACTCTGTCTCTAGTTATGAATTTACCAAAGTTCCGGGACATTTAAAAAAACTGCTGTTTTTATCATTTTTTACACGTTGTTATTTTGTATTGTCCATAAAATCTCTGTCAGGCAAAACAGTAGTATGAAGGGAAGTCTGTATTTTCCGTAGAAAGGCGGTTATTGATGCTAACCACCATGCATTAAAGTACACAAAATCATCTGTGGTCAACATCGCTAACCACTGTGCCTGAAAGAGATCAAAGAGAAATTGAAGTATATGTAAGAGACGATGGTACAACGGAGACAGTGGGAATTTTGGAATGTATAAAAATGTTGTGAGAAGACAGATGCAGGAATGGGGGTGTAAATAGGTCTTGTAGGAAGAAGGATGGTTGGTGAATATGAATAAGGAACAGACTTTCTTCAGTAAGGCTCCAAGCACAACATGCCCTTCACTGAGGTCTCATGCATGTTCTAGGTGAACTCTTCCCCATCGCTCACATCGACAACCGTGAACGACAGGATTCTGAAGCACAAACTGATTGACAACGTCCTAGATATTGTGATGCCTCCCAACGGCATTCCTGAGTAAGTATAACTCTTTAGTATATCTCCTGGTGGCTAGTGGCCGGTTCGTCGTCCAGTTTTTTTGAAATTATTTTTATATATTCTAGTCCACTGGCATGTGCATAGTACCAATATGGGACAGATACATAATACAGTTGCAATACTTCAAAACAGGGTGTGTGATTTTTTATATATTTAAAAAAATATAAATATATTTGATTTTAATCGGATTTATTAGATCTAAATCAAATTTTATATTTAAATCAATGTTTTTTATATTTTTTTCGATTTTAATAAGATTTTTATTGATTTCAGTAAACAATATCAGTTTCAGAACTTGTCAAGTTGGTGAGCGGATCAAATACTTCCACAAGCGTTTCAGAAAACATAATTCAAAAATTATTTTAAGGAAAATTTTGCCTAAATCAGTTAGAACTCATGTGTTTGTTGCTCAAAATGAAGAAAAAGTGCATTTGATTTAAATCAATGATTTTTATTCAATAAATCAATTTAAACAAAAACCCTGCAACAAAATAACAACAAATACAGAAAAAATATGAAATATATGAATAACAATGCTAATGCATTTTGAAGTTGAACGTCCGCAGTACATTGTCACGTCCTGACCGCGACTATATATATAGCGCGGTAGACAACCGTCCTAATGCCTTGGGTCTCTAACCATATTATAAACTCAATGGATTATCTGCTCAGCCAGAGACTATATTATAGTCACGGCGTTACAATTCCCAGTGCGGAAGTCATACCCGAGTAACAACGGCTCCTTGGTAATGTGTGCACGTGCTGGTGCTTGTACACATGTTTTATGATGACACAGCTCTTGTTTCTCTCAGTGTTAAATGGGACAAGAGACCATGCCCTTCACAATACGGAAGGTTCTCTCTGCTTCTGGATGAAGATCTATCTGTCAAGGAGACGCGGGATCATCAGGAGAGGCCTACCACCAACCGCAACCGACGTTCTGATCAAAAGCGCTGGCGGTAGACATTTCTCCGTGTGGACAACTTGACACAGAGACCAATGCCAAATTTACACCAGATTGTTTTCAATTTATTCCATTGATCTGTCTCTCAAAAAGTCGTAAACTTATTTTAGACAACTATTTTAAAGAATCTCATCTTATACAATCTGTGATTCTGTCATAATTTGGTATTTTCCATTTTAGTCTATCCTATAATTCAGTTATAAACACTGATTTGACCCGGGCCATTGCCTGTAATAACATTTTACATCACCCGATTTAGAAACCCAACAAAATCTTACAAACTTGTTAGATATTTACAAAACAAAATCCCAGTGTCTTTTAATGACAGTTTAATAATTTTGTATCATTCACAACGAGCAGCAATTATCTCATTACTATATCACAATTAAATATATCATAAAAGTTATCAGTATGTTACAGTTATTGTATGTTGATAAAAATAAACTTTATACTATGTTTCGCTGTTGAGTTTATGTTGTTTGTAATAGTATAAGTTTGTTGGTTTATTGTACAAGAAATTCAATACGTATCGGGTGACATGACCTGTATTGGTCCTTTGATTATAAAACCTAAATTCATGTGTTTTGTGAGGTTTTTGTGTTAAAGCTAATGTTCCATCCCTCAATAATAATTATTAATAGCATTCAAGTATATGTATATAGAAGTGGTGTCTTAAGTAGGGAACTTCATGGAACATATTTCACTTCAAACCTAAAACATTGTGACGTTTTTTGTTGTTGCAACAAACGATTCCGTTGTTATGCTAGAAGATCACACCATACTTTTATCAAGGCATATTTTTATTGTTTACGAGAAGTTTATGATGGATGATACATACTATTTTATTGTTTTTGTACGCATTGTTCAATGAAGTTTTAATAAAAAGAGGTAAATGTTGAAATTAAATTAATTTACATTTCTCGTAGGAGAACCTGCCCATGGACAATTAATTTCCCTTTTCAGAAAATATTACAATGGTATTTGATTAATTACATAAAAAATCTTGTAAAGTAGAGGTAAAAAAAAATCGTAAGGATGCCCGCTGTCGGGTTAACACGTTAGTTTTACTCAATATGACCCTCTTCAGGGTCCGCATTCCTGTACTTTGTAATCCTATAGGGTTAAGAGAGAACAACACAAGAAAAGCATACAAACAAACGTTACCTATTGCTGGTTGGGGATAGTATTGGGTTGAGTAGAGGGTTACGGACGGGTTAAAATGTACATTAAAATGTATACGAATAATACATTAATAATTAATTAAAATGTAAATGTGTAATGTATTTAAAATGTACAGGAGTCGGTGTCCAGGTGACCTAGGTTATTAGGGTTATTGTGTATGTAATGTGAAGAAACTCTCGGGAAATCTTTCAGGAGTAGAGTACCACGCGTTACGCATGTGCTGTCTATGTAGCTAACATATTACACGCGATAATCTAACTCAAGATGTAACGTAATGCGATACCCACCATCGGCAATCCTGACTGAAAGGTTTCTCCTTCCAAAACGAGAACGCTGGAATTTGGCCTTCTTAAATATCACTTGGACTTTCCAGTCAACTATCCACATTCTGTCACACCATCAAGAGGTGATAATTCTGTCACACCATCAAGAGGTGATAATTATCCCTGCGCATATTTCATACAAATAATAGGAATACATTCTCAACCAACAATATATTTCCTTCCTATATCCTCTTGTATTAGTTAACGACTTTTGCTTATCGTTATTAAACAATTGAATCTAATTGGAACAAATTAGTCTCCTCAAAGTTCTACAAACTTGGCTTCATTGAGAAATAAGGTCTTGAGCAAGATCCTACTAGTATTTACTGATAAACTAGACCTACTTATATCACATTTGTGTGCTTATTGCTTATTGCTATTATACAATTGAATTTAATTGAACACACGACACGCACGGTCTAAGTACTTTGTAAACTTCTCTACATTTCGAAATACAACTTGAGCAAGATCACACTTTGTATTTAATGACTGGCTTATTACACTTCTGTTGATTGCCATAATCATGTATGTTGTACATCTTTACGCTACTAGCTATATACAACTTTGTTATTTCAGGGAGCGAAGTACCCCTACATAATGTTAGGATCAAAACAACAACAACAACTGACCAATAAAATTGTAGTTAGATCTAAAGTAGGCGGTGAGAAGAAATTGTTGAAAAAAAACAGAAGGAGTAAGGATTAGAATAAATGTGGGACCTTGTTGATTTTGTGAAGATTCTAATAAAGTTATTAATTGTAAATAAAAAGAATTCTGAGTGTTGTTTTTAAATCGTGTAATTTACTTTTATTCTTAGTGTTTTAAATAAATTATCTAATAATACAAAACTTTATGTGCGTCCGTCCGTCCAACACGACTCACGATAAAAACCGAACATGACTTACGACTGACATTGCCCTTAAACAAGGATGATACATAATGTGTTTGGGGTCAGAGGGCGTAGGTTATCTCTCATAATAAAGTAGGAATATCTATATTCTTGGCACCTCACCAATGGGAGTTAAACGCTAGAACGAACGTCGTATCATCACAGTAAGTATTCGTTATAAAGAACAAAATACTCTTTAATATATAGTAAGTGGTCTGACTTTAAACCGTTGATGATTCCCAGCATCATCGGGTGTTTTAATAGATACTTTGTGGTTGTACTAATTTATTTCAATTGTTCAGATCAGGCAGCCTGCGGGTAGTGGCCTGCTTAAGAACGCATACTGATTATCACCTGGATGTGCGGGTAACTTTATCCGTGTGTGCAGTATGATGCAGCATGATAGAACCGATAGGAAATATGATGTTAGTGCATGCGTTTATACATGCATTCCATGCGTTCCTACTTAATCTTGCACTTTTGTGTCAACTTCCTTTTGATTGATTTCCGTTACCCTTTGTTCCTTATGTTAAAAGTATTGATATCCGTTACTAGTTTGTTCATTATGTTAAAAAATTATTAAAAATAATATATTTTTTGAAATTTCCTTCTCTCCTATCGATACCATTATAAATTAATCAATTTATCAATAACTTAATAATTAATTAAATAAATATTGTCAACTTCTTTTTGATTGATTTCCGTTACTCTTTGTTCCATATGTTAAAAGTATTGATATCCGTTACTAGTTTGTTCCGCATGTTAAAAAATTATGAAAAAGAATATATTTTTGGAAATTTCCTTCTCTCCTATCGATACCATTATAAATTAATCACTTCATCAATAACTTAATAATTAATTAAATAAATATTGCCAACTTCCTTTTGATTGATTTCCGTTACTCTTTGTTCCTTATGTTAAAAGTATTGATATCCGTTACTAGTTTGTTCCTTATGTTAAAAAATTATGAAAAAGAATAATATTTTTGGAAATTTTCTTCTTTCCTATCGATACCAATATAAATTAATCACTTCATCAATAACTCAATAATTAATTAAATAAATATTGCCAACTTCCTTTTGATTGATTTCCGTTACTCTTTGTTCCTTATGTTAAAAGTATTGATATCCGTTACTAGTTTGTTCCTTATGTAAAAAAATATTGAAAAATAATATATTTTTGGAAATTTCCTTCTCTCCTATCGATACCATTATAGATTAATCACTTCATCAATAACTTAATAATTAATTAAATAAATATTGCCAACTTCCTTTTGATTGATTTCCGTTACTCTTTGTTCCTTATGTTAAAAGTATTGATAGTCGTTAGTTTGTTCCTTATGTTAAAAAATTATGAAAAAGAATAATATTTTTGGAAATTTCCTTCTCTCCTATCGATACTAATATAACTTAATCACTTCATCAATAACTCAATAATTAATTAAATAAATAAATAATCATAATTCATAAAATTAATTATTTGATTAACAGGTTGTTGGATAAATCAACATACACGCACACTCACATGCACACTCACGCCCGCCCGCACGCACACGCACACGTGCACACACCCCCACAGCCGAGTATGCTCGTGTGCGTGGTATTAGCTTTCAAGACCAGGCACGATCAATACTACAGCGTCGCAGCTCAGTCAGGGCGTGAGGCGACGTCGGACGAGCACATCTCCCCTATCTGTGATAGAAACAACATAATCACTTGCATAAGAGACATTTTTTTACTGTTAAACCTATGGCCATATTGTCTACGATAGGAACTGTAATGCAAATGTAAGACATATTAATAATGATAACAATATTTTAATGAACACGTGTTGTATATTTAAGGATAATCGGTAAAAACTTCAAAATGTCGGTGAAGGTACGTACACTTGAATTCATCTAGTTTGTTCGGCCAACACAAGCATGGCAAGTGTAGGGTGGCCTACCGTAGGTGGCCTACTTTTGGTACCCGCGAGTTAAATGTCACATCATACCACATCTTAGGCATAACCTCGTTAGATGTGTCTGTAGCCATTGAACGAGAAATGTTTTTTTCTTGCATACCACTTTCAATGCAAAATATTCTGTTACACCCCCTCCCTACAACCGTTTGTTTGTGTTTGTGTGTTTGTGCGTGTTTTAACTTTTTAAGTTATTCCATTTAATGACTTTTACAGCTAAATTCAGTGCATTATCATCAAAAGTAAGTAACAGCTGTTCAGCTAATATTATTCAGTGCCGGTGCTTGCTATACATGATTTGTGAACAAAAAACGCAGAATTGAACGCTATACAGTTTGATTCTTATAAGACTGGAAGTAGCCCTATTTGTTATTGTAATTGTGTTTATTTATTAGCAGATTTATAAGATAACAGTCTGGGAACATAACAAAAAGGAAATGTATCGTTCACGCACCTTCAAACTTTAGTCGATGATTAGTAGGTGTAAACCAAGAGATATTAGTACATAGTTGTGAAATCTACTATTAGCTTTAATAACGACTCACTATCATCAAATCGGTAAGAAAACTTCGTTATACTTTTCAACGCTCACGTTGTCATTTTGAAGTCTCATCCAATCTAAGAATCTGCAGGTCACAACCATCGTCTATAACATAGTACCTAATGACAACTACATCTACAACTAGTTGACAACCATCGACTATGACAAATAAACTCATGACAACTACATCTACAACTAGTAATCTAGTGACAACCATTGACTGACAAATAATCTAATGATAACTACAACTAGAAATCTAATGACAACTACATCTACAACTATTAATCTAGGATGACAACCATAGACTATGGCAAGTAATCTAATGACAACTACATCTACAACTATAGTGATCTGAGATTGTGCACACTCACATCGTTGAGTGAGTTGTCATCGGGGGTGAGCTCTTCGATCATTCGTTTATTTGGTTTTCCACATACGTTTCCGTTTGGTTACAACAAATATGTGATCGTTTCACACGTGAAAAATGGGTCCTCGACGGGGAAGCAGGATTAGTTATCTCTGAGGGTGTAAAACGAACCAAATACGTTACGATTAACCTGCGTGTAATACGAAATTAGAAAAGTAAAGTACAGCACATTTCTGCACTAAAGACGCATTTGAAATTAACCCGAGCTTCTAATTTAAAGCGTGCGAACAAACCCGCTCGGTATCGACGTCATTGACGGGCGAATAATGCCCAATTAGCGATCGGTAATTGAAATCGAAGCATGATGGTTGACCATGATTAAGCCACGGGTGATGCCAATACCAACAAGGCTAGTTCGGAACTACTTTATACCATTTCTTACGAGCATCGTTGCAAAGACGGCTCCAAACTCATGGTATACATTTACCTTCAGAGATTGATTGATTGGTTATTGCTTAACGTCTCGTATTAATGCACTTTGGCTATTCGAGACGATGAGTGGTGATAGATGAGGATGGAGTATGAACAGAAGGGAGGAGGGGAAACCCGGTATACCGGCACGTAGCGTACTCCTTTCGAAAAGTACCAAGGGGACCAACGGCTTAACGTCTCATCCGAAAGGACGGTGTAACTTTGACAGTCATATAGGTTCCTCCACTAACCCGGACTGCCGAGCAGACGTCGAGGAGAACGAAGCCGTTACAATAGGTCTCTAACCCTCCATCTGCTCTCACCAGCGGTATACGTGAGTTTCAGGGCTGAGTGGTCACCCACTCTACCCCTGACCACGCCCGATTCTGCTTAACTTCGGTGTTCGAGTGGGAACCGGTTAAACGATCTCGGCTAAACCGCTGGCTTTTACTCTTACACACTATTACTAGGAAACGCTCAGTTGGACGCGTTGATAAGCGAGCACGTGCTATAGCTAGACCCATATTGTACATTTGTATTACTTATTATTGCCAAGGTATTTGGGTAAACCCGTGGGTAAACCTTTACTTTGTGGATAAAATCCACCGCCATCTAGAGGACCTTCACATCATTTCCTTGGTAAAACTATTTTAAATCTTAGGTACCGGTAACAAATAATACACTGCTTCCTCGATAGTATTTTGATTACTTCTAGGTGGCAGTGCATAGTGGCCAGAAACCTCGTGCGACTTTTCGTTGCCATGGTAACGTTACTTTTGTTAAAATGTAATTTCCATCTACACTACTTATCGGATCAAAATAAAATTAACATATTCGTGACCGGACGGACATTCTAAATGATTTGGCTACCTCAGATTTTGTCGCCGTTTAGTTTGAAAAAAAAAACTTTCGATTAACTTTAATGAAACTTTATAACTTTTTGAACGATTTTGACACAAAACTAATGGCATTCAATCCAGATCGAAGCTTGCGGATGGTCCAAATTTCAACTCGATCCGAACCTCCGTTCGAACGTTATGGCGAGACATACAAACAAACAAACAAACAAACAAACAAAAAACAAAAACAAAAAACAAAACAAACAAACAAACAAAGACAAAAACAAAACCAGTGACTATTTTTTCCGGCAGAGTCAAATGGAAACGCTCGCTTCGCTCGCTTAATAATGTGATTGTGATTGATGTTATTTAATGAGTATAAAAGACAATTTATTAAGAAGAAATTTACTAACATATAAGCAAACCCTTATCGCTTGTTCTGACCTCTGTAATAAGCAAGCGTGCATCTGTGCCACCACAGGAGATCAACATTCGCCTTGTTTATCAAACAGTACTATAGCACGGTAATCTATATGTGGTACTAGGTCTTTTGTTATAATCAGTGGTGTCTTGAAAATAATTTATGTGTATTCGCTTTATTCTTGTAAAAAAGCATGTTTTTGAACAATGGGGAGTCTGGGGGAGGTCCCCCAGTCAGTGCTGGCGTAAGTCTGGGCGCACAGCTCAAGAAATATTTTAATTTTGGGTTTGAACATTTTGGTTTGATTTGTGGACATTTTCTATATGAGTTTTGAAACGTTCGTAGAAAATTTGTTGCATTATAAAATCCTGTGATGTAGTGATTAATTTTTAACAAATAAATTGAAAAACACGCAATTTTAATAAAGAAATGTAATCTCTATGGAGTTTTATGTTTTTAAATAACATCTGTTGTTGCTGACAAAAATGAAAGAGTGAGACTGTCAGCTGGATCCGTTTATATCCAGATGGCTGCGTCTCATGTCATCATGAATGTCTTCTTTGTTATTCTATTCTGTTCTTGTGTTATACTTGGCTAAAGATTTGTGAAATCCTAAAGTCGTCAGTAGTCTAATACATTTTTTATCATTCCATAGGCAATTTTTCCCAAAAGGGAAAAATCATATTACGATATAATAATCATACTAATTTTTTTGTATGATTACAAGGTTTTTAGGCATAAGCCCGCTTTGAGGACATAGTTGTTGATTGATAGTTAGCCGGAGGTTCTGGGTTCGATCAACAGTCGGGGTTGATTTTTACGATAATGAATCAATCTATCAATCAATCAATATATATTGCAGTAGTGTTACATTTCCGATGTGCAATGTACCAACATCCAAAAGTTATGAAATTATCTGGTCGATGGTCCAGTGGGCGTCCGCCCGGCAAGCGGAAGACTCGGGCTAAATACCAGATTGTTTATTTTTTTAAATCTGGATTCACCGACAGATGTAGCTAAAACTTAAAGCTCTAGACTCTAATCCGGTCGGGTTCGATATCCGCCACCGGCAATCCTCCCTGAAAGTTTTTTCCAAGGTTTCTTTAGTCGTTAGTGCGAAAGCAGAGGATTGTACTCTTGAACAGCCTTGCGACGTTCCCTTCACTACTATCCTAACTACAAAATATCTTTAAACAATTGAGGAGAGACATCTAATCGTCCCTGGACAGGTTTCCCACGAGAAATATTTACAAAAAATCTAAGACTGTATTAAATATCATAAATTTAATACACGGAAAAGTTTTCTGACATTAAAAAAAATATATATATATCTTCGTTCATACAAGCGTTAGGTAATGGCTTTGTAGTTAACGATGTTATGTCAGTTCCAATGAAGCAACATCGTTGCAATCGTTGCAGTTTTTTTTTCGTTCTCTCTGTAACAACAATCCAAAAGTTGCTGAGCTTGGCCCTACTTAAATGGGCGCACTCAGGTGTTGATTTCTGCTGAACGGTTGGTAGGATAATATAATTACCAAATTTTGCATTATAGTAATAAAGTTCTTTTCTATTGATATACACACTTGGTTGCAAAACAAAAAAAGCAATAATGATCCATTGCGAGACATAAGTCCAAAACGTGGAAAAAATGGGAAATTCAAAACATGGATTTCAATTCGAGAAATTCCCATCAAACCGTTTATCTTACGATTTACCAATTTAACCTGGACGTTCATATTGATTACAAAGTTAATGTCCAGTATTCGAATTTTCGTTGCAAAAATCTGTAGGCTACTCTTGGAACAAATTCCCGAAGTTCATAAAAATTAAAAATTGAATAAATTACGGAGATTTCACGAATTTGTTAGTCAAAATTGATTAAAAATAATTAAGAAATACGCGTACTGGATCTCATACTAACAATCGTGTGAAATATGATAACGATGATATTGACCGTTTACCCGGAAAAAAAAGAAAGCTGAGCGCTTAAGGGCAATCCATAGACCCAAATATGATTTCTAAATAATGCAGTAAAGACGTCTGAAAAGTTAGTCAAATGTAAGAGGGGCTTAATAAAAGAGCGGATAATGTTTTTGAATTTTTTTGACGAGACATAACCTCAGAATCAACAATTATTTTCAAATTACTGGAATCAGTTGTTCAAGTTCAAAATTGAATTTTGAGCAGCGGTTTTTTACAAATTGTTTCTTCACTCCTACAACCTAAATATAAGGATGGTTGGTTTTATATGGTTTCAAGCGTTTTACGATTTTTTCCGTTACACGGTACAAAATTTGAAATTGTACCGGCAGGCGAAAAAAACTGTGCAACGCAACAAACCATATAAAACTAATAATCCTTATATTTAGGTTGTAGATCAAGGAGTGTCGAAACAATATGCAAAAAACCACTGCTCAAAATTCAATTTTGAACTTGAACAACTGATTCCAGTAATTTGAATATAATTGTTGATTCTGAGGTTGTTCCGTCAAAAAAAATCAAAAAGATAATCCGCTCTTTTATTAAGCCCCTCTTAAATTCTACTTGCTTTACAGACGTCTTTACTGCATTCTTTAGAAATCATATTTGGGCCTAGGGACTGCCCTCCGTCTCCGCGGTCTAGTGGTAATAGGGCACCCGCTCGGCAAGCGAAAGACCCGGGTTCAATCCCCTGTAAGAGTTGATTTTTTTTTCTGGGCAATATATTGTCTATTCCCCCTCACCTTCAGGAGCTACTCCCGACTTCAATTGATATCGCCATTGTTTCGATTTTATTAATAGGCGTATGTTTCATCATGATTGCGATACGCACCTTGTGTAAACGCGACCGACCTCCTTGCAAACAGCTGTGTTATAGTGTCAGAGAGGGGGCGGCGTATGGTGTTGTAGGGCGTTATGATAACAGCGCTCCAGTGGACATTCAGATGATAGCTATTTTCAGGATGGTTGATAAACGAGTGTACGCAACCTAATGCTATTTCGGGATCGAGCGCGCACATGCATGTTTTTATGTTGTCAGTAATCATGTCAGTAGCTCTGGAAACGGTTTCGCGCGAGGCAGTTCGTCTTCACGCTTCCGAAGTTAAAACAACAAACTTCCGATCGCGTATGTTTTGTCTGTGATCAAGCGAGTGCATTTTACTAGTGGGTTACTATGGTTTGAATCTCGACGCTACCAGGTCTACACTTGGGCCTGGCATCAAAGTTAAAAAGGTAAAAAACACAATATCTGCTTTCGATAAATAATCATTTAACGCTCATTTCTGACAGTTGACAGGTCAAATTATGAAATAATAACAAATAATTGTACTATATTCGATATCTTAATAAATGTATGAGTTTTTAGCATGCCGTCATTAACCGAAATTTGATATTAATGACTTTTTAGGATACATTCTTTGACGTTCATGTTGACATCATTTACAGCCTGAAACAAGTGACAATATAGGCCTAACACCGCCCAATTTTGAATCATGATTTAATCAAGTAAAACACGAGACAATTGGCCTATGCTACACATATTCACCAATTCCACGAACGATGCACTAATACAACGAATAATGACTAGTAATAGATTTTTTAAATGCATTTTTTTATCAATTTATTATTCTGTGGATCTAGGAGTTTAGGGATGAGCATTATTATTTATATTGTTTTTATGTTAGTGATATATAATTATAAACTCTTTAACGTGCCACATTTTAGTACTTTTAAAATTCGCAAATTCGCATAGTATGAATGTTTTTCTTTGTATGCTATGACTTCGGACAAACGGAAAATTTTCATGGTACCTTCAAAATCTTCAACGTTATGATTTGCTACTTTTTAGTGCGCACACAAATGTTATGTAGGCCTCATGATTGTTATGTACGGGGCTTATGTAATGTACTGTAATGCAAAGTAATTTCTGTCTTGTTAGAAGTGAGTAAATTGGCGTTTCCTGTCTGTCTCCACACTGACACTTGACCATGTAGTGAGACTAGAGCTATGAGATCACGATATTTATCCGTGAAGGATATTGTTTCATGCGAGTGATAGTTGCTTCACCGTAATTATGCAATTACATCATTTAAGTGATGATACGAAGATGTAGGACAATTAAAAACATCCATGTGTTGTGTGGGATTCGAACACACGATTCTTTCAATCATATTATGCTTCGGTTCTGCTATACATGGATGAATTGGTATTAAAATCTCAAAGTTTAAGCGCCAACATAACTGGAACTAATAAAACTATAGCTAAAATAATAGAGCAATGACGATAAAAACAACGACAAAAAGTGCATGTTATACAGTGGTGAATGCTATACGCTCTTCCTCTCAGTATATGTATCGTTCATTGGACCATTGCCAACACGTTTTGTAACCCACTAACATTCAATTTGTGTTTACTTTTGCATGCTTACCTAAAACGCTAGCGAGAATTTATATTTAGGATTGCAATTTGTCTTCATTCTTTATTATTTCAACACAAAACTATGTGTTAGGTATATAGGTTGTTTATAAAGCGCATATAGCCACATTCATATATAAGTGATGTGTCTTAACAACAATTTAATATAAATATAGTATTAAACACTACACTACAAAAACTAAAAACAAATACATCGATTAAAGGGAGAGACGCTCGTTTATCGCATCACTTCTCCGTTCATCCGTATTTGCCTGTTTTATGTGTTTCACGTCTCACGATAAAAACCAAACAAACCTCTGATTGATACGCGGTTTTTTGTTGGCATTTCCCTTCAACAAGGATGATACAGAATGTTTTTAATGACCTTTAGGGTCAGAAGGCGGGGCTACTAATTTCTAACGGACATCTCTTTGTACCCGGCACCTCCACCAAGGATAAGTCTTTATCTGTGTGTTCTCCTTCGATAATGTGTCGATAAATTCCTTCTTTCTATTTTGTGTACTCCTGTACCCTAGCTTTTACACAATAATTATACAACAGCTGTTCCAAAACTGGTACCTGTACGCGATTACCTACTGTAACACAAAATTAAAAGGAAAATCCAGATTAGGGAGTACCCAAAAAAATGGAGCTAAGTTACAGCTATTTTACAACGCTTGTCCCCGCATTCAAATCTAATGACAGAGGTGCCGAGTATAGAAATATTGTTACTTTCAGAGGAGTCGCTGAGGCTAGCGCGGAGGCGAGTTTAAGCGCCCATGCAGCTTTTAATTTTTCGGGTAAACCGTTTAATAACATTTAACGTGAACGTTAATAAGGTACAGTCTATGAGATCCAGTACTCACATTTCTTAGTTCATCGATTTCATTTAAGGCTGTGTGTTCACCAAAAACCAAAATCCAAAATATGCATAAAACAGTAGTTATCAGTATCAGTAGCTATCAGTATCATGATTAATCAGTCTTTTGAAAATATCAAAATATATTTTTTTGATTTTTTTGGTTGATGCATTTTTCCGCTATTGCTACTTTTTTGAACGATTCTTGGTGCTAAGTTTTGCCAAAAGTATACCGTTTGGATGGCTGATTTTTTTATTGTAGCTTACACTCATTAGACTATAGAATGCGGTATTTTGAAATGTATAGTATTCGTATCTTAAGATCTTCCCTTTTTTCTTTTGACAGTACAAATACCACAAAAGTACCGGAAAATGTAAAACACTGTAAAATGTATGGTATTGAAGATACACATTTCAAAATACCTCATTCTTAATTTCAAAGATAAGTGAAAGCTACAATAAAAATATCAGCCATCCAAATAGTATACTTTTTGGATGAGCGAAGCGAAGACTTCATTTCACTGACCCCCCAAAAAATTTAGCTCTGGTGTTTTTTTTTTTTTTGTTTTTCCGTCTGTTTGTTCGCTCTCTACCGGGCAAACGGCATATGCGATCTTGATGAAAATTTGACACGACCTTCGTTTTCTCTGAACTTAGACTTGCTACATTTTTGGGTACAATCGAAGAAATATTTCTCATGAATATCGTACTTTTACGATTTTTTTCGATTTTTAGTGCGATATTTTCGTGACATTGGGCCGATTTTGACCAAACGGGTGGAAGGCTACAAACGTTCATAATTTCATGCATATGGTAATGTATGATTATCGTCTTTTGAAAAAAGTTAAAAATATTTTTGCCATGATTTAGAATAAGCTTTTATATAGTTTTTACTGTTTTTTGTGCGATTTTTCGTGCCTATTTTGGGCCATAGTATACCAAGTCGGATGGGCTGAATTTTATTATACATGACATTAGGTATGGATGGTATTTTGAAATTGAAAGTTACCGAATCCAAGAATCTTTTTTTTTTTTACAGTAAATACCAAAAAGACCGAAAATGTGAAAACATTATACAATGGTAGGCAGAAAACACATTTCAAAATAAATTCTACTCAAACTAAAAAGCTTAAAATCAATATCAGCCTCGCAGACTAGCTCTTTTTTGCAAAACTTAGCACCAAAAATCGTTCAAAAAAGTAGCAATAGCGGAAAAATGCATCAACCAAAAAATCTAAAAAAAAAATATTTTGTTTCTTTCAAAAGACTGTGATTAATAATCTTACTCTATAACTACTGTTTGATGCATAATTTGGATTTTGGTTTTGGTTTTTGGTGAACACACAGCCTTAACACGACCTCCGTTTGACACGCTGTTTTTCTTGACATTGCCCTTCATCAAGAATGATTGACAATGTTTTGGTAATGCTGGGGATATGAGGAACGGAGCTAACCTCACTCAAAATTATTTTCGAATTTTTGAACCCGGCACCACCACCAAAATATATCAACCTTGGATGTAGTTTTATTTATGTATCTTTGCTTTCAAAATTTGTTGATTCAAATTAGCTTCGTTCTAATTTTGAGAACTCCCACACCCGTGTTTGTACAGATAGTATCGTTCGTCTGGTTCTTTTAGCGAGCACGTTGTTTGCAGGTCTAGTTTCGAGTGCTTTGACAACAAGGCTGCCACGGCTGGCTATAGTGCCACTTAAATCGGTACCGCCTTTATTGAGTTGAGTAGGGTATAGAAGAGTTTGATTAACTGACCAATACAAAGTACAAGTATGCCTCCCTTGATAGATGGTGAGTGATACATTCTTTATGTTAACATAAGATATGAAGTAGCTTACAATTACATAAACTAATTGAGAAGAATAAGTAGGCTCTGTCACATCATAAGAGGATATAAAGTGAGTTTGGTGGCGAAGAATAAGTATATGAAAGATATAGGTAAGAAATTGGGTTTGTCATATATATAAAATTATCAAGACGCTTATTCCTACAATGCGTCAGCAACGATTGGTAGGCTAGTCACAATTTTCTCGGCTACGGCTTCAGTGTTGTTAGCAGATCAGCACCTATCTTCTTAGCTAAGTCTGTTTAAGACCGGAATTGTCTCACTTTACTGCTCATTTCTTTCTGTCTTTCCCGAGTTTTTTCTTCGTTCTTTCCACATGACTTGACCCTCCTTATACACTTCTTACTTAACCTTAAAATATATTTTGGTTGCCTTGTCATGGGGCGGCCAACTCAATATTCGAATTTACCCCCCCACCAATGTTCGCCGTCTCTTCTCAGAATGTTGATTTCTCTGTTCATTTTCGATCACGTGTATACCCCGCAGTATTTCGATACGAGCACGTTGTTTGTCATCGAGTGCTTGCACAGTGCCACGCCATAGTACTACGTCCGCTTTACTTGTGAGAGTAAGAAGTGTTTCTTCGACACGCTTATCCATTTTTGTGTTGGAAACTACTTCATTAAGAATGATCATCATCTCGCATGCTTGGAAGCTACTCCTCCTTCCTCCTATTGTCAGTTTATGCTGCGTATAAACGAATACAATTCTAGGGTAAAGTAGTTTATTTTTTTAAAGGAATTAAAGATTAAGTAGGCCAAGGTTCTATGAAGAGAGCAGTGGTGCTTGCATTAAGGTAGAGTGGTATTTCTGGAGAGTGAAGAATCTTTTGGGAGCGAATCTCTCCCATATGCATCACTTTTCTGCCCGTCCATCTGTGCGTGTGTCACGTCTCACGAGAGAACTGACCACGACCTCCAATTGACAAACGTTCTTTTCTTAACATTACCCTTCGACAAAGATGATACATAATGTGGTTTGGTGACTCTGGGGGGCAGGGGGGCGCGGCTAGAATTATCCAAAGATGAGAACATTTTGAGCCCGGCCCCTCCACCAAATGTATTCGTCTCTCTTTTGAAGGAATGAATATTTGATTTACTCATGTAGAACATATTTGTTCCAGATGACACGTTATAAGCAAGCAGATTTCGAAGAAGACGACAGCAGCAGTGTCGGTTCTGTGCAGTTGACTGAAGGTGTGGCAGCTAGTGCCACGCACATAAGGTACCACACCGGCTCCACGCTGTGGAAGACCCGGAGCAAGCTAGAGAAGTGTCTTCTGATAGTATCGGCGATACTAGTGCTGCTCGTGTTCGTGCTGGGCACCTTACTGAGTGCCACGAGGCGTCATGAACCCACACTACAAGTCCTACATGTTGGACCACAGCACTCGGGTGCGTCTCTTTGTTATTGATTTATGTTATTGATACATTTTACAATCGATCATTCACATTGCTCACTCAAGAAGTCCTTTATTTGTATGAAATATTCTATTAAATATCATCTTCTTGTCATTGACCTTTATTTGTGAGACACATTCAGCAAATTGTAGCACCGTCTTTTCTTCTCCATTATTTGTAGGGCACAATCAATTTATATTATCATCTCCTCCTATGTAGACCTTTATTTGTGAGGAACATTCAATTTATAGCGTCGTCACGTCTTACGTAGACCTTTATTTGTGAGGAACATTCAATTAGTTTAACATACATTTATTTGTGGCGCACAATCAATTTATAGTATCGTCTCGCCTTACGTAGTACATTCAATTCCCTTGTCATCTCTATAAAGGGTTCGTATCTGAGCAGCCAGGTACTTACTCGTGAATCTACTCTCTCATAATATGATGACTCTGTTGCAGGAGAGAAGCATTGTTTGTCGGTGCCTTGTGTCACTGCAGCGGCGGCCATGTTGGGGTCGATAGACTCCAGTGTTGAGCCCTGCGAAGACTTTTATCAATACGCCTGTGGAGGGTGGGTAAAAAACAATCCGATGCCCGATGGCAAGTCCATCTGGGGGACGTTTACGAAGCTTGAGCAGCAAAATCAACTAGTTGTTAAGAATGTTCTTGGTAAGTCAAACACAAGTAATGAAGAAGTGTTTTTCTATCATTTCTGTAAATGTTTTGTCTATTGTCTAAACGTAAACTGCGAATAAATTCGATACAATACCCCTTGTAAATTCCCTCACAACTGCCCTCAGTCTATGAAGAAGGGCAAGCAGTTTCTCGGTAAGGGGTGTTTCTTACGAAAAGTAATAATTAAAACTAGGGCTACATCACTAACAAATTATGAGGTAACGTTGCTGTGATAAATCATTTCAGCATAAATACTACATCACAGATATGCAAGTGGTATAAATTTCAATTATTCTTGGTGCTGTCGAGTTATTCTATAAAGCCTCTGAGTTTTGGTAGTATTTCAATTCTATGCATTGTTGCCAACAATGTGTTATTTTGAAAGAGTGCAAATTCTATTTCCTATAAATTTATCCGTATTTCAGACAAGCCATTTGTTGAACTGAAGAGCAAAGCAGAGGAGAAAGCAAAGCTTTATTATCAATCATGTTTGGACTTGAACGAGACCATTGAATCCCGGGGTGCTACACCTATGAATGAGCTTCTAGTAAAGGTAAAGTGAACTGTTATACTGCACAATTTCCATAATAGTTTAGAGTAAATGACCTTATAATTTCGTTTTATGATTAAATTACTTATAGAGAGTAGAGTAGCGCAGTAATAGGTGCAGGCACACATTCAATTACAACCGGAACAATATGAACTAGATCATTGATAGCTCAAAAATGGTCTGCTGCTGTATCATAAAATGTTTCTAGATACCTAAAACTAGTAACACAAAACATAAGTTTTAAGACTACTTATTACCATCTTGAGATAATTACAATTTACAAATGCAGATACTCGATACTTGTGTAAATTGCTGTATTAAAACAGGATTCGTACAAGCTATTTATGCCAAATTGCTTCTAGAAACTAGCAACCCAAAATAGATTATGCTTTCGTGCCTCAAATCCCAAGTTTACATTATCACTAACAAAGCTAGTTATTAATAAATCAATCGACATCGAGGTGTGCTATCCGGACCGCAGTCAAGCACTCACGCAACAGCCGTGCACAATTATTCCCAGACCACTGATAAGTGACAATCTACATTATTATGACTGACTGAAAGGTTATTGTTGACAACAATTTGATACCACGCCAGCTGTATCATTAAGCTTTAAACCAAGTTTTAAATCAATCGTGATGTAGGGTGTAAATCGTCATAGCAACCTTGGCCTTCATACAACAGTAAACGATGTCGCGAACATCCAACTTGTTGCAACAAGTGAAGTGAAGCACCTACACTCACGTATGATGTAATTGCCATGCCCAGCAGAGATTGCCAACCCAAAGACTTTCCAGAACTCTTGTAATAGCAATGACCCACTCATTGAGACATTCAAGTTTTAAAATATATATTGGAAAAAATAAATCTAAATTCGTTGGACGAGAGAAATATTAAACAAACAAAACAACCAAGATACAAAATCACTACACCGTGTTTGTGGTATTCTTTATCCTATTCTTAATCTTAGAATATAAATGACTTGTTATTTTACGTGTGATTATAACTACGTGGTGTTCTTTCTTTTCAACAGGAACTTAAAATAAAAAAACATACTCATAATTAACGACTTTTGTTTCAGATTGGTGGTTGGAATGTAAGTGGACCCGCCTTTGACACCACGTCTTGGCAACTGCAGAAAGCCTTGCACATGATGCAGAACCGCTACAACATGGGTGGCCTCTTCACATGGGCTGTCGGGGAGGATGATAGGAACTCTACGAGGCATATCATACAGGTGAATGCATGGGCTGTTTAACAAAAGAGAGTTGTATTTCGATGTCACTTGTCATTGTCGATAAGCGAAATTTAAATTCGATAATGATCGATGTTTATATGATCGGAGACGAAATAGATTATTATAGTTGATTTTCTAATTTACAATCATGAGATCTATATTTTTAAGATCTTTTAAAAGAGTGAAGTAGAATACCTAATCGATAGTTATTCGTTTAATCGAGAATCGGTGGGAGCTCCACCATTTATAACTCCAAGACAAAATACCAATATAGGTTGCAGGTTGCTTAATTGTGGGATGTCGATTAAATAAGTCGTCATCAGTTCGTTACCGACCACCGACAACCCTGATTGAAAGGTATTTTCAAAGGTTTCCCTCAGTCATAGGAGAAAGCTGGGAATAAATCCTTAAACAGACTTTGGACATTCCTTCAAAATAGTCGAACAATCTAATTATATCAAGCTAGTCTCTTGAAGAGGGTTGCACAGAATAAAACTGATGTGCAATGTACAAGTGCACGTGTACACTAGAGTGGACATTTCTCAACAATCGTTTTACTTTGTACCTCGACTAGAAACGATCTTATCTTATTTATTCCTGAACTTGTGATGTTTTTGTTTCAGATTGACCAAGGTGGTCTAACGTTGCCAACACGCGAGTATTACCTGAACAAGACAGCTAATGAAAAACTGCTGCTAGCATATCTTGATTACATGACCCAGGTTAGTCAACACAATTCTATATTGTTGTCTGCAACGCTCAGAAATGTAGTTTCGCTCCTTAAATACTATTTTCATCTAGTTGCCCGACAGAGGACTCAATCGTAACGCATGAAACTCTGATTCGAAAGATACAATGCATCCAATATTTTCTAGAATATATTTTTTATTCTGTTGGATAAATAATAATCGTCGGTTTGATGCCCACCACCTGAAATCCTGTGTGAAGGCATTTTGCAAGGATTTGTTTAGTCGACAACGCCAATGTTTTAATTTGAGTCTTTTTAAATATGCAATTAGCATTCCCTTTCAACGACTCAAGCCACAAATACTTTAAATTCCTGAATGTGGCACATGAATTTTACACGGACAGGTTTTTCACTAGAAATTAGAAATAAAATAAATTTGTAACGAGTTTGAAATTGATTTTAGACCCATATGCTAAATGTAGTTCAGCTTGTGTTTTGTAAAACGACTTTTAATTCTCTAATGGAGCTGTGGCTGTTTTTATGTGAATTCAGTTTTACAATAGAATGTTACAGTAAAAAATCAAGTTTTTTAGGCTGTTGGTTGCATAATTGTTTTTATTTATTTATTGTGTACGATACATCATGCCGTAAAAGTGTGTTGTCAAGTCACAACAAAAAAATATAGGAACCTATAATTCATAAAAAAGTGAATTTGAAACGAATGCCTATTCAGTAATTATTGTCATTACCTATTTATTGATAAAAAATATGTATGTGTAATGAAATGCAAGATGTTCACACAATATAAATCGAATTCAATTAAATGTGAAGAATGTTTTATAGAACGATCGTTTAACATCATGAATAATGTAAGAATTCCGTTACATAAATTAAATTAAGGAACTTCGGGTTCAATCGTACTTCTAAATAGACTCCTCTTAGCCATAAGGCAAATTCTAGGTTTGTGACCGTAGAATATTATTATACAGACTTTTTCGAAGATGGCCTTTGAGAAAGCTTATTTGTGGTCTTCAGAAAAATTTGGTTGAACAAAAAATTAAATTTATTTTGACCACAGTATGTAGTTTAACAACACACTTGAAAGGTTTTTTTTTGAAAAGTTTTAGCTCAACCATCACAGACATCACGAGACCACAGCTTCGTAATAGCAACGCACATGTTAAAAGCAATGTCACAACTTAACTGTAACTTAAATCCAGTCAAAATTGCGTTTTGGCAACAAGTGTGGTTGGAACACAGTTTCTAGCAAACGCCATTTAGTGTATTTGAAAACTTTGATATATAGAGAAGAATATTACCTCTGTATGTATGCTATTCAGTTTTCAGTGTCCGTTTTGATGTGAATTTTAACAAAAACATATTTCCGACCGTGACACGTCATTATGTAATTTTATAGGTAAATAATAATATGCTTATAGTGTCAACCTAATAGTATATTCTTCATGAACTCATTTTGTGTAAAATATAACTCATTATCTTCAGTTGTTAGATTTTTAGTTAGTTGTTCAGTGCGAGAGTTTGTCTATAGTATTCTAAACAGGGATAATATTTTGGTGGAGGTGCCGGGTTAGCAGAATCCAGTGCCTAGGCTCGCCCCTGAACGTCAGGGTAATCAAAATGTTGTGTGTCATCCTATTGATCCTACAATGTGAACAATAACCTCATGTCAATCAGTGACCATGTTCGGTTTTTAATGTGAGATGTAACACAAATACTGATTACGGACGAACAGACAAAAAAGAGCAGCATTTAGGGGAGCTTCTCTCCCTAATACCATGGGCAAGATAGTGCTAACGTGAAGCGGAAGGTGTATTCAAGTAAAGTTGAGAAGCCTTTTTATTAGAGAGTGAAGCTCTCTCTATAATGCATCACTATTCCGTCCGTCCGTCAATCTGTGGGTGTGTCATCTCAAGATAAAAACCGAACATGACCTCCGATTGACATGAGGTTTTTATATAACATTGATCTTCCACAAAGATGATATAGAATTTATTTGTGACCTTGGGGGTGCAGGGTGGGCTAGATTTACCCAAAGAATGGAAATATTGAACCGGCACCCCCACCAAATTAATTTTTACACTAACCATGAGTATGTTTTATATTACTTTATATGAAAGCTAAACGTTCTATAATAACGATTTATTTGTAGCCCCAGAGGTCTGAGGGTGGGTTTAGATTTTCCCAAAGAAGGGAAATATTGAACCCGGCACCTCCACCAAATTTATTTTTACGCTTGAACGTACATGATCATGTTACATTTTATATTATATGTAAAAGTTCTATCAAAACGGTTTTAGCTCCCTATTTTGGGTACTCCCAAACCAGTGTTTGTTACAAAAGTATAACTTTGAAAATATTATATTATCTCATATCAATGTAATGCAGTGATTATGTTGCTACCCTACAGACTGGTGTGCTACTGGGGGGAGATGAGAACAGTACAAGGGATCAAATGCAGGCCGTTATCGACTTTGAAACCAAAATAGCCGAGATTACCGTCCCAACTGAAGACAGACGAGATGAAGAGAAACTCTACAACTTAATGGCTCTAAGCGAGGTCCAGGAGATAGCGCCCTTCGTAAGTAGCAATGCAGTCACCGAATACATATTCGATTAGCAATACCGCACCGCTGCAGGCAAACCCTGCCAACTCTGCCACTTTTTACTCGTTTTTGTCTCAACTAGATCACAGAAATATTTGAACATTGCATTTTGTAAAAGTAGAAGTCTATGCAAAATAAAATACAAAGTTGTGTACTATCTTCGGGGTTTTCACGAGGGAATTGTGTTGCAGATATCATGGCGTGACTATTTCTCTGATGCGATGAAACACATGAAGAGGAAAGTTACTAACAAGGAGATGGTGGTCGTTTACGCCCCAGAGTTTCTTGGCAATCTCTCAAAAATAGTCATGAACTACACAAGCACTGAGGAAGGGAAAATGTAAGTTGATATTTAGTTTCAATTACGACATGCATATTGCAAAAACTTGACTTGGAAACTTCTAAACGGTTCCGCGGTCCTATAGCTGTGATGATGGAAGAGACTTTGGTGACACGAACGAGTTACAGCTGCCGCGTTCAGTAGAAGCTGAAAACTTGTGTGTATGTTGTCATTGTCATCGTTTTTCATGGTTACGTCAAACATACAGTAAAATAACAAATGATTTACAATAAATTTGGACAATGGATATTTTAACGTAATTCATACAGCGTGTATATCGCAAACGCTTTTTGGAAAAGATTTTGAGGTTTAAATAGAAGCGATTTGAAACTATCCAAGCAAAGTGGTGTAATTTCTCAAGCATGTTTGCCGACACTTGCGACATCAGGTGAATTGTAGCCAATCAGAGGCTCCAATAATAATAATAAAAAATTAAAAATCGATGCTGACAGCATCCACTTCACTGAACTATTGCAGTGCTGGCAATTTAACTTGCTGACTAAGTTTTGTAAAATCTTCATCTACGTGCTGTACAATAGTTATAACAACAGGAATACTTTTAATTAACCTTGGCATCCATGCATGTGATGTCGCCAACCCTTTTGCTCTTTAGTGCATGGCATTGCCTGCTTTTAAGATAACTGTCCAATATCGAACTCTGTTGATAGCATTCCCCTCGGAAACGTGATATTATGTATACCTTCACTTTAGAGCTCAGGCTTTACATGAACTTGTTAGATAACCTTGCTATTAATTAAAAACAGGATCGAATCATATTTCACAGTTTCAAGAGCAACTGCCACTCAACACGATAACGTAAACAAATATTGCAGACACATTGTATATCTTTTGTAACCGAGTGTCGTGGCTAAATGAGGGCACGAATTATAAAACCAATGTGTTAATGCAAAAAAGATGGAATATTACGTTATTGATCAGACGTTTGAAAACATAACTACTCGTTCGTTCAACATATTCTTCTGGAATTTTTAATGGAGAATAGCCTCAAAATACTGTAATTTAATATATTTGTCCTGCTTTGCTTGGAGGTCCAATGGATTAGAATTCCCTTTGGGGATGAATCAAAAATTCATATTTTCCTCTTCTCGTCTTCTTCCGTTATCGTTTGATACGATAATAATTTGTTTATATCTCAGTTAATAATTTCAGTATTATTTGTATCCTTACCGCTGTAACATATGGACTACACGGTGGAAACTGTTACCATTTTTAATATTGTCATTTGCGACTGTATTTAATATGTTGTCTGAAATTAATATAAAAAATTGATTATGATATTTTTAGGCATGGTTGGTTTGGTAGATTCTGAACGCAATTATTTTGAAACTTAAGGTTACGGTGTATGACACTGGATCGAAACGTGGTGTCACTTCGTTGTTTTTTTGTTTTTGAAGTATGCAGGCCCCAAGTTTGAACTTATTTATGTAATGTTTCAGAATTGTGAATAACTACTTGGTCTGGCAGACGGTACGGAGTCTGACGGCGTGCTTGGCGAAGGCCTTCCGGGACGCATACAAGGGCCTTCGGAAGGTTCTCATTGGCTCAGAAGGAGGTGAGGAGCCTTGGAGGTATTGCGTCACAGATACGAACAATGTGATGGGCTTTGCCATTGGAGCCATGTTTGTACGGGAGGTCTTTAATGGCAACTCCAAGCCAATGGTAAATATACTACTCACACTTGACATTTCATTGGTTATTATTGTTTGTAGTAAACATTTCCACATGTTTCCAGAATTTATTACAGTGATTGTGCGATCGTTTTTTGCAAATATCTTTTCTAAAATTGGTATTATAGTGCACTAATAACAGCAACTCATGCGTAACGCGTGAGACTGTTTCGGGAGGTCGCGGGTTTGCTAAAAAATTACTCATGTTTAAATTAAAAAGACCTTGGACATTCCCTTCACAACTTTCTTAAGCCGAAATACATAAATAAACTCCTGAAAAGGAGTATGAATTTTGCATTGACTGGTTTTTCACCAGTATTTTTTGTAAATTTCAAATGGATTTAACAATGAGTGTGAGCAAGTAGCTTTCCTGTGTTTATTTGAACACAGAAATTAATTTCACTAAAATTATTTAAAATGTTCCATTTAAAAAAAAAAAAATTTTGGATTAAAACACAGTTAAGTGTCAGAATGTCGCACATTGTGTTTCCATCAAGGGTACGTTTAACAAATCATCCAAACCATCAATAACAATAGCATCGAAGTTAAAGCCATAGTCCTAAGAAATATACCATATGTTGCGAGCGCCCGTCTACCGCTCGCGTTGTATGCAAAATTAGGACGGGAGAAAATAGTATTTTGACTTGGACCTCGATGGCAACTAGGGCCTACAGGGATGCATTGGAGGATTAAGGTACTAACTAACGTGCTCTCAGGGCACGTAGCGGCGCTCGAAGTTCTAGAAGGTCAACGGTTTTCAGGCCGCTTTTGAGAGCTGGCAGGTCTAGAAGGTCAACGGTTTCAGGCCGCTTTTGAGAGCTTGCAGGTCTCGACGTTCAAGGGGGGATTTTTTGGATGGGACATTTAAATCAAAGCAAGAGACAGAGGTAACTTAGGGTGTAGATATATTTTACATTTACTTTACAGAAATGGATGGTGTGAGCAGCGTGGCAGGCATAACCGAACCACAATTTTATGATTTTAGCCCTGGACCGGGCGGTTTATACACCCACCAGCCCCGTCCTGTAGCCAACCAAACTGCGAGTTCAGATCACGTGACAGCCCCCGAGGAGGGGGTGACTGCATGACGTAGTGAGGTTGGTGGAGGGGGGAGGCTGGCGACAAACAAGCTACAGACTCATAATACATACATATTGAAAAACATATCCCGACAAATATCATGATTAAAACTTATAAATAAAATGTCTTTCAATTGTCTATTGCTTAATATTATAATTGTCTGTATTTAGTGATCACTGAGTTTCGACTTCGCGCGGAATTTCGCCCTCAGTGATCAAATATTCACTTTGAAGATTTAATAGGTGCGCGTGAAGTGGGGTCGCAACATACTCCCACCTCTAAAATGAGACACGCTCATTTTTGATTACTGTATCACACGGTACGCGCACTCGTATCTCCACGCACCTTCCGGGTAGACTCGGCAGGGGGTTGATCGGGGCTGGAACCGGTGGGGGGAGTGAAGACGCTCAGCCAAGAGGACGACCTCGCAGACGGGAACGGAGGGTCGCCGCCAAGGGGTGGCGGTGACTGTGGTGATCGGAAGACCACCCAGATGTCCACTGCGAAGCGCCCCTCGAATTGGAAGAGGCAAAATGGCAAGGCCTGACAAGACATGGTCAGGCCGGAAATGCCAAGTCGTCTCGAAGTTCCTCCAACTCTGCCACCACCGCTGCACCATAGATTGTTGATGCAGGGTTGGTAATTAGGTTTGAGGGAGGATCTGTTCATAGGATCGTAAATCAGGCATGTTTTGAAGCGGTGATCAGAGGATTTGAAAGTGGAGTGGGAGTGTGAGGGTTTGGCGCCTAGTGTCTCATGGTTTTGTGCATCTGGTTTCGACCCCTCCCACCCTTCTAACGCCGTGACAGGCTTCGCTCTCATCCCTTGGACGTGGAGGTCGGCTGAGTTGTCAGGACACTCGCATCTTTCTGTCAGCTGAATGGTATTTGATAATGCATGACTGATTTGAACCTTCTTCAATGGCAACTTTCCCGCGGTTTTGCTTGTATCTTCTGAGAATTGTATCTCCCACCTTCTTAACTCGAACTGCTCTGTTTTGTATACGTCATTGTAGTTATTGATGGGATTAGATACAACATTGTCACCTATTGCGGGGTAACATTTATTGTTGACATTATATAATGCGTTACGCGATTGTTTACCACCAGTCAATGTATCTAAGCATTTGTGAGAATCATCAAAGCTATTTCTATCAATCGGTATTGTGGTAGTATTTTGTAATGCCTCGACAGTGATGTTGTTATTGTCGTTAGGAAAGGGTTGTCGTATCCGCGACAAATCAACTTGAGACTCCCCGTCGAGTTCTCTTTTGACCGTCTTGAGAAAGTGGTAACTCGTGTTTTCTGCGCGTTCCTCCTTTTCTTCTCTGGTCGTTTTGTCTGCAATGCCTATGACGTCAGGCGTCAATAGGTCTGGAATAGTACAATCATGTACAAACATAGAGGTGACCAAGAGAGAGTCATTTGTTTTATGAACACTATCATCGACTACTTTGCCTATCAGCGTCCAGCCGAACTTGGTTTCTATGGCCACCGGACCAGACTGTAATTCTTGAATGTTTCCGGTGAATAGTTGTGCCTGCGACGTCGGCGCCGATAAGTATCTCGATTTTCTTTGACTTGTGCCCATAATCACTTAGTTTTATGTTTTTTCTCTCTAACTCATTTGTCCATGCACCTCTTGGAATACTTTGTGCGAAATCGCAGATTTCCGGGTTGTCGAGGACTTTAAAGTTACAGGTGTAATTGCTATCGGGATTGGTCAAGTAAACTACATATTCATTGTGTTTCTTAGGGAGAGTCACGTGACCACCGAATAACCCGTGTTTTAATGTCTCACACCCTTCTACTGGGTAACTCATCTCCCGAGCAATGTTTTCAGTGATGTATGATCTCTGAGATCCTGTATCTATTATTGCTCGGGTAAGTCTACTCTGTCCATTATGTCCTTCTATCTTAACTTGAATGGTTTTGAAGGATGACGTTTTGAGTGACGTTAATGTTAGCCAGTGATGTACTGTTCTCTTGTGCGATATTCTCACTCGTGTTTTCATCCGTTTTTTGGTTTGATTGGAATTTCACGCACATTATTGCTCTATGTTTTCTCTCACACAACATGCACTTTATGTTTGATTTGCATGATTTCGCGGAATGACCTTGAATGAGACATGAGAAGCAAGCCCTTTTTTCAGTGACTATGGCCTGCCTCTCTTCAAGTGTCATACGCCTGGCTTTGTAACATTCGTGCGAGAGATGTTGTTTATCACAAAACAAGCACAGTTTGTGGCGACTGCCTATAGCTATTATTCGAGTTCAATAGGTCAGTCGCGGTAGCAATATTAGGCTTGCCTGTTTTGTGTGAATTATCATGGGAACCGCGTGATTCAAAAGTGGTTTTTGCTAACCTCGCGCGTTCCTCGCTCGTAACTTCATTTTTCAAAAAGTTCATTAGTAATTGAAGGTCGGTTTTCAATCCTATCGGTTTGAACATGAAGTTTTAAAAGGCTGCGTTGCCTCTCCCAAGCCTTTATCAGTTCTTCTGGTAGGCAACTTTCCACCATTGGGAAGAGCATTATTGAGTATTGATCATTAACCACGCCTAGTGATTCTAGTGCGCGAAGTTGCGTCTCAATCTTATCATATAATTGTGATATATCCGACATACGTTTTTGACGTTGATCAATTTTAGCAGTTCCCGGATATATACGTCAATGAGAACGTCTTTGTTCCCGTATCTTGTCTTAAGTGCATTAATGGCTTTATTGTAACTGGTTGCATTTACCGGATAACTGGACACTATCTCCTTGGGTCGTGACCCGTTTACCATGCACTGAGAAAATATTGTAGCTTGTCTTCGGGCGCAATTTCCTTATCATCGTGGATTTTTTTAAATTGGCCCCAAAACGCAAGCCACTCTCTAACATTGCCACTGAATTTATTCAGTTCTAATTCCGGTAACCTGTATTTTTTCTGGGTTTCGACCAGATTACTCGAAATTGAATTTGTGCTAGAGGATGCAGGTTCTCCATTCTGTTTATTAATTTCCTCCGTGAGTTTTCCTTTCATAGAAATGAATTTATCGCGGTAAGATTCAATAGTAATATATTCTTCCTCTATCACCTCGTCACTTTCTGTCTTGTCCCCCTCCCCCACCAAAGCTGCAATGATTCTTGCATCTATGCTTTCTAGCCTGTTGTTTTTATCTGTTAGCAAGTCTAGTAGTTCATTAGCTCTTCGAGGGAGGATAGGTTTATCTAATTCTGACGTGATTTGTTGATACATTCTAGTAAATGCTGACCGAACGGGTGTCCTCTCTTTCTTAAGGGCCTCCATTTTAATTCCGTAAGACTATAGTGAATCGGGTCCTGTCACGGTCGCCAAATGTTGCGAGCGCCCGTCTACCGCTCGCGTTGTATGCAAAATTAGGACGGGAGAAAATAGTATTTTGACTTGGACCTCGATGGCAACTAGGGCCTAAAGGGATGCATTGGAGGATTAAGGTACTAACTAACGTGCTTTCAGGGCACGTAGCGGCGCTCGAAGTTCTAGAAGGTCAACGGTTTCAGGCCGCTTTTGAGAGCTGGCAGGTCTAGAAGGTCAACGGTTTCAGGCCGCTTTTGAGAGCTTGCAGGTCTCGACGTTCAAGAGAGGGGATTTTTTGGATGGGACATTTAAATCAAAGCAAGAGACAGAGGTAACTTAGGGTGTAGATATATTTTACATTTACTTTACAGAAATGGATGGTGTGAGCAGCGTGGCAGGCATAACCGAACCACAAAGACTACTGATTTTAGCCCTGGACCGGGCGGTTTATATACCCACCAGCCCCGTCCTGTAGCCAACCAAACTGCGAGTTCAGATCACGTGACAGCCCCGAGGAGGGGGTGACTGCATGACGTAGTGAGGTTGGTGGAGGGGGGAGGCTGGCGACAAACAAGCTACAGACTCATAATACATACATATTGAAAAACATATCCCGACAAATATCATGATTAAAACTTATAAATAAAATGTCTTTCAATTGTCTATTGCTTAATATTATAATTGTCTGTATTTAGTGATCACTGAGTTTCGACTTCGCGCGGAATTTCGCCCTCAGTGATCAAATATTCACTTTGAAGATTTAATAGGTGCGCGTGAAGTGGGGTCGCAACATACTCCCACCTCTAAAATGAGACACGCTCATTTTTGATTACTGTATCACACGGTACGCGCACTCGTATCTCCACGCACCTTCCGGGTAGACTCGGCAGGGGGTTGATCGGGGCTCGAACCGGTGGGGGGAGTGTAGACGCTCAGCCAAGAGGACGACCTCGCAGATGGAACGGAGGTCACCGCCAAGGGGTGGCGGTGACTGTGGTGATCGGAAGACCACCCAGATGTCCACTGCGAAGCGCCCCTCGAATTGGAAGAGGCAAAATGGCAAGGCCTGACAAGACATGGTCAGGCCGGAAATGCCAAGTCGTCTCGAAGTTCCTCCAACTCTGCCACCACCGCTGCACCATAGATTGTTGATGCAGGGTTGGTAATTAGGTTTGAGGGAGGATCTGTTCATAGGATCGTAAATCAGGCATGTTTTGAAGCGGTGATCAGAGGATTTGAAAGTGGAGTGGGAGTGTGAGGGTTTGGCGCCTAGTGTCTCATGGTTTTGTGCATCTGGTTTCGACCCTCCCACCCTTCTAACGCCGTGACACGCTTCGCTCTCATCCCTTGGACGTGGAGGTCGGCTGAGTTGTCAGGACACTCGCATCTTTCTGTCAGCTGAATGGTATTTGATAATGCATGACTGATTTGAACCTTCTTCAATGGCAACTTTCCCGCGGTTTTGCTTGTATCTTCTGAGAATTGTATCTCCCACCTTCTTAACTCGAACTGCTCTGTTTTGTATACGTCATTGTAGTTATTGATGGGATTAGATACAACATTGTCACCTATTGCGGGGTAACATTTATTGTTGACATTATATAATGCGTTACGCGATTGTTTACCACCAGTCAATGTATCTAAGCATTTGTGAGAATCATCAAAGCTATTTCTATCAATCGGTATTGTGGTAGTATTTTGTAATGCCTCGACAGTGATGTTGTTATTGTCGTTAGGAAAGGGTTGTCGTATCCGCGACAAATCAACTTGAGACTCCCCGTCGAGTTCTCTTTGACCGTCTTGAGAAAGTGGTAACTCGTGTTTTCTGCGTGTTCCTCCTTTTCTTCTCTGGTCGTTTTGTCTGCAATGCCTATGACGTCAGGCGTCAATAGGTCTGGAATAGTACAATCATGTACAAACATAGAGGTGACCAAGAGAGAGTCACTTGCTTTATGAACACTATCATCGACTACTTTGCCTATCAGCGTCCAGCCGAGCTTGGTTTCTATGGCCACCGGACCAGACTGTAATTCTTGAATGTTTCCGGTGAATAGTTTGCCTGCGACGTCGGCGCCGATAAGTATCTCGATTTTCTTTGACTTGTGCCCATAATCACTTAGTTTTATGTTTTTTTCTCTCTAACTCATTTGTCCATGCACCTCTTGGAATACTTTGTGCGAAATCGCAGATTTCCGGGTTGTCGAGAACTTTAAAGTTACAGGTGTAATTGCTATCGGGATTGGTCAAGTAAACTACATATTCATTGTGTTTCTTAGGGAGAGTCACGTGACCACCGAATAACCCGTGTTTTAATGTCTCACACCCTTCTACTGGGTAACTCATCTCCCGAGCAATGTTTTCAGTGATGTATGATCTCTGAGATCCTGTATCTATTATTGCTCGGGTTAGTCTACTCTGTCCATTATGTCCTTCTATCTTAACTTGAATGGTTTGAAGGATGACGTTTTGAGTGACGTTAATGTTAGCCAGTGATGTACTGTTCTCTTGTGCGATATTCTCAATTGTGTTTTCATCCGTTTTTTGGTTTGATTGGAATTTCACGCACATTATTGCTCTATGTTTTCTCTCACACAACATGCACTTTATGTTTGATTTGCATGATTTCGCGGAATGACCTTGAATGAGACATGAGAAACAAGCCCTTTTTTCAGTGACTATGGCCTGCCTCTCTTCAAGCGTCATACGCCTAGCTTTGTAACATTCGTGCGAGAGATGTTGTTTATCACAAAACAAGCACTGTTTGTGCGACTGCCTATAGCTATTATTCGAGTTCAATAGGTCAGTCGCGGTATCAATATTAGGCTTGCCTGCTTTGTGTGAATTATCATGGGAACCGCGTGATTCAAAAGTGGTTTTTGCTAACCTCGCGCGTTCCTCGCTCGTAACTTCATTTTTCAAAAAGTTCATTAGTAATTGAAGGTCGGTTTCAATCCTATCGGTTTGAACATGAAGTTTTAAGAGGCTGCGTTGCCTCTCCCAAGCCTTTATCAGTTCTTCTGGTAGGCAACTTTCCACCATTGGGAAGAGCATTATTGAGTATTGATCATTAACCACGCCTAGTGATTCTAGTGCGCGAAGTTGCGTCTCAATCTTATCATATAATTGTGATATATCCGACATACGTTTTTTGACGTTGATCAATTTTAGCAGTTCCCGGATATATACGTCAATGAGAACGTCTTTGTTCCCGTATCTTGTCTTAAGTGCATTAATGGCTTTATTGTAACTGGTTGCATTTACCGGATAACTGGACACTATCTCCTTGGGTCGTGACCCGTTTACCATGCACTGAGATAAATATTGTAGCTTGTCTTCGGGCGCAATTTCCTTATCATCGTGGATTTTTTTAAATTGGCCCCAAAACGCAAGCCACTCTCTAACATTGCCACTGAATTTATTCAGTTCTAATTCCGGTAACCTGTATTTTTTCTGGGTTTCGACCAGATTACTCGAAATTGAATTTGTGCTAGAGGATGCAGGTTCTCCATTCTGTTTATTAATTTCCTCCGTGAGTTTTCCTTTCATAGAAATGAATTTATCGCGGTAAGATTCAATAGTAATATATTCTTCCTCTATCACCTCGTCACTTTCTGTCTTGTCCCCCTCCCCCACCAAAGCTGCAATGATTCTTGCATCTATGCTTTCTAGCCTGTTGTTTTTATCTGTTAGCAAGTCTAGTAGTTCATTAGCTCTTCGAGGGAGGATAGGTTTATCTAATTCTGACGTGATTTGTTGATACATTCTAGTAAATGCTGACCGAACGGGTGTCCTCTCTTTCTTAAGAGCCTCCATTTTAATTCCGTAAGACTATAGTGAATCGAGTCCTGTCACGGTCGCCAAATGTTGCGAGCGCCCGTCTACCGCTCGCGTTGTATGCAAAATTAGGACGGGAGAAAATAGTATTTTGACTTGGACCTCGATGGCAACTAGGGCCTAAAGGGATGCATTGGAGGATTAAGGTACTAACTAACGTGCTTTCAGGGCACGTAGCGGCGCTCGAAGTTCTAGAAGGTCAACGGTTTCAGGCCGCTTTTGAGAGCTGGCAGGTCTAGAAGGTCAACGGTTTCAGGCCGCTTTTGAGAGCTGGCAGGTCTCGACGTTCAAGGGGGGATTTTTTGGATGGGACATTTAAATCAAAGCAAGAGACAGAGGTAACTTAGGGTGTAGATATATTTTACATTTACTTTACAGAAATGGATGGTGTGAGCAGTGTGGCAGGCATAACCGAACCACAATAACTACTGATTTTAGCCCTGGACCGGGCGGTTTATATACCCACCAGCCCCGTCCTGTAGCCAACCAAACTGCGAGTTCAGATCACGTGACAGCCCTGAGGAGGGGTGACTGCATGACGTAGTGAGGTTGGTGGAGGGGGGAGGCTGGCGACAAACAAGCTACAGACTCATAATACATACATATTGAAAAACATATCCCGACAAATATCATGATTAAAACTTATAAATAAAATGTCTTTCAATTGTCTATTGCTTAATATTATAATTGTCTGTATTTAGTGATCACTGAGTTTCGACTTCGCGCGGAATTTCGCCCTCAGTGATCAAATATTCACTTTGAAGATTTAATAGGTGCGCGTGAAGTGGGGTCGCAACACCATAGTTATTAGATTGTAATTGCTATTTTCTTGTTTTAGGCTGAAGAAATGATAAACGACGTAAGAAACGCATTTAAAGATAACTTAAAGAACCTCCAATGGATGGACGCGGAAACCCGAGATGCAGCCGAGAAGAAGGCGGACGCGATCACAGACATGATCGGTTTCCCGAACTACATTCTTAACCCCGAACAACTGGACGAGAAGTACAAGGATCTGGAGGTGAAAGATTACGAGTACTTTGAGAACAACCTCCGTGTCAACCAGTTTAACTTAAGGACAAACCTCGAGAAGTTAGATCAACCCGTGAACAAGACAAGGTATGTGTATGGAGCCGTCCTAGCAACGAGGCACATAACAAATTCTTAAGGTTGTTCCAAATTCTTGTTGATTCCGGCACTGTCTGCGGGCGGAATCGTGTCCAGCTTGATTGATTGGTGTTTCATACTTAAATATGCCCGTCTCTAGTTGGTCATTGTTCGTTTGTTGATGGTGTCGGCGCCTGTAGGGTTGGGTTGCTCTGCTTTAAATTTAATGTCCCCCACTGACAATCAGTTATGTGACTGAGTGAGTGGATAGACTCTAAATACGAATATAGAATATAATGATTTATTTGTTAAGCACAACTTTGTTGCCTGCCAATAGTTAGTTGTAAGGAATACAAAGAATTATATGTAAATAATTGAGAAACGCTCTCTACCTCTCAATTGATGCTTAAGGGTGTGAGTTTACAAAAATAGGTTTTCCAAAATCGTCATAAACTAGTAGATAAAGTAAGAACATTAAATAAATAAATGTACTTTTGAGATCAAATGAAATCTGTATAATATTTTTGGTTGATGCATACTCTCACTATTGCTACTTTTATGGAAAATTGTGGGTGCTGAGTTTTGCAAAAAGTGTACAATTTTGTTTTCTTATATTTTTAAATATAGCTTACACTCACTTTTAACTTTGTAATTAAGGGTTTTGAAATATTTTACTTCCATATTTTTTCTCATGGCGGTACAATGAGATTTCTAAAATCTTTTCTAGGGGAAAATATTGTTCAATTCTATTGTGTAACTGCTGTCAGAAACAACGTTATACCTTTTATAAATAATTGTCCCTGCCTCCTATTAGCATTTCATGCATTTCACTCGGATGTGCACACAATTTTTGCGTGATTGTTTCAAATATACAAGTCATCTATCTTTTAACACTTAATTGTTAATACAATGTTCCTTCTTTCATATTTATGACTTCAACTGCCTTTTATATTCGCTCTGGCCTCCACAATATGATTTATCTGTTCTTGTTACTACTAATCGATTGTATTCATGTTTTACAAGAGTTTTTATTACATCAATTATGTTATATTATACTTAAGCTGATACATTCCCCATCACAACATAATACATGCAAAGGTATAATGCAAACGGATGGCAGTTCTCTTGTCAATCAAATATCAATTAGTAATGAGTTTTCTATTGAAATAGCTTATTGGCCCGGAACAATAGTAAAGCATAAATTATTAAAATCTCTTTAACCAAGGCCACTACTTACACAAAATTACTTTCGGGTGAACGTTTCTCACCCATCGTCAGTTGGCATCAGCCTGACCATGGGTGAGGAATGTTACAACGAAAATTTATTTGTGTAAGAAGTGGTCTTGGTTTTAGGCTTTTAATTTACGTTTCAATATTGATGTTTATAAGTGCTACGTACAGTAAGTAAATGCGACTTATTTCTTCAGATGGGGCATGACACCACCTACAGTGAATGCGTACTATACACCCACGAAGAATCAGATGGTTTTCCCAGCCGGTATCCTGCAAGCACCCTTCTACGATATCAAACACCCAAGGTCACTTAACTTCGGAGCCATGGGGGTGGTCATGGGGCACGAGCTAACACACGCATTCGACGACCAAGGTTAGTAGGTTATGTCATTGGGGTCAAGAAACCAACAGAAGCCGTGTATCACAAAACACATATTTGAAATATTTCACTCGCGCTCTGTAAAGTAAAAAATAGATCTATTATAATATAAAAATATAAAAAAATAAAGTCGGGTAGCAGGGGTGGGGGTGGGGTGAAGAATCCCAGCAGAGTTATGAGTTTCCCTCCCCATATCTATGGGTAAAGATAGGCCTGTCTATCGAAGTCTGCTAGCCATGCCTGACGCCTCACCTATATTGTCTAGTTCTTCAATTCTTTCTTCACTTCTTCACTTTCTTCTTCCTTAGTTAGATCTTCTCACCCGTACTAGACATATTTTCCTTTCTTACCATCATTCATATTATTTTTAATTCACAATAATATGTGTAGCACGAACATTTCCTGAATTTTAATAATGTCGAAGACGCCATATACTCAACTGGTGTAAGAATTTTACATTTTCACATACCAAATAGTGGTGTGCGGGTAGGCCTACTCGAAATCGAAATTTCGGGTCGGGTATTTGGAGGTCGACCCAACAGTAAAAAAGATGCACCTAATTTTCGGATAAAAAGAATAATTTTTTTAATGGATGGTGGAGGTGCCGGTCCAGACAATTTTGAATTTGATATGTTATGAGTTGTTATGCAAAATGTCATTCAATAAAAATAGAGAGAAAGAAAATGAATTGAGAGAAATCGATAATGCTAGATTTTCACAAGTAAAATTAAATACATATTTTGACGGTTTTAACGGTCTTTTCACGCACCTTTAGCAGTTTAATACCAAAACCTGACCCAACTGTCAATATACCTACCCGCACAGTCCTAATAATACCAAATCTACTAACTATATTTGTCTGACGTAAATTAATGAAGTAACTTTTACAGCTGTTGTAAAGAGTAACCTTTTGTTGTATGCCATTCGAAGGAGTTGACTCCTAGGAATTGGAGTCGACTACAACGGGAGTTGGGTACCCGATGTCGTCCCTGACCCTGTATTATCCACGATTAAATTTACTTTTATTGGTCTCTACGTAAACGTTGGCAATGTTTGTGCATTGATAACATAAAGCAAATTTGTTACGTTACCACAAACAAATCCATGCCTCGTTAGTGTCTTGAATATTTTTTTGTGGCTCGTTGGTCTTGTGGTTAGTCTACCTGCTTCCAATGCAGAAGGTTCAGGGTTCGATCCCTCTAAAGTCAGAAGTTTTTTAACATCTGATTTGGACTTAAGTCCATCAGTTCTTGTCTTAGGAAATTGTAAACGGTGACTTTGGAGCCGTCCTAGCAACGAGGCACATAATAAATTTGATCCGCGGGTGTTCGCACTGTCCATACCTCTGATTGCTATATATTTCCTATTAAAAATATCGATCTTTGGTTGGTTATCGTTCACTCTTCGATTGCGTCGGGGCCTGCAGGGTTAACTTGGTCACTTTGGTTTACTGTCCCCCACTGAAAATCAGTTGTGTGACTGAGTGGGTAGACTCTAAATACGGATTTATTAATTTATTTATTTATTTTACTCGTTGTCATCATTCCAGGACGTGAGTACGACCAGTATGGGAACTTACACAAATGGTGGAACAACGACACGATAGCCAGATTCAAAACCCGAACCGATTGTGTTGTCGACCAATACTCCAAGTTCACCGCCATCAACAAACCACTGAACGGTAAACAGACTCTAGGGGAGAACATCGCTGACAACGGAGGACTAAAAGCTGCTTTCCATGCGTATCTTGACTGGGCCGCAGAGAACCAGGAAGAACTTCCACTACCAGGATTGAACCTTACGCACAACCAGCTCTTCTTCCTCAGCTTCGCGCAGGTATGAATGTGAAGCCAGTTCTACTATATTCCCGATATTTTCAGAGTGGTGGTGATGTGTAATGAATTAACACAATCCTAATAAATTTATCCTATATTTCATGAATTTTGAAACCAAATGTTTATTGTCTTAAAAATGTATATATTATACAATATACATGATATTATTTTAAAATTGTGTCAAAATTCCCAAAAAATAACAATTTTTAAAATTGCACATTTTTGTGGGTGATCACCAGCTCCTGAGAGCATGCTTGCTGTCAGGGCACTGGCCAATTTTACACAGAGCAAAGCTGTGTCTAGGTGGCTGTGTCCTAGTGGCAGTATGAACCTCAAGATGTGTTATTTGAAAATAAACTTTAATAGGACTAAGTATATATTATTTAATAGTTTTTCAGTGCTCTTAGGTAGATAATAGCTTTATTAACAGCTTTATTATAATTTATTTATCAGGATTTGTTGTGTTGATCCAATGCTGTATAAAAATCATTTAATGTACTCAAGCTCAGAACTAATTAAAGGGGTATTCACCCGCTTAACTAAAAAAATATATTTCATTCAGGCTTAGAAATTAACAGAAAAATTTTTGGGTCCACCGTGACTCCTCAAAAAATATTAAACTTTGTATTTTTCGAGCTAGGTCCCATCGGCAAAAATCTCCCATAAGAAATGACATGGGGTCGATCTTACTGCCCCGTGACCTTGGAGGATTTTCTGTAAATCCCCTATATTTTGTTTTGTAATTTGGGTAAGTGGTTTGGTCAAAATATGATGATTACCAAGAAAGGGTGTGGATTTTAGAAAGCATATTTTTGCGTGTTTGAGTGTATATTTGCAGATTGGTACGATGCTCTAGTATCTATGTGGAACAAAAAAGAAGCAGGTTGAAGCCGATTTAAGAAATTTCCCAAAACGCAAATTTACGCAAATTTCAGGATAAAATATGAAAAATTTGTGTAAAATCCCATTTACAAGACATAATTTTTTAAACGGTCATTTTAGTGTAGTATTATGCTATAGATTATTTGGTAATAAATACATTTTTGGGGTAATAGCCACTTTAAGAATGTATACAAAAGCATTTATTATCACTTAGAGTACACGATTAAGTGCAATTTTAAAAGTTAATTGACATACGCAACTCAGGTACGCGACTTTGCGAGTTAGACTGACCGAGAATTTGTTTATGTGTGTTTGTGTATGCCCTTGCGTCTACCGACTGTATCTCTAACGCCATGTTCTGCTTCAGGTGTGGTGTTCAACCAGCACAGACCAGGCTCTGAGCTTACAGATCGACAAGGACCCCCACTCCCCCCCGAGGTTCAGGGTGATTGGACCTCTGTCCAATCTGCCAGAGTTTGCCAAACAATTTAACTGTTCATTAGGCTCTTACATGAATCCCAAAGAAAAGTGTGAGGTTTGGTGAAGGAATAACGAAGGACTCACAATAATTGAAAATACAATATATCTGTTGATGTTATTGTGTATTCGTAAGATGTGCTGTTGAGAACTCGATCGCCGGCCATTTTGATGTGGAAGATGTAATGTACATTGATAAAGACTCGATACTGTTCCCTAACCTGTGAGCACCTATAGGGATGGAGTCAATAAAGCCCAGTTTGAGAGAAAAGCATCAAGACAGACTGAATAAAGTGTGAAAGCTCATGTATGTTATTCATGTGTCTATAAAAACGAAGAACCTATGCTACATGTACCATATGCATACCTTTCTTGTCAACGTGAAAATTCCAATTCACAATAGTAGGCGTACTTTCTATATCATATTATAATATTATTATGGCTGTGCATCAAAACATCTATTTTGTTTATAATGGATTGATTTTATCCCAGTTGTTTCGATATGTGCACTCATTATTGATGGATGCCATTTGTGTTTCATAGTTATTGTGAATTCTGTATGAAACTGCTGTAATTCTACAGGTTTATACTTAATTATTATTTAACTTTGAATGAAATAATGGGTTTAAGTATCAAGTTAAGTTAAGTGACCAATTATTAAATCAGTTAAAGCAATATTTTCAGAAGCGTTTTAAATTGTAACTAGTAACCGTTGTCAATGAAAATAATTGCCATTACCAAAACATGACCAGTTATCAACAATAATAAAGTAATGCGTGTTGACCATGCTGTCAATATTGCATGCACAAATGAATTTGCATTATTTACTATTTTCTTTATTTCTACTATCGTAGTCGTTGCGGTGAGTTTGAGTCAAGTACGGAACTAGAATCAAGTTGAACTTTAAAGTTTCAAGGACCATTGTTTTTGGTATTATGGATTGCAGTTTGAGTTCCATTTGCATGCACACATCAGCATACACTTGTGTGCGGATGGTCTCCACGATGACTTGTTTGCTTAGCACCTTCTTTGCAGACAAAATCAAATAATTAGGTATTATTTTTACAACCTTGTTAAAATACTGTGTGAGATTGAGCTTTGAGAATGGTACCACTTGAAAAATTCCGCAATTTGTACTCTCATAGACATCGTCCTTCCAAAGACACATCAATATACACATTCGACTGCAATTTGTAACGAGATTTCTGGTCAGGCGGTAAAAATACGAGTCTTGTTCCGCAGACGCAAAAATTCGTTCCTTATGCAGAGGAGAAAGCTAAATGTGTATTAAAACAACATTAAAAATCGATGCTCATTAATTTTGCTCTTGATATGAAGGCTACACTTTTGTCCAAAAATTTTAATATAATGGCCGAAGGTTAGGTTAAGTCCCCCCCTCCTAAAAATAAAAGAAATATTTTGCTGGTACATTAAAGGCCCCCTTTCATTCAGCCATCTTTTCAGCCATGTTTCTTCAACTTTCAAATTATCGACCTTAACACCAGAAAAGTTATCTTCACACAATAAAAAGTCACAATATTCTCGCCTGAACGGGCATTTTCCGCCAGGTCCCCTTTATTTGTTCATACCGGTACACTAGTATCACCGTACACTTTTGATGCCCTGCTAACTAAATAATACATTATCTATCTATATTTTCAATGTGAACTATATATGTGATTCAAGTACCAGCATGTTTGGTACTAGCTATGCCCCATATCTAGAGATGCGTGAAAATGGCATTTGATGTTGAATATATAGCTCTTGCATTTATAAACCAATCATTTCGTAGCATTTTGTAGCATCTATTTTTGTACCCATCTTCAAAACCTTGTAAGTGGGGTTTCTTTGCACTTTTATTTTAAAATTTTGTTATACAGGTTAAATTAAAAACCAACAAAATTGAACGGATCATACAAAATTTAAGAATATAATGGGTCAATAATGAAAACAAGCCTACACAAATTCTGGTTTTAGTAAAAAAATGTAGCAATATGTAGCGTTTAAAAAAAATGTATTTGATTGCAGCTATATAGTCCACAACGCTATTTTCACGTATTTCTACCCATAGCTGTACTGTGGATGTAATTCTTGCCACGTTGGCTATTATTTAATACTATACTAGCTATATTATAGTAGAGTATTTGTCACGTTCTCCCTTAAAAGAAAAACAATATAGATTTCAGATCTTCTTTTAAGTTATTCCCAAAAATATGTTATATGTATTTAAATTGCTGTCTTTCCAAGTCAAACCAAATCATGTTGTTTTCTCAATAATTTACTGCCTCTTCAATAAAAATTATGTTTTAAAACAATGAGACGAGGACGAAAAAATAATGATTATTTTACTCTTCACTGACCAACTGGCGATACTGTGCTGATGCGGGAGGTATCGTCCACCGACAATCCCGAAAGTTTTAAGGCTTTCTTCGGTCGTTATGTGAAGGCTAGTGGTTAAGTCCACTTAAACATCCCCTGGACATTTCTTTCACAACTTCCCTTACTTCAAAAAATACCTAGTTGTAGACACCTAAAGAGGGGAATGCAATTTCTCTGGGCAGGTTTCCCAAGAGAAAATAAATTACTCTTTATTTGACATATCAACCACACAACCTGAAGATGTGTCCTGCAACTCCTAGCTGCTGCCTAAAGTAGCGGTCGATTGGACAATGAACCAGTAAGACCGTTTAAAACCGGTTTTACCCTACTGTTTTTCCAATGCTATTTTGGTACATTGTCCAAACGACCGATACTTTAGCTTGCTTGCCCCTTGTGACCAGCTTTTTGTAACCCGCGGAGCAACACCTCTCCTAGACAAACCCCAACTTGTTATTGTCTTATCATTTTAAAATGTATAAAACCCATTAGTTACAAGAATTAAAAAGTACAATGTTCTTTTAACGTCATGTTAAGCATACTATATTTTAAATCATTACGTTTGAGTGTGGACCGATTGTCTTCAGCCATACGCCATTGACCTACATGGCGCATGTGTCTATGCCCGTGTTCTGGTTCTACTTTCTCTACTTCCTTGGCATTTAGGCACTAGAACAATGCCATGTCATAGGCCCACTTGATCTCCACCTAGCGGAGGCCGGTGTAACACGCTCGTTACCTAGGGAGTGAGACGAACCTATCTATCCTAATCTATATATATATATATAAACGAATGTATGTATGTATGTATGTCTGTCTGTCTATCTGTATGTATGTTTGTACTTTATGCGTTACTACACCATTCATCCGATCTCCATGAAACTTGGCACATATGTATTTTTTTACGGGAAAGGTTTCTATGCTATCCATTTTGTTTTAACTCCTCCATATGGTGATCGGTGCCTGCAAGAGGACTCACCAATGAATTGACTTCGACACCGTAAAGGTTCTGGCATACGTCGCAGCAACGCGCGACGGGTAAGCTAGTCAGTTATAAAAAATTATTGAAAAAGGAGAACAATAAATAAAATTTTGTACATATGCACACAGAAAATAAGTAGACCTAGGGCAGCCTTGCTTTTTAGTGCAAGACGCGTAGATGAACTACGGTACCGGAATGATTCGAGTTCGATACATGCATTCGAGTTTAGACGTACATAATCCACCCCACAGAACCGACAGTAAGCGATAAGCGCGAGACTCTGATTCAAGAGGTACTGGGTTCACTCGATCCTGACAGAAAGTCTTTCCAAGGTTTCTGCCAGTCGTTAATCCGACCGGCCCTTGGGCGTTCCTTTTATAAATAACCTTACCCTCTAAAATCTTGGCAGATACCTGAAGGATAAATTCAATACTTTTTTTTCCAGCGTACAGATGATTGTCGCGTTGACCTCAAATCATATTAGCACTGCCAAGTCAATTTTCCCTTTCGTTTATATATACCTTAAATGATTATGAACTAGCCCCATATTTATTTGGAAAGTTTCCACAAAAAATTACCGATATGGGCCAATTTCGCACGACATGTATAAAATCAAAATTTTCAAACAAAAGGTCAAGGTTTTACACAAACAAAACGTGTTTTGTGGGAACATTATAAGTATCGAAACTAATAATGATATGATTCAACTACGAAACTATTTTAAATCAAGATCAGATAAATTATTTTTAATAGAACGTAAGTCATCACGTGGAATATTTGTTTCTCACGAGATACCACTTTTTTTGTGAGATTTTAAAAAATAACAACTACACAACAACTTATCTTTTATCTTTACTTACTCTTAGTTCAAGTCGTCTGTCCAGCTGGTGAGTTTTTTTTTTAACTCTGGCTGTCACAGCTCCAGTTCGTTTAGCTATGCCTTCTATCGTAGAACCCAGCCCTCGTACCACATACACAGGAAATACAGTAGGGCCCCGCTAAATCGGGCTCCGGTAATTCGGATTTCTGGATAATTCGGACCGGGCCAAAAAATATTTAAAAAAAAAAATTAAATGAAAGGTTCTTAACCGCTGTGCCGTGCGTAGTAAGGAGAGAGTAGACAACACAATTATATCATTAGATCATTTTATTGAAAGCCTTAGAGACATTAAAAAGTGTCACAATCAATAAGTAATACCAGTATGAAGAAATATCCAAAGCCTCAAATACACAGCACTGGTGTAAGTAGTAGGCAATCCATCTGAGGAGCAAGTCGGATGGGCAACTATACCCAACAGGCGACCGTCAGCAGTAATGGGACTTCCAACATCAACCAAGTCACAAGGTCCTGCGTCATCGTTGACTTGCTCAGCACAGAACATGTTGAACGTAATATTCGATCCGTCGACCCCCGCCGTACGCTTCAATGCAGTACTTCTGATCTATCACCTGCACCTGTGTCTTCACCAACTGGTTGGAGCTCCAGCCGCTGACCTCGAACAGACTGTCGGGAGGGGGGAAGTCGTTCCTCCACAGCCTGCACACCTGCGTCGTAGCGTCGAGCACGAAGGGGGTTCCCACCCTCATGACGGCGATGTCGAAGTCGGGGGTAACACCGAACTCGGTGTTGTACTTGTCATGGATGACGATGTGGTTGACACCGTGCAAGCTGCCACCAGTATTGAACCTTCCTGAACCTGATCGTACGTGGAAGGGGCTGGAACACAATGTCGTAGAAATCAGCTTACAATATACTGTTCCCGGCCTCACAAGATCTGCACTGGCCTAATTTCACTGAGTGAGGTTATTTGACATCTAAAGTTATTACTCGTTGAGATACAAAGTACATTTTGGTGCCAGACGTAGGGTCGTTCCTTCATTGCTGGTATCGTACCGAGAAGGATGGATATCATTACTGGGTCATGTAAACACACAGATTATTTGTCAAAACATGACGAATTCGACTGCAGTCATGGTAATGTAATGTTTTAAATTCTAGCAGGGAGTAGCGTGGGTTAGCTTGCACCTTCGAATTGGGGTAGCTACCACCAGACATGGAGGCGACCCACCCCGCCTCGCCATCACTGGTCACTTTGTATCTCAAGGATAAATACCTTTAGACGTATACCCAATTGCTAACTACAAAATTAACTATATCCAAACTAGTTACTTATATAGGTTATTAACGAAGTGGATCTTTTTTATAAATTGTAAATTGATTTGAGAGAAGAGGTCCGAATACATTTAAAATCAACGCAAGTAATTGCCGTGCATATTCCAATATGTTATACAGATGGGAGAGATTTCGATCATTTGGGATTTCGTTCCCATGAAACCACCCCTAATACATAAAAAATATTTTTAAATTATTTATTTAGTTCCCATGAGACTTATATCATTTGGGATTTCGATCATTTGGGATTTCGTATCCATGAAACCACCCCTATACAGATGTCTTGGATTATGTGCATCAGACCCGCATTGACGGGGTCACAGGCGGAGGCATATTATTATCTCAGCACTATGTTATGCCCCCCGTCCATTATTCTGCACAAATTACACTGTCTAATAACTTACAACTCTTCCTCGTCTCCGGCGGGGGGTGTGGCGCACGATGCAGTGGTCAGAGCCCAGGTCTCACCGATGATAACAGCGTTACACTTGTATGTCTCGAGATACATCACTGCCAGCTGAAACGGCCTCTCTTCAATCGTAACCGCTGATCCATCGATCATTTTACTTCTGCTTTGGGTTGAAAGTTCACCACCTATGGAAATTTAAATGTCATTAGTATACTTATTTGTTCACCACGAAATGAAATTCAGACTTCTCTTGAAAAATAGTAAGCATGTGCAAAAAAGGGCGAGAAGAATATTGATGAAAATAATCGCTCAATTTCCATCTTACGGGCATTCGCAATTTGTTTTAGAAACTCATGTGCAATCATCTATGTATAGTTTAATTTAAAAACAATTAATTGGATGAGCGCAGCGAAGACTTCAATTTCACTTACCCTGAGCAAAAATAAGTCGGGTGTTTTTTGTCGGTATGTTCGCACTCTATCGGGCAAACGGCATATGCGATCTTGATGAAATTTTCAGGGGATCTTTGAAATCTCTGAACTTAGATCTGCCAAGTTTTTTTGTACAATCAAAGCAATATTTCTCATGAATATCATAATTTTGCGATTTTTCCGATTTTTGGCCCGCGACCAGGCAATAAACGACTACTCCGATCTTGATGTAACTTATCAATGAACTTAGATGTGTTACGATTTTGAGGACAATCGCAGAAATATTTCTCATAAAAATCGTACTTTTAGGGCAACGATTGGTCAATATGACCTCGTTGCCACACACCTTAAAAAGTAATAAAAATAACCACCAATAAAAGCCAATCCTTCAACGCGACTCGAAAAAGGGTTCGTGAAGCGGCCTAGTTATCACCATGACAAATTATTTTTGACGATGCTTGTGTTATCTTCACCAGAAAATAGTTTAAGCACAATATATGCGGGGTTGTCGACTGTAGAGAAAACAATGTGATGCTGAGTATATCATTCTACATTCGATTGTGTAAAATACATTAAGATATTTGTAAATAAAGTAATTGAAATAGTGTTGGGAATTAGGCCACGCATTGGATATAATCATACCTTACTTTACTAGAAGAACTCAGCAATTTGTTATTGATAACGGGACTGGTCACTCAGTTTCGATAGAGATTACACACGGAGTACCTCAAGGAAGTATTTTGGGTCCACTATTTTACCTAGTCTATGTACAATTGTCAATTATGTTTATTGCAATTTAGTTCAAGTCTCCTTCTACTCGCTGATAATTTTACTACATTGGTCACTGAAGACTTATATATATGCTTTGTAGAGTATTGAGTACTATTTTGTGAACATTTTTTTAAATTTATAAGCGTAGCGAAAACTGCAATTTGACAACCCTGAGAAAATAGGTCGGGTGTTTTTGTATTTTTTGTCTGTTCGCTCTCTGTACCAAACAAGCAGCTACTCCGATCATGATGACATTTTCTGGGCATTATCGAAAAACGATTATTTTGTAACGTGGTAATTTTTGTTGCTTGATGTCCCTATTAATGTACTAAGGCTATTCGAGACGATGAGTGGTAAAAGATGAGTATGACGATAAAAGCACATGCCTAATGCGAGATTTGACACGCTTCGGAATTAGGGAAATCGTATGTGCCACCGCGGACGGCCATGTAAAGAAGATAAATATTTTGAAGGTACTCTGAAAATTTTAATTGACCTAGCCGGTAGTCTGGTAAAGAAAGAACAACAGCACACAAAAACAAACCAAAATACAAAAGAATGTAAGAGATTTTCGCGGGAGTCAATACAATTATTGCTTTAGCCTCGTAATCCTGGAGGACGGGTTTGCGGAAAATGAAATACAAAGGGAAATTTTGGGGAAGGACGTGGTGAATCGGGATAATACCCCCCCCCCTCTGAACTCTCCACGCCAGTGACTCAAACCGGTATAAGTGTAAAACACCACATAATACTTAATGGTTAACCGTTAAAGCTTAATGCTTATGTTAATATAACGCTTAATGCTTAATACTTAATGCACACAATGCTTCATAATACTTACCCCAGCAACAGCCTAGGGTGACCAATATAGTTACTAGTCGAAACATTTTATCTGGTTGTTCTGTGCACAGTTCCTTTGAAAGTGATTGAAGTGAGTAATTGAAATACGTGTTTTCGTTCTTTAATTATATCGTCTTCATATCTCAAAGATAAGTCTTACTTATCTTATCATCTTTGTCGTAATCTCGAGTTGTGTTATTTTAAATGAATTTAACTTTTAGCGAGGATTGAATTGTTTTTATTATCATTGTGAGTTCCCTCGACAGCCTTTAGAATTAAAGGATTTGGTTATATTGAGCTAAGCCATGATAAGAGTTATAGAGTTTCCTTGGTTCAATTTACAAAAACATCAAATTAGTCTAGTTATCTTCCTCTTCTCTTCTTCTTATAGCTCTTCTGGTATGAGTACATTTTATTTTTGTGTTTTATGTTATTCAATTTTGAAGTGGTTAATAACTTATTATTCTTTATTTTGTATACCTTCTATAAAAATTGCTTTTCATTCCGCATTCCGAATCAAGCATGTAACTTATAGTATGTAATAAATTTGAAATATTCATATAACTCACAGACAAGCTTTTATCAAAGCTTTGTGAGACATTGAATACATAATGTAATTGATAATATTAATACAAATAAGCAACACATATCAGGGAACTTTTAGAGGCGTTAAAACATGCCTTGCATTTACATTCAAAAACAGATTTAGATGATAAGGACAGGAAAATTAGTTAATTAACAAACAAAAACTGTGACATATTTGATTGGGGATCCCATCAAAGAACTTCTCTCTTCTCTCTTTCTAAAGTTCCTTCACGGCAGAGTTACTTACATTTTAAACTTAATCTTTTGCAAAAACTTATCTAAACTGGTTATATGTGGAGGTTAGTTGTTGTTAGCTAATTTTCGTGACTCATAAACAAGTTGACAAGTACTTTTCACTATAGCATTGCAACCAAAAATAAAATTGATAAAGAGGGTCCATTTATTTTAAAATCTATTAGATGTTTCTTAATTTACCGGTTCACTTAAAATATACCTCAATGAGTTGTATTCTCAAGCCGATCTGTCCATCACAATTAATTCTACTCAATCTACTAATTTGGTCAGCTAGACGTTGCTGTTTGTGCAATAGGATGTCCTATTCTAACAATAAAGCAATTGGCCATCAACTAAGTTTAACCGGTGCAATTACTGGGACAAAAGCTCGGCAATCACACTCTGCGGGATTCCGACGAGGACTCGCAGACCGGAGACCAACAATAACAGTCACTAACTCACTCAATGGTTTACAATTCGGAAATGTCAATAACTCTGCGACACACATGTGTACGGAAAAAATCGCGTGTTTCACGTTCGCTGTTTATGATTTCATCCGTTTGTTGGGTTAAAAATCAACCTTTCATTACGACTGTAAATTATTTAAACTAACCAACTCGAGCGTAAAGCATGAGACTGATTCGGGAGGTCCCGGGTTCGAATCCAGTCGAGACCGGCAATCTTGGTAGATTTCATCGAGGTTTACCTCAGTCGTAAATGCTATTGCAAGGGATTAGATAATACTCAAAAACTTATATTATTCATTCGGGGGAAAGCCATATCTGGGGCTCCAAGCATTAAGGGTACTAATCAATTCCCGAATCCTCCAATTATAATAGGTATAACCATAAGAAAATTATAACGAAAGCGTGGGCAGTTTAGAATCCTTCATATTATGAATAATAGCCCCAGCACATATAAATAATAAAGCCTTAAATAAAGCATGAGTTAATAAATGGAAAAAGCCAATTTTGGAAAACCTATTGCCAAAATTCTCATCATCAAACCTAATTGTCTTAAGTCGATAAAGCAATCATCTTTTTCAAGTCAAATTCAAAATTCGCCTAGCCTCTTATACAACCCTCGGACAATCCTTACTCCAATATAACTAGTTAGACACCTGAAGCATGCAAGCATTGCACCCTGGGCGGGAATGTCCGTCTGTGCGTATGTCACGTCTCACGAACGCCTCCAAACAAGACCTCCGAGTGACATGCGATTTTGTGTTGACATTTCCCTTCAACAAGGAAGAAACAGAATGTTTTTGGTGCCCCTTTAAGGTCAAAGGGCGGGGCATATCAATTTTTCAACTAAAATTTTCCCGTACTCGGCACCTCCACCAAATACCTCAATGGATGATATTGATAACATGGTATATGTGTGTTCTTCTAGTACAAACTATCGATTATGAAGCTTCGCTCCCTATTTTGGAACGTCCGCACCCGTGCTTGTAGATATTGTGATGACTAAGATTATAATTTTTTAAATTGATTGCAAGAGATAGAATTTTACCCAGAAAATATATCTGCTGATCGTAAAAGGCGAGAAAAGGGGGAATCAGATCATCAAGTCAAGCGAGATTCCTTCACGAGTTTTCAACTGCTATAGTACGGGAGTAACGGATTCTCTCCAAAGACAAAAATACTGGAAACTGCACTCTCCCAGGACGTCTGTGTCTTATGCTGTCAAGCACGGACCTGTCCTGATACCCCACCCCTCGTAGGCTAGAGTAGCGCATAATGACCTAAAGGTATTTCTTTTAAAGCGCTTTAGATTGTAAATAAGTAATAAAATAATATGATTTTGAGAATATTATGTCAATGTCAAATAACATTGATTTATTATTTTGGTAAACATATCTATATGGTGGTCAAAATAATAACTTATCAGCTCTGATTGGGTAAATGAGAACGAAGAAATTTATGCAAACATACGCACGCATGTTTTACTTGTTTTACGCCGAATTCTTCGCATATCAAAGTCAGACTTTCTAATCGTCGATTCATGTCACTCTCATTCATGCGCGTCACAAGAAGATATTTAAGAGTAAGAAGGTGCGTCTGAAAGCTACCGTGTGTGGTTTACTACGACGCTTTTACTTCGTGGATTTGTTAATTTTCACTCCTTCGATCTGAAATCAGGACTAGAGTTCTCGTTCGATTAGGATTTTGAGTTGTCCAAAGAACTTCCAAAGCCCAGTGATATTAGAACATACGGACCCCCAAACAAACCGAATTCACCCATGTTTTACGTAGACATGATAAAACATTTTGCCCTAATAATTTTTTAAGGTATAATCGTCTATTCCACCTACAATGTACTAAAGTATTAAGATTGTGTTGCACAATATTTGTTTGAAATATTTAATGGGTTTAAAAATTATTTTTATCAGGTACCTTAACATTTGACGATTATCGCGCTCATCGTGCAGCGCTTAAGACAAAACACTGTCACACAAAAAGGTCTACATTGTACAAGCATGGGTCGATGCTTAATATTAAAAGTGTAATACGCTATTAGAGCTATTATTATAAAACGTTATGAGAGTTAAAATATTTTTGGTGGAGGTGCCGGGTTCTGATATTATCTCTCTTTGAGTAAATCTGGCCCAACCTCCTGATCAAAATGCTCACGTTGTGTTCCAGAGTTAAAATATCTTTGGTGGAGGTGCCAGGTTCTGATATTATCTCTCTTTGAGTAAATCTAGCCCCACCTCCTGACCAAAATGCTCACGTTGTGTTCCAGAGTTAAAATATCTTTGGTGGAGGTGCCGGGCTCTGATATTATCTCTCTTTGAGTAAATCTAGCACCACCTCCTGACCAAGATGCTCACGTTGTGTTCCAGAGTTAAAATATCTTTGGTGGAGGTGCCGGTTCTGATATTATCTCTCTTTGAGTAAATCTAGCCCCACCTCCTGACCAAAATGCTCACGTTGTGTTCCAGAGTTAAAATATCTTTGGTGGAGGTGCCGGGTTCTGATATTATCTCTCTTTGAGTAAATCTAGCCCCACCTCCTGACCAAAATGCTCACGTTGTGTTCCAAAGTTAAAATATCTTTGGTGGAGGTGCCGGGTTCTGAAATTATCTCTCTTTGAGTAAATCTAGCCCCACCTCCTGACCAAGATGCTTCACTTGTGTTCCAGAGTTAAAATATCTTTGGTGGAGGTGCCGGGTTCTGAAATTATCTCTCTTTGAGTAAATCTGAGCCCCACCTCCTGACCATAGATGCTCACATTGTGTGTCCAGAGTTAAAATATCTTTGGTGGAGGTGCCGGTTCTTAAATTATCCAGTTTTGGGTAAATCTAAAATAATGACCATCAGGGTAACCAAACACATTTTGTATCATCCTTGTTGAAGGGTTATGTCAACCAATAACGCATGTTAAAAGGAGATCGAGTTCATATCGTGAGACGTGACTCACAAACGGAGAACGAACCGAGAAGTGATGCATTGAAGGAAGCTCCAACACTAAAACTATAACTATCCACAATACTATAATACTATACTAACTATAACTATATTTATAGCTCGGGTTCAGGATTTACAAAACAATATGGAGCAAATTACGCCGTTATCGTTCCTCGATTGTTCCAGTCTTCATTCATGCTGGATGTGCCGAAACCAGACAGCACATCTTTTGGGGGGCTTGCCCAGCCTACATTACCCCCAGGGTAACCAAAAACATGATATATCATGAGATTGGCCAAGAAGAACACACAAATGAAATCTTATCGTACTATAATCTTTTTGATGGAGGTGCCGAGTGCAAATAATTCTGACTATGTCTACTAACTTCGTAAAAACTTAGTAACATTAAATATCTTCCCCTCTTGTAATATGGGATATTTTTTAGCAACTCTTTTCACAAAATCATTTATACAGTAACTAGGAAACGCTCAGTTGGACGCGTTGATAAGCGAGCACGTGCTATAGCTAGACCCCATTGCACATTTTTTTTTTTATTTAAAAATTTGCGACGTTCACTGTCCACGGGGCCATGTTTCCAATATTATTTATTATTGACAAGGTATTTGGGTAAACCCGTGGGTAAACCTTTACTTTGTGGATAAAATCCACCGCCATCTAGAGGACCTTGACATCATTTTCTTGGGATAATACACTGCTTCCTCGATAGTATTTTGATTACTTCTAGGTGGCAGTGCATAGTGGCAAGAAACCTCGTGTGACTTTTCGTTGCCATGGTAACTTTACTTTTGGTAAAATGTAATTTCCATCTACACTACTTATCGGGTCAAAATAAAATTATCATATTCGTGACCGGACGGACATTCTAAATGATTTGGCCACCTCAGATTTTGTCGCCGTTTAGTTTGAAAAAAAAACTTTCGATTAACTTTAATGTAACTTTGTAACTTTTTGGACGGTTTTGCCACAAAACTAATGGCATTCAATTCAGAACGAAGCTTGCGGATGGTCCAAATTTCAACTCCATCCGAACCTCCGTTCGAAAGTTATGGCGAGACATAATGATAATGATGTGTATAATGTTGATATTTCTTGTATTCGATAATAATTTTTGTGCGAAGGCTACCCAGGGTGCAATTCATGCCCCTCTTCCTAATTAGGTATGTTGCGGATGGGACAATTGTGAAGGAATATCCGAGGACTGTTTAAAGAGGACCCAATCCCTTGGATAAAACCTCGGAAAATACCTTCAGTCAGATTGCCGGTCTCGACGGGATTTGAACCCGGGACCTCCCGAGTCATAGTCGCGCGCTTAGCGCTCGAGCCAACACTGTCGGTTTTTCTTGTATTCATATTTTTCAATATATTTATTGTTATAAGGTTGGCAGTCACCAATAGTGTTTGGTGGAGCTATTTTTTATTCTGCCATCCTCGTGAATGAATCAATCTAGTGATTGTTTGTTCCGGTGGTGCATACTGTATTAATTTGTTGAGTGTAGTTCGAATTGACATTTCCAATATACTTGAATGCAATGAACTTAGTAATTATTATAAAAATCAATTTAAGTGTGTGTGAAAATAAATATTTTTTCTTTCTCAGGAAACCACTTTCCTCTTCGGGTGACGAATTAGATATAGAGTGATCTGAAGGGACTGTCCATTGTTCAATTTGTCCAATGGTGTTTTTAGAACTTATTGTCACCCAAAGTTTAGTTTCTAAGGTAAAGTACCAAAAGTATATTTCCTACTTTGAACGATGATCAGCTGTTTGTAGAGAAAAATACGTTCAGATGGGAGGTTAAGAATAATTTAAAATATTCAAATACGTACGTCAGGAATCAGGATGAGTGTCCATAATGCACTTAAGAGGGGGCGCTGAGCTTGGCCCAACTCAAATGCGCGAACTCAGGTGTTGATGATTTCTGCTGAACGGTTGGTAATATCATTACCAAATTTTGCATGCATGTTAATGAAGTACTTTTATATTGATATCCACACTTGGTTGCAAAAAATGAGCCATAAAGGTCCATTGCGAGACATAAGTCCAAAACGTGAAAAATGTGAAATCCAAAACAATACAACCAAATTTACTTGGGCGCTCATATTGATTTAAACGTTGATATCCAGTATGCAAAATAACGTTAAAAAATCTGTAAACTTGGAATAAATTTTCGAAGTTCACCACAATTTACTCAATAATTATGGAGATTTCACGACTTTTTATTCAAAATCAATTAATTAATTTAGAATACGCGTATGGATCTATAGAAATGATTATTTATTAAAGTTCGTTTTGAAATCTGATACTGACGTTATTAACCGTTTGCCCGGAGAAAAAAAAAAAAAAAAACAGAAGATGAGCGCTCAGCGACTCCTCTCAAGGAAAAAATATTTTCAAATAATTTTATGTGGTAACAACAACTGCTAATATAACCTAGTTTAGATATATTCCGCCGTTGGTGTGAGTTATACATTATCAAGAATGTTTTAAGTAACCCGGGTTGTATTTTTTATATAGCATAGGGAAAATGTGACATTGCGTTTTACACAATGTTTTATAACACGTTTTACACCTTGATGCCATGCAAATATGCTTTTTATTTAATTCATTGTTGATTCTTACTTTAACATGCCCTTCAAAAATAATTATTTGCAAAGAATTAGCATTAACATTCGTGGGATACAAAAGGTTCTAAGTCAATAATTGTGACATTTGAATGCAAAGTAGGTTTAATAACGCGATAAGACAAAACACGACGTCATTGTCAAGCACTTTCTTAGGCTTTACCCCGTCATGAATTTCATTCCGGGAGAACGTGTACTGCGATACGAGGATGCAAGCAATAACCTGCTTCTAGTTCAGGGGGCCTGGCGACAGCTTGTCGATCCACAGCGACAACTTAGTCAATAGAACCCCAGGGCTAATATTTACTTCAGTAGCAAGCAAAAATGTTAGTCAAACGGTTGTCACTTTCGATAGTCAAGTCGTCGTTGAAGTTAATAAATAGACCCCCATACGTTAGTAAAAACAACGTTAAACTAAATTGAAAATCAGACAACAATCACATAATCACACTCACTATTGATATAGCTCTCTTACTATGATTTAAAATATATATCCTGACGTTGAAAAACGTCATCATCATCATTGAATGGTAATTACAGATTACTGAAGAATATATGAAAACATATTCAATAACGCTAAAATATTTGTAAATTAAATATTCTTATAGCGCCCAGTTTTAATAACATTTCGAACAATGAAAGTTTTAAAATTGCATGTATATTTTAGAGAATAAATAACATTGTAGAACCGCTTCAGGCAGAAGTATTTTAACCTCTGAGCATTGAGTATGTGTAAACGTTGACTTTTGAGCCGTCCCACCAACGAATCAAAAAATCAAAAATGTTTGAGTTGTTGCGATTAGCCTTGTTGATACTGGCGTCGCCCGTGGGTGAATCGAGTCCATACCCTTGGTTACTATTTCCAATTAAAATACCACGTTTTCATCATGCAATGCAGTACAATACAATAGGTTTATCTCCATAGCCATCAGTGGCAGATTTGTGAACATTCTGTTAAAGTAATAAATAATAAAATCAGTGAAAATCGACAAAATTTAGACTGTAAAAAAGTGACTGCAATAAGTGAGAATAAATTTATTTTCTATTGTAACGAAAAGTTTGAATTTTACTAATGACTCGTTTTATATAATAAATTGTCACATTAACTATTATATCTTGTGAAAAACATCAAATGCAATAATATAAGTGATGTTACTTTAGTGTTTAGTATCCAAAGAAACCTATCAATAAAGTAGGTAAGAAAATGTTTTATAATTATTACAACATTACAACGATTTGACCTTGAACCAAATCTTATTCCTAAGATAATGGCCAACTACTTTGTAAAATATTTTACAATGACATTCAAGTGATCAACCAGTGGAAATTGCTGATTATTAATCAATCAAAAACTTTATTTACTAAAATAATATATTATTTTGAAACAATAACGAATATGCACATACATGTTAATAACTAAATACAATGTGTCTGCAACATATCCAGTCATCCGTGATGAGATGACACAAGCTATTATTGGCAACAGGGTAGGGTAGACAGCTTAATGCTATTGTAGGCGATACTAATTCGGGAGGTTGCCATAATGATTTCGTGAATGCTGGAATTGGGTCCTATTCAATAGACCTTGTAATTTTCTCTCAACTTTATTCACACGCTATACCTAGTAAGTAACATGACGAGGGGCAATTCGTCCCTGGCAGGTTTCCTACGAAAATACAATTTAGTTATTTCCAAATAAAAATGAAGGGTTTAATAATTATGATGATTACTTATTGAAATATATGATTGATCACAGATTCAATCATACTATAACTTACTAGAAAAATGTAAGTAAATAACTTTTTACAATAAACTTTTAAAACTACCTGTATAACTAATACACAACATAAAACAATTAATTACAAATATAAATATAGATATATAATATATTATGTCCTCTTAGGGAATTATTACTTAACATGTACACTGGTCAATGGGAAATAAACTGGATCTATGCAGCTGTACTCAATTTTCTAATTTGTAAAAACAAGCCAATATATTTAGGACAGAGACAGATTTGAAGACATTTGTGTCTTCAAGTTATTAAGTCAAAAATAAATTAATAAAAGTGGTGACCTAGGTAAAATTCAAAATAAATAAACGACATCTTCAAAACGAACATTGTTATTGTTTAAATTAAAGGTAGACCACACATCACCCCTCAATCAAGATTCAAAACTATACAAATCACATTTTAGAGTTATTCGTATCAACTTTTACTCCAGATTTATTCCAAATATATTTCAACACAATCATAACTTATCAACATTTCAAACACATAAATGAAAAGTTGTAGCCTTTACCTGTAATAAACATATTTCACTATTCAATTAAAATTGATATAAACCCACACGGGCATTGACCGAATTGCTTCTATCACACTTTTAAAATTGTTAAAAGTCAGGAAGTGGAGTATAGAATAACAACACGGCACAGAAAGCTTTGGCACACAAAACATTACAAAGTCTGAGTTTGAGAAAGAGTTCTTGAGATATGCGAGAGCACGGTGTTGAGTGATAGCATTGTACGCCTGCGCACAATTAGTAACTATACCCTCTTTCCAAGTAAATGTAGTTAAACATCTGGTTCTTTTTTTAAATGAAAGCTTTTTAATTAATTAATGAACTGCGTTACTTGGTGGTCTATTTCATTGATAACATTGTGGCCGGCGTTAGTCACTAGCTTCACTAGATCATCACTAAAGTTTCAACGATGAAAGCAAAGTGCACAGTTGTTGTCAGTCACTAGCTTCACTAGATCAGTTATCTATTTATAAACACATCTCTTGCATCATACTATTTTCAACTATGACAGTTTTGTCACCTACTCATAACAGTTATCCTTTATAAAAATTTGATCATCACAACCCAGAAGCATATGCACATTGTTCATCACACTTTACTAAAATTCTTTATAACACTCTGATCATATAAGGTCATAAACATAGGCACAGTTGTTGCAGCACATTACTAGATAGTATCTCTTATAAAACATTCTTGCATCATCATAAGGTTTCCTGATGAAGCATGTGACGTGTGTCAGTCACTAGCTTCACTAGATCAGTTATCTCTTTTTATAAACACATCTCTTGCATCATCACTAAGGTTTCCTCGATGAAAGCATAGTGCACAGTTGTTGTCAGTCACTAGCTTCACTAGATCAGTTATCTCTTTATAAACACATCTCTTGCATCATCACTAAGGTTTCCTCGATGAAAGCATAGTGCACAGTTGTTGTCAGTCACTAGCTTCACTAGATCAGTTATCTCTTTATAAACACATCTCTTGCATCATCACTAAGGTTTCCTCGATGAAAGCATAGTGCACAGTTGTTGTAGTCACTATAGCTTCACTAGATCAGTTTTCTCTTTATAAACACATCTCTTGCATCATCACTAAGGTTTCCTCGATGAAAGCATAGTGCACAGTTGTTATCGTCACTAGCTTCACTAGATCAGTTTTCTCTTTATAAACACTTGCACATCACTAATTTTTCTTCGATGTTGATATCACTAGGCTTCACTAGACTGGGCTTCACTAGGTGGTTTCGACACTAGTTGGACATGAGTGTGGTTAGCAGTGTTGTTAGCCTGCTGGTCTTGCAAGAAGGTTGCTTTCTGTTCAATGTCAATTTTACTACGTGTTGTAGAAAGTTGTTCCTTGCGATAAACCTTAAGTTCCCGTTCAGCCTGCAAGAAAAGATAAATGTTATTTTATGATCCAATATTCAAAACAAATTATATTTGCACGATGGACGCCAAGAGACAGGAGTAAATCAAGGGTTGGACGAAAATCTTTATTTTTACAACTCTTATGCAACCCGCATATGTATGTGGTTATCAAATATGGTTACCGATTGTTGTTAATCATCCGCATTGGATTATTTATAACACATCGATAAAAATAACCACGTAAGTGCGCAACAGCTGGTGTAAAGATAAAAATGTTTTATGCACGACCCTTGGTTTACTTTCAGATGACAATGGAAGAATTTTCAGAAGCAAATGATGCACACAAAAAATACGAGAAGCTTAGATTATAGAATACATAGGAAACAAAACGATGTATCATTGTATGTTTTGTGACAGTGTGAAGATAAAAGTTGATGATACACATAGTGTTTTAGAGCTGGCACTTAATTACAGAAAATAATAATAAATAAATAAAAATTAAACAAACTTGTTTGTATCCAGTAGGAATGAATTTAGAAGTAATTTATTTACAACATTATCAGTCGAATTTACTCCAGTTTTTGTAATTGTAGAATATAAATTTTCAGCTTACAGATGTAAGGACAAGAAGGGCATGGCTTACAGGCAAGGAGGAAAATGACCAGGACTATAACGCAAAGTTTATTTACCATCATCATGCATATCATATATACATACATATATTTATCAGTACTTGTAAGTTACAAAACAAAATCACGTTTGCAACTTATCATTCCGTTATCGCATACAATGCTTGCAATAACTATTGTTTTATAGGCATTGCAGCTCGGAAAATAAGCAATATTATAGTATCATAGTTTGCGTTTAAATTTAAGAATGGTTCAATGCAAATAAAATAATACATCAGAAATATATGATGCGTGTTTTGATAAAGCATTATTTGTCTCTGTGTCTACATTTATCTCTTTCAGTCTACAATCTGTTAATTGCAGTACTTGTGTGCTATCTCAACTACAATTTACACTAATGCGATTTATATCTACAAATGCAAATTGTGATAATGAAGTTTTAAAAAGGGAAAGTGCGATCGTCTACTTATGTTATGTAAATAGTTGTGCTAGCTAAAATGCGTCAGAACTCAGATCCACACTATCTCGTAATATTTCATTAAAGTGTATCGATTTATTAAAACTTAATTTTACGTTTTAAAAAATGATAACTATTTGCTCCATCTTTTCCAAGCTGGATAAGGAGCGTACGCTCATGGTGGCCCAATTGTACGTTTTGGAGATCTTATTTTATATTTTCTATAAATATATTTTCCTCCTCTGCAGGGTGAATCCTATTTATTAGCTGCAGAGGGTGGGGAAGACGGGGTTGTATTTATGGTAATCAAAGTTTTCCGATAAATTAAAAGTGACTGACAAAATAACATTGTCATGGTCGTCGTTGCTTACCTGTACGAATAACCTGAGATAGGAACATGGGAAAACAACGCACTCTCCCCCCTCTTCCTTGGCGGCATCAATATAGATCCCTCTCACTAACAGAGAATTAGCACAGTTGAGCAGGACTAGCCCGGTTAGACAGATACCATGTGAGAGCCAGTAGCTCAGAGCCGGGTTCCCTGCAACATCAGTACACGTGACATGAGAATAACGCCGAGCTGACATAACTCACACATTCATTCATTAGACAGATACCGTAACATAGCTCAGATCGGTCCCTGCACTATCCGTAATGAGAATAACGGAGTACTAACTCCACTTCATTCAAGACAGATACATGGAGCCAGTAGCTCAGGGGCCCAATTGTACCGTGATTGGGAGACTAAGTCAGCTTACTATAAATTTTTTCCATCCTCTGCAGGATCCATTGAGACCCTGCCAGAGCCGGGTTTGACAGTCAGTACTTATGGATAATCACAGGTTTGATATAAATTCAATTAGACAATAATAACATAGTCAGGTCCGGGTTCTCCTGCGAATCCAGTAGGACATGAGAAAACGCCAGCACTCTCACCATCTTCTCTTGTGAGAGCATAGTAGAGGGGTCCCTCACACTACACAGAGAATAAGCACTGACAGACTACCTCATTCATTAGACAGATACCATGTGAGAGCCAGTAGCTCAGAGCCGGGTTCCCTGCAACATCAGTACACGTGACATGAGAATAACGCCGAGCTGACATAACTCACACATTCATTCATTCATTCATTCATTCATTCATTCATTGGGTTAGGAAATTAATGTTAATTGACAGGCTGATACTCGATACAGATGTGCATAATGGTAATGGTTACATTTACCTCTTTGTTTATAAAGTTCTATTCACATCTACTCAGCACATGAATGAGATAAAATAAAATATAAATTATATAATCTTCTCCTGGGAATATTCATAACTAATTACCTTAGTCAAATACATGTTTTTAGGATTTAGCGGGTTAATACCCAGGATTTACATTCAAAATAGTTAATTTATTACTAACTCATTGTTTCGGTTTGGAATCGGACAATGCTTAACATTAAAATAAAATATTCTTATAACACAAAACAAACTAAATGTGTAGGAACGCATTATATGAAAGATGTGGAATAGCGAGGAGGAGGCTGGAACGTGCAGGTGAAGGAAGAGTGCAGGTGGCAGGACACAAGAAAATGGAGATACCTTTAAGGTCACCTATCAGTGAGTAGGAAGCGGTACCAATATGATGACGATTATTAATTCTATTTATCTAATATAGATTAGATAAAAAGCAACACTTTTGACTTGAATAATCATATTCTAGCTGTTCGTAATTATCCTTCCTGTAAGGTACCGACAGTGTTGGCTCGGGCGCTAAGCGCTCGACTCTGATTCGGGAGGACCCGGGTTCGAATCCCGTTGAGACCGGCAATCCTGACTGAAGGTTTTTTCCAAGGTTTTCCTTAGTCGTTAAGGCGAATGCAAGGGATTGAGTCCTATTAAACAGCCCTCGGACATCCCTTCACAATTTCCTATCCGCACATACCTAGTTCACCTGAAGAGGGGCTAATTGCACCCTATAACAGGTTTCCCACGATAAAAATTTAGAATTACCTGTAAGGAAATATATATTGAGTAGATTCCAGATACCCCTCCACACATTGATGGTCCCAGCGAATGAGAATACGAGATAGATGTCAGCAATGATGATCCGCGGGTATAAGTCAGCTCGGTCACAAACCTTCTTCATCAGCGGTTGCAAGCTGAAAGATACTGCTACTATCGCGTACCCCAACACCTGCAAAACATAAACCAAGCCATAACAAGCAACACCCCACCATACACGGAGGATGACGTGGAATATGCATTGGAGTAACTCTTAAAAGTTGGGGCATTATTCTAGATTGAATTTCAAACGATATTTTGTTTGTTTTATATAAGGTACCTATAAACTCAGTAAACCATTGATATTAAACATCTATAGTAGGCTAGATCCGCAGTCTCCAATAACGGACACTGTTGGCTCGGGCGCTAAGCGCTCGACTCTGATTCGGGAGGTCCCGGGTTCGAATCCCGTCGAGACCGGCAATCCTGACTGGAGATTTATTCCGAGGTTTCCTCAGTCGTTAAGGCGAATGCAAGGGATAGAGTCCTCTTAAACAGCCCTCGGACATCCATTCACATTTTCCTATCCACGCATACCTAGTTCACCTGAAGAGGGCCTAATTGCACCCTATAACAGGTTTCCCACGGTAAAAATATAAATATATAGTCTCCAATACGTCCGCACAGGCGCGAGCGTACCAAATTGAAGCGTCAATCCCACCATTTCAAAATGGCGATTTGGCGTTTTAATTTATGCAATAAAGTATTTTACTGGATTGTTTGATATGGTTTTAGCTTGTGCAGTATGGAAATGTACAAACAGGAACATAACAATAAGAAGTTATTGCATATGGGTATTTAGTAATCATTTGGTGTTAATGTCTAATATGCTCAGCTGTCAAACTGATGGCCATATTTAAAAAAATTGGTCTACAAATCGCTCCCATCTACTAAACATGCAAACAGAATTTCAAGATGGCTTCTTATTGACACGCCAGTGGACCAATGACTGCGGATCTAGCCTACTTACTATAGATGTTTAATATCAATGCAGTATATAATAAATAGGACCACGATGAGTGTGACTAAAAGTTTAAATTACAGACTGGCAGTACACACCCGGTCTGGTATGGATTGTAGAAAAGTGTAAGTATATAATATTTCCGTGTGTCTCAGGTTGTGGCCATAAGCCCCCTTGTTTGTTAAGTACCTACACTCTGCATAGAAAAGTTACAAATTGTATTGTATTGTGCGCCTCCTCACGTTAAACTGCCTGGTTATGTAATGTTGATAGTCGAGATTATAAATTGTCAAGACTCAAGAGCATTACTCTGGTCGTACGAGCATAAAGAAGGTCAAGGACAAGATCAAATCTGCGCTCATCCGCCGGTTAGTCTTAGAAGTTCTTGATTGACGGGAAGACGAGACTTCCAACAGTCTCTTGGATACCTTATATTAAATAATGTGACCACTTATTTGACTCATAATTTTACTCATCTCGAAGGAGGTCAGGCATAAGGGTAATTCACCATCAAATTGTTGCAAGATATCACCCAATCAAAATATGTTGTCAAAAAGCAGTTGGTCAGACAACATCTTGCAATCCTCATCAATTCTCTTACCTTAAATCCCAACAAAAGAAGCCATTATCAATGTATAATCATCAATTAAAGTAGGTATTCCTCAAGTAACCAATGTTCTCATTATTAAAGAACTAAAGGCAGCTGGTCCCATTTTGTAGTTTTAGAGCAGAGAATTTGCATATGACTGAAAAATAAATTGTAAATATTTTCTGTCGAGATTGCTAGGGATTGCTTAGAATTTAATCGAAGAACTCTCAAACTAGAGTATATATGTTCTATAAAACAATAACAAGACTCACAACTTTGAATCTTTGTTCTATAAAATTTAGCTACTCTATTTAAAAGTCTATTAACAGTAAGAGAATTCACAACTTTGTTAATTGCAATACGCGCCTACCGCAATATCTTTCATAAATCTCGATATGTGCACGACACTATATTTTCAATTCTCCCCCTTACCGAGGTACGGTTGTGACAGCAGCTTAATCATATCATTTTGTAGGAGCACGATGGGACAATAGTCCGTGGAACAAGCGTAAACATATTTCAAAGCCGGAAATCAGCACCAAAATTTTGGAGCTAGTAAAATACATATTTTAGAATGTTATTTTACCGGGAGACACGTTCGGAAGCAAATAAGTCACTTTTCATGGCGTCTTCAAGATGGCTACCAAAATAATTCTTAAAATTCCTGTAACTCGAAAAGTAAGCATCAGATTTGAATAAACCAGGTTTTGCTTTAATCGGTTTTTAAAGCTGTAAAAAAGTCACTAGAAATTTTAATGTTAACGCAATAGTTTTTAAATTAATTTACAAATTATTACAATTTATAGAAATTGTATCCCTTTTAAATACATATACAATTATTTGTACGTATAACTCAATCAATTGTCATAAAAATTTCACACTTTACTAAAACAACGCTAACTAATCCAAAATGTTATGTTCCGAAACAAAATTCATGTAACTTAATTAATTAAATAATGAAATTAGGCATTAATCAAATCCGAATTAAAAGTTTTTTATTCACGTACCACGGTCACCTAATGTATCAAATAAGAACAATTGGACCATAATGAACCAAAAACTTATTGGTTTAATAAAATAATTCTGATAACTTTCCCACGAATTGAATTAAATAAATAAATTCAAAATAATGACAATAATCTCAATTAATTGTATAAAATTAACACAATATGGTCGTCCTTGATATCATTTAAAAGCCAATTTTAAGTGTATTCAAAAATGTAATTTAATTAATTAATTAATTAATGATTAAATTAATTACATTTTAGTTAAATTATACCACTATTGACATATGCATTATTATGTATACCTAAAACTCAATCGATATTCATCAATATTTTCCTCTCTACTAACAGAATGTCAATGAATACATAATGTAAATCTCCGAAACAAAATTTCTATAACTTACTGATTAATTAAGTAACTATAAAGTGAAGGATTACTTATAGCTCATTGATTGTGATTTGACACTCACGTAGCGCCTACAAATGTCAACAGAAGTATCAAATATCAACAATGAGAGTATAATTTTAAAGATAAATAGTCCCAAAAGTAAGTTCGAATAAGAGAACGGGGTCTGAAAATAAATCTTGCTAGTTGCACGAAATCTGAACTTACGACTCTGGGTTTGTGAAGTATGGACTGAGGTTGTTAAAACTTAAAAGAAAACATGGAAAGTCATTTGGCTTGCAAATAGTTTTTTCGATTTGTTTTGTGGATTTGTTTGAGGTTTTCTCTTGTTTTAATTTTAAAATCAAGTCGTGAAGTCAAGTCATCATCTGAACTACAACTTTTAAATCTAATTATAAGTACTTTGTTGAGTTGAAGTAAATAAAAAAGAGCTGGACAAACCTTATATTAAGTGAAAGAAACAGGTCTTTGTTGCATCTATGGTTGTATGGTATCAGATGTTGGGATATAATTCGTAAAAACAGTGTATACGATTAAAATATCTAAGTTAGGCTATTCGACCTGTGGTAAAAATACTCTACAATATTAACTAAAAGTAACTTAATTACAAAGATCGACATCTAAACTATCAACGACGAAACAAGCACGATCGTAGATCTTCCAAGGCCATGCAGTTCCTGAATATTGAGCTCTAACTATCTCTACTCAATGCATCGATCGGCTCCAGGAATATTGGTTTGTTATCCATAAAACTAGCAAATCATAATCAATCTTTCTTGTACTTTTCCTTCATCTTAATTCATTTTTAAACTTTCACGTCAATATCAAAACTGATTATTTGTGAGTGCCAAGGAAGCATATACTCATAATATAATTTTTATTCGTCTGAGATGATATAATGATAAGGCATATTTGAGTACTCGTACAAAGCAATGCTCTTACGGTAATAGTGCCATTAGATTCAGATTCTTTAGCAATTTAAAGAACGATAAACAAAAAGTTATAAAAAGGCTCGTTTAGTTATTAATTAAGAGAGCAGTTGAAAAGAAATCGGGTTCGCTATGACTGGAAGAAATACACTGCAACTTGATAATTTCGAGTTTTAGGTCCCATCGCCCGGTAAAAAACTTTCACAGTAAATAAAATTGCGACATTCTTTGTAGGCCTATACAACGTGATTTGGAAATATTATGATCAAACAATAATAACAATAAAAGAAAATATTCGTATATATTAATTTATTGTACTTACACAAGTTTCATTTTTGTGATTTGTGTAGTGCATGCACTATAGGCCTACAGTCTTGATTTAGTCACAAAATTATGCAGATCATCAAAATGTATATAACTTCGAGGTAAACTGTTTTTCAGGGAGTTTCAGTAACTACAAGGCGAGCTCTGGAATTCAGTACTCTTAAATTGGATTAGAAGACATTATATCAAAAAAATACTTACACTTCATAGCTAGGGTCACCTTAAGAGGGAATGAATTATCCCAGTGCAAGTTTCCCACGGGAAAGTTAATTGTTCATCTAAATATCCTAATGCATAATCCGCTACTGTGAAGTCTATACAATTTGCTTGTTACTAAACATTCAAAAACAACCACGACATGGCCATGACATGTAATGAAGATTCAGAAACAATTACTAAATACGTCGTACTGATTAAACCTAGTCTATTAAGAATTAAGATGATTATCGTGTAAGTGGTTTTATATAAAAAGCTATGCATCGCGGAGCAGGAAATCGTCGACCGCCATATTTTCCGGTCTATACTGTTGTCGTCTCATTAATCTGCTACGGTTTCAGCTGTGCCCTCCATCTTGAAAAGTTCAGCGCACGCGAGCTTTACAAGAAAGTGCCACTTTTGTGTGAATTGGTATTTTACCATCAAGACCTTCTAGGGAAAAAGCGTCATGCTCTTTCACTACTCATTCGAGTTTGACTTCTGTATTGAAAAGTAAATTATAACACAATGTTCATGGAAATCTGTTAATCCGTGGATAATTCTATCCCCTTTTCAGGTGACTAACCAGGTAAAGGGTATGTGGGTATTTAGAGGAGAATATCCAAGTGCCATTTAAGATGACTCAAGCTCAGAATTCCCCTTTTTGACTAAAGAAATTGCTGGGGGTAAATGTTCAGTCATGATTGCCGACGACTTGTATCAGTCTGACAACCACCTGATAATGTCAGCTAATCACACTCGTTGACAATATATATGAAAACCACAAAGCAAACCTCTAGTCAGTTACTAAATAAAAATTCCTAAAGACCCACTGTGGAATGGATAGAAGTCGTATGTTGGGGTGACTAAGAGACTGATAGATGTAGCGTGTGTTCTAGCACGCGAGGCTCTTATTCGGGAGGTCGTCGATTCAATCCTAGCCACCAGCAATCCTGTCTTCCTCAGTCAACAGGTATTCTGATGTTAAGTCGCATAATATCTATCCATTATACATTTCTTCCCAACTATCCTCAAATTGTAGACCTTGGTCCTTGATAGTAACCTACAGCAAGTTGTTGGCAAGTTGTACGGAGAGGCTTCCTTTAATTTTTATTTAAATTAATTTAATTCGTTAAAATAAATATAATCTATCACGATATGTTATAGGTACAGCAGTACCGTGGTACTAGTGGTATTTCTGGACATTGATAGTGTCTGTATGACGCTGTCTGACATGAGGATCGGATGAAATTCACCGTGCATGCTTCAGCGCCTTTTAAAAATAATCACACATGGAGGTAATACAATCTTCCTGCACCTGAATATTGTTTACGAGAAAGACAGGGTTTACAAACTAAACATGTATGATATGTACATAATTGTAGTTTATTAGAGTTTTAAAATTTAAAAAAAATGTAAGGTACATTTTTTCCTGTTATTTTGTACATTAATTTTGGAGTATCTTTATATTCAAGTTTAATCTGTGCAACATTAATTTGGGCGTGTTCGGAGGTATTTCTTGTATAACTTATTTTTGTGTATGTCTACAACTTTAAAATAAAGTATTTGTTTGTTCCCGTAAGTTGAATTGATTGAATGGAATACAATCCAGTGTTTACAAAACCCAACTCACCAGAGGAACGAACCCGAAACCGTCAGAATAGGGAGCCGGTCAATTGTGTCATTAGTATCAGTACAGGGCAACCCAAAATACTCTTACTTACTGCAAAAGTGTTTGTAGGCGAAGAGGACGCGTACAGAAGCAAATGAAGAGTGACAAACTACTCTATTAAGTTCGATGTCAATCACCCATGATTATACGTGGAAATACAGTCTTCTTTTACGTCACACATGCCGCATGAAAGACAACGCTCACAGCTCAGTCAATTTCCTATGACCTTATTAGGAACATGATTTGAATACTTTACTCCAACGGGTGTACAGTTATCAAACAGGAAGTACACACGGAACCTACCAAAGATGCCCATGCCGAGTAGGCTGGATTCGCCGGGAAGAGCAGGAGGTCCACCATGAGCCAGCCTCCCCTCCAGACGAAGACCACGAGGTTGCCGATGATGACTATACTGAAGAGCACGTCCAGCACGTACACAGGCATCTCTCCCGTGCTCTGAAACACAGGGCACGAACCTTGGGTTAGGGTGTTGTCTTGTTCAGGTTAACCAATCGAAGTTACCTCAGTAAGATCCTAAACTTTGCTCCTTTACAAGTGACTCTCTTAGATTTAGGGTGTGAGATGGTGGAACGACCAAGAACTATTTTGATATAGGAAAACAGGAAACCCCTGGAAAACCCCAAAACTTGTATAGTATGCCATGCGCACACTTATCCGATCCACCGCGATGAGAACGCGACCTGAAAAACTTCCGATGGAATTTAAAACGTATATTTCAACGAGGCACCGCACACTTGCCGACCGGACGCGATCGGAAGCCGGCGCGTCGGACGTGGGTTCATGGGAGATCCCCGTCAGAAATCTTCTGTAGGGTCGGGTTGGTAGGCCTATGCGAGTACCGGAAGCTGAGAACCTTCGGCCATCCGAGAACCTTCAGAGCTCGACTTCTTTTTTTTGCAGATTTGTACAAGCGAAATGTTGTGAAAACATGTTTTAATTGCATTTACAAACGCAATTTTAGATGAAATGTTGATGATGTCTCAAAGTGATAGTAGAATAACCCGTGTTAATTTAATTAAGGCGGAAAAATTGATAAAATTAGCCCAAAAACCTCTTAATTTTTGTTGATTATGACTTATGAGTAACCAAATTTTCCTTAACATTCCATATTGACAACAGGAGACAAATTAAAAGCAGTTTTTGGAGACAGTAATAATAATTGGATGAGCGAAGCGAAGACTTTAATTTCACTGACCCCCCCCCCCCAAAAAAATAAAATAAATAAATAAATAAATAAATAAATAAATAAATTTAATAAATACAAAAATAAAATGGCTTAGGTGTATTTTTTTTATTATTGTTTTGTCTGTTTGTTCGCGCTCTACTGGGCAAACGGCATATGGGATCTTGATGGAAATTTGAGGGGACCTTCGAAATCTCTAAACTTAGACTTGCCACGTTTTTGGGTACAATCGATCAAATAATTCGTATAATAATCGTACTTTTACGATTTTTTTACAATTTTTAATGAGATATTTTCGTGATATTTGGCAAACGGTTTCTCAGATCTTGATGAAACTTTATGGGAACGTTTAAAATCACTGAAATTTATATACGTTACTAGGCCGCTTCGCTAACGCTTTTTTTAGTCGCGTTGATGGATGAGATTTTTTAAGTTTTTAGTATGCATGGGATCTCTTTACTTCTTCAAGTTTCATTGCAAAATCATTTTTGTTAAATTAGAATAATTTTATAAAGTAGAACTAATTGCTATGTTAATTAGAATGTCAAATATCTGTAGGCCCGAAGATTGCTTTATGAACGCATTGTAGGTGATTGTTGTCAAGTTTCTATAGTTACTTGTTAATTATTGTTATACACCTCAAAAAACTCATATTAAAACCTTTATTTCTATGAATTCTGGATAATTTTTTCAACTTTTTCTTTCAAAAGGTACTACAACACCATAACCTTAATGTGCATGTAAAATATGAATGTTGTATCCCCAACCGTTTGGTCAGAATCGGCCCAATGTCACGAAAATATCGCACTAAAAATCTAAAAAATCCTAAAAGTACGATATTCACGAGAAGTATTTCTTCGATTATACCCAAAAACGTAGCAGATCTAAGTTCAGCGATCTTGAAGGTCCCCTCCAATTTTCATCAAGATCGCATATGCCGTTTGCCCGGTAGGGAGCGAACAAACAAACAGACAAAAAAACAAACAAAAAACAAAAAAACATTAGAGATAAATTTTTTGGGGGGTAAGTGAAATTTTCCCGGTTTTTAATACGATATTTTCGTGACATTTCGGCCGATTCTGACCATATGGTTGGGGCTACAACGTTCATATTTTACATTGACATAAAGATTATGTGATGTAATGCCTTTTGAAAGAAAAAGTTGAAAAAGTTGGTCAAAATTCATAGAAATAAAGGTTTTAATATAAGCCTTTTACAGGTGTATAATTAACTATAGTAATATCAAGTAACTATAGAAAAAGTAATGAGATCTCACTTAAAAACGTAATCATTGGATAGAAATATTCAAAAAAGCTCAACCATCAACGCGACGAAAAAAGCGTTCGCGAAGTGGCCTAGTAAATAATAATAATTGACTTTATTTTGTAAAACACACAAATATTTTACAAAACTGCGAAGTTCGAGCACATAGGATGCGGATCCACCTATAACCCTGCGTTACAGTATCCGTGTTTATAGCTACATAATTAGCATATGTTATACATTTAACACTTTCACTAAGTACTATGCATGAACAAAAACATAATATATACATTTATAGAGAAACACTATGACCAAAATTATATTGATAAGGAAACAGATAAAATAAATCAAATTCATGCCAATACATAATACACTCAATTTCATTTGATTATACATAGAACAACTAACACGTGCCTCATATATAAATATCTACACAAAGAGAGTGGACAGATTTCCAGTCGCTTTTGACAAGTGTGCGGACCTTTTTAGATTGCCAATGTCAGGTATCGAATCGGCGAACTTTAAAATAAGTCCCACGCGTATAACGTAAGAGCTACCGGTCTCTATAGGTGTGTTGACCTGTGTTCCTATTCATGTCCGATCTATGTTTGTGTTTACCAGCATTGCGTTAGCACTTAGCATGGCAGTAAAACGCAAACAACAAACAAACATTACGGACGAGAACAACAAAACAAGTAATTATATTGTAATAATTGATTTATGTGTAGCAAGCACTATAACCTCTTTATATATGTCAATGACTTTGTTTGTAACTATTAATTCAATAATAAATAAACTGATAAAACTTATATGAATTGTTTTGAACAAGACCTAGAAGATAAAGAGGGATTGTTTTATATTGTCTTGTTTGATTTATTTATTCTGAAGACGTGTTAATGTTTTCTTGAGAAGAAGATACCAAGCGCGTGATTTTCTGAGGTTGAATTTAAGTTGACATTGCATCATATGTGTGCACGTTGACGTTCGAAATATCTTGACAACTCATAATATCTCGTGTTCAGCCTTCTTACCTAGCAGCTCGAGGTCACTTATCATCTTAATTGGATTTTAAATTAGCCTTGGAGTAAATAACCTCAACTTAAGTAACACCTTTCGAAATGTGAAAATTACATCAATCAACAATATTTTAACGGTTTAGTAACTGAACTTTCGTTTGGTCTCAATATAACGACTAAGATAATAACTATGTCGCATAGGCATGTTGATTTATGATAGTCATTAAAATGTTGGAACAACAACTTTTGCATTTGATTATATACGTTTACATGAAGCCAGCAGTAAGTGGTTTTTTTTGTTTCTATTTTTCCCAATGTACCACACTGCCCAACTCAACCAACATAACATCTTCTTTACTGTATTATTTGAAAGTTAAGAGTATGTGAATTAATACTCAGGAATTTCTATATTTATTTATTAACGCTTGGTATCATATTTAACCAATATGTCAATAAAGTATGATATATTAAAAAAAAAAAAAAAATGAAGCCAGCAAACATCTGATTTGTACGACACTGCGTGATTGGCAAGAAAAAACAAGGATACGCGTGCATTATCAAAATCTTACAGTCATTATACAACGTTTGTTCTATCTAAAATTCTACTTGGTTGGGTGCCGAGTGTATAGAAATTCCACTTTGCGGTGAAGCTATCCCCACATGTCAATCGGAGGTCATGTTCGGTTTTTATCGTGAGTCGAGACACGCAAAAAACGGGCAGACAGAGAAGGAATGAGTTTAGAGAACCTTTGCTCCCTATACAGTTTTAATAGAAAGCCAAATTAACTAAAATGAAGACGTCCTTGCACATTTTAACCAAGTCCAAAATTATCAATATCAAATTAGTTTCGTTACCGTTTATGTAAAGCAATGTTACCTTGTTATATTGTCCTTATGTGTAAATCAGTTTTAACTAAATATGAGACGCTAAATAAATAAATAATTCACTAATTAATTTAGTAAATAAATAACAGTGCCATCCTCGAAGTCTTCATTTTTTTACCCATGCATGACATCACATCCATGATTTGTCGGTTAGTAATTCCATAGAGAGTGATTCATCTAATCACTACTTTTAAAATAATTATTTATAAACAATGGCTAAACTAAACGAAATGAAGAAGCATAGGAAACGATAGTTCAATGTACCGAAATCGCTCATCCATAAATGGGACTGTAAAAACCGTTCGCGAAGCGTCCTATAGGGAGTTGACTAGTTGACTTTTGATCTATCAACCAATAGTATAAGCATTAGAAAAAACTGAATTATGTCAAGTTGTCAACGATTTGTTTAGTAGACTTTGTAGACAAAATTTGATATTATTGTCAATAGTTAAAAATGCGCAATATTGCGATTTTATAACAAAATATTAATTTAGTATCACTAAAATCTGAGGTATCTCTATAAGCTTGTAGACTTTCACGGTTCCCTGGAAATTTAATCAAAATCGGCGAATCCGTTTCGCTGGTAGAAATAACAACTTATGCTCATGCTTATGTAGAGTGCATTAAACCATTGGTTTTACTCATGCTAGTCGTCCAATACCGAGTTTGTTGGTGATATATTTATAATTGTGGAGAAAACTCTTTTGCCAGTTGGACTTGGACATTGCAGAAAAATGGTACGCAGCATAGCTGCGAGTCACACCATACTCGACTTCTTTTGCCTTGTGACCTCATGGGTCACAAATTGCCTTTTACCTACTTCAAGCCTAAGCTCTTTATAGAGAATCTGATTTTCATAGAAGGACTTGATTATTATTTTTTCTTTGGCTTTTTTTCTAAGAGTAACAAACGAGCTCAACAAATTAACATGAGAGTTTTTCCTGAGGGTCAGTCATATGATTATGTCACTTCTTAGTCACTTTGTTGCTATGTTTACCGCGTTCTTCCCAGAAAACGAACAATATAATATAATGTGAGCGAGTTCAAAAGTATCTACTATTTGAACCATGATAACGGACTGAATACAATTATGTTGCAACTTGAAATAACGTCTAGATAAAGTCGGGAACCACATACAACACGATAATAATATCCAAGGATTATGGAGTAACATTTTGGCATTAGCATCTCTAGTTTTTTTTTTTTTTTTTATTGATGACTATGCGTGAAAGGTTCTAAAAAGTTATCACTATTTGGTACAGAAAACTATCGAATAAAAATATTCTTATCTTGCAAATAATATCCAAAATAGGAGGGAAATGTTACCGTTATTTTAGATTTTATTTATTCTTGGTGGAGGTGCCGGGTAACGGGAATATATCTTTTCGGTCGGGTCAGCCTCGTCCCCTCCCCATATCGTCACCAAAAACATTTCGTATCACCGTTGTTGAAGGGCAATGCCAACATAAAACGCATGTCATTCGGAGATCATGTTCGGTTTTCATCGTGAGACGTGACACACGTACAGACGGACGGACAGAAAAGTGATTCATAAAGCACAAAGAAGGAATGTTCATATTATGAGTGGTCGATTAGATTTAGTGAATGTGTGACCGGAATTTCTGTACAAACTGTCATAAGTCAAATAAAACCTCTAATCACACAGCGTTCGATTGGGATTGCCCAAACTATTTACACGTCCATGCTAAAGTACAGCTAACTATCAGATATACTACAGCGGAGCATAACAGTACTAACCTAAATGTAACATACCATGATTTTGTTGCTTAACATTTCATAGTAATGCACTAAGGCTATTCGAGACGATGAGTGGTGATAGATGAGGGTGAAGGACGATTATAAAAAAAACATGCCTTAAGGGGGATTCGAGCCCACGTCCTCGTAGAGCCATACGCTTCGGACCAGCGTCCGAATCGCATGTGACACCGCGGTAACAGTCCATATCATAAACAAATTACCACACTGTCAGTAATAAAAATTAAACAACATTTCGAAGGTTTGCCCACTGCAGGGTACTCATCAGATTTAGCTAGTGTAACCCTCTTCAGGTATAACAACTTAGGAAATTAAGACGTTGATGTAGGTGTGAAAGAAATGTGCTACGCTCGTTATAGAGGACTCAAACCCTTGCGTTAGCATAAAAAACATTGAAGAAAACATTTAAAACATTTTTCATTCAGGATTACCGATGGAGAGTACCAACCCGTACGCACTATATCAGCTAAATCTCGATATACATGTAACAGAAACGTTTAGAGTAAGTGTAATCATGTAACACCACAAGCCCTATTTCTCCGTACTACGTCTAAACATCCATGTGTTTACGAAACAAAAGTGACAAGTTAGAAAGTGAACTTGTAACAATATCACGTACGCGTCAGGTGGGTGTCCGTGAGTGTTATCTGCTCGACCGAACATAGGCTTGGGGGACTTGAAGTCGACGACACGTGTTGCAAGATCAGGGTTTTACAGCAAGCAGACGAAATATATGGGAGTACAAATATTCGGGAAGGACTTTCAAGTTCAAAACGGTGGTTTTAATAGATTTTGTGTACAAATGGACGTTGAATTTGTGGCTGCTGGTTTATATATATCTTTTAATTTTAAAGTGTTTTGTGGTAATTTGAATGATACACTAATATGTTTTCAGGGGCCCTGTGTATGTTATTTTTATAGGGGATTTTCATGTGAATACCTATTGAAAACCCCGAAAACGACTACGTTACTAGATCTGTGTGCAGCTGTTTTAATTTACGAATACCAAAGAAGTTATATCTACTAACCGCAACTGCAGAGATTTTGGAATCGGTATTTTTATTACGTTTATTTATAACGTAATTGGACACAAATCCGGTGGGTATGGCTGTTATTTGCCATCGATTCTAGTCAAATTTGTATTAATGTTTTCTTAACTAACAACGTGATTTGGTACATACATATCAAAATATATAATATATCCCCATATCTTAAAAAAAAAAAAAAACAGGCTGATAGTAGTGAGAAGTTATGAAAATCAACTTTGTCCTAACCTTTGTAAAAGTACGAGCTTTGGTCCTCTCTCAATTGAGAAATGGAGTAAAGGCACAACAATTTTTTATGGTGATAAATCGCATTTTACGTGTTTTATGGTTCCATAAATCTACCTCTAGTCATACGATAGGTGGAAAATATAACCATTTCAGGCTGTGAAGAAATAATGCACTGAGGTGGTACGTTAAATAGTGTACTCGATCGGCGTGCGCGCATTGATGACTTTATCTTTAAAAAATGACTCTTTGTTTACTGATAAGGGTTAATCGAAGTATTGGCTTTAGACTCAACCTAATTAGTGCATTGTTCTAATTTGCTTTGAGACGAATTAGTTTGTCGTAAAGTATTTTCGAGATTTCAAATCTTCTGCAAGTGCCAAGAGATGCATTTTAACATTGCCCTCTATTTTTATTTTATTATGACAACTTAAATACTATCAGAACAACGGAACTTTTAGATTTTCATTACACAAGAGGGGAAAAAAGATTTTTTGGATTCTCTCTCAACATTTAAATTGTATCACTAAGAATCCAACATTTGCTGGCCCTAAATTTTACAACAAGCTGTCTGCGAGTATTATAAATATTGTAGAATATAAAGGCAAGGATTTTGAAAGTAAATTCTGGACAATTGTTTTTATGCGATAAAAGAGTTCTTGTCTTAGCTAAATATATTATTTGGCTTGATCGTGATTTTTTTTAGGCTTAAGCCGTCTTTAGTAATATTTATAAAATAAACATAATCACACCTCCTTTACTGATTCTTTATATCTATAGAAATAACGACATTAGGCCTACGTGCATCTTCTTCCTGGCTATAATGTTTAAACTTTAGAGACATTTGTGATGACTTCAAATCGCATATTTGATTTGTGACTAATAAGTGATAAGTAATAATAACTGATGATAATCGTTAATAGTTGTGTTGAGTGTTTTGGCAGGCCCAATTTTCATCCCTGATTCAAGTACCGCGGTACCCTCCTACAAAAAGCCAAGCATGTTTTAGATCTTGTTACACAATGCTCTCTCGAGCACGATCCGTCTGACAACCGCATGTCCTACGATGACTGCTAAGCATGGTGACCAGGTAACGGCCAACTTCCCTCAGGTTGCAATAACCAACCTCTAGTGAGTGTTTGCACAGCGACGGCGTTCGGCGGTGTCGGCCGACGAGGGGATCACTTCATGAGAGTATCCGGCTGAACCTAGACCCCATCAGTCAGTATCACCAAGCCCGTGCACAAGACGCGAGGAGCTCTCGCAAATTAGACATTTCTACTGGCGCCCACCTTGATTACTTACCGGCATTTGGAACATGGTCTGGACGGTGAAGTAGCCGTCAGCGGTGTCCGTGGTCACCGCAAACGGGGGCGCGGCGAGGTTTCGTATAGTCCGTGTCACGACGAGCGCGCACACACTGACCACCGTGATACCAAGCACAGGCGCCATCTGTTTCCCTGTGTACACATCCAGAATGACCCACGCACCCCTCCACGCATTAACACAACAGAAACCGAACATGACGGAGTACACACGCGAAACCACGTAGAACGTGAGTCGGTGCGAATCAGGGTGGAACAGACCGCGTCAACGGGTATTGAAGAATGGTGAACACGAAATGACCGACCATACCTATTATCAACGAAGTCCAACAACTCCGTTCTAGATCGTCAGGGAAAGCATAATACTCCATAAGTTGCCAGGTACCTCGCCAGTACCCGACCACTAGCGGCCCGATGAGGAGTACCGATATTAGAGTGTCGTAGACGGCTAACAGGTGGTGTTGGTTCCTGCCGACACCGGGCCGCGCGAGGCTGGCGTTGCTACCTCGCATCATGCCGACACCCAGAGCACCTGGCGAGCCACTACGACCATAACTCATCCAAGGAACACGCGCGGTGTGGAACAGGAGCACACTCACAATTGACTGGAGTAGTATTGCGTAGCCCCTCTCTAAAGCCGTCAATTACTCTCCTTGCCCCTCACGCAGATAACAGTCGGGCCTAGGAGTGGAGGCGATTACAGTGATGTAGGTCTTGTTCTAATTGCATGCACACAGGACTATTTCAATTATCTTCAACCCATGCTACTTTCTCGACTTCTTAGATTTCAAGGACACAAGATCATTCATTCCATGCGCGCTTCTGAGTTGCGTATGTCTTCTCATTATTTATTTATAACCAGTTGCATTGATTGCACGGCCATGAAAGTATAAATTAGAATGTTTACTTATGTTACGCATATTCTTCACTATCCTATAACCTTATAACTTATTTCATGATTGAAGTTTGTTCATTTTTAAAATTTTATGTAAATTCTTGTAAATCAGCTGATGGCTCATCATAGAATGTAAATAAATGTACACTGATTATTAAATTAATTATTTACAATTTACGATTATAATTCTATATCATATCTTGACAATGCCAATAAGCCGTGCCAATGCCAAGTTTTAAATAAATAATAAAATACAATTTTCCGAAACGTAGCGTCCATTAACGGATTGCCAAATACCCCAATTCCATTCTCTGGTATGACTTCGTTCAACGCATTCAGGACTTTGTAGCGCAAACACGTTAATACATCTAATACCGTTTTCTTCTCCCTTTTTTCTTCTTAAATATATCAGTTTCATATCAACGATTTGTAGTAAGTCTACATTTATTTTCAAAATATCATTAAGTTTAGATGCCCAACCCCAACCCCAACCACTTAAAAAAGTATCTCCTCGGGTGTTTGAAATTTGTTATGCAGATCGAATTTAAATCAATAGTAGTAGGAAATCCAAGATGAAGTATAGTAATACAATGTGAAACTCATATACACTCATAGAATAACATAAAAGCCAATATACTATTATACCGTCTTCGTGACTTAAACAAATATTGTACCCTATATAGGCCCTACCCAGAGACATTTATGGTTACAACGAAAAATACACCACTAACAACGAAATTCTGAATAATTTTTACCACCAGTTCACTGCTTTCGGGCATAACGAAAACGAAAACTTGTCTTTTATTTTATCTCTGCCTGTCTATGAAGTGAAATGCAATCTGAAGAAACAATAAGTCAACTATAAACACGGATATCTTCGATACTAACAGCTGCCTTTAGAAGGTAGGGGTTATGGGTTCTGTGCGTAGGGGGAAAATAAAGTTCCGGGCACATGGTGTGCCTGTGACCTTGAACTAGGCTAGGAACTCTCCAGATTCCCCCCATTGGACGGGATTTGACCTAATTCGATTAGAGATCACGCCTCCCTTTCTCTTTCCCCTACTTCGCCCTTTCCCCCTATCTCTATACCTCCCCCCTTCCCCGCATTTCGCCCTACTCAACCCCTCTCTCCCTTCACATCCATTTCACATCCTTCACGTACCACTCCAACAAAGAGACCACGAGTAATCATACAAACTAGATCCAAACCATCTCACATATTAGGTCAACATTAAAATTCAAAAAAAATTCTTGGTAACGAGAGACTTCTGTCGATTTCACAATATCATCAACCATCCGCGGTGGCACATGCTATTAGGGCGTTGGTCCGAAGCATATGGCTCTACGAGGACGTGGGTTCGAATCCAGGATAAGGCATGTTTTCTTTTGTAATCGTCCTTCATCGTCATCTATCACCGTGCATTTATCGTCTCGATTAGCCTTAATGCATTAATAGAGACGTTAAGCAACAATAATAATCATCATCTTAATATCATACAAAGACAAAATGTGTGTCATCTCATCTTGTCAGATATGATATTGATATGTTTGTATAACACTTAGCAAATGCTTCTGTCGAGTTAACTTCCATCTTATTTTACGCAAAACGTGTATTTTTATTTAATTATCTCTATTCCAAATGAATTCTAAATTCACCGGTTATATACTGAGACTAGTCTGTCAGTGCAGAATTACTTCCATAACAAGGGATGATTTCATTGATTCTGAATATACACACGCTGATGTATGGAAAGTGTTAACATTTAGCCTTGGGGTATAAAAACTTCCCTATAAGCAACACTTTTCCATCCGTACGTCTGTGTGCCACGTCTCACGATAAAAAACAAACAATTGATCTCCGCCATTATAAGATGCGTTTACTTCATTGTCATTACCCCTCATCAAGGGCCCTGGGGGTCTGGAGCGGGGCTAGAGTAACCTTTATCAACCATACATTACATACCCGGCACCTCCACCAACAACGAGATTTGAAAATTGGGAAGGAACGCATTTCATTTTTGTATTCTTCTTCAACGATCTGTTGCCTTTTTTTCATGCGTTTTAGGCAAATTGCTGTTCGTTCGGCCGACTGACACCACAGGTGTTTGAAATTGTTAACATATGTCACGAAAGTGGAAATATAGTGCTCTACAGTAACACATTTCTAAAATTTATTTTAACATAATTTATAAAAAGTAAATTAGTTTTCACGAATTTTGATTTGGTTAATAACTCCAAAATTGACTATATTCGTGATTTTTTTCTTCTGAAAATCCTACGCTTTATTGACAACTTTGCAAAGTTTCATGTACGTAAAATGCATCTTGTCCGAGCGAATAGCTATTTGCTACCTGCCAAATGTGTCCTATTTCCTCCTGTGTAGTCTAGTATCCGTGCTAGTTTGGTTGGGTACTAAACGGCTTCGTGTTTTAGGATCGGGTCGGATAGGGTACGGAAAATACGGTCGTTTATCTGCGTGTAAAAATGGTTATTGAATTTTACTTGTGAAGAATCTAAAATTACGATTTTCTCCCAAATTCATTTTATTGTGTCTGCATGTTTATTGAATTGCGTTTTTATTGAATGGCAAGGTATTTTAATTACAAAATGTCTGGACCGGCACCTCCACCAATACTCTAAGTAAATCCTGGACCGGCACCTCCACCATTTCCTTAAAACATTTTGATGTTATCGGGATGGCCTCCAAATACCCGACCCGACACGAAATTTCGGTTACCCGCACACACACCACTACTTTAAAATTATTCTAGTTGGAAAATTATGGATCTAGAACGTCTTTCTATAGTCAGCTCCTGGCGTAGTATGATGATGATAATAATGATGATTTCTGTTGCTTAACGTCTCACATTCATGCACTAAGACTATTCGAGACGATGAGTGGTGATGAAAGATGATGAAGGACGATCACAAAATACCCATGCCATATGCAGGATTCGAACCCACGTCCTCGTAGAGCCATACGCTTCGTACAGCCCCCTAATAGTTTGTGCCAACGCGGACGGCTAGGCAGCTATTTAAAAATTACCATCGTGGAGTTAAATTGTTTACTGATCCGGATGTGTATTGTGTATTGCTGTATGTAGAAAGGCATCAAGTGTGGGATATATATACCTTGTCGCCACTGCGAACTAAGTATCTGCGACATGTCATGTACTTGACTTAAGTATGAGCACGTCCATACACATCGGTGTAACTGCAGTTATTTATTCTATTTCAACTAGTGTGGCAATGGGTTTTAAAGAGACAACAAATTTTTAAGGGAAAAAAGAAGAATTGATGAAAAAGAGAAGAAAGAGAAAGAACTGAATTCAACTTCTAACAAACGTAAGGGTATTCAAAAACTACATCAACTCTGATTGGCCAGAAAGCGTCACGCATGACACGCGTTCATATAAGTTGGTACTTATGTTCGGTTTTAAATTGACTTAAGTCGCTCGCCTACCTTAATCACTGATCGATCGTCCACACCTGTACTTAAATAGGAGACATAAGTGACAGACTTAAGTATACAGTGGGTAATACAATATCTACTGAAGCAAATATAAAAAAATGTCGATGGCGTTAATCAAGACAAACCTACAAAATTTATTACATATTGGGATTATAATAATGTAAAAGCGTGTCATCAACAATATTCTGAATCATCCTTGTTGCAGGGTCATGTCAACAAAGACCTGCGTGTCAATCTGATGTCTTGTTCGGTTTTTGTCGAGACACATGACACACACACACGCACGCACATACCAACTGCCAGGGAAGCTTTGCTCCCCCTATGGCGTAGTCATGTCGGATCATTGGACATAATGATTTCAAATGATCAAATATTTGTACAAATCTTACGAGATTTAAAAATTAAGTTTGAAAACGGATCTGATTATTCAAACAACGGCTATATCCCGGAAGTAGATATGGAACATACTAAGGAGTAATCTACATGATAAACATAACGACTATGCCCTATTGCACCAGAAAATATCGTCGAGTTAGAATATGATATCGCTATATGGGAATCTCTTTAAGATGATTTGAATATTAAATTAAATCCAATGTTTCAAAGTAAATTCCAATAAGGTGAATAAGTCATATATCGCAGAAATTAGAACGTGTCATAAAATAATCCTATTCAGTTATGAAAAAAAAGTCGTTGGTTGTCGAAGTGGATGTCAACAGTGCATCGTACGTATTAAATCACCGAGCTAGATTCATCTCTCCCCACGCCCTACAAAGTCCCATCCAGTTGACTTCAATGAAATGCAGCCCACAGCACACACGAGTCGCACAAGTTGCATAAGCAGGTGGGGGCTAACTGTGGCTGTCCTACAACTGATTCGGGAGGTCCCGGCGAATCTCGCTTGCCACACGCAATCATGAGTGAGAGGTTTTCCTCAGTAGTCAGTCCAAACATGAGTAATTGTCACTGACCGGCGATTACTATGCACCTTTTGTCCCCACATGCACAACCAGTCTTGGGGAGTAACGCGTTACTTTTTCAGGAAGTTTAATGGAAACGCGTCGTTTAAATTCTTACATCAGGAACTTGTAACGTGAAAAGTTACTACTACGTGGGAACTTGGAACGAAGTTTCTTTCGCCGTCGTAATTGCGTGGAATTCAAGTACCCGATATCACTAACTACAATATAAAAAATATCTTAAGACTTCGCGTGTTTCCGAAAATAGCTCCACCTCTTTTCACCCGAGGATTGGTGGACGCGAACGGATTCCTTGAGAAAGTTTTCAGCATATGTAGGACTATTTATTTATTTATCACTAGGAAAACGCTTAAGTCCCGCCGCGTTGATGGATGAGCTTTTTTGTAAGTTTTTAGTTTGCGTAGGACTACTTTTCCTTTGCAAGTGCTTTTTTGAATGCATTGTGATTGTTGTCAAGTTTCTATTGTTACTTGTTATTATAAACCTCAGAAAACTCATATTAAAACCTTTATTCTATGGATTCTGGCTAACTTTTTCAACTTTTTCTTTCAGAAAGCAATACATCACCATTACCTTAATGTCCATGTAAAATATGAACGTTGTAGCCCCACCCGTTTGGTCAGAATCGGCCCAAATGTCACGAAAATATCGCACTTAAAATGAAAAAAATCGTAAAAGTACGATATTCATTAGAAATATTTATTCGATTGCCTCCAAAATCATATCATATCTAATTTTAGTGATTTCAAACGTTCCCATAAAGTTTCATCAAGATCGGATTAGCCGTTGACCTGGACTCGGACCAAATATCACGAAAATATCGCATTAAAAATCGAAAAAAATCGTAAAAGTACGATATTCATGAGAAATATTTCTTCGATTGTACCCAAAAACGTGGCAAGTCTAAGTTTAGAAGATTTCGAAGGTCCCCTCCAATTTTCATCAAGATCGCATATGCCGTTTGCCCGGTAGAGCGCGAACAAACAGACAGAAAAAAAAAAAAAAAAAAAAAAACATTGGAGCTAAATTTTTTGAGGGGTCAGTGAAATTGAAGTCTGCTTCGCTCATCCAACGATACGAAATAAAATAAAAGTAATGACAAATTAACTCGTTGGATGAGCAATGAGAAGACTTTAATTTCACTGACCCCCCAAAGAGATAACAAGGGTGTTTTTGTTTTGTTTGTTTGTTTGTTTGTTCTCTACCCGGCAAACGGCGATGCGCGATCTTGATGAAAATCTAAGGGGACCTTCGAAATCTCTGAACTTCGATCTACCGAGTTTATTGGTACAATCGAAATAATATTTCTCATGAATATTGTACTTTTACGATTTTCCCGATTATTAATGCAATATTTTCGTGATATTTGGGCCGATTCTGACCAAACAGGTGGGACTAAAACATTCATATTTCAAATGGACATTAAGGTTATGGTGATGTATTGCCCTTTGAAAAAAAAATGAAAAAGTTAAACCAGAATACATAGAAATACAGGTTTTAATATAAGCATTTTACAGGTGTATATAATAACAAGTAACTATAGAAACTGTACATTAACACCAACAATGCGTACAAAAAGTAAGTCTTTGTGCAACGAGATATTTTACATACTATTGTTAATTGGTATTTCCATAGTTAATACTACTTTATAAAAATTAACCTAATTTAACAAAAAAAATATTTTTCAATGAAACTTGAAAAAGTAATGAGATCCCACGCATACAAAAAACTTAGTTATCATTGGCCAGAAAAAGTCAACCAAAAAAGCTCATCCATCAACGCGAATGGAAAAAGCGTTCGTGAAGAGGCCTAGTTTAAGTAAATGAGTGAAGTGAAAGGAACTACGTTCCCGAGGAACGTCTCAGTTCTTTTTTTTTTTTGAAAAGGAACGAGAACTTGGATCAGTTCCCTTTTTAGGTAGAAGTATAACTAAACTTTTCAAAGTTCCTTGTATGGGGGAACGTGCCCAAGACTGTGCATAACCATACCCAATAACAAACCAACACGCAAGTAAGCCTGTCAGTTCCCCATTGCAACTGCTCCTAAGAGATCTTAAGCTTGCTCGCAATCGTATAAATGTTATATGTTATTGGCTGGAAGGTGGAGGGTGATTGCTGGTGGATCCGAGCTTTGCCATGCAGATACCTCGATAGTATTGTCACGGATTTGCAGGTCATTCGTTTGAACAGTGCACTGTTCTGTTATGATAACTTTGACAAGATAGACCATGGATCAAGGGACTACAGAAATAGCAGAAATAAATGCATCATCTACGACTGGGAGGCAAATTAATCAATTAACCTCTACAACGTGGACAGGAACAATTATGGTATTAAAAAGTTTTAATCATATAATTAAAGACTACCCTTCAAGAGAAGTTCCGTACTTTTATGATAACATTTTTAGTATAAGTATTTGTATTCCATAACTTATAAACATGAAAATTTACAAAAATAATACAAAATAACATTGATGAGCGTACAGTTTCAAAGGTTTTGAACTCCGGACATTGGCCGTGGCGTCGTCAAGTGGTAAAGCAGTGTGGTCACAACTGCTGGCAAGCTGCCAGCTACTTCTACAGACAATAAGATTACGTCACGTGATGTTTGACCACTCAAATTCAAAACAACCTTACTATTATATATTTGAAACTATTGTTAGTAATACATTCGAGTTCTGTAATGAAGGACAGTTCCTTATGTTGCTGTTACTCCGAGTTAGCTGTCAGTAGAAGAAATCGGGTTTTCCAGACAAAGAGGCAACAAAGTCGCGTCAGGACACAGCCAAGCCAAGGTTATTCAAAAGGCAAAGCGTCCAGCAAAAATATACCAATCAAAGAGTTCCATAGGTCTACTGTGAAGGAGCTAAAGAAAAACATTGGGCGGCATTGTTTTGCCAGCAGACTAGGAAAACGCAACTATACCTATTTGAAACTTTTTTGGAAACTTTTCCTACTTCCAGTTGTCATCCGATCGATATGCAATTTTGCGTAATTGTCAAGCAAGGATATGGTCACTCTTCTGTAGTCAAAGATTACTAAATATTATTGCGCATTACGCACAAATAAATTCCGAAATTTACCAATTTTGATGATTTTACTTAAATTTAAAATCCATTTAATTTATTTAGATTTTTTGTGATGGTTTATGTGCTCTCTATAGAAGACTGTATATACATGAGTATGACCATAACATATGTGCAAAGGCAGGTAATAATCTGATATAAACCGGATTCAGGAAAAGTTTCAAAAACAAATCACTGGTATTGCGGACTCTAAAGAGCACTACTTACGAGGACCTTGTTTACCTTGATAATATATCACTGCCCTAGTAGCACACCGTTAAGTGCCATGCATGGGCCATGGACGATTATCTTAACGTCCGCGCATGGGCCATGCCCAACACTCGTAGATGGGCCATGCAACGTTTTGGCCGCGAGTCCAACCAAAACCCATCGATGGTTTTTAAACATGGCACTTGCATGGCTAGCGCCAATTAGCCATGCAGGACACAAGGTACTCGTACTTGTCAGTACCATGCGTGAAAGTCGCGCATGGGCCATGTCCTACTCTCGTCCATGGGCCATGCAACGTTTTGGCCGCGAGTACAACCAAAACCCATGGACGATTTTTAAACATGGCACATGCATGGTTAGCTTAAATTACCCATGCCTACTTTTCTGCACCATGCGTGCTAATCGCGCAACGCCCATCCACGTTTAGCGCGCAAGGCCCATGCACGTTGATCGCGCATGGGCCATGTCCTACTCTCGTCCATGGGCCATGCAACGTTTTGGCCGCGAGTACAACCAAAACCCATGGACGACTTTTAAACATGGCACATGCATGGTAAGCGTAAAATACCCATGCCTACTTTTCATTAAAACGCGTGGTAATCGCGCACGGGCCATGCACGTTGATCGCGCATGGGCCATGCCCGACATTCGTCGATGGGCCATGCAACGTTTTGGCCATGAGTACAATCAATTTTCTTGGATGACTTTTAAACATGGCACTTGCATGGTTAGCGTGGTACTGCCCATGGAGCTTGCCATGCGTGGCGCAAATGTACGATAATACCCCTGACACCCTTGTCATGTATGGAGCAAATGTACTGAGGTAAAAAAAGACTCTTATTGATTCCCTCAGAGAAGAGAGACCAGAGTACTGAAAATTTTTCTAAGTATCAAGACCAACAAAATCAAGTGTAGAAGGTGCACGTACGTGCTAACTTGGTTTCAAACTTACAGAGATTGCAGTATGAATTCTATGCTTTATATTGTAACAGAAAAATATTAACCCGAAAATTACGCACCGTGTGTATACAAGCTTAGCTAACAATAATAATTAATGGAGGCAACAAATACATTATTGTAATTATTTAGTGAATATTTTCTCTAATGCAATAGAGATAGCGCCACTATCGATCAATAAGCTGTGGCACGTCGTGTATGTGCCACGTGATTGCCATGCTCTATAAGCCAAGCTGTGGCACATTGTGTATGTGCCTTGCGATTGCCATGCACTACTGGCCACGCTGTGGCGCATAGTTAGTGCCATGCGTTGCCTTGCTCTACTAGCCGGGCTGTGGCGCGTCGTGTATGTGCCATGTGATTGCCTTGCTCTACACCCCGGACTGTGGCACGTCGTGTATGTGCCATGTGATTGCCATGCTCTACTAGCCGGGCTGTGGCGCGTCGTGTATGTGCCATGTGGTTGCCATGGCCACTGTCCCTGCCGTGTGGTGCATCATGCATGGGCCATGTGTCAACCTTTTACCTAAATCCATTCCGTGGCAACTCGTCAATGGGCCTAGCAATAACCATGCCCAACTAGTCATGATCGTGCATGGTTCTTGTATGGCCCTTGCAATTTTGCCATGGCATGGCGCGACGGTCATGGGCCATGGATAAACTAAACTTCCGTGTGCTACTAGGGTGGACAGAAGAAAGCTGTGATAACAAAAACACAATTGCCGCGGTTCGTCCCGAAAACCTACAATCCCGATAGAGAAGAAATTTTCACACAAAAATACTGTATTAATCCATGCCATATAATGGAAGTTTTGGATTTATATTAAAAATAATTATAAATACATACAAAGTGAAATAAAGTAATTAATGAAATACATATTCTTATTCAATCATATTATCATAATTAATAAAAGAAATCATATAAAATCATCAAATGTGATGGCAATTGTCATGAGAGTGTGCACTAACGTCATATCATGTGACATAGATGTGCCAATTGTCATAACACTTAAATTATATACAATGCAACGTATATTATGTCTCCGTTTTAAAGTTAGAAGAGTTCAAAGTAACATATATTCAAAACCATTAAGTGGATAAAAAAAGCTCTTTAATTTACCATTTAAAACAACGTTTCGGAAATAACAAACCATTTCCGTCATCAGGTTCAGTCATTTAACAAACAAAAATCATATTTATCAAGACATATCAAAACAAACAAAGACAATAGCCAAGGTAGACAAGATTTAAGAATAAACATTTAACCATATAGAAGTTGACATATCATGGTGATTTAACAAACATTGTATCCTATAAATTGTTTTGAATATATGTAACTTATACATCGTTGAGGTATGTGAATTATGTAGGTACAAATGATAGTAAATATTTTAATCAAAAGCCTGGTTAAGGACGACTATAGTATTATAGGTATTTTACTTTTTTGTCATTTTTGGCTTGGTCGCCAAGTGAGGTCGAAATTTAGATTGCGTTTTTGGTAGAGTACTGTGCACAGGTTCATTAACATTGTTATTTGGAAGTAGCCTATGACAATATCCTGGTGCTATCCTCTGGTTATTACGCCCTAGCGTCGCTTCTAGATTAAGTTTGCCTATTAGTCCTTGTATGCCATTGCCTGTAGATTCTCGCGGCGTTTGTTTCTTTATAGTTTGGGGGAGTTTTTCTTTGTTAGCAGAGATGTCATCGTACATTTCTTCAGCTTCTCTTTTTAGGTGGGTGGGTTTGGAATTGAGGTACTCTTGACTGACTTGTTTAAATGTTTTTTTAAGAGAGTGGGTTTCTTTGTTAGCAGAATATCATCGTACATTTCTTCAACTTCTTCTGCTTTAGGTGGGTGAGGTTTCGGAAGTGACGACGGCTCACGAGTAACTTCTTTTAATGGTCTTAATGGAAGAGGGGGTGTTTCGTTGTGTGCAGGTATATCGTCGTATATCTCCTCAGCTTCGTCTGCCCGAGAAGAATTAGATTGCGGAAGTGGCGGTGGCAGTGTCTCATGATTTACTTCTTTAAATTGTTTTGGAAGAGGGAGTGTTGTTTCTTTCCCCATATTATAATAAACGCTTATAGGGTACGAACCCACATCATCGTAAATTGATTCCCTATCCGAATCTTCCCCCGATGGAATGGAAATGTCGTGGTAGATTTCCTCCTCTTCATCGGCCGGTACCTCAACCGTGACAGTAGCAACAGGCACTGGCGCTGTCTTCTGCTTCTCAGTGTGCTGGCCATCAATGTCATCATAGGTCTCACTGGTGTCGCTGTCGGGGATCGAGGGTAACTGGCGACGACGTAACGCTGGTGAATCATTTGGAATATCAATGGCACGCCCAACTTTGTTGATAGCTGCCACCCACTGCTCCATATCTTTCACAGTACGAGCGATTAGCTGGAACAAAGTAAATTCACTGCCATGTATCGGAATATATGTTTCAATTCAAAGTGTTATGTTGGGATTTAAGAACCATTGGGAACCATTCGACACCACCAAAATGGACGTATATTGAAATATATTTCGATTTAAGGTTTACGAGATGTCACAAATTTACACCAATCAAATTAATAAAAGAGTTGTATTCCAAATCCACCACTGGACACACCATCTGGACCGGCACTCAGCAGCACAGAAAAGGCTAACGCCCTAGCAGACGTTATGGAGAACGCTTTTCAGACTGTTGCTCCAGTCGCCTCATCGCCTGACCTAGACGGACCCATCGAACGGTACTATACAACAGCAATAAAACCACCTTTACCTGCTAGCGACTTGTGCACCTCTGCAGAACTTACGTTAATTCTTCGAGATCTCCGACCAAGGAAAGCCCCGGGCCCAGACGGAATTAACAAAACCGTTATCCATCAACTTCCTGCAGTTGCTCACTGCCGCCTACTTAGCATAATAAACGCCTCGTTGCGAGAATGCTACTTCCCACATCCATGGAAAACAGCACGAGTTGTAGCCATACCAAAACCAGGAAAACCGCCAAGAGATCCAGCAAGCTACCGACCTATTAGTCTTCTCAATGTCTGGGCCAAGGTTTACGAGAAGATCATTCGAACTCGCCTCCAGAGCCACGTGGACGAAAATTCTATCATACCAGACACTCAATATGGCTTTGTGAAGCAAGCATCAACTGTGCACCAACTGCTCAGATTATCCAACAAAATTACCCATGGGTTTAACTCTGGACATGGTACGGCAGCTGTCTTTCTTGATGTGGCTAAAGCCTTTGACACAGTCTGGCACGCCGGCCTCCTGTTCAAGCTGGAACAACTTAAATTTCCGCTGCACCTACAGCACCTAATAAGATCATTCCTAAAAGAGCGATCGTTCAAAGTTTCTTGGCTCGGAGCAGTCTCTACTACACGACCAATCAAAGCGGGTGTACCACAAGGATCTGTGTTAAGTCCACTCCTATTCAATATATACTCAGCGGACCTCCCTAAACTTCCTCCTGATGTGGATATCCATTTATTCGCGGACGATGATGCCCTGGCAGCTACTGCAAGATCTCCTACACTGACCGTAGCTTTACTCCAGGCAGGTCTCAACAAGATGGCAGCCTGGTATGCCAAGTGGCGAACTTCGATCAACCCATCCAAAACGAAAGCGGTTTATTTCACAAAGCGACGGAAGCCGCTACTGCCCTATCTGGAGCTAGCAGGAGTACAGATCCCTTGGTCAGCATCTGCCAACTACCTTGGTACGGAGATGGATGCGCGCCTTACCTGGTTAAACCACATTCAAAACATCCATCGCAAAGTCACTGGAAAAGCGGCAGCCCTACGCCCTCTACTTACTTCCCCGCAAATTGATTTATCTGACCGTCTGACCATCTACAAACAGATTCTCCGACCGGCCATCGCCTATGCATGCCCAGTGTGGTCCGGTGTGACACTCAGCAATCTTGATTCACTACAACGGCTACAGAATAGAATCTTGCGAATGGTGTCCTTCGCCCCGCGCGAAACTCCCATCCACCTTCTCCACGAAGACCTAGAAATGGCATCAATAGCCGAGCACCTCCGTGATGTCTCCCGAACATTCTACAACGACCTACCAGACAGAAGAAATCCGACCATCCAGGCGCAGACACAGTTCCTTCCGAGCCCAAACGACATATATATCAGACCTATATCAGCAATCAGAACACCTCTCACCATACCACCTCGTCATCTCAACCGAAAGCGGCCCCCGATGTTCCAAGGAGGTCTTCCACCGCCCGCCAAGAAGAGACGGGAATAACAAAACCGTTCCTACTGTAAACTTATTTTTGCCCCCACCCACATCATACTGTACAATTATCTGGCGGATGATCCGCTATTCCCCAAATTAAACCCCCCCCCCCTTCCCAATCATACAGTCTGGAAAAATCCACGACTCCGCGTTCTCATCATCAGGCACCCCCATCAAACCGTAATTTATGGCCATCAGAGGCCGGCATTTACATTGCCACTCACGGACAAAGCGTTCCGATGAGAAGAAGATAGATATCTCTATACCAGCCAGCTGATTCAACCACTAAAACTTAGCTGATGCACAAAAGTTACCTAATCTCTTAAACAAAATCGGCCGCTATCGAGTAATGGCCGCACCCCTATCTTGACCAGAAAAATTTTAAACAATTGTTTTCAACACCTTGACCAATGGCTTCGCATAATTGCCACACCACTCTTGTAACTTCTTTTTTTTAATACCTAAGACCTATAAATAAATAAATAAATAAATAAATAAATAAATAAATAAATAAATAAATAAAAAAATACATTTATTTACTCAGTCATATAACTGATGTTCAGTGGGGGACAGTAGACCAAAGCGACCAAGCTCGGCCTCGACGCAATCGACGAGTGAGCGATAACCAACCAAAGATCGATATTTTCAAATAAGAAATATAGCAATCAGTGTATGGACAGTACAAACACCCACCAGAGTCAACAAGGTCGATTCAGAACAACCTTGTATATTTTATTATGTGCCTCGAAGCTAGGACGGCTCCAAAGTCACCATTTACAAATACCTAATACAAGAACTGATGGACTTAAGTCCAAATCAGGTGTTAATAAACTTCTGACTTTGACGGGAATCGAACCCTGGACCTTCTGCATTGGAAGCAGAGATGTTAACCACAAGGTCAACAAGCCACACAAGGCCAACGAGCCACACAAAGACCAACGAGCCACACACACAAATCCAGTACATTGTTAAATGAGAAGGGTTCTAATCTACTTGGCTAGATTATTCAACAAAAATGCGTGAAAGTGAACATATTTTGTTGGCATGCTACAGGGAACTATCATCATGCAAAGCAAACATGGTTGAGTGTAATGTAAATGCAGGGCCAGGAGTGAGTGTATGTGAACGTGCTTGTTAGAACGTGTAAGCGTTATGGGTTACAAACGATTGTGTTAATACCTGTACCTGCGTTGTCTTTTTCCCTGGGCAGATGACTTCAAAACACGAGTCCTTCTTCTTCGGATTTTTGACGATATTTGGTGCGGCCCTCGCCTGGAAGCCAGCGATGTCCAGGACGAACGTAGGTTTCATGTCTCGTTCCCTCTCATAAAATAACATCCGTTGTTCGCTGATGCCCACCATGTACTGGGGAAACACATCTCGGAAGAAGCGTCTCTCTGCACGATTAAGAGGTCCGCACTTCGGCGAAGTGGTGCGTAGATCATTGAAGGAGATCTGAGGGATGGGGGTCTCCGCACGCGGCTGTGGAGGGGTCGTGGGCGGAGGGAACTCCTCGTACTCTTCCTCTTCCACGGGCTGTTTATCAGCTCCCACGTACTCGCTTCTGTCAACCGGAGGCTCGTTGCTTACCAATCCTGGAAAGATTAGGAACATATAATACGAAACGCCCGATGTACACCCGCGGACATTAACGCTAAAGGGTTGGACAAATAACTTATCGTATCGCAAGAGTTCGTTACGCCGAACGACCGCACGCAAGCCTCTTAAGTATCCTTAGTATGGAGGTGCCGGGTTGAAAGAAATGTCCCAAGTGGATATCGATAGCCACACCCCCTAACACCAAACGTTACTAAACATTTTATATCATCCTTGTTGAATGGCAATGTCAACAAAAACCGATTAACAATCGGAGGTCATTTTCAATTTTTATTGTGAGACGTGACACACGCACAGACGGACGGAAATCGAAGTGAGCTTCGATCTCTAACATAAATTGTGTTAGGTTATGTCAGGAAGTGTCAAGACGTGTCAGGTCGTGTCAGATCATGTCAGGTTATGTCAGGAAGTGTCAAGACGTGTCAGGTCGTGTCAGATCATGTCAGGTTACGTCAGGAAGTGTCAAGACGTGTCAGGTCGTGTCAGATCATGTCAGGTTATGTCAGGAAGTGTCAGACCATGTCAGGCTTCTGATTTACCTGTGGCTTGTGTGGCGGTCATGTCCAGATACGGTGGGAATGTCTCAGGCAGATAGACGCATAGTTTCTGGACCAACGCCTGGCGTCTTGCTGATGCTTTCTCAGAGAGTTTCTCTCCAGAGAGTGTCTCTGCAACGAACCGGCCCACATCTGTAAGGCAAACAACTCGTTACAGGAGGTGGGACTAATATTATGAATATGGCATTGCAGTATTCCTGTTATCACGAACAATATAATATGCACAACACTTTGTGTATTGCAAGGATGGATAATTATTAATTAAAATACATCCCTTCAAAGCTGATTGTCAAGGTTTTTAAAATCTGACATAAAATTATTGTTCATTTATTTCTCGAAAGAAATCTACAATCAACAAATAGAAATGTACCATAATAGGTACAAGTCAACCTTACATAATTATATAAAGTTTAAACATATATGACTCACGGCGGTGGGTAAAAATAAATAGCACGCCAATTACTGTTCAATGTTTCCAAGGCTTGCTCTGCGCCAGTGCTCCAGAAACCGTCATCCTAAGAATGCCAGTTGTACTTACAATTGTTTTTACATTACTGCTGACTTATTAATGTAATGCCCAGCACAAGTGATACCCTCCACCCACAACTACTCCCTTGTATCACCCACTATTGACTTCCCCTTTGTATCACCCACTATTGACTTCCCCTTCCGCCGTGCTTCTCTTATAAACGAACGTCAAATCCCTTGTAAGCCTTGATTACGCCAAATCGCTTCTAAAAGTTTTATGTTCTATTATTAGTATTTATATTATTTTATAATGTTTATACTAATATACCACCAGGACTTGTTCACCGGAGAAAGATAATTACACTGATTTCCTGATCAAATTACACTGTTAAGGAAATCAGTGTAATTAATATTTATACTATTAACGAACGGTTTTATTTTTACCTGGTACAATATTTAGTTAAGTTTGCTTTAGCCTTGTTTTGTTATATTAGTGAGGCAGCTTAGCATGAAAACATTTACACGACGGACAAAAGCACCAAATTTTAACCACGTGCTATTTAGGCCCATAGCTTTCAATTTTTGATAGGAACCAGCTTTTTCGGCGGCCATCTTGAATTTTACAGCGGCCATATTGAAATATAAGCATTTTTACCAATATCTCGGCTTCTAAAGCACTTAAGATCACAATATTGGTGTGTAAGTAGATATTTTCGGGGTCAAGGAATACAAATTGACTATTTTTAAATGAATTAGATGATTTATTCATTCACAATAACATAAACATTCTAAATTCATACAAAATACACACACTTTTATACACATTCTGTTAATATGTCACATGGAGTATTATATGATATATAAACCATGATGATGCCACTCATAAAAGATGCCATTGGACATGCCGTATTTAAACATTGACATCCGCACAGTTCCGTACAATTCAGCCTGCCTCTTGGCATGCACATCTACCACCACATCCACTTTGGCTCTTAAGAGTTACATTTCACCAATTCGCTTCATGCCTTTGATGCAACAGGTAACATGTTCCATATAGGAACCTACGATACAGGGTCTCCATTCAGTGTACAGCCCCAACCTTCTGGATCAGGAGCATTCTGTACACTGTGCTCACTGGTGCACCATACTCCTGCCTGGTATGCAGCTCGCTTTGAGTGCTGCAGTAGTGCGTCCCTAGTTGGGGGAAGTTTCTCCACTGTCTTACTCTTCTAGCAAAACATCTCTTTCCTGGCTTCATGCACATGTTCTATGTCACTGGTCTTATCATACGAGATAACGGTGAAGCGTTCTATGAGTTTAATAGTTTCGTCGTCAATCTCAAGTGTTGTGTAAGGGTGAAGTGAAATGTAGGCCTATGTAAAGGCATGTGTCACATCAGGATAGCAATTCCGTGCATCCCAGACAGACTTCTTACCACGTCCGAAAATGCAGATGTAGTACCACATCACGTGAAATTGTGCAAGAAAGGAAGGGCCAGGGATTTCTCTCAACTCAGCTTCTCGCAGATAGCATTAATGGAATGATAAGTAAAAGTTTTGCTTGTACCAAAAGCAACACAAATCTTCACATCTTGACACAAAGTCAACAGGTGATGAAATTTGCCAAGGAGGATTACCACTACATCTGTGTCAACACTACGCACCATACAGTTAGTACATCCATTCTGAAGTGCATCCTGTAAGTGGATGAGTAGCCGGGTGTCTGCTTCCTCGTGATCACATGTCGGCATGCATCTATTAGTACCCCGGAGAATAACCGAGGCACCAGAGGTCACGATAATTTCTTTGTTTTATCGCATTCAACACTTGCTAACTTTTCAGAAATGAAAGCAAAAAGTTCCTGTTTTTTGGTGGGGTCTCGTAAGAAGTCAGACCAAATGAGTGGCAGCTTGTTCTTTCCCTCAACCTTTCTCCGAACACCCTTTCCTCGCTTTTCTCTTATGAATTCTTTAAGGCTGTTCCAAATGTATTTGTCCGACACTACATCAACTCTTTTACAGTTTTCTGGTTGTTTAATGACGTGTGGAATGAATACCTGATCAGCATAATCATCAAACGTCACAATGTTGGTAGTTGGGATGAGATGCACAACAGCGGCTCCATCGAGAAGCTTTACATCAATGACATCAGGAGGATCGTTTGGGGAATCCTTGTCCAGAATGTTTATAAGATTGGACTTCTTTCCTTGTCGCACTTTTCCATCGTCAGATAGTGAAGGGGGGAATGGATGGTTCTCATGGCTGAAGAATGTGGTCATGTCGCTCGCTCTATGCTGCATCACTATGTATATGCGAGAGAACAGAGAGACATCGCTCTTGAGTAAGGATATCTTACCCTTTTGTTTTGTCTTAATCGTTTGTGCAGCATTGCTGAACAGAGGAAGAGAATTCTTATTGGTTGGTTCATGAATGGATCGAGTACAATCAGTTCTTATTACTGATTTGCAGAAATTGGCATACTGATCTTGTCCCAGACTCTGCACTGTTCGCACCGTACTCACTACAATTCCGTCCAAAACTACTCTTGTGTCAAGAGCAAGTAACTCATCACTGTCATCCACAAAAGGGTTTCCAAGGTCATTCATGACTTGATATAGACCCAATGACTGTACCTTAAATGTTTGTATTATTTTTTTTATTTGTATTCCTTGACCCCGAATATATATATATGCACAACAAGTTTGTGATCTTAAGTGGTTTAGAAGCAGCGATATTGGTAAAATGCTTATATTTAAAGATGGCCGCTGTAAAATTCAAGATGGCCGCCGGGGGATCTGGTTAGCAATAGTATATTTGTATTCTCTGACCCCAAAAATATCTACTTACACACCAATATTGTGATCCTAAGTGGTTTAGAAGCCGAGATATTGGTAAAATGCTTAAATTTCAAGATGGCCGCTGTAAAATTCAAGATGGCCGCCGGAAAAGCTGGTTCCTATCAAAAATTAAAAGCTATGGGCCTAAGTAGCACGTGGTAAAAATTTGATGCTTTTGTCCGGCGTGTAAACATTCACCTCAAATTTGACGTTAAGCTGCCCCACTATATGTTTTCTAGCACATAATGTAAAATGGTAATAAATAAGCACGTAATTCAAATATAATAGGCTAGACATTGACAATTATATAATATTATGTCATGAATGACGACGATCAGAACAGTGGAGCGCTGCATGGCGAAGTTGAGTTCAATCAACTGCGGCGCTTATCGGCGCTGCTTCGTGATTGGTCGGTCAAGCACTTCCGGCGTCGAGGGCTCGTCGGCGTGCAGGTATTCAACATAACATACATCACTCAGCACTTTTGAAGGTCGTCTTCAGAGACTATATAGCAAGAATGAAATCGTTTGGCCATTTCATTACTAGGGGCGTTTCTGAATGCTACCAAACGTAGGTCCTACATGTTTTTGTTCTTGGTTACTGTGACGTTACAAGTACTTTTTTAAATTTAATTTTTTCGTACATTAGAATCAAACATGTTGATATGGTACATTGTCATTTTATAATCATCCAGTGATAGGGTACATTATTTATAATCTATCCTGGGTTGAAATTTTAAAGTCAAACATTTAAAAAATATATGCCTAGTAGCTACAATTACTAGTAACATCTTGACTTGATATAATATAAATAAATATACAAATAATTATTAAAAGGGCGAGTCCGATCAAGAAAAACAAATTGCAATTTCATACAAGTTTTTTGTCGTGGTCTATAGAGAATGTTTACTGTGAAGACAAACTGTGGCGATTGTCACTGTCAACGTTTCTTCGGACAATAAACCTGACATCATCAGCACCGACCATCTACTAGTAAAGAAAAATAACGAAAACCCAGTTTTCCTAAACGTTCTGATATACGATTTCCGTACAAATAATTATTGGATCATGCAGCAAAGCGAAGACTTCAAGTTGATTGCCCCGAGAAAAATATCTAACCCGTGTTATTTTGGTACGATTTTGTCGGTTCTCTCTCTACTGGAAAAACGGCTACTCCGATATCTTGATTAGATTTTCAGAGAACCTTCGAAACCTTTGAACTTTTTCGAACATAACACTATTACGACTTTTTAGAATGTAGAAATGCAAAGAGTTAGGCCACATACGTGCTTATCCATCAACGCGACTATAAGAGGCAATCAAGAAGCGGCTTAGTATTAAATACCCAATGACCCTAGGCAAACTTATACCTTAACGTGTAATCTATGTGGTTATAAAAAGCAATTTCAATAAACTGTAAGCGTTTATGGCTATTGGTCAGCCACCCATTAGTACAAAAGTCCCCTTTATTCAGTATTCCTTGATACTGGTTACGGGCCTGGTATAAAAACAAGGAAAATTTGTAAATGTCCTAGAAGAGAGAGAGAGAGAGCGAGAAGAGAGAGAGAGAGAGCGAGAGAGAGAGAGAGAGAGAGAGAGAGAGAACAATTAAGAATGAACTGTCGCCAGCTTGACCTAATCAAAAGCTATAACTTGTATCATCGCTTCCAGTAACATAACATATTGTCGTTGAGCTCAAACATGATAAATAAAGATATTATATTCCACGTCACATGCTGAACGGAGCGAGTGAGCGGATATCTTCCCCACTACAGCTGCCAACTTCCGCTGACATGACGGGCAACCAAGGAAATATCCAGATAACAGCTCGCTGCAGGATGGCCTCTGTTTTCATGTTAGACTGGCTTCCTGAATTTCAAGATTATTAAACGTAGGCTATAGCTTGTACGAATACGAAATATCGTTTCATTTCTAGAACTGAGAAAATCAACAATTAGCGCAGCTGTAGACCTTATGTCCATGATACTAAATCACATTTGTTATTATTTATTAATTTGTGAAATCATTCAAAACAAATATGAGCTTGAAATTTACATCAAAATCTTTTTTATATATTGTCTCTATTTGCAACGGATAATGGAATACACTAGTGTAAATTTAATAGAGAAGGGAGGAGGGGAAACCCGGTACACGCACGAAGCCTACTCCTTTCTAAAAGTACCAAGGGGACCAACGGCTTTACGTCCCATCCGAAAGGACGGTGTAACCTTGACAGTCATATAAGTTACTCCACTCAACCCAGACGTCGAGGAAAACGAAGCCGTTACACTAGCTCTCGAACCCTCCATCTGCTCTAATCAGCGGTATAAGTGTGTTTCAGGGTAGAGCGGTCATCACCTACTCTATCCCTGACCACGCCTGAAGGTTCGAGTGGGAACCGGCAAAGCGACCGCGGCTAAACGGCTTGGTAAATCTCAAATTGATTGGAAGAGATTGAGCATTAAATGTCAATTTAAAAATCATTAGATCGCCAAATCAAGCGAATTCCACATACATTCTGGACAACATTTTGACCTCTAATATCCCCCTAACAATTTTGAAACTTACGAAAGGATATTGCTCACGGAAGGACATGAGTATGTCTCTTATCAGACAACATTTCCACATTCAAATACACGCCTACATAAGCTTGGCAAAGTAGACTACCAATTATTTTAAAATTAAATTTTAAAAAAATTAAGCAATGTTACAAAAATTAACTCTGCTGGAGACAGCCTCATACTCTTCCTAAACGACCTACTAATTTTTTTAAACTTTAAGGTGAAAATTAGTGGTTTAAAAGGTTTCCAGAATATACTGCTTCGCTTGAGCCATGGTTTGCTATACTGTCACAGTCTTTTCATTATATCATGAATTGTAAGAAAACATGACAAAGAAAGAAAGAATATAAAAGAAAAAAGAAAATAAAAAGAAAGAAAGAAAGAAAGAAAGAAAGAAAGAAAGAAAGATAGAAAGAAAATCAATAATGATGTAAGTGCGTGCATATTCATGTGTAATAGACTATTAGTTGATGGTAGTCGATGATAATCTCGGGAATGATGGTGATCGGTCATAAAGGATGTGGTCTAGAATTCACTCCTGGGGTATTCCCAATAAATATTCTCAACCAGCAAAACGTTGCAGTTGTATGTTTCGTTGACTAAGTAATGATAACCCATGTTGATACAACAATAATGTTATCGCGGTAAAATGACCTTGATGCTTCAAGCCGGAGGTAGGCTAGCCGAACAAGCTGACTCGAGATGGAATTACATTCATCTATATGCAAGAAACACATTTAGACGTATGCATGGTGTGAATGCCTTAGCACGCTGTGACTAGAGTACAGTGAGTGCTAGATGGGGGTAAGAGACACTCATGGGAGAGTGCTCCAAAACAGGAAATTGAAAAGGAATATAGGTGTTACAAAGTTACCGGTTTAAAAACACTAAATTGTATATATTTTTTAAATCGATCTTTTAAAAATATTATCAAGAAATACATCCCTTCTCGGATTAACGTCTCATATTAATGCACTTTGGGCCTTTGGCTATTCGAGACGATGAGTGGTGATAGATGAGAATGAAGTATGAACAGAAGGGAGGAGGGGGAACCCGGTACCGGCACGTAGACTACTCCTTTCGAAAAGTACCAAGGAGACCAACGGCTTAACGTCCCATCCGAAAGGACGGTGTAACCTTGACAGTCATATAGGTTCCTCCACTAACCCGGACTGCCGAGCAGAACGAAGCGGTTATACTAGCTTTCGTACCCTCCATCTGCTCTAGCCAGCGGTATACGTGAGTTTCGGAACAGAGCGGTCACCCACTCTACCCCTACAAAATGTACGGTGTTCGTAATTGTGTTCATAATTTTAGCTTTGCATGTCTCATTTAGAAAATAGAAAGCATAAATATGTAAATATTTTAATTTGAATACGCCCGCCTTATTCGTTACAATAATAATTCCTTCCTCAGATCGCTTTAAGATAGTCTAGACGTAAACAAAACCATAGTTAAGTCCGAGTAGGCCTACATAAGGTGTCTGGGCTATACCCACACGTACTATAATATCCCTACTCAACAAACCGATTGTTTACACTAACTGCTCGAATCCCTTTCACAATCCCTGTGATTATTTTTAATGTTGTAGGATTTTCACTCACCACATGGCCGCGAATGAAAGAGATTCGAGCAGTTTATGTCGACGCCAGTCCCAAAGCATGCATCGGTTTGCAATACCAGTGATTTTTTTCTGGAACTTTTCCTGAAGCCAGTTTTTATCAGATTGTTACCACACCTTGCACACGTGTTACAGTCATGTATATACAGTCTTCGATAGAAGCACATTTATTTTAACCATCACAAAAAAGTCGAAATAAATAAAAATGGATGTTTAGGATTAAGGATTTTTGTAATATCATCAAAATTGGTGCTTTTAGGAATTTATTTGTGCGTATGGCGCAATATGTTTAGTAATCTTTCACTTTAGAAGAGTGACCATCTCCTTGCTTGACAATGACGCAAAATTGCATATCTATCAGATGACAACTGGAAGCAGGAAAAGTTCCCAAAAAAGTTTCAAATAGGTATAGTTGACAAACCATATTTATACCCGACTTAAAGAAGTATGCTTTACATGCGAATGCGAGACTCAAATTCGGGAGGTGATCTCATCCACCTGCCATCCCACAACTGAAGTTTGTTTGCAAAGATTGTGTCAATCATCGCCTTTGGACATTCCCTCCCAACTAACCTAAAATACATAAAGCTAAGGGGGACAAGTTGTTTCCTACGCAACATTAATTGTAACAATCACGGGTACGGAAGTACCCACAAGAGGGAGTGAAGCTTCTAACAATAGACCGTAAAAAAGAAGAAAAACAAATTACAATTCGCCGTGCGTTGATTTGTTTGGTGGTGGCTGCGGGCTACCACTTAGCTTACCAATAAAAATGATCAGCAATGGTGGAGGTGCTGGGTTTACAAAAACATTCTATATCCTTGTTCAAAGCAATGTCAACCAAAAAAAAACATGTCAATCGGAAGTCTTCTTTGATTTTTATAGTGTTACGTGACACAGAACGCACAGACGGACGGGCAGAAAAGTGATGCTTCAATGGAAGAAAATGGAATAGGTTATTACAACTATCCCTCACTAACCAGTAACTAGCACAGCCAATGTTACATACACCTCCACTATCTATAAACAAACGAAGGTAACCGTTGAATCTTATGTACAGAAGACTCAGTGAGGGAGTTGGCTGAAACAACGACCTTCGTGAGAAAGTGAAGTGTGGTGCTCGGACCGTTTATCTTTGCAGGGGGGGGGGGTCAAACTCGGAGTAACCGTTTGTCCGTTTTAGACAGTGAGCAAATAGACAGTAAACAAACACCCGAGCTATTTCTCTCAGGGTAGTCCCATTGAAGTCTTTGCTACGTTCGCTATGCTCACTACACTCATCTAATGATACTCTTCGATTGGATTGGATTGGATTGGATTGGATTGGATTGGATTGGATTGGATTGGATTGGATTGGATTGGATTGGATTGGATTGGATATTGCTTAACGTCTCATATTAATGCACTTTGGCTAATCGAGACGATGAGTGGTGATAGATGAGGAGGATAAAGTATGAACAGAAGGGAGGAGGGGAAACCCGCCACCGGCACGTAGCCTACTCCTTTCGAAAAGTACCAAGGGGACCAACGGCTTAACGTCCCATCCAAAAGGACGGTGTAGCCTTGACAGTCATATAGGTTCCTCCACTAACCCGGACTGCCGAGCAGACGTCGAGGAGAACGAAGCTGTTACACTAGCTCTCGAACCCTCCATCTGCTCTAACCAGTGATATACGTGAGTTTCAGGGCAGAGCAGTCACCCCACTCTACCCCTGACCACGCCCGAGTTTGCTTAACTTCGGTGTTCTAGTGGGAATACCTCGGCTAAACCGCTGGCATGCTCTTTGAGATAGATGAATAATACGAATGGCAAGATTACAAGAAGTCCTAATCTAATCCATGCCTTTCTCGGGTTCTGGAAACCCTTGGACTTGGAAATTGCAGCAAACAGAACCTTACTTATGAACAGCGTGGACTGCGATTCACCATTGAGGCATGTCATCATTTTATTTAAATTGAACAAGGATTTTAAATCCGATTTTGATTTTGACGAAAATGAAGATCATATTTTTTAATATGAAGTACAGATTTACAATGAAAATTACATGCTTCACACTTATGTGAAAGGCCACGTCTGTACGCCCGCCAGATACGTGAAAAATAAAATATACAAAACCTTTAACGTTTTTGGATGAGCGTAGCGAGCGTAGCGAGCGAAGCGAGCGAAGCGAAAACTTCAATTTCACTGACCCCCAAAAAATTTAGCTCCAATGTTTTTTTTTTTTGTTTGTTTGTTTGTATTTTTGTCTGTTTGTTAGCAGGATTCCGGGAAAACGGCTTAAGCGATCTTGATGAAAATTTGAGGGGACCTTCGTTTTCTCTGAACTTAGAGGTGTATTGTTTTTGGGTACAATCGAAGAAATATTTCTCATGAATATCGTACTTTTACGATTTTTTTCGATTTTTAGTGCGATATTTTCGTGACGTTTGGGCCGATTCTGACCAAACGGGTAGGGCTACAACGTTCATTGGATGAGCGTAGCGAGCGTAGCGAGCGAAGCGAAGATTCCATTTCACTACACTGGAGAAAAAAATCCGGAATGTTTTTTTTTTTTCTTCTTTTTTTTTCTGTATTTTTGTCTGTTTGTCCACACGATTCCGGCTAAACCGATAATCCGATTGCGATGAAATTTTATGGAGACCTTCGAAATCTCTGAACTTAGAACTGCCAAGTTTTTGAGCGCAATCGGAAAAATTTTCTCATGAAAATCGCAATTTTACGATTTTTTTCGATTTTTTTAAAATTTCTTCGACTTATAACACCTACATGCTTTATTCGATTTTAATGATTTTTGCACAGAACCTTTATTTTATGAATTAAGATACTCGTGTGAAATTTGAGCGCAATTGAAAAAATATTTATCATAAAAATCGAAATTTTACAGGTTTTTTCTTTTTTTAAACAATTCTTTGACTTATATCACCTACATGTTTTATCCGATTGTAATGATTTTTTCACAGAACCCTTATTTTATGAATTAATAGATAAGTGTTAAATTTGAGCGCAATCGAGAAGTTATTTCTTATAAAAATCGCAATTTTACGCTTTTTTTCTTTTTTTAACAATTTCAATTAATTTTTAAAAAATTAAAGTTAATTTTTAATTTAATTTAATTTATTTTAAAAAATTTCAATTATGTAATGATTTTGCCACAGAACAACAAAAAATTCGCATAACACATGGCTGCTCAATGCACCAATTACGCTCATCCAACAACGCGGCGGGACTTAAGCGTTTTCCTAGTATTTCACATGGACATTAAGATTATGGTGATGAAGTACCTTTTGAAAGAAAAAGTTGAAAAAGTTAGCTAGAATCCATAGAAATAAAGGTTTTAATATTAGTTTTTCAATTTTTAGTGCGATATTTTCGTCACATTTGGGCCGATTCTGACCAAACGGGTGGGGCTACAACGTTCAGATTTCACATGGACATTAAGGTTATGGTGATGTAGTACCCTTTGAAAGAAAAAGTTGCAAAAGTTAGTCAGAATCCACAGAAATAAAGGTTTTAATATGAGTTTTTTGAGATTTATAGTACCAATTAACAAGTATAACAATAGAAACTTGACAACAATCACCTACAATGCATTCAAAAAGCACTTGCAAAGGAAAAGTGCAAACAAACGCAAAAAACGCAAACAAAACACTTACAAAAAAAACGCTCATCCATCAACGCGGCGGGACTTTAGCGTTTTCCTAGTTTAAAAATAAAGGACTTTCAACCGAAAAAGAATTTTCAGGGGGCTGTTTACATTTGGGCCTTACTAACACGGTCAATAATTTACGCATACGATTGCTTGGCGGTCCGCCCCGGCGGGTGCATTAAGCAATAAGCTGAATTCAACCAACTCAGGTGGATCATAATTATGTCACACGTGATCGGGATTCTGATTCGCAAGTCTTTAGTTCGATACGCTGGCGACAATCTTTTCTCAAAGTTTTCTTTCAAGGTTCTTCAATCAATTAAGAGGGAAATGTAAGAGATGTCATAAAAAGTATGAATACTCAGAAATAGTCCTTTATTTATGTATTTATTTATTTATTTATTTATTTATTTATTTATTTATTTATTTATTTATTCATTCATTCATTATTTATTATTTATTTATTTATTTATTTATTTATTTATTTATTTATTTATTTAACGTCTATCCCATTCAGTTAAAAAACTAATTTACAAAGGAGGACAACGAAATAAATCTACTTATACATAGATGCAGATACAGCAATGAACTAACAGTTTAGTAAATATTTGAAATGCTAATATTACAACAACAATGATCAGTCTTCCCTTCCAATTCCAAGTACAACATAAATTAGCCAAATTAATGGGGTTTACCATCTAATCCCAAAAATATATCATACATGCTTTAAAGTTATGAAGTTACCGATCAAAACAAACAATTGGGTTCACCACACCATAACATGGGTGAAAATAGCCAAACTTGGTCATTTTCGAGGTAAGACCCATATAGGTAAACTTATAAAACATTCATAGCATTGCGACTTTTTATGTGCCTCGTGACCTTGGAGAATTCTGGCCATGAAAAAATATTGGACATTATTAACTAACTTTTTATATTTCTAAGTTCGGTTAAATCACATTATGCTGTTTCGGTACCAAAAAGGAAAGTGTTTTCGGGTGAATATTTTTGCTTGTTTGAGTGCATATTTTTGTGATATCCCTAGGCCAGCAACTTCTGTTGATTAATGTTACTTTTCCAAAAGAAACCGCAAAATATAGGTATCACATTAGTAAATCGGTATAAAATTCCACTTATTCCACTTTTCTGAAACATTAGGACCAAATAGCCCAGTTAGTGGACTTGTACCAAATCACACACGCAAATCACAATGTAGAAATTGCAAAAGAGTTAATTCGTAATGTTCCAGATCAAAAATAAACTTTTTACCTCAATTTTGAAAAATCGAAATCAAAACCTAAAAGTGAAGTGTGAACTTATTCCAATTTTCCGAAATACCACATATTGTTCTAGGGGTTCCAACGATTAAATTATAAACATGCACACAATTTTAAAAGTTGCATTGACAATATTTTGGTAATAGAGTCAAATTATTGGTGTTCAATAATCATTATTTGCTACTTTTGATTTGTAATGTGAAATAACTTATTTAAACTGGGAAAATGGAAACAGTGGGCCATGAGTGCACTTTTTGATACTATACACATTGCCCTTGTTTAAATATGTGTTAGAAACCTAGTTTAATTTTATTTAAACTGTATTTATTTTATAAGTCACAATTTAGTTCAATGGTGCCAATCATAAATTACGTCAGGCTAATGAGGATGGAGGGAAAGATGAGGGAGAGTTTGTAATATTTTTAGTTACCAATTTTTTACAAATCCAAATACCATCTTGCCATTTTCAATCCCCTACCTTGAAATGTAGCGTTGAAAATTTAAACTTGAACCAACCAAACAAAGACGAGCTCGCAAAAAATAATCAATAAGGGGACAGAGTCCATATTTTGTGACATATTACAGGTGGGGTGGAATGTGGGGGTGTTAATAGGTTTTGACAGAGTGGGGAGGAATGTCAGAAAACACCTTAAAATTAAGTGCGATGCTATTTATGAACGGCCCTATGCAGACTATAAAGCGTGCAATTTTGAACATATATAATAAATTTGTACCGCAAAACTTATAGTAGTAACGGTTTTTGTTAGTTATTATTCATTCTGGTGATTGGCGTACAAATCGCACCTTGCTCTTTGGCATTAAAAAGCGCGTGTGAATCGTCATGATTTAGATTTCTTTGAAGCGTGGTACGTAAAATCCATTTAATAAACTAACTTTTAAGTTACAAATATCATTAATCGTGGGTTCTGAAAAGTTTGAGTTAAAATTAGACTCTAGGTTAATCATTCTCAATTAATGAAGCATCGTAGTCTATAGCAACGAGATGATAGATAGAGTGGAGAGGCTGAGCGTCCTGCGTCACAGATAGTGAGGTGAGCCAGGTTGACTGATGTAATGTGTTGTTACCTTTGAGCAGCTCCAACAACATCGGTAATGTTAGTGTAGTGTTCGACATCTTGGTGGTCTCCCACTACGCTACTCGTCGCGACGTGCACGTGCAACCTCCGGTGTCACTGTGAGACTGAGAGGAGGCGAGGCGTGGCAGCCCCCCTCTCCTCACCTCGCCCTAGCACACACACGACCGTTCACTGTCGCACGAGACACAACCTTCCGAACTAATCACACCGGCAATTCGGAGACCTAGGTTCGATACGCGGATGAGGATGGATTTGATAATTTCTGCATTGATTTCCATACATTTTTATTGTTGCGATTCTTGTATGAGATATGATACAATAAAAAAAAAACTCGGACAAAATCAGTGTTTATGTTTATTGAGTGTTTCTTTAAACTTAATGAGAAAAAATAGTAACTTTGGTAAGTAAGTTTAAAGAAACACTCAATAAACATTGTATTTCCGGGTAAAATAACTAACGAGCTCATATCATCAGTGTTTATGTATGTTGCTATAGGATATATACACACTTATTTAAAAAGAAACTTAATAGAACAAGTAAATGTTATTAAACAGATTAATTGAACTTAACACTGCTCTTGGGTGTATTTTTTAATTAAAATATTCAACAAACGCTTTTTCAGGCGCGTTGTTGGATAAGCGTAATCTTTTAAACGAAAAAAGCGTAAAATTGCAATTTTAATGAGAAATAATTTTTCGATTACGCTGAAATTTCACACAATATATAAATTCATAAAGTTAAGGTTCTGTGAAAAAATCATTACAATCGAATGAAGCATGTAGGTGTTATAAGTCGAGGAAATTTAAAAAATCGGAAAAAATCGTAAAATTGCGATTATCATGAGAAACAATTTTCGATTGCGCTCAAATTTCACACGAATATATTAATTCATAAAATTAAGATGCTGTGAAAAAATCATAACAATCGGACAAAGCACGTAGGTGTTATAAGTCAAAGGAAAATTAACAATTTTTAAAAAAATCGTAAAATTGCGATTTTCATGAGAAATAATTTTTTGATTACGCTCAAATTTCACACGAATATATCAATTCATAAAATAAAGGTTCTGTGAAAAAATAATAACACTCGGATAAAGCATGTAGGTGTTATAAGTCGAAGAAATTTTTTTAAAATCGAAAAAAATCGTAAAATTGCGATTTTCATGTGAAATAATTTTTTGATTGCGCTCAAAAACGTGTCAGTTCTAAGTTCGGAGATTTCGAAGGTCTCTATAAAATTTCATCGCAATTGGAGTATCGGTTTAGCCGGAATCGTGTTAACAGACACACAAAAATACAAAAAAAGAAAAAAACATTCCGGATTTTTTTCTTCAGTGTAGTAGAATGGAATCTTTGCTTCGCTCGCTACGCTCATCCAATTCTAATAAAATGTCAGCCTGTCGAAGAAAAGTGAAACTTCGAAATATTGCTACACAATAAAAACCTATTTTTCCCACCTATTTCCCTAATATACACACTTATCGACACTTCCTCAATACAATTATCAGTCTTACTCTTCATGCAATATTGTTATTCGAGACGATGAGTAGTGATATATAAGGGTAAAGGACAATTACAAAAACCCATGCCTTATGCGAGATTCAAACCTACGTTCAAGGAGTGTCACACGCTTCGGACCAGAGACCCATAAGAAGGAAAGTCTACTCTTACGTCTAGCACTAGGAAGCTTCGCAAACGCTTTTTCAGGCGCGTTGTTGGGTGCATTAAGCTGCCATGTGTTATGCGGATTTTCTGTTGTTCGGTAAAAAAATTATTACTAACTCCAAGATTTTTTAAAAAATTATATTAAATTAAATTAAAATTAATTTAATTTTTTTTATATATGTAATCGTAATTTTAAAAAAAGAAAAAAATCGTAAAATTGCGATTTTCAAAGAAATAATTATTTGATTGCACTCAAATTTAACGCGAATATATTTATTCATAAAATTAAGGTTCTGTGAAAAAATCATTACAATAGGATAAAGCATGTCAAAGAATTGTTTTAAAAAAGAAAAAACCCGTAAAATTCCGATTTTCATGAGAAATAATTTTTCGTCTGCACTCGTAAACGTGGCAGTTCGGATAAAGCATGTAGGTATAAGTCGAAGAAATTTTTTAAAAATCGAAAAAATCGTAAAATTGCGATTTTCATGAGAAATAATTTTCCGATTGCGCTCAAAAACGTGGCAGTTCTCAGTTCAGAGATTTCGAAGGCCTCCAGAAAATTTCAGCGCAATTAGACTATTAGTTTAGCCGGAATCGTGTTAACAAACCCATAAAAATACAAACAGAAAAAAGAAAAAAAAAAAAAAGAAAAAACATTCCGGATTTTTTTCTCCAGTGGAGTGAAATGGAATCTTCGCTTCGCTCGCTACGCTCGCCACGCTCATCCAAAAAAAGAGTTAATTTATCATATTAAAATGGCCCATGATCATATCATCTTTTTTAGTGTAGGTATAAGATATACGGTTGTGGCAATTTTTTCGTATACATCCTTACTGTCGTCCTATATATTATATTATTATAACTAGGAAGCTTCGCAAACGCTTTTTCAGGCGCGTTGTTGGATGAGCGTAATTTTTTTAAACGAAAAAAGCGTAAAATTGTGATTTTCACGAGAAATTATTTTTCGATTGCGCTCAAATTTCACACCAATATATAAATTTATAAAATAAAGGTTCTGTATAAAAATCGTAACAATTGGATAAAGCATGTAGGTGTTATAAGTCCAAAAAATGTAAAATAAAAAAACGTAAAATTGCGATTTTCATAAAAAATTATTTTTCGATTGCGCTCAAATTTCACACGAATATATAAATTCATAAAATTAAGGTTCTGTGAAAAAATCAGTACAATCGGATAAAGCATGTAGGTGTTATAGGCCCTAAGTCGAAGAAAGTTTAAAAAAATCAAAAAAGTCGTAAAATTGCAATTTTCATGAGAAATAATTTTTTAATGCGCTCAAATTTCACATGAATATATCAATTCATAAAATAAAGGTTCTGTGAAAAAAACATTATATTCGGATAAAGCATGTAGGTGTAATAAGTCGAAGATTTTTTTTATCGAAAAAAATCGTAAATTACGATTTTCATGAGAAATAATTTTTCGATTGCGCTCAAAAACGTGGCAGTTCATAGTTCAGAGATTTCGAAGGCCTCCATAAAATTTCATCGCAATTGGAGTATCGGTTTATCCAGAATCGTGCTAACAGACACACAATAATACAAACAGAAAAAAAGAAAAACATTCCGGATTATTTTCTCCAGCGTAGTGAAATGGAATCTTAGTTTCGCTCGCTACCCTCATCCAATTATTATTGATTGATAGCAATTGTAGTAAAAATCGGCCCCGACTTGGGCCCAAAGCCAAAACCTCCGGCCCTACGTACCGACGCTCTAATTAATTAAGCTATCGGGGCACGATGACACATTAAAACAAATCGATGTGTTGTGATAGTAGAGTTCCAATAACCATGCCCTTGAAGAAACCATAAAATAAATTAACAATATAAATTTATCCCTATTTAAATTCTACCCACCCATTCACATAACATTTTCAATGGGGTACTTTAATTTTAAAGCAGACTTAGCCAACCCTGTCGGCGCCGACGCCATCGACGAGCGAACAATATCCAACCAGAAACCGGTGTTCAAAAAGTTATGGAATCTCGATATCATATTGTGCATCTCTCATTTTTGGATGAGCGAAGTGAATACTTCAATTTCACCGACCCCCCAAAAAATTTAGCTCGGGTGTTTTTTTTTGTTTGTTTTTCTGTCTGTTTGTTCGCTCTCTACCGGGCAAACGGCATATGCGATCTGGATGAAAATTGGAGGGGACCTTCGAAATCTCTGAACTTAGACTTGCTACGTATTTGGGTACAATCAAAGAAATATTTCTCATGAATATCGTACTTTTACGATTTTTTTCGATTTTTAGTGCGATATTTTCGTGACATTTGGGCCGATTCTGACCAAACGGGTGGGGCTACAACGTTTATATTTCACATGGGCATTAAGGTAATGGTGATGTATTGCTTTTTGAAAGAAAATGTTGAAAAAGTTAGCCAGAATCCTTAGAATAAAGGTTTTAATATTAGTTTTTTTTTAGGTTTATAATGACAATTTACAAAATATAACAATAGAAACTTGACAACAATCACCAACAATGCGTTCAAAAGGCACTTGATAAGTAAATAGGTCCCACGCAAATTAAAAACTTACAAAAAAGCTCATCCATCAACGCGACGGGACTTTGGCGTTTTCCTAGTAATATATAGAATCATATAACTTAGTAGGATGAGGCTTGTGTAACTATAACTTCGAAGTACTGAACACTAGATACTGGGAAATGGGAATTGAAATTCTCTGTGTTTTGCAGTGATATATATTTTTTTGTTTTGATTTGAGAAAGCTAGTCCCACAGATAGTTGTATTGGGTTTAGGGACATTTTTATGTTATATGTTGAGCGATGCAGATATCACTGTTATTTGGTTTGAATATTACTAGGAAAACGCTAAAGTCCCGTCGCGTTGTTGAGCGAGCACCAGTACATGCAACACGACCCGAGTACGACATTCCCATAATGTTACATACCAATAAGTCTTTAAGGTCTTGACCGATTTAGACGAAAATTTGTAAAATAGGAGAGAATGGATAAAATCCACCGCCATCTAGAGGACCTTGACATCATTTTCTTTCGGAAAACTATTTTAACTCTTTGATAACAAATAATACACTGCTTCCTCGATAGCATTTTGATTACTTCTAGGTGGCAGTACATAGTGAGACTTTTCGTTGCCATGGTAACGTTACTTTTGTTAAAATGTAATTTCTATCTACACTACTTAAGGTCTTGACCGATTTAGCTGAAAATTTGTAAAATAGGAGAGAATGTTGTACTTATTGACGCTGCAAAATTTCATAACGATCGGAACATTTTTTTTTTTTTTTTTTAATAACCAACGATCGGATTTTGTTCAAAAACTATACAGCAACCCGCCTAGGTGGTATGTACATGTGTGCAAAATTTCAGGTCGATCAGAGAAACGGTGCGACCTGTATTGAAGCAGTAACAGAAAAAAAAAAAGACATTCGAGCCATAAGAGTCAACGCTCCCTCAATGATATCAAAGATTTGTTTCAATAAAAATCCATTCTCTCCCCCCCCCCCCTCTGCCAAGCGAAATATTCAAACTTCAAACTTCATGGAGGGGTGCTAAGTCTGGACTGGAACCTCCACCAAGCAGTCACATGATCGATTTCCCCCCAGGATATCGATATTCGAAAGTGATTTTGTTGCACATCCCCGAGTTTTACTTGATTATTATTTTATATTTGATTCATTAATTAATTGCATTTAATATCCTTTTTATTTGTTACCAAAATTGTTGGTTTAATGCATTGTTGTTGTAGTGTTACTATTTCAAATATTTACTTAACTACTGTAGTTCATTGTTGTGTCTGCATCTATGTAATTAGATTTGTTTATAATTTAGATTTATTTAGTTGTCCTCCTTTCTAAATAAGTTTTTACAACTGAATAGTATAAACGTTAAATAAAAATAAAAAATAGGAAAAAATAGGAAAAAATGTCTTTGAATTTTTTGGGGAATGTAATTAGAACGGGTCTCAGCCCACGCATGTTTAACACACTAGGAATTTAGAGAATCAATTGACAAGACTACGTTGTATTACCTCAGATATATGTAAATTATAGGCAGATCATTGGTCTCCGAGAATGGTGAGCCTTGTAAAGACTGAACTCCCAACCACAACCAACTCATAATATGAATGAGATGGTTTGATTTCCATTCAAACTGGATTTAAAATAAATTTACTTAATGGAAATTGGAAAACATTAAATAAAAACTCACACTCAAAGCGAGTCAATGAGCATTTTCTTTATAAAACAATGTTGTAATGTCGTTACTTTGAATTAAGTGCAGCATTAATTCATATTTGAAACTAATGCGTAAGTGTTGAGAATTTATCGTTAGGAGGTTGTTTAGAAGGAATATGAGCATGGCTTTATCAGAGTACATTTTATTATTATTAGTATTGCTAATTTTTATTTTTAGTAACTAACCATAAATGTGCCATAAAGACAAATTATAGTAATTTCTCAAGCTTATGTAGGAAACGTGTATTTCAAATGTGGAAATGTTGTCCGATAGAGACGCAATCATCTATCTAAAACAACCTCCCGAAGTTTCAGAATTTTTTGGGTGGAAATTTGAAGTAAGGAAGTGGTCCAGAATTTATGTGAAATTTGCTGGATTTGGTGTGAAGTGATTTCATTGAAAAATAAACATAATAACATAACATAGATAACATAACAACAGATAACATAACATAGATAAACAAGTTGTAGAGATTTATTTGGGAAACATGTCTAATCGAACATTCTGTATTCATTATTCAAAACTAACAAAATATAAGAGCGTATGTATGTACATAGTATTCTAGTATATAATGTAAATAAATGTATACAAATAACACAATAATAAGAAAATTATACAATGGCTTACAGCATTTCATTAAAAACTAAGATTTTGGTTAAAAAGAAATGGTGACTTGCAGTAAAGCAAAGAATAAAACGATTTAAAAAAATACTATTTAATACATTATTCAGAAATTATGTCCATTTCTGAATTATATTAAATATTGACAATTCCAACAACGGGAGTGTGTCCCGACTAACCAAATCGAGAATTAAAATAATATGTACATCATTTAGACATTTATATACTACTATACACGAGTTAAAGTTTTAAATTTACTTGGACTACGTAAACCAAGCACACCAAAGCGCCACAGCTGAACTTACATTCATAGAAATCGTTTTGGGATCTGCCCAAATATCACAAACACTGGAAAGCACTTACTTCAAGCCAGTTGCAGAAGGCAGATGTTAAAAACAGAAATCTATGAAATAACCATGGCTGTGAATTTGCATGCATCATAAAACTGCTCCGAAGTGTACATCACGCAAGTCGAGACAGATTGGCATCATCCAGCTCGCTTCCGAAAGCGAACTGGATCGGAAGAGCTTCGAGGCAAATTCGACGAGTAAATCAGAGTCTGCAATCGGTTAGAAGACCAAAGCGCCTTCATCCAATACGAATTGAAGGTGCGTGATATACAACGTAATAGTAAGATGTTTGTAGAGTTTGCATTGTCAACAACATATATTCGTAAAAATAAATACCATTTGTTATTTTTGTTCATTGGTGCACCGACAGTGTGCGCTTAAACGTTAAGCGCGCAACTCTGATTTGGGAGGTCCCGAAAAATTATTATTCATTGGTGCTTTCTGTGATCAGGAACAGATTGGCAAATCATACAACTTTCCTAAAAACAAAGAGAAATATTTCAAATTTAGTTAATTGATATAGGCCCCATGGCCAATATTAGTACATAGTAGAATGGTAGTACATTACTGTAGTAATGAACATACATTATCAAAATACAGAAATTCAAGAACTATGCCTACAATCATAATTGGTATGCAGCATATACACACCAAACAGGGCTTTTACTGTCAATCAATAGCAAACAAGACAACACATTAAACTTAGTACTTTGAAGTAAGATAAGGTTAAAGCTTGGATGGTTGAATGAATAATTTGGGACAAATGCTTTTCAGCGGTTTGGAATCACATTATAAACAAGGAGGTTAACAAAATAACTAAGAGCTAAAGAGCTTAAGGTCGAGGTGCCAATAATATAGACTTATAAATAAAAGAATTGCTATCTGGCTTAAGGTTCAAAAATGCCTACTCTTTCTCAGTCAAATACCAGATTAGGACAACATGTATAGGGCAACCACTTCGTAGTTTCACAATACACTGAATACAGGCTTGATAAACATAAAAAACACAATGAAAAGGAAGATGCAGTGCAAAATTAGCATGCTTCATTTCTAGTATAGGGCAAATGTAGGTGAAATACATTTGCCAAGTTAAATTCAAAATTTAATTTGAATTTGCTTTAGTTGGGGTACCAATAACAAATTCACAATCAAATCACAACTCTGGTATTGATATACATACATAGCATAGACCATATTACATAATGCATTATGATTATGTTAATGGAATTTGCCATTATAACTTAAGCATAATGTAATTGTTAAAGATAAACTCTTGTTCAGTTAACATTAGGCCCCACTTACCATTGAGCTAAGTGTAGGGACACACTCTTCATGGAATGTATGGTGACAGTAGAACATAATTATGTTGCTAGCTCGACTAATATCTGGAATAGACAACAACATAGAATTTCAATTCTTAAAATACAAAAAACCCACAATGATCCAATTTATTATGCAAACAGATTTTTATTCTTCTCTAATATCTAGGTGCATGCTAAAACCCTGCAGCCAAGCCATGGTGTGATGGTGACAGTAGGCCTACAGACGCTGTATACTGCAAGCGGAGTTGGGTCAATTTCAAGGTGTTACCGAGTCTTCATGAAATGTGAAATGAATGAAAACTGACATAATTAGGATTGCCAACAATGCTTACCAAAAGCAAGTAATACCAAAAAATGTATATTATTAATTTTTGTATTGCCAACATATCATATTTCTCTTCTTTCAAATACTAAATGAAAGTGAAGAAAAATCATAGAAAAACAGGACTCTCAGAGTCTCTGAACAGCTCTCGCAATGCACCACAATGAATGTAATTATGAAATGCTTAATAAATAAATAAATAAAAGCCATAGTCGTAACGGAAACAGCTGTTGTGAGATGCAGTGCATCATCAAAAGGTGAAAATGTATTATCTTTACTAGACCAATTAGGCTGTGTTTTGTGTTTTAATTATACCTGTTCTTTCCCAAACTGTGTATCTTCTACAACACTAGTAACACAGCCATTTGGCCTTCCAGCACACTCAATTAATAATTATAAGTATAACATAATACTACACAAACCTTTAACAATTATCTTCATATGGCAACCTCCACATACTTGTTCATCTGTGAACAAAGGAAAAGGCCATCAATCATTAAAATTTCTTCAATAAGTTGAATACCGGGCATAGCCTAAAAAAGTGAAATTAACAGTTAAAGTGTGCTTTGTGCTTTTATTAAGAAAGACTTCTGGTCCAAAAATTTGGAACCAGTTCCCAGAAAGCAGGATCTGATTCAGACTTAAGACATATAAAACATTGTAGTCAACAAATTTAAATAAATATGGACCGAAAATTGTACCCTGGGCAATTTTCCGAGAAATTAAATTAAAATTAAACAAAATATAAATAAACTTATTTCTGTGTAATGGGAATGGTGTATAAACAATAAATTGTATTATATCTAAGTGATCTACCAGGGTCTACTGCTCCAATTAAAAGCATCCCCTTACCACAAACTAGGATGCCTTTCTGCTGTAGGTAAACGAGCCTCTCATGAAGGTTGAAGTAATCAGAGGCCAGAATCTTTCTGCAACCTTCTTGAACTGCAACCTACAGAACATTCAACATTAGGTTAGTACGTTACATATTTTTCATGGAATGGTATGAGGAATTAGGCCTTAGAATATAATTTAAATACTAATTTACTGATGTGCCGTTGCCAACCTCTCCACAAAAACGTCAGATCAGTGAATAGAGGTAGCCTACAATAGTACTCCACTTTCATAACCATACACAGAAAGACCTCGACACGTTTAATTCACATCCAACAGACAAATAGACTTGCCAACATCTGAACCAGTTTCAAAGATATTGCTACTTGCTAGTATAGGTGGAACCAGATAAGCTGGCGGTCGTCAAGGTCAAGCGAGAGCACGCACGCCAACGTTGACAATTAAACACAACTGGCATTAGGTAGGGCCTACCGTATTTGTTAATGTTCGTCAATGTTATCGTGATGTGTTATCACATATATCAACATTTTATAAGCTGTGAATAAAGTAGTTCGTCCCACAGAGTCAGTATTTTAACAAAATAATAATTTTAAGTAATCATGGTTACGAAAGTGTTTTTTTGCCTTGTTGGTAATCGTGTGTCCAAAGTTCCAGCTGTTTATAATGCCAACCTCGCCAGATGTGATGTCAATGTTTAGGAGTATCAAAATGTCATGATTTTATTCGTACACTTCATAAATACTTTATTTTTAGGATATATTGGGCAAGGCTTGGCTTTAAAATAGTCGTGCTTTTCTTCCAAAGCAGTTGTAGAGACCGTCATTTTATTTACTTTTTGCCGATCTAGTGGCCATAGTGCGTGGGCGACAGTGCTGCGATCCCTCGGCGACCGCCACCTTAACTGGTTCCACCTATATGTATTAAATATTAATAAACAAAGATAGCGACTAGTGAAGATAGTGACACAAAAGAGAACAATGCAAACAGTTTATATTTTCTAATTTACTTACTTGGAGATTGAAATCATGCATCATTTTAACCAACGAAGTTTGAAGTCCAGGAATTTTTAATCCATTCTCTATTTTTCGAACTAAACTTCTTGGATCCACATACGAACCAATCTTCTCGAGCAAAAACTTTGTGAACTCTGAAAGAATAAAGATAAACATTATTTAATTTCAATGGAAGTTTTAACCCTTTTCGGTCGGGTGTCGGCTGTCAGCCGACATCAGCAATTTCCCGTTCCAGTCGCATGTCGGCTCACGGCCGACATCGTCGAATTTCGAACTTAGCGCTCAAATAACTTGCAATAGTACAGCTTCTGCCATCTGTTGGCATCTGTTGGAACTGCTAAGTATATTTCCCAACTGAGTCACCGTCACTGCCTTCTAAACACGTAGATATTATTGATTTATTGTATATTTCTGGCGGTGATGTTTACATTTTTACAAAACAGCTGTAGTAGAAATGGCGTCCACGTCACGTAAACGAGCAAACCAAAGAGATATTATAGATTATTTAGACGATTCCGAAGATGGTGGCTCGTTGAGTGGTAGTGATTTTTCTGAAGAAATAAGTAGTGATGAAAATGAATCCAATCAAGATGAAAGTGAAGGCGAATTATCGGCATCGGAAGATGAACAGAGTGATGACGTTGGGGGGGGGGGATGCTGGGCGCAATGATGGAGGAAGTAGAAACAGAATGATGCAGATTTCCCTAAAATCCCATTTTCAGTTCAAAATCCCGGGTTTCAAGTCCCAAACCCACGACCTGTCACCCAATTGGATTTTTTCCAACGATTTTATACAGATTTCCTGCTGGATGGTATAACCAGGGAAACCAACAGGTATGCGGCGGAAAAAATCCAAAAAGAAACCCCACTACGCCGACGATCAATCTGGGTAAGTTGGCGAGATGTAACATTACTTGAGATGAAGGCTTTTTTAGGCGTAATTATGAATATGGCCCTTCATGAGAAGCCTAATATAAAATCATACTTCACTGAAGAGTGGACTGGTAAACAACCATTCTTCAAAGATGTATTTTCAAGGGATAGGTTTTTACAAATCTTTTGGGCATTCCACGTGAGCCCTCCTACAATACAGGCTAGGCCTAGAGGGGTAGTACTTAGGGGCCAAAAAGTTAAAAATGTTGTGGAATACATTGATAACAAATGTAGAGAACACTTTGTTCCGGGACAGAATGTCGCTATAGATGTGAGTACTGTAGGATTCTAGGGACGGGTACAGTTCAAGATGTACAACCCACAAAATGAGGTCTTAGGGTGTATGTACTTGCAGACTCTGAGACAGGATATATCAGTGTGCTTCTCCCCTACTATGGGTCTAGTACAACTGACCAACTTATCCGCCCTGACCTCCCAGTCACCGCAAGGATTGTGCTGCATCTCTGCGATACTTTGCTGCAAACTTCAAATGGGTCAGGATTCCATCTCTATACTGACCGGTATTACACAGGGTTTGAGTTGGCCAAACAGCTTCTAAATATGGATATCCATAAAACAGGGATTATTATAGCTAGCCGCAAGGGATTGCCCAAAGATATAAAAAAAAAACTCAAACTCAAACTAAAAAAACACGAAGTTGTCAGTTTCCGCAAGGACGACAATGTAACCGTTCTTGCATGGAAAGACAAAAGAAATGTTTTTATGTTGAGCACTTTCCACAACAGTGATATAGAACAGGTTACACGGAAAATTGCAAGGAGGGAACCAGAAGTTTTCTCAAAGCCTACAGTGATTGCAGACTACACGCGTCATATGGGTGCCGTCGATCGAGACTACTACTCTGCGCAAGCTACGGGTTTACTCGCAAGTCGCTTAAATGGTGGAGGAAGATGTTCTACTGGCTTCTAGAAGTCAGTATTGTCAACAGTTTTCTGTTGTATAATATCAACCTACAACAAATGGGCAAGAAGCCACTTGCCCATTTGGAGTTCCAAAAAGCTCTCATTGTTCAGTAGGTTGGAGACATTCGGAAAATAAACCGAAGAGGGCGTCCGTTATCTTCAGGATACCATGAAGAGAGGCTCAATAAGAAACCCCACTTCAAAGTAGTGACAGAAAAGAAAAGTTCTAAGGACTGTGCTGTGTGTAGCAATAGAAAAGTGAAGGGGGAAAGGAGGGAAACCAACTTCTTTTGTGAAACATGTACCAGGAAACCTGGCTTACATCCTGGTACATGTTTAAAAAAGTACCACACTGAGAAGAACAGATAACTTAGAAAAACTAAAGTCACCACCCTTAGTATACGGTAGTTTTAGTAGAGATTTGTGGGCGCTGCCATCTTGGCTGTGACGTCACGGAAGTGCTGCTAGAAACTCGTTTCCACCATGCAGCACATGTTAGCACAGCACCTTCATGGCGCCAACAAAAACAACCGTATAGATACATCAATCATAAAAACTAATTTTTTAATGTGAATACTGAATATACCACTTAAAATGTTATAAGCTTGTAAAAAGTATGTGTTTTTACCCTTATAATCCCTAAATAAACCCGTCTCAAGGTTGACTATACTGTTAAATAATCTGACCAAACGTTAAGAAAGCAAAGCGAGGGAGTAGGGACTTGAATTTATTTTCCCAAACGATTTTTAAAAGGTTTTCAAATTCACAGTTTGGTGAAAAGTAAATGAAGTTGTCAACTGTAAATTGATGAAATTTGTAGCAATTGAATTTGAACATTTTAACTCAAAATTAAGCTTTTAAAACTGAATAGAAAACTTGATAAATAAATAAATAAATAAATAAATAAATAAATAAATAAATAAATAAAGGTGCACAAAACGAGCACTATGGAAAAAGAAGTATACAGCAGCCAAACCTGGGTTTTTCACAGCGGAATCTATAAGCTGATTCCATAACTCCATGTCATCATGTTCCTTACAGAAATCGATTGCCTGCTGTATGTTGTCAAGTTTCTGCATAATCAAGACAAGAGCTTCCTTAGTGTTTCCCATGAAACCTGCAACAATAAACCCACAATCAAGTAAGGTAAACAATAGGGAATTTGCAAAAGTTCCAGATATCGGTAAAAGTATGTGCAATATAAGGATATTCGTCTAAAAATGATATAAACGTCAATTTAAGGTTTATAAAGTTAATCGTTCAATATCTATTGAGGGTAAAAGTTTGACCTTTTAAATTTCCCGCACATTTATTTTGAAACGGCTGCCTACGTCACCGGCCCTCATGACGAACACGGCCGCCTAGATAAGCAACGAAATTCACTCCATTTACCAAAGTCTTTGGTTCATACAATAATGGCCAACAATAAACAACAGTTGATGTCCTTTTCCAAGCTTTATAATCAACATTGTGTTTTTACTTATTATCAATTAAAATGCGGTTAAAGCTTACGTTGTGATATTACTAAATGTATAAAATAAAATATTAAGCATATTAGAACAAACTAGGTGTCAAAATATGCTTCCCCAGCCAAGATAATCTCCGAAAGCGAGTAACTTGATATATCGTTACGTGATTGGTTGATTGGTATCATGAAGGCTGGTGACATATGACCCGTTTTTTCCCGCCAAAATATGTAGGAAACTTTCACCCTTATTTTATAAATGAAAATATTCTCAAAATCAAGAAAATAGATATTTTGTGTAAAGGAAGATGGCCTTAACCCAGTAGAACCATAAAATAATATTATGCCCTATTGACCATAATAACCGCAAAAATAGTCAGCCACAAATCGATGTGCAAATGAAGTTCAAAGTTAGTTAATGAATACTGGATGAACATTTTGTCAATATAATATGAAGGTAGGTATCATACATTTTACATAGAAAAATGCTTGGTTTAAAAATGCAAGTGATGAATATAAGAAATCATAATGATATTTTCAGACAGCTCCAGCAATAGCATACGGTTATAGATTAAGTTGTAACATTGTTTTGATTAGAAGTTCTTACCTAACAAATAAACCATCTCTGGGTAGAAGAGTCGAGTTTTACAGATGTCCAGCGCTTCTTGTATGGAATATTGATCACTACGTCTGAGGAACGGTAATAACTTATCTCGATCGTATTCTGCATACAGACGGACTAGGAGACTGTGATATTTCTTTGCCGTTTGCTTCACATCTCGTTTGTCTAATGCATCCAAATACTGAAAGTCAAATATGTAGTTAAATATTATTGTAATTACTGTGATTATTTGTAACCAGCCTACTCAACTGAAAGGTTATATCGTGAGTAGAGTATTTGCTACTTGAACTCGAATATATATATATATATATAGTAAATGGTGGAGGTTCCAGGTAGACTAAGACTATAAAGTTAATTTTGTCCTGTTTTACATGGTGGAGATGCGGGGTCATTAAACGCTAGTGTGACAACGTAAAAATTATTTTTGGCGAAAACTTACCAACCTGTATTAGCCAAAATAGTAGGCCCAGTCTTTTAGTGCAATTTTGTTTATTTTTATAAATTTGAACTTTTTTTAAAGCACAAATAAAATTTGATAGGCCTATATAGAAACAGATGTTTGTGTAATATCAATTTAATTGATTTATATGCAATAGCCCAGCCCTTATAACATACTTGATCATTAAAATTCTCTAGAGAGAGATTACTTTTTAAAATCGATTGGATTTGACTTCGTCAAACGTAATTTTGCATACTGGATATCAACATTTAAATCAATGTGAACGCGCAGGTTAATTTTGTGTTATCGTAAGATAAACTGTTTAATGGGAATTTCCAGAATTGAAATTCATCTTTTGGATTTCCCCTTTTTTCACGTTTTGGACTTACCTCTCGCAATGGACCTTAAAGGCCCTGTAAACTCTTAAGACAACATCTTCTTAACTGATTGATTGATCAATATTATGAACATCGCAAAAAACTGTAGCGAAATCGGCCCACTGGTACTCAAGATACTCGCCCGCTCCGTAAGCGTCACGTGACCAAGTAGGCACGTCATCTAAGGGGTAGCTACCTCGCCAGAGCGTGCCTGCATACCGAGGTAAGTGGCAGGTAGTAAACACGAACTATGCTACGGTCACTGTCAGTTTTAAAATAGTGTTTGGATTTCTGTTTTTGTGCTAAAATTAGTTACTTTTGTATAAAGCAATATAGTAAAATTTTATATACCTATTAATAATCAATATAATATTAAATAGGTATTTCTTCATATCTTTTTCATTTCAAAATATAGTAAAATATTGCTTTGCTTTACTTATTATTACTATTATTGCAATTAGCAAAATGTAGAGTTAACACATGCCATAATTTATTCAGAAAGGCAGTTATATTCTCGAAAAATAAGTCAAGTTAAAACAATTCATAAAAATAAGATCCACGTGTTCGTTATCATAAACTGATTTTTAAATTCATCTGTGGTTTTTATTATATATTAATTGATCCGCTTACAATTGCTATTCTTGTTATGAAGGTAATATAACGTACAACACAATTCCAAATAAAATTACAAGTGGCAATCATTGCATTTTGTATTCAATTATATTCTTGTCACTGATTCACCGTAAACATCCTTCTACAACACCTGCTGCCGTTTTGAAGCCCACATAAACACCATCCGCTTCTGGATACTCTTCACTAATAGATTTGATTACACATGAAGGCAAGACAAATCGCCTAAACTGTCCGATCTTATGCCATGAGTTCATCCAAAACACAAGTTTGTACGCGAAATGACGCCATAGCGTGTTAGTTATACTTTCAAGTTTCTTCTTTTTTTAGCACATTTCTCTTTGTACAACAAATCAAGCCTAGCCGTTCTCAAAGTGTGTATATTAAGAACAACAGTATAATATGCCTCGTGGTAAATGATACAGTCAGAATCTTGCCGCACACCATTAATTAAATGTGATTCAGTGCAGCAAACCGATTCCGTGTCCGTCACCATCTCAGCACACTCACCATATCTACACCACAAAATGTTTCCATTTCTACCATGTAGGTAGCTACTGTAATATTGTGGTTTCTAAAGCAGTGTTTTCTGTTATTACTGCATATTCTTCTTCCGTATAACACTGCTCAAAATGGTACGGCTTCGTCCCTTTCATAATGAAGACTGACTGACTGACGAATGTGAATGAAGCTACAACCACCGCACCCACCCTCTAGCTAGCAGGTCGGCCGGCCGCGAGACCAGCTCTTAACCTTAGATGACGTCACAGGCGGCCATGACACGGGGGAACTCAAGCCTCAGTATATCGTAAACTACTGGACCGATTTCTACAATTCTTTTTCTAAAGCGTTTCTTACAATGAACATGAACAATTACTAACATTAATTCCAAGACTTTACAGGGCCTTTAATGGCTCATTTTTTGCAACCAAGTGTGGATATCAATATAAAAGTACTTCATTAACATGCATGCAAAATTTGGTAAGGATATTACCAACTGTTCAGCAGAACTCATCAACACCTGAGTGCACGCACTTGAGTTGGGCCAAGCTCAGCGACTTCCTTAATCTAGAAAATCTAGACCAATAGGTCTTAGGCCTACTCTCAATAATCCAACTTACTAAATCAGAAGTCAAAGCTTTACAATTGATAAGACGTCATTGCTAGCAGTTGATATAGTAAAAAACACACTCGCAGGTGGTATGTACACCCGGGGACATAATTAAATCAAGACGACATCGCGTGGTCTACACTCTGTGCACGTGATTTGTATCGCCTTGTGAACTGCATTATCGATCAATGGAAATCCCCTAGGCTATTTAAAGTTATAAATATTATTTAGGGGACTTTAAATGACTCTTGGACAACAAAATAGTCCGTATCTAGAAGACAGATAGAAGGAAAACAACTTTTTATATAAACAAAACGCGGAAAACAAACTGTGGTTAGCAACCCCTGGTTGACGTTTAGATAGAATTAATAGAAATAAATTAAAAAGAAAAGCAAAGGTAAGTAATAAGGCCTGTTTAAATGCTAAGCGTAGGCCTAGATATCGATATCGAATAATACTCTCTTTACATTTCATATAATACTACTTTGAGGCTTGATAGTTCCTCTGGTGAATAGTGAATTTTCCTTGGCTGTAGCAAACATGTTTTTTATTTACGTCGATCGTTGCAGTTCACAGGGTGATACAAATCACGTGCACAGAGAGTTGACCACGCTATGTTGGCAAAAGAGGTATCTTCAAGACCCCTTGATTTAGCTATGTCCCTGGGTATACAAGGTTGAATTATATGATGCCATAAAAAAAAATACATATGTGGCGGCACAAACAGGTTTCTGAAAGTAAAATCAAATACCTTCAAAGTTTTCTCAACAAATCACAGCAGGATACATGTGCCCATGAGTAAACACGGTAAAGTAGACACATAAAGTAAACACGAAAAAACAATTATACACAGGCATACGGGAAAGCTTATACATGGAATGCTTGGGATGAGGTTAAAACAAAATACTATTAATTAAAATACAGTTACTTTTCCATTTAAATTAACCCAACGGGTGTTGGGTAAGTAGTCGGTGAGAACTGCACCATGTGCTTGCCTAAGACGTACGTACCAGGTAAAGATATCGTTGGGTATGTTGCAACTGATCTACTACAACTTGAGGTTCAAACCGGTCCTTCTCGAGGAGTAGAGTCACAGCTTGGTCGGAGTCCAGCTCCATAAGACCCTCTATCATGTCGTGGATAGAGCTATAGAGTTTGTATTTGCGAATCAACTCGAATACATCCTTGTGGCGCAGTCTAAAACAGAAACAATCACTCGGATTTTAAGAAATTGATTTACCTGTCAATTAATTTTAAAATAATTATTGTATACGTGAGATTGGAGAAGGGTTGACAGGTTGGGAAAGCAAAGAGAACATAAATCCCAGCCTGAAGGGCTGGGAGGGACAAAACTTTCCACCTGTTGATAACAACTGCAGCTAATTTAAAGTTGTTACCTTAATCCACGACGCGTTTCGTCCTTCTGGAACTCATCAGGCAGATGGTGGCCACTAAAAATCAGCTAACTACATGCAAACAAAACTCACAACACATAACCAAACCTGTGGTAGGGCCACGCAAGAAGCAAATTCTGCATGCATGTTGTCATCATCAGCAAGGTTACTACAAACACCATTCATATTGAGCCACACCGTCAGCACAACCAGTAAGGGGGCTTCCCTCCCAACTCTAGTGCTCGGGAGACAAAACATCCACGACTCACCCTGGATTCGAACCAGGACCCTTGGCAACAAGAGAAAAGCTGCCACTTCTGTTGTTGCTCGGCCAGGGTGCCTTTTCATTCATACTTAAGAGAAAGGGTTAGAGATAGGAAGGGTGGAAAGTCACATAACAGCACAACCAGTGAGGGGGCTTCCCTCCTAGACTCTGGTGCTTGGGCAACAAAACAACCATGTCTTAAGCTGGATTTAAACCAAGACCCGTGGCAACGAGAGAGGCTGCCCTACTAATGTGACTGGGATCAGAAAATGAAAGGAAACAACACTACAAGTTGCAAGCTCTTGGCTTGGCACGGGCACATGTGCTATACTAGCTCTTGGCTGCAGGTCAAGAGGTTGAAGGAAAAGAAGAGAAGGGTCTAACAGGTTCATCACCTAGAACACACTAGAACTAATCATTGTATACCTCATTTACTTTGTATACGTATGTCCTTTGGCACTATTAAAATAAAATAAATATGGATCAGACCAGGAGTCGAAACTAACTTTTTTTGCCACCAGCCTTTCGGGCTACTGGCATCAATAATCCTCTAGCCCGAGAGCACTTTCACTAGCCCGCATCAAATAGGTTACATTGATGTAAAACGATCATATGTGAAATTTAAGTCACAATATTCGCCTGGTTTGACGTGTGCGTGTGGGGGACTAGGGAGTGACCGGAAAAGATTTTTCACCATAATAACAATAATAAGATTAACCTAAATGAAGAGATTTTTATTTTGTGTACATACTTGGAACTATTTTCCATACTATGTGGCGCACAACTACTGGAAACTCGTAAAGTTATAGCCTTATAGGCGCTAAGTATTATGATTTTTTGAACGGCAACTGGGAACTCTGGAAAAAGTACTTGCCCGTCAGGCTAGTGAACAGATTTTTACTAGCCCGAGGAAAGTTTCTCTAGCCTCGGGCGAGCGTTAATTTTGACCCCTGGATCAGACAGGCTTTCCATGGTAAAATGCATAAATAATAATAAACACAAACAAAAAATTGACCATATCATTTCTATATGCACAACATGACACAATAATTTAATTTGATAGTTACAAAAGAAGTATATGAATAGTGTATACTAATAATGAATTAGGTCGGATTAGATCTGGAAAGGAGAGGAAAGAAGGTTACAAAGAGCAGAAATCTATGTTGACGGGAGAACTTACTTGAGGTACATTGCAATAGCTTTATCATATTTCTTCTCGTGAGAATAGAGAATAGCAAGAGCTTCAAGTAAGAGAAGTTTGTCCTTCTCTGTATGCAGAAGATGCTCTAAAACAGCATTCACTACCGCAGTCACGTGATAGAGAACGGGTGGCCATTCCTTCACCAATATCAGGAAGCCCTGGGAAATAGAAAATATATTTATATCATACTTAAAGAAAAAACTATAGGCCTACACATTTGGTAAAAGTCAAATGGCCAAATCATCTTTGAACCAAAAATTAACTACCACTCATAAGAAAAAAATTAGTCCCTACTACGTGATAATCACTGTGGCTAAACGATAGAACCAACTAATAACCACAAACACAGTATAAAAAAGTAAAAAACATTGAAAACTTAAATGCTAAAAAAACAGCTATGTTGCTATGGTCTTGAAATTTGGCAGACAATAAAAAATTAAGTTTTATTATTTATTTTTAATTTTTAAAATTACTTCCATCAGTATTAGACTTGTGAAAAAAGAGTTCGAACTACCTATTAAAAATGCAATGGAAAATCACACGCTCGGTCCCTTTGTTACGGGCTCATAGCTTCCAAACTAAACTTAATTTTAAAGCGGTTATCAACGTGGTAATTTTCCAACGATTTTTTTTTTTAATTCCTAGAGTTCTTTAAAATACTTTAAACATATTTAAAAGACTGTATACCACCAATTGTTGGGGAACTTTTCCTGCAGCTAAGCATCTGATTGCAATGAAACTTTGTACAAATGTCAACAAAACGTAAATAGGCATTAAGTTCCATTTTAGCACTTATTTACAATGGGTGGTAAAAAAATTTAAAACTAACAATTTGATTTTAATATATTTGGATTGCCATTAGTGTAGGTTAAAAGTTTAGTATTTTTTCAAATTTGAGTGGACAAAATAGGGGTGCATCTATTACTTGATGGCGGGTCATAATCCTGTAAATAAATACGTTGTCTTTTTGGTAAAAATGTCAAATATCATAAATAATCCATGAATTACTAGAAAAGAGTGAACTTAACTTTTGTTCACACCCATGCAAAGTTACACCAGCAAGGTAGTTAGTGGCTGTATACCTGTGCATCTGTCTTGAGCAACTCATACAGGACCATCTCGTAGATGTGAGGATCCAGAGCGTGATCTCCTCGCGGAAGGTATTTACTGACAGCTCTGAGCTGCTGAACTCGAGCAAACTTGAACACTTCTTCCTCCCACAACCGTTTATCTTTGCCTGAAAACGCAACACTCAAACTTTTAACCCCGTTATTATGGGTGGTTCATGATTTTTACATTCATCAATATTATTAAAAAAAATTAATTAATCCGTATTTAGAGTCTACCCACTCAGTCACACAACTGATTTTCATGGGGGACAGTAAACCAAAGCGACCAAGCCAACCCTGTAGGCCCCGACGCAATCGACGAGTGAACGATAACCAATCAAAGATCGATGTTTTTAATAAGAAATATAGCAATCGGAGGTATGGACAGTGCAAACACCCACGGATCAACGCCAGAATCAACAAGGCCGATTCAGAACAACTTTAAATTTATTATGTGCCTTGTTGCTAGGACGGCTCCAAAGTCACCGTTTACAAATTTTTAAGACAAGAACTGATGGACTAAGTCCAAATCAGAAGTTAAAAACTTCTGACTTAAGCGGGAATCGAACCCTGGACCACAAGACCAACGAGCCACACAAATAGCCACAAGACCAACGAGCCACACAAATAGTTGGTTTGTTTATAGATAGCATTAAAAGGTTAAGTTACTTAATCAACAGATCGTCAAAGAAGAATACAAAAATAGAATAATTCACTTAGTGTTGAGTGTTGACCATTTTGGTGGCGATGTCGGGTAAGTTTGTCACTTTAAAAAGGTTCAACATTTGTTCTCATCTCACATTCAAAATGGTGGAAGTGCTGGCTGCTGGGTCATAAATATTCAAACTTTCTGGGGGGCTAGCCACTTCCAACTTACCCCCAGGGTCACCAAACATCCTGTATCATCCTTGTTGAAGGGCAATGCAAAGGCAAAGATTGAATCTTTATCAACATTCGCATTAAATATGATAACAGTGTTATTAACCGTTTACCCCAAAAGAACAGAAAACCGAGCGCTTGAACTCATCTCTGCGCTAGCCTCAGCAACTCCTCTCAAGGTTTTATTAATTAATTCTTGATTGACAACGGGGCAAGTCCCTCGAGTGCAATATATATGCGAGTATCCGTAGATCTGAATTACTGCTGATGTCATGCTCCAGCCAATGCATCAGCTTCTAACGTAAGGCAAACTATACTATACATATACTTAAACTGGGAATATGAATAAACATGTTTCAGTTGGGGAAAAGGTACAGAAGGATGACAGCTTACCTTAAAAACATTAGGTAGATTGCACAGACACAAATAGATGAGTAGACAAGTTGCTGATACGTTTCGACCAACTAGTGGTCTTTATCACTCAGCGTGAGTAGAGATACTAAAGTAGTTCTAAAGCTAGCAAGGTATTTACAATGAGGGCGCTGTCCGTGGGTGGTGGCAGATGGTCACTATCACATGTAGGGATGCACATCATACTTTTTTTATTATCGATTGTCAAAATGGTAAAGTCATTATCGAATCAATATTATCGATAATATCGATATCACCAACAAAGCCGGTTCCTTCCTTTAAGTGGAACCTCAAGTGTGGCAAGTGTAAGTCAAAACAATACAATTGCGTTCCTTTCGCTGCCTCGCTGTCATGTGTTTATGGTTTTGTCATCGACTGATAGCTCATTTCCAAACATAAATCTCCAGTGTGACACCATCAGCCCAGCCAGTGCATGGCACAACGTGAGATAATAGTTTGGTTCGTGCACTATTGACCAAATATTAGATATATTGATAATGAATTTTGGTTATCGATTATCGAAATAATATCCATTATTGATAATCGATCAATAATATTGATTATCGTGTGCATCCCTAATCACACGTATTTAATACTCTGAGAAAACCCACTCTTAAGTTTAAGACAGCTACCCATGTCTATCCCATGTCCAGGCTAGAGCTAAGCCAGAGTATTCCTTGCCGATTGTACAAAGCGAGAAGAGAGGGAAAGTCCATCTCACAACTATCAGCTACTTTATTTATGCAAATATAGGCCGCGAATATATTTTAATACAGAATTTAAAGTTCAATAGGTGGGGTGTGGACATTTTGTGTAGCCGTTTGTCAATAATATTTATAACTGTTAAAAATTTGAGTGGTCAAAATAGGGGTGCAGCCGTGCAACCATTACTCGATGGTATCCTATAATCAAGTAAATACAGGAGCTTTGGCAGTCGTTGTCAGGGAATCTCCCCCTCCACTGGACAACGACGATGACTACGACTACACAGATGACAAAGATGTCCACGACAGGAGAAACCACCCTTCCTTCCCCTTTCCTGTGGCTGGATCATTCCAGCATGGGTCTGTCCTACCCACATCCCATACATTGACATTGACATTTATTGAAAAGAGATAGTCCATTTACTAATGAATTAAAGATTCTTTTGACATGGTTGTTTTATTGCTGAAACAGAATACAGTATTTGGTATCTAGGCAGAAGTCACCGCCCTCTTACAAACATGGATACGCAGTAACGAAAACATACGAAAGTCAATGCATACTAAATGCTTATAGACATGGTTATACCACACACAGTAAATAACAATACACAAAAAGAATGGTACATAATGACTTAACAGTTGGCATGGCCTTTAATTCAATAAACTAAACTAAATAACAAATCAGCTCCTTGAAATAACTGTGTTTACCATATTGATGCAAATGCAGGCAGCAGGTATATTTGAAAATATTAATTTTAAGTAGTGGGGTTTATAACATATCTTCAAAAGTTTGAGTGGTCACAATACAAGGGGTTTGGCTACCTATCATCAGGTTGCTACAGTAGTTGGCACTTACCTAATATCTTGAGACAAAGTTGAGCACCCTTGTCATATTCCTGTTCTGACAGAAGATAGTCTAGAAATGCTCGGCCTACTTGGAGAGGTGTATGTCTTTTAAGATCTCGCCCTTCAAACTGGCTTACAGCATCCATCGCAGCTTCAAATTGACTGCAATGATAATATTGATAGATGATAAAATGTTATCGGCATGGATACAGAGCTCTCTACAGTATGAGTAAAGACTACTGGAACTTTGTGAACAGCTATGTAGCGACTTTCAAGGACCATTAATCTTATAGGCCTACTATGCTCTCAAAAAACAAAAATACACCATTCTGAGTAATCTGTTATGATGAATCTGTAGGCCTACATCATCTGGTTCAAAAACCATTTGGTCACAAATAAGCAATATGTCTAGGAATTACTTATTATAACACCTTGCCCATTTTTCGAAAAAAAAAATCAACCTCAAACTAAATAAAGATAAGATAAGATAAGATAATTTATTGGGTTTTTGTTACATGTAGTACATATGATATAGTGTTAGACAATAATTAATATATTGTGTTACCCATGTTTTTTTTATTTTTTATTGATTGATTTGGTTGATTGATAGGGTACCAACAACTTACCTGAAGTGGAGTAGTAGGTAGGCCACGATAGAGAAATACAAAACACTAAACATAAAACCTACAAACAATGGCCTTTCAGTGCAAAATGTTTTTGATCCATGTGAGATGTGACCTTCCTCAGTGAGTGAAGAGAGAGAGATGCAAACTTGTTCACAGCCTGTGTCATAAGGTCCGTACTAGAGATAACTTCGGTTAACCGGAAACCGGTTTTGATCCGGTTTTGAACGCAACCGGTTTTTAATTTTAAAACCGTTTTTCAAAAAAAATGGTTTCCTTAAATGGTGGCAAGACATGCAAGGGAAACTTCCTAGGTTATCTGTACGCAAGTGAGCGCCATTTCTCAGCTGCAGGGCTAATATTTTCAAAATCGAGATCACCTATCCCAACTAACCAAGGTCACCCGCTTTCCCGATCGTAAATATGCCGATAAAGTAGAGGCAACAAACATCCTCGCCACTCCTAGCCCACAACAATTTTTTTTTTTCTTATTTTTGAAAACCGGTTTTGGTTTTTGGTTCGCTAACCGATGTCATCCCTAGTCCGTACCACTCACTATTCATGATTAAGAAGATGAGTGGGAACTACCCCTACCAGTGCATCTGCAAATTCCACTACAAACAAAATTTAAATCTTCAATATCTCTCCTCTCCCACTTTTCCTGGTCACCACCCATCCCTAGGGTTACCATATTTCTCAGAAGAAAATCCGGGGCAAATAATTATTTACCCATGTGCCATGTACATTTGTGGGAAAGGGACCAAGCACGGGGGGTGCACCCCCCAAACCCTAAGGTCCTACCTACCTACATTCCTAAATTTTAATTTGCTTACTGCAGGGTTGCCACCAAGAAAAAATAAAAATCCTGTTTGAGCAGATCAAAAATCCTTAGAAATCCTTAAATGAAACACCCAAATCCTTAAAAATCCTTAAAATGCCTAAATGTATTAATTTCGATACAATATCGATATATCATAATGTAATTGTTGTAAAAAAATTGAATATATAATTTTTTGTAGAGTAGGTAGGCCTATTTTTAATAAATAAAAAATAAATAAATTGTATAAAGAGTCTACCCACTCAGTTATATAACTGATTTTCAGTGGGGGACAGTAAATCAAAGCGACCAAGCCAACCTGTAGACCCCGAATCAATCGAAAAAAAAAATGATTCGAGGCCAAATAGGGTTGATAATGATAAGGTATCACCATAAATGCATATTTTTACGATCTCACAACCGCGTTTTATGACCCGGCAAATCCACCATATGCACCAGCCAGATTAATTTAATTTAGACTACCTACCCGGCACCTCCACCAAAATTCCGAAATTTTGCATTTTTGGTGTAAATTTTGATATTTATGCATCGAAAATATTCCCACTTATCAATATCGCATTGAAATATAGATTTTTTGACCAGCCCTAATTAAAAACGGCGTAAAACTAAAAAAAAAAAAAAAAAAAAAAATTTTAAATCCGTAAATTGGACTAAAAATCCGTGTATCCGTTTTGCACCCTCAAAATCCGTTAAAACGGATAAAATCCGTAAAAACGGCAACCCTGGCTTACTGTATGGTATGCAAACGTCCTCTCTTTTGCAGCGATCTCAAGTTCCTCATTCCCAGCCGTTACCTTTGGTAAAACAGTCAATAATTTTACGGCTTGTGCACTTTGCTTCTAAACCAGCTTTGTGTTTCTTCGATTTTAAATGATCTAAAATGTCTGAAGTCTGAACGTCCACCATGCAGATGCTCTATCCCAAACACACCACGGCACACAGAACAATCAACTTTTCCTTCAATATGCGTATTTCTAGACAAAAACGGACATTCGTCTTTCAGTTTGTCTGAAAAACGACACTTGTGTTTGGCCATTGTATTTTGTCACACACGCACACCACTGGCACAGTCTGTAAGCTAAGCAATGTCACAACGCAAACTCAACACTGACTATACAACAGTGACGGTGCGGTGAATCATTGACAACGGCTAGCCTCTAGTAGGGTTGACACTGTACTGTCGCCTGCCCGCTGCCCTGGCCTTGAGCTCGACTCGCCGCTCAATGACAACATTGGTTACATTGCGCATCCTTATGTTTGCAATAACCTCGAATCTGGTCCCGGCCCAGCCGCCGTCGGTGCCGCAAAATATTTGAAAGCAGAAATTTCCTACGACAATTTGGAATTTGGATTTGGATTTTTTTTCCGGGACAATTTGGTGTCCCGAAAAACATTTTTCGGGACACCGGAACAGCAACAAGAAAAACGGTACTGTCCCGGAAAATTCGGGACGTATGGTAACCCTACCCATCCCACTTCATTCATTCTTTTTTCACCCCCACCCCTAGCTAACAACTAACCTAGTTTTTACTAGCTAGAACTCAATCTCTCTCACTCTTCACTCAATGGGAAGGTCATGTATACTGAAAACATTTTGCAATGTAGTTGTGTTTGTTTATGAGTCTCTCTATCGTGGCCTAACTACTCCATTCACATAACCTGTTGGTGTTGGTACCCTACCTCTTTTCACTAATCATAATAAATACTAGGGTTGCCGTTTGATAATCGATATATCGATTGATACGATTATTTCCCGAAACGATCGATAATCGAATAGCTCGCCCGCCCGAAATTTTGTAATTTACCGCCCGCTCTGCAGAACTTCATAAAATAGTACCAATCAAGAAATTAATCGCTTTATTCCATGAAAAATGCGTCCACTGCGAGATCTACAACACGCGTAAGCCGTGAAGTACGAAGCGCCTGTACTGCTGCAGTAGGCCACCAGCATGACGCGTGTGTGTTACGGGGCCGGCTCGGGCGGCTGCATTCCCGCGCCGATCAGGCGCTGATTGCTCAATCTCGGCGCATCACGGCCAAGCAAGGTCAACAAGTATTTTATCGAGATGCATTCCTCCTCACTCCACGCCAACTCGTAATCGCTTTTCTTCTTTCCGTAGTGCTATGAAATATCATCTTATCAGTTCTCTCACACCAATATAACGTCGTCTTCCAAACTAATGTCCAACAATATTCATCTCGTAGCGTAATAAATATCGGAGCATTGAATAGTTAAACTGATAATATCTCGTAAATGAATGAACGACAATCTCAACAAAAGCTGAAATGAAACTTCACATAACCACGATTTCCAAGAAGAACGACCTTCACAAAGACAACACTCAAGCCGGGTAGCGTAACGCGGTCTGTCTACTCCACGTAGCTCGCTCTCGTCGCAACGGCCAGATGCTTGGGGGGGGGGAGCTCGTGAAAGACGTTGCTAGCATGGAAAAATCCTGTTCTGAGCAAATAGAAGGAACAAAAGGATGCACTCGCAAAAGGTCCACGGTCCGCGTCGATATGCGAGCAAGTTTAGGCCTAATTTTTAATCAATTATTGATTATCGATCGATATTTTTTAAAATCGATTATCGCGATCGATAATCGATTTAACTGGTCCGATTATCGATACTGAAATTCGTATTGAACGGCAACCCTAATAAATACCAGGGCTATTATATGCTGAATACTGAATAGTAACACACATGTAACCTTATTAATACTATATCACTGACCTGTGCTCCATTAACCACTGGATGCGATCATCAGCATCATATGGACTCGCCACCACTACGTCTTTTGGACTGACGATGAAAAAGCGGTTTTCTTCTATTAAACAATCTGAAAACGATAGCAATGTGTTAGATTACAATCAGGTTTTAACAATGCCCATGGTAATTAAATGTTTGTACTCTACATCTCAGAGGAAGAGCAGAGTAGGCCTAGCTCCAATGTTGGCAACATGGAAACAAAACAGAGAATGAAAACAAAACAAACCACCCTAGTAAGTACTTCAGTCTTTTTTACTTTGCCTAAACATCATAACATAATTTTTAGTATTTGCCAGCTACAAACTCTTAAGATAACACTAGAAAGTGATAACCAGTGATAACTTTATTTTAAATTATTAGATTATTAACTTACGGTGCAGTAACGTGGACAGTTGGAGCAAAGGAAGCGTGGCAGTTGGAAGCGGCAAAGATGAAATTTTTGTGAAGTACTAGTACCAAGGGAGTTACACAACTGGAAAAGATTGCAAGCAATGTAATCAGAAAGGAATTAGGACTGGAGAAATTGAGGCTTAAACTAGGAAGGGAACAATTAAGTTTAAGATGGTTTGGGCATATGAAGAGAATGGAAATACACTAGATGGGATTCCACGACAAGACTTTGAAGTAGAGTCCAGGAAGCCAAAAGAAAAGTAGGAAGACCAAGAGAAAAGTGGGGAAGATGAATGCAGGAGACGTTGAAAAGCAAGGCGTGGAACCAGGTGATGGAAGTGAAGCTGTGCTATCAAAATACTTTCATTTCAATAAGCTAGAAGATGGGAAAGAATGGGGTAAATTGGTTGAGAGGCAGGGGCAGATGCAGAGAAGTAGGATGAAGATAAAGAAACACTAAGCCCAGCAACTTCGGCACTAAACAGTTTCATGCACTAGATATCGATGTGAAGAACACAACAAATGAATTAAGATTATAACATATTATTAGTAATATTATGAATCTTCCAGACTTTTTCCAAACATAATTTGATTCAGTCTCTCTCTCGACTCATTAAGAAACGTCAGATGGACAGAAAACGTTTTGGAATGTAGCTGATTTGATGATTGATCCCTTCAAAAATAGAAGTACCTCACAATAAAACTAAACTAATTAAATCTCGCATTTGAGTTTGAAATGTTTGAGAGTAAGAATGATACTCATGTTGGAGTTTGAAATGTCTATTCTATGGGACTCACCTAAGTGGTAATCATTGCATTTATATTCCTGGTAGCCTCTAAGAGAAAGACTATCTGTGCAGAGCTCGATATAATCCTCAACTCTCGGTTCTACTACATACAGCTGCGGTCGGAGACTTTTCCCGTTCTCGTCCATTTCTTTTGGGTATCCTAGAATCACTAACTGAAAAAAAAAAACATTTAAGTTTTCAAAATAAAATCTTTGTACTTAACCCGAGAGTAGTCGCGTGTGGTCTTTTAGACCGACTTTTTTTTTCAACAGTTGGTATTTGCACAGCGCGCATGCGTGGCTTGTCTAGTTCCGCCTACCTTCCCAAAATAGATTTGTGAAGCCAGTGTGCAATACGCGATTCAGTTTTCTGCAGAACTTCATCTAAGATAACAGGTCCTGTTCGGTTGCTCGGTCTTTTCGACCGCTGCGCGACTACTAAGGGAGGCAAAAATATGCATACTCAATCACTATTATGAGACATGTATTTTGTTGTTGTAGGTTGATTATTCTTCAACATACAGTGTTGGCATAATATTACTGTCTTGGTTCACTAATAATTAAATTACAGGGTGTTTCAAAACATATTTTTTACCTTTTTGTAGGTTTGCTACTTTTCTGTGTTTGATTGATTATTGATTGATTATTTATTGATTATTGATTGATAATTGATTAATATAACCAGGTATGCTGTTACATATATGATAAATTACCTTATATTCGTAATCAAAACGTCATCCTAACGTTATTAGCCCATAATAAATAATGCGGTCTAAAGGACCGCGCGCGACTACTAATGTTACAAACAGGGGCGCGACTACTCTCGGGTTAATCTAGACTGTCATGGGATTGCTGTAAGACTAGAATACTCATTGCCATAAAAAAAACTTAGTAGTAAAGTAATTAATTAAAACAGTTTGATGAGCTCGGGCCAACCTTTTTTACAATGCTAAATGTCCATTTAAAAATTTGCTTGATTGGCAAATTCAGCTAATTTCACATGCAGTCTAAACCACTTTTCGACCTCCAATTTTCACCTGAAAATTTTGAATTTTTGGAACAATGTGAACTGGCCAAACATGTGTTAACAGCTCAGACAAGGAAGGAGGAGAGAATAAAACAGAATGGAATGAAAAAAAATTGTGATAAGTTCTGACTCAATGGCGGCAATACAGGCAGTTGTGAGCAAGAATGAAGTGGATTAGTGAGGTCAAGGAATGTAAGTTACACATTCCGAGACTGAATAATGAGGGTAAAGAAGTTACGCTGCAGTGAATACCTGCACACTGCCATCTGCATAGTAATGAGAAGGTAGACCTCTTGGCAAAAGAGGCAGAAAGATGCCACAAACTGAGGAGGCATCTCAAGTCTCATCTAACATCTGCTACTAAAAAGTTGGTGCGGAGAAAGTGGGAGTAGGATCCAAAGAACAACTCATAGCACAGTATAGTAACAAGGGAAACAAAACCACCAAGACATAAGAACAGAAAGGTCTCAACTGCCTAGTTCAGACTTGACACAGGGCAGCACCTGCTAGGTCAACATTTAGGAATGGCTGAGTCAAGCTTGTGCGGTAAGGAGGAACCGACACCATCTTTTAAGTTCAGAAAATACTGAGGCTGAACTTGACGCAATGACAGATGGCATGATGAGTACAAAGGGAATCCTAATCCTGTCTCTATTGGATAACAACAAATCATGATGGTTAAGTAGGCCGATTGTGGGCATATGAAAAGAAAAAGAGTGGAAAGTATGGGTGGAAACTTGAATTACCAGGGATGAAACTAAAGTTATGTGATAAGTTTGTTGGTGTAAATGTATACTGAAGATTCACTTGACTGTTATAGGCGCTCCACGCTAAGAAAGCAGATGCGCGCGCTTTCGACGGGCCAATCAGCTATCATTATTTTAAATTGGGGCCTGCTGAATGGCTACAATTCACCCGTTAAAAGCGCGTGCAACTGCTTTCTTAGCGTGGAGCGCCTATATGTTGGTGAATTGGACCATCATCAGCCATTAATTTCACAGAAAATTGGGTTTTGGATAAACATAGTTTTCAATTTAAATTCAGGTAGGTGACATCCATTTATGACATTTATTGTTTTTATCCACACTAAATCACAAACTTTGTGTACTACGAGTATGACACATTTCTTCTGTGTTCAGAACGGTTTTAAACATGTTTCAGACAAAACAAATAAACAAACCTTTAGTTAAATTGGTTGCACACTCTAGGTACCCAGCAATTCCATACATGTGGGGAAAAAATACCAAACAAATCAAACCTTACATGCAGTTGAGATTTGAAAGAAGTCAACAATTCAATGTTTTGTTACTTTTCCTTCCTAGAAATTAGTGAAATCCCAGCCAAGTTCTCAACTTCAACGTTGTTCTGACTGAACACAAAGTAGTTCAGTTCAGTTTTATTAGCATCAGTATAAGTTATATTGGAACATTGGGTTAGTCAAAACCAAAACAAAAGTACGTAACTACTAGTACGTGACACAAATTACAATCATTTCCTATGAAAAGAAGATGTCTTGGAACTAAATATAATATAATATAAACATAAGCTTAGTGCATTCAATTTGAACAATTTATAAAATTCAAATAGTAGGCCTATGTGACTTAAGTGGGTAGATTCTGGATATTATTTTTTAAACAAATTAATGTGCCAAGCTTAAACAATTATTTATTTCAATCATCATTTGATATGAAATGACTGTAATTTATGTGTTGTACAATGCTCAGGGCTACTACAGTGCAATAAACATCACAACAATGAATTTGGCTCAATGTTGTTTAAGATATAATAGTCAGCTACCTGGTTGTCCAAGGGTCCTAGTCCACACACAAGAAAGTCGGTGGTGAAGGTAGATACAGGTTCCACTACGTGTTCGGGCAGCTCTCTGTTAGTTACCAGCTCAAGCGGACTGCGCTTCCTGATCATACAGATTCGTATTGTATCCACCCAGCCAACCAACAGAGTGGTAGCATTACTCCAGCATAAGTTGCAGCGATATTGTTCTGGCATACACCTGTAATCACAAACCCTTAGCAAATAGCAATAGGCTACTGCAGACATGCCATTTTCACAAATGCTATTTCCAAGATATTTGTAAGCCTACTGGTATGTTATATTTGGTATTAGGATTACTCGCAAGTATGTACGATGACGATGGTAAAAGCACAAAATGCCACATGGCATGGATCGGAGGGAACAGGAGTCCTATCCTCACTGGGTAACTAGAAAACACATGATGACATGAATAATGTCAATTTTGGGTTTTTGAAAAGAATAGGAGAGTTAACAATATAAAGGTATTACATTACACAAGTGACATAACTAGGAATTCAAGGGCCTGGGTGCAAGGCGGGGCGAGGGCCGGGGCCCTCAATCTCTCAGGGCGCGGGTGCAGCCCCCCCTATTCCTGTGCCCCTGCATTACACAAGTAAAAACAACAGGCAAAGAAGGCACTTCCTTCTGAACGTTCGCCGGTTCACCCTACCTTGTCCATGTTATTGTCTATGAACATACTCTGGTAAAAACAATCTGACTGATGAACGATTAAAGACAATACACTATAGAGGCCTACCACACAGGAGCATCTTTATTAAGATAAGATCTATGCTTGCATGCCCCTAAGAGAATGATATTAATAACATATTTATTTATATAAAATGCACCAAACATGCGTAAAATATGGTCAAAAATGTTTTTGTTTTTTTTAACTTGCAAGAAAATATATTCAAATGTACTGAAAAGTGAATAGCATAGGAGTATAGATCTAGATTTCCTTTACAATTCAGGGTTTACTTTGGTCTTCTGTCTATATTTGATTGACAATCAGACCTTTTTCTGTGAGCGATGTTTCGTGCTCAATTTTGTCTGGGAAGTGCCCTCTTAAGAAAGTAAATCGCACAAGTGAACAATGCAACGATATAAAGACTATTCAAACTATTATATAAAAATATTATACAAGGTGGACAAGTACAAGAAAAAATAACAACAGGGTAACAAAGCAAATCACACAAGTAAAGTGATTAATTCAAATAATAAATTTGAAGCGTATTATTAGTATTTTATTAATTTTTTATTAGTATTTTATTAATATTTGCAACAATCAGATAAATACCACTACGGGTATCATTTGCTGTGGGTTATATCATTTAGTATATATCTATATTATAATTTGCCTGTGGACTTACTGTGGATTTCTCGCCCATTTGATAAGACCTAATGAAACCCGGGCATTCATGTCGTAAACTCTAACACCAATGTCCGATGCCCACGCCACAAACTGGCCATGCCATTTGATGTTCTGCACACCACCTTCTGCATCACATAGAACTGTTGACTTCAGTCGGGACAGGAAAGTTTTTTCGTGAAGAACTAATCGCTCATCGCCTAAACAAGAAGATGAGATGAACATGTTAAGTGTAGGTACATACAATACATAGCTAACAGAACAAAATCAGTTGTAAGCCTAGGCCATATTGCGTCAATAGTTGGTAGGCCTACACTCATAATTTGTATTCAGTTGTAGGGCCTATCAAGTATTACTTCTTTCTATCCAATACAGAATAGATGAGATGGGTTGACAAGAATGAAATATCACAAAAGAAGCTAATTTTACATTTCCGGTACCTAGCTGAGTATTTATGTAAGTAAACAACGATTTGGCTCTTTCTTCCTGTAAGTTGGGACAATCAACTAAAAATAAAAGAAACATGAAAATAAGTTAAAATTCCTAGAAAATTGAAACTATGGTAGCCCTACTCCAAAGGAACTATGGCATTCATTCCTTGGTTCCTTAAAAAAGGAACTAGTTCCTACTGAACACTGAATATTAACACATATCCACTAGAAATTTGATTTGTCAGTAAAAACGTTCTACCCTTAAATTAATCTTAGCATCAACGTGACGTAACAGCCCATACAGGACACGTCGAGGCAGTAAGATGTGGGAAATTTGATTTATAGTCCGAATATTTGCTGATGGTTTCCATTAAAAGTTATTACTTGGGGCCTACACATCAAATACACATTAACTTAACTAAATTTAATATTAGTTCTATATTAACAACAGGATCAAGATCTCACAAGTTCAATATAATATTATATTATAGGCTACAATACAAACATAAAACCTTACATGACAATGACAATGAATAAAATAATATGCAATCATAGAGTTAGGCCTACACATAGTCATACATACCTACAAACATACAAATAAAAATATGAAAGTGAGAGACAACAAAGATGAGAGAAGAAACAAAATGCCGGTAATTATTTGCTTTAACCAGGAGAAAAATTTATAATAGAGCAAATAACTCTTTTGTACTCACCTAGAAGCAAATGGTTGATATCAACTTCCTTGCAGTTCATACAGTCATAGGTTAAGACAGGAAGATTTGTGGACATTTATGTGACAATAAGGAACAATAAATATATGATTATTATAAATATATTATACTGCACTTGTGGGGCAAATACCCTGTTGCCAATAAAGATTACATACATACGTCAAGACTATGGGTGAGCATGAGCGGTAGGGTCTACTCATACCTCATAAAAATTATGAACAATTTTGGAAAAAAAATCAGGTCTGTATATTTCTGCCTGGACTGAAGACTAAGCAACTTTAAGTTACGCTAAAACTGGTTATAATTTGATCTATGGTAGGCATTATCTGATTTCAAACGAATAAGTTTCTGGTTTCATGAATCTAACTAAGCTACACTGCACTTCTTGCACTCAATTGAAATTAGTCATCTTTCTACATTAATGTAAATGTCAGTTGTAGGCCTACTACTTAACTAGCAAACTTAGTGCATACAAGTTAGTACTTACCAGTAATAAATCGTCTACCAGAGCCAGACTTAAAATAATTGGGGTCGATTGCAATGGACTTGACTAGTCGTCCAATTACAATATTGTGGTTATTTTCTGTCGAGTACAGACCATAAATGAAGACCTGTAATAGAAACGTAATTTAAGAGGCAACAACATGTCAATATACCTCGCTGTAGTTCTTGAGGAATCAAAAATAGGAAATTGAATTTAACTTTGTGGCTAAATACAACATTTATGACAGGTGTGAACGAGATGGACTACTTTTCTAATCTATTCAGACTATAATGCAACAACAATCCAGATGTTATTGGATGAGCGTAGCGAGCGAAGCGAAGATTCCATTTCACTACACTGGAGAAAAAAATCCGGAATGTTTTTTTTTTTTTTTCTTTTTCTTTTTTTTGTATTTTTGTGTGTTTGTTAACACGATTCCGGCTAAACCGATACTCTGATTGCGATGAAATTTTATGGAGGCCTTCGAAATCTCTGAACTTAGAACTGCCACGTTTTTGAGCGCAATCGGGAAATTTTTTCTCATAAAAAACGCAATTTTACGATTTTTTTCGATTTTTAAAAAAATTCTTCGATACATGCTTTATCCGATTGTAATGATTTTTTCACAGAACCTCAATTTTATGAATTAAGATATTCGTGTGAAATTTGAGCGTAATCGAAAAATTATTTCTCATGAAAATCGTAATTTTACGGGTTTTTTCTTTTTTTAAACAATTCTTTGACTTATAACACCTACATGCTTTATCCGATTGTAATGATTTTTTTACAGAACCTTAATTTCATGAACTTATATATTCGTGTTAAATTTGAGCGCAATCGAATAATTATTTCTTATGAAAATTGCAATTTTACGATTTTTTCTTTTTTTAAAATTACGATTAATTAAAAAATTAAGTTAATTTTTTATTTTATTTAATTTAATTAAAAAAATTAAGTTAATTTTTTTTTAAATTTAATTTAATTAAAATAAATCTTCGACTAAGAAATGTTTTTTTCACAGAACAACAGAAAATCCGCGTAACACATGGCAGCTCAATGCACCATATACGCTCATCCAACAACGCGGCGGGACTTAAGCGTTTTCCTAGTTAACTTATTAAGGTAACACATGCGCCCGGCAATCAGGAGACCCGGGTTGGATGGCTAGAATGTTTTTTTTAATTTCTGAATTGATTTCCATAGGCTAATCAATTACACCTACGGGAGTGTTTCCCCGACTAATGAAATTCAGATAACTCACAATTTATACCAATCAACTCAACAGTCTGCAATAGATCACATGATTGACATTGCTGAGCACTGTAAAAGCTATTTGTTGATGATACACAAATTAGAGGTCTACTTCTTCGTTGGGGAAATGCAGAGATTGTTTAATCATAGGCCTACAGGCCTAAAGTTACATTTAAAAATTGTGAGAGATAACATATTTATTGATAAGAAAGGGAAATATGTTGTGTGTGCCAACACTACACAGAAAGTTCAAACAAGACATAGGCCTAGAGATAAATACCTTGCCATCATCTGAACAGCTAGCTATGAAATCTCCATTTAGATCGATGCTAATTTGATTGACCGCTACTGTGTGGGCATGAAGTTCTTTACTGCGAACATTATTTCCTTGGTGATCCAATAAATGTACCATTCCCCAGTGACTTCCAATACACAAAAACTGAAACAAAAAAGATGCATTCATCACGGTAGGCCTAACTACCGTACCAAGGTAGTAATCCCGACTCTTCACTTGATGCAAACCAAGTGCAACCTATCCTTTGATTACTTTCATAGGATTAGTAGATTCCAAATAAAAAAACATGCCCTAAAAAGATTTTGTTCTATTATGCTCTTGTAAGTAACAAAATACCTACTTGCAATTCCCATCTCTGCAACAAAGGGCTCTGCCGCCAAAAGAAACCAAAAGAGAATAGGATAGACGTAAAATAAATAGGCTAAATAAATAAATAAAAACAGTATGGTAAATGTGACTTAAGTCAAAGTACCATAGTGGGTTACTAGGGCCTACGTTACCGGTACCTAATTTAATATTGTAGAGCCTACCCTAGTCAGTAGCCTAGGGCCTAATTCTTACTAATTTATTAGAAACTCATTAAGTCTATTTTTTTGTTTAGGCCTAATGGATGTTACCTTAGTAAATAAATACCCAGTTTAGACTAAAAATTAGCCACCTCAAAAGGCCCAAAATAATTTTAATGCCAATCCAATACCAATAGTACCAAGATAGGCCCTACAACTACATCCTATCAATTTAGGTAGGGCCTTTATGTCAAGAATGTAAAATTTGTCTCACTTTTGGGTGAACAGCAATGCAGCTTGCAGCATCCTTCGTAAGAATGTTTTGTATGTCATTAGTCATTCGGACATATTTTAATTTTGGTTCAATTTCTTCCGAGATGGAATCACCACCACCACCATGATCATCTCCATCGCTATCGTCATCCTGAAAATAAGAATAAATAAGTAGGCCTACTTTTAGACACAAAAACAATACAGAGTTTCAGATTACGGATGTAGGCCTAAATAACATCACAGCGGCTCTGGGAACCAAGTTTTGAAATTAGTGTTTTTATCAAAACAAAGGACGAAACGCGCCGTGGATTAAGGTAACAAACAACTTTAAATTAGCTGCAGTTGTCATCAGCAGGTGAAAAGTTTTGTTGCCCTAGCCCTTCAGGCTGGGTTTTATGTTATTTTTGTTCTCTATGCTTTCCCAACCTGTCAACCCTTCTCCAAACAGACAGAGTCAAATTTGGTATGGAAACGTTATGTAAACACTTGAAAGTACTGTTAAGATTGCGATCAGTCGGCTACCTGCATGTGTCAACTCCACAGCTGTTCGTTTTGATATTGATACTATTGTTGATAACTCCCATCAAGAAACGACTGAAAGTTACACTTCTAGTACTGAGACCGAGACTGAGACTGAGACTGAGAATAAGAATGAGAATATAGTTCAGACACATTAAGTCATGTTGTAAATTTATAAATATGAATGAAAAAGTGGGTGTCATGGAAACTACACAACAGATCACTTTGTGATCATAAATTTGAACTGTTGGGTAGTTTTCATCACTAAAACTTTGTTATTCAAATAAAAATACGAAGTGTTGGTGTTGTTCAAGTTAGTAAAAAAACAAATACGTAGTAGGTATCACTTAGCAGTGTAAGGCATGAGCCTGCCCTAGACCCTCTCAGGATCTGTGGAGTGAGATCAATCCTAAGGGTGTGTCTGAAAAATATTTCAAGTCTAGGTCCAGGTCCAGGTCCAAATTCAAATCCACGTCTTACAACGTAGAAGGTACTAATTATCTGTCAATGGCAAATGAAGTCCTGTCTGAAAGGTCTAATTCTAGGTCCATTCTTGTCCAAGTCGGCAAATGGACCGAGCAATTGAAAGTGTACACTCGTTTTAGGTCCGGTTCAAAATGGCTGACGGTGACAATAAGCGAAACAACAAATGAATGCATTTTTAATTGGAGGTAAACATTGAAGTTGCATTTGTTTTTATCACATATTTAAATGTTTTTACTAGATGTACAAATAGATTTTTGGATGAGCGTAGCGAGCGAAGCGAAAACTTCAATTTCACTGACCCCTCAAAAAATTTAGCTCCAATGTTTTTTTGTGTGTTTGTTTTTTTGTTTTTTTTTTGTTTTTTTTGTCTGTTTGTTCGCACGATTCCGGGCAAACGGCATAAGCGATCTTGATGAAAATTTGACAGGACCTTCGAAATCTCTGAACTTAGACGTGCCACGTTTTTGGGTTCAATCGGAGAAATATTTCTCATGAATATCGCACTTTTACGATTTTTTTTCGATTTTTAGTGCGATATTTTCGTGACATTTGGGCCGATTCTGACCAAACGGGTGGGGCTACAAAGTTCATATTTTACATGGACATTAAGGTTATGATGATGTAGTACCTTGTGAAAAAAAAAGTTGAAAAAGGTAACCAGAACCCATAAAATAAACGTACTTTTACGATTTTTTTCGATTTTTAGTGCGATATTTTCGTGACATGTGGGCCGATTTTGACCAAACGGGTGGGGCTACAACATTCATATTTCACATGAACATTAAGGTTATGGTGATGTAGTACATTTTGAAAGAAAAAGTTGAAAAAGTGAGCCAGAATTCATAGAATAAAGGTTTTGATATGAGTTTTTTTGAGGTTTATAATAACCATTAACAAGTAACATTTGAAACTCGACAACAATCACCTACAATGCATTCACAAAGCACTTGCAAAGGAAAAGTGGTCCCACGCAAACTAAAAACTTACAAAAACGCTCATCCATCAACGCGGCGGGACTTAAGCGTTTTCCTAGTATTATGCAAATACTTTACAAAGACTCTTGAATGCACACCTAACCCTACTTTAGGTAGTGTTGACTTTTCCCATCAGGTAGCTCTACTGTAGGCTAGTATAGGACGTTAACATTGAGTTGGACTTGGACCTGGACCTGGAATGGGACCATAATTCAGACACACCCTTAGTATGGATTTGGGTAATGTTTGGATTTAGGTAGCCCAAGTACTAATTTTAAAGTAGTACGGTAGGTATTCGATGTCATACTTTTACTGACGTTGTGAGACAAACCTGATTTGTTGTTTTTCCCATCAGTTATTTTTCTCGGGAGCCGAAAGTTGCCAAGTATTGGACCAATCAAAAGAGATTATCGAGTGGTATTGATTTCTTTCTTGCAAACTTTAGCCTGCAATCTTTTTTTACATTCTGATAGGCTACTGTAGGGAAAATTTAACCTACAAAATATTTTTAACCAAATGCTATTCGAAGAACAAGACGATCTAATTTCAATACTTGTTTTTGTCGCAGGGTAACACATTCCTTATCTTGAAAATGACTACCAGGTTCCGTGAGGAAAGAAATTGCATGCACACTAAAAAGTAAACAGCATGTGAGGTGCCAGGCGGAACTTCTGCAGTTGGGGGGGGGGGGGGGGGTCCAAAATAAAATCATCATGTTTTTACTGTTTTAATAACAAACAAAAAACTACAAAACCTTTAACGTTTCTATTTTTGGCAAAACTCCCTTTTCGGTTAAAAGTCCTTTATAAATATTTAAAATAAAAACGTTAAAGGTTTTGTATTTTAGTGAAAAACGTGACGATTTTATTTTGGCTGTGTGACGTTCGAATGTAAAATTTACTGCAAATTAATCTTAAGTTTAGTGTGTTATTGGTCGTTTTCATCATGTGATAATCAAATGTAAGAATAATGTTGTGTTTTGTTGTTATGCGTTCAGCATTCTGATTGGTCCCCCGTCACGTGATAGGCCTAGCTGACCATAAAAATAACAAACACCTTGATCTTAAGTTCTTGACCATTGATTAAAGAAGGATGGTTCAACACATGTGTAATCCTTAAACGTTTCTATTTAAAATATAAAGGACTTTCACCCAAAAAGGAGTTTGTAGGGGGTTGTTGACATTTGGGACCTAAAATTATTTAATATTTCGTAATACCTATGCAGTGTCTATGCATTGCCTAGGGTGGATGTGAAAGAAAGAAAAAACTACGGTACCTAATTGTGAAGAATCACTCAGCAGACCGAAATTACTTTGGAAGGTAATTTAATTGATTGAGCAGTGTTACTTACACGGTTAGTGGAGTGATTTAAGATCTTTTTAAGTCGGCGCACGTTCATTTGGGTATGCTTTTAGGTCATTTGAAAGGTTTGTGTTGATTGACATTATGTTCATGTTTACGTAGTGAGTATGTCGGCTGGAGCGACAGCGGGGTGGGGGAAATGATGTTTTGTAGTGCTGGCAACTAAAGCCTTTCCCGGGGGTTGGGGGGCAACGCCCCCCAATTAGTTGTGCATCGAATTTCATTTTGGAATTCATAGTACCAGTAGTTGATATCACTGGTTTAGGCTGGATTTGAGTTCGAAGATGGCTGCGTGTGGAAGTGATGGTGGTTTGTTACATGTTGTTGTTTTGTGTTTCATTTTATAAACACTTGTGTGCGCCGGTTTAAAAATGATTTAAAATTGCTCTGTTATGGTTCTTCTGATGGTTTTTTTTAGCAAAAAAGCAATTTAGCCTACAAACTAGAGGTGGTCGGATGATCAATTTTTCACTCACGTCATGTCACGTCACCTAAACTCATTTTCTGTTCACGCACAGTCACGCACGAATAACATAATTTTTATTTAACTCAAGCACGATCACGTAATATTTGGCAAGTAGCTATACTCGCTCATGCACGACTATCAGCGTTATCACGCACTCACAATTATTAAATTGTTGGTATTTTGAGGAGCATTTAGCACGCACCGTTCTAATCCGATCGCCACCAACCTGGTCATGTTCTCATTGTCAGATGGCAGACATCCTGTCGTCACTTGCTCTTCTCGAGAGAGTGGTGAACAAATAATTAACTAGATATGAATAAAAGTGATTGGCAGACAGTAAATGCAAGAGATTGTTGGTTTATTACTCTCTCTTCCACGTATTCATGGCTAAATTTTAGAGCAGGATATGACTCTAAGCAAGCTATAGGGAGGGTGGCCTGGCCTCACGGATGAGAAGGGCTCGTTCCGCGCTGGAGCATTTCGTGTCACGCACGGTCACGCCTGTCACGATACATGCGTGACTGATTATCACGCAAAATACGGTACTTATTCAAAACATTCACGTTCATGCACAATCACGAGGAAAGTCGTGAGTCACGTCACGCGACCACCTCTAATACAAACATTGCTGAGTAATCCTTCACTTTTACCAAAACTACAAAACCTTTAACGTTTCTATTTAAAATAAATAGTAGGCCTAAAGGACTTTCACCTGAAAAGGAGTTTTATTAATTGTTATCAAAAACATCCTAAAGAATACAACGTTAAAAAAAGGCCGTGGATAGTCGTACGGTCAGCCGTATTACTCATGCAAAATTAGTCGTACGGCCAATGATTTGATTGGATGGAGGCGCGCCGTAATAAAAGTGTCATCCTTCGTCGTCCTTTTTTGCTGTTTAGTAACAACAACCTTCAAGACCTTTAAGAGGATGGGATAATCGCGAAATTAAAACCACGCAAAATTACAGTTTTTTCGTGATATCTCGAGAACGATGCAAAATATCACAAAAGTGTTTTAAGACAGCTCTATGGTTTTGTGAGAACAATATAATGCAAGAAAAAATATTCAAATATAATAATCGTAGGGTTACTATACGTCCTGGATTTTCCGGGACAGTACAGTTTTTCTTGTTGCTGTCCCAGTGTCCCGAAAAACATTTTCGGGACGCCAAATTGTCCCGGAAATCAAAAATCCAAATTGTCGTACCGTAGCAAATATCTGCTTTCAAATATTTCGCGGCACCGACGGCAGCTGTGTAAGTGTTGAGTTCGCGTTGTGACATTGCTTAGCTTACAGACTGTGCCAGTTGTGTGTGTGTGTGTGTGTGTGTGACAAAATACAATGGCCAAACGCAAGTGTCGTTTTTCAGACAAACTGAAAGACGAATATCCGTTCTTGTCTAGAAATACGCAAATTGAAGGAAAAATTGATTGTTATGTGTGCCGTGGTGTGTTTGGGATATAGGCCTAGCATGGTGGACGTTCAGACATTTTAGATCATTTAAAATCGAAGAAACACAAAGCTGGTTTAGAAGCAAAGTGCACAAGCCGTAAAATTAGTGACTGTTTTACAAAGGTAACGGCTAAGGAGTAGAGGTAGAGAAACTGAAAAGGCCAGCCCCCAACCCAACCCGTCTCAGATCTCACTACAGGCAATCTTGGGGGGAAAATTGCCCCAAAATGTTTCGATTCCGGCGCCTGGGGCTTCGCCCCAGACCCCGGGGAGCCCACACAAGTCCATACAAAATGAAAGTACATGTGTCCCGGTTTTTACTTTCAGAATTATGGTAACCCAATAATAATCGGTGTGGTTTGTATTTAAGATATTCATTTAATTAATTACAATTCTAAAAAAAAAATTAATTACCATTACATTTCAATATTTCTTCGTAGGCCTACAGGCTATAGTTCTCACAAAACCCTAGAGCTGTCAAGAATAAGTTTTTAGATATTTTGCATCGTTCTCGAGATATCACAAAAAAACTGAAATTTTGCGTGGTTTTAATTTCGCGACTATCCCATCCTCTTAACGTTGCTATTTGAAACAAAAGTCCTTTTTTGGTTGTCGTCGTCCTTTTGTTGCTGTTTTAGTAATAAAAAACTTTCAAGACCTTTAACGTTGCTATTTTAAACAAAAGTCCTTTTTAAGGCTGCCTACACGTCAAGGTGTAGAGATAAGGCTTTTCCTTCAAATAGGCCTAGGCCCTAGCACTTTTAAACAAGTTGTTATTATCTCTATGCATCGCGGATTGCGTTTGCGACGAGGCCAAATGTAGTAAAATTACTTGCAGAAAAACATGGACCTAAATAGAATGGTAAAAAAAAAAACAGCCTAGCAAAGATTTGAACCGCCGACCTTTCGCATAGAATTCGGATGCGCTACCACTCTTGCCACATTGCGCTGTGTTTTTTGAAGCTATTGGCCTAGTTAGGTGGTGGTATCGTCAATGACCGTACGACTAATTTTGCGCTAGTAATATTGCTGACCATACGACTATCCACTCCGTAAAAAAAAAACACCTCTACGGGGATGAAACCAACAAACCTTCGCACAGAAGTCAAACACGATACCATCCTGCCACACCGCACTGAGATAATAAGACGCCTATAAACAAACATGTAATGTTGTTAAAGGTGGATCCACATAAAAACGTAAGACATAAGCATAAGGTTTTAACGCGTAGTGTGTAAGCGCGCCAGTAGCCCTACACATAGAAACGTAAGCACAAAGAATTTAACCCAAGATATCTCAGTTGTCTTCTAAGTTCTTTGCAGAGTGAACAGAGAGAACTTTGATTAAAGAAGGATTCAAAGATTATAATAAAGATTATTATTAATAATATAATTTTTCCAATCGATGTTGATAACTATGCAAATAATGCTCCTAGTTCTGCCAACTTTATATATTTATTACAGATGCGTAGTTGACTGTAGTAGTCAAGCCTTTCAAAGTAGATACTAGTTTGACTCGACTTTTTTGTACGTCAGCATAAGGTTTTAGCATAAAGTTGAAAATTGTTCAACTTTCTTACGCATTAAAACAGTGTCATGCGTTATAACTACCTATGTCTTAAACCTTGTGCATTTGTGTGAACGCCAGTACGTGTTTCCTATGTTCCAACATTACGACTATGCGTTAAAACCTTATGCTTACGCCTTACGTTTTTATGTGGATCCGCCTTTACTGGTTGAATGTAAGAATAATTTCTTGCCATTCTATAGGCTAACGTTTGAACGTAAGAATATATTTTGAAGTTTGGACCCCCCTCCCCCCCAACCAAAAGAAGATCCCCCTAGGCTAGGGCTAGGCTAAGAAGATGTTTAACGGCAATGCATTGATGTAGCTAGGCCGGCACTTCTTCGGTTGGTATGGACCAGTTTTTTAACACTCTTTACGTATACCACAGCAGTCAATCCGAATTGACTGAATTCGGTTTGAGTTCAATTCGGTTTGACTTGAAGTGTATATCACGGACATTCGAAACGACTTCCTCAATCCTATTTCGATTCGAATTGAAGTTGTTGTTGTTGCAGTTTAAATTGATGCTACAAGATTCTATGAATAACACTTGAAAATACTATGTACTTGTATCTCTACCTACAGCTACGTAAATAATAAAGCCTAATGTCTTCATTAAAGCCTCCAAGACGCCATTTTATTGTAAACATGTAATAAACACCGCCTGCCTAATAATGGTATTCACTGAAATCTAAATCTCTAAGGCAGTTTTGAATCCGGATTGAATGCGTATTGAACTGTACATCAAGCAATTTACTCATGTCAGTCCACTTTGGAAAGTGGATTGACTTCAATGCGAATCGAGTGTGTATATCAAGAGACTCAAACCGAATTGAACTCGAACCGACTTGAGTCAATTCGGATTGAGTGCTGTGATATACGTAGTGACTGTGTTATTACGGGAAAAGCCTACGTTAGGGGGAGAGGGGGGAGCGCGGAGAGCGTAAGCTATGGTTTAATAATAAAAATAATAATAATGACAATATTGTAAAACATACCCGCTTCGCGCCCCCCCCCCCCTGCCACCACTCCCCCTTTAACCTACTTTTCCCCTCTGGTCCATACCAACCGAAGAAGTAGGCCTACCGCTAGGGCTTTGTGTATCCAATCCCTTACTACCTAGTTATTGAATGGCTAGGGCATTGAAGGCCTAACTCTGTTCTTGAAAAACACATGTAGGGCCTAGGCTAGGCCTAGGCCTAGGCTAGATCCTGGTGCTAACTAGGCCTAGCCTAGCTAGGCTTAGGCCTATGCCTAGGCATATCAAAATAAAATACAAATTATAGCATAGGCCTACCTAGGCCATTGAATAACCAGGGATTGGATAGGCCTACACAAAGCCTAGGCCTAGGCCCCTGTAAAAATAGAGTAGGGGTAGGGGCTAGTCATAAGGTTATGTCACAATGCATCAGGAATATGGTTAGTGTCTTTATTGTGCTTACCGTAAATTTAGAAGCAGGCATGTTGCTAGATGTATTGTCAAAACTGTCTCCAATTAATTGGGATCTCGATTCCATACCTAGCCTACACCTAGGCCTAGAGCATGTTATTTGCTAATTGCTCTTGACAGCTAGCTAGGGCCTAGGCTTTGTGTATCCAATCCCTTGGCCTAGGCCTAGTTTCTTGAAGAAAACATTACTCCCTGCTCCCTGCACAGTATATACTATTCCAATGTCTTTGGCTCCCTGCCCCGAAAGCTTTGTGTCTGCTTATGAATACCAAGCACACGCGGCGACGTGCGAAAACGAGAACGGCTCACATATAACGCGGTAAATACGAAAAACGAAAATATCTACTCTGTCACCCTACCATACCTATGCTGAAGCAAACGAGGAAACAAAATAAAGTAGGCCTAGTAATCTCTTTATTTTAGCACTTGGCTATTTTCAGTTCATACATGCATTTTATACAATATTAATATGTCAAGTTTACATAAGATATTCACATATTCCAAAGACTTATAAAAATCTTTAAAACAGTATCAAGAGTCGGTTACTTATTATATTTATAAACTTATTTAAAATTAAAAGAGGATAAAAGCAAATTGGAAACCATATGATATCAAATACAAATAAGTAAAATAACACAATGCCGCTACCGCCACATATATCTTAATACTAGGAAGCTTCGCAAACGCTTTTTCAGGCGCGTTGTTGGATGAGCGTAATTTTTTTTAAACGAAATAAGCCTAAAATTGCGATTTTATGAGAAATAATTTTTTGATTACGCTCAAATTTCCCACGAATATATAAATTCATAAAATTAAGGTTCTGTGAAAAAAATCATTACAATCGGATAAAGCATGTAGGCATTGAGTATATAACCATTTCTATACACAAAGATGCAGGTGTTATAAGTCAAAGAAATTTTAAAAATCGAAAAAAAATCTTTAAATTGCGATTATCATAAGAAATAATTTTTTGATTGCGGTCAAATTTCACACGAATATATCAATTCATAAAATTAAGGTTTTGTGAAAAAATCATTACAATCGGATAAAGCATGTAGGTGTTATAAGTCCAACAATTTTTTTTTAAATTGAAAAAATCGTAAAATTGCGATTTTCATATGAAATAATCTTTCGATTGCGCTCAAAAACGTGGCAGTTCTAAATTCAGAGATTTCGAAGGCCTCCAGAAAATTTCATCACTATTGGAGTATCGGTTTAGCCGGAATCGTGTGGACAAACACACCAAAATATTAAAAAAAGAAAGAAAAAAACAATCCGGATTTTTTTCTTCAGTGGAGTAGAATGGAATCTTCGCTTCACTCGCTACGCTCATCCAAAAATCCTTTCCGTCATAGTCTGCAAAAGAATGTCATGCAGCGATCAGCATTCAAGAGGTCAACTTAAAAATAGTTCGCAGTTAATTCCTACTGTGGAAATCAGTGACGTGTCTCACACAAAATTTATCCTGTCATTATATTATATTTACATTTAGTTAGGTATATGGTAGCATATTTTTATTTAGTTGCAACATAGGGAATCAGGCAGAACTTGCTATGAGGCCAAGCCCTCTAAGATTCTATTCAACAATTTGCTCACTGTATCTGTGTACCCACATTGAATTATTAAAATTAAAAAATAAATAAAAAATAATAATAATAATAATAATAATAATAATATCATCACACTATTCTTTTGAGTGCCGTAGGTAGTAGTAAATTGCTTTTTAAAACTTGGTAAACCCTAGCAGCGAGTAAGCTAAGCAGGCCTACCGGTACTATAAACGGATAGTTGTAGCCAGTTGTAGCATTGATTCTAAACTCAATGGTTGTACAGTAAAATCGACGTTCCCGTCATTTGTTTTACCAATCAGCCATTTTCACATTAGTTCATCAATACTATTTAAAATTTGATAAACATACATAGATTGTGGTTTATATATCTCGGGAAAAAGTTTAATTAATTTCTTGGTGTTGGTACCTTTTTTATTTATTTATTTTTTATTTATTTAACGTCTATCATATTCAGATACAAAGACTGATTTACAAAGGAGGACAACTAAATAAATCTAATAATATAGATGCAGACACAACAATGAACTACAGTTAAGTAAATATTTGAAATAGTTTTACAACAATATTGGTAACAAATAAAAAGGATATTAAATGCAATTAATTAATGAATTAAATGTAAAAAAGTGGTGGGAAAAAAAGAACAAAAAGGAACGACAAGAAAAAAGAAAAGAAAAGGCAGGGAAAGAAAGAAAGAAAGAATTATTTAAAAAAAAACACAAAAAGAAAAAACTGATTTATTAGACGTCCCACTCAAACGAATATACTATCCGTAGACTACTGAGATATGTAGCATTACTACTTATTACATTTAGATTGTTTATTAAGTTAAGTTTTGAGTTCATCAACTTGGTTACCAAACATTTACAACAATAACCACCTATACAGCACAAATGTAGGACAATGACAATAGGTTTAATTGTTACATAGTACGGTATATAGAATTTGGTATGTGCAGGTATCGAGCTAAGCTGCTTTTGAAGGTCAAGTACCCGTAGCTGTAGTTATGGTTGTATCACACAACTTTTAAAAAGTAGCTTAATAAATAAACACTGTTTAATGCTAACAGTTAAAAAATACATGAAATTTCATAAAAATCACACTTAACATTCTTCAAATTGTGCATTTTATTACTTGTCAATAAATTTATCAGCTCAATTTAGACGAATAAATGTGTGCTTTTTGTTATCAAAAGGAAAACAATAATGTAATACTGTAGGCCCAAATGAAGCAAATTTATGCTACCCTGATTAAAAAATAGCTTGGGTGTTTTTTCCCCCATTTTTGTCAGTTTGTTTGCTCTCGACCGGACAAATGGCTAATCTTATCTTGATGAAATTTGTGGGGGGGGGGTCTTTGAAATTTCTGAACTTAGGTCTGACACATTTTTTGGTACAATCGAAGAAATATTTCTCATGCATATCGAACTTTTACAATTTTTCTCCGCCAGGCAAACCGCTATTCCAATCTTATTGAAACTTTAGGGGAACGTTAAAAATCACTGAATTTAGATGCAAACTAATATCCTCGTAGAGCCATATGCTTCAAACCAGCGCCCTAATCGTATGCGCCAACGCGGACGGCTTAAAGATTTTAAGTTCAGTGGTGTTCAAAGAGAAGGAAATTACTCAAGTAAAGATATTTTATTCACTTTTATTTGCAATGTTGTACAATAAAAAGTAAAAGATTGACTCGACTGCAAGTAGCATTCTAGTGCATGTATAAGTAGGTTACCGGTATCTTGAAGTTTTCTTAACTTACTAAGTAAATTGTAACAAACAAAATCTCATTTTGATCAATACAGAGATCACATTGTAAGTCATACTCATGTAAAGTGTACTAGTCATCCAGCGAGCTACCATGACTACGAAATGTGATGACTGATGAGAATGTACTACCAAGGTTTCTTGTATATTGTAAAGATACAAGCGATACTTATTCCAGAGTAGTTTCTTTTCAAATTCGTAATGAAAACACACGCATTGAGTAATCTTTCCTATGCACCTGAAAAAATATCTAACACCACCAAAACTCATTGCGGTAATATTATTTTATTAGCCTAGGTAGTAAACTCTTTTGTTGATATACAAAACTGAATCCTGGTATTAATTTCATAATTGTCCTATCTCATGTCTTATGAGCTACTCTGCTCCTTATTCTACCCACCAGCCCCTCTCCCCCCAAAAAAAACCACTCGCTCGCTCAGTGCCTATGTTTGTTATCACTTATCATCAGTCTTCTCTCTCCCATATTAAAAGGTTTTAAATCTTTTAATGTTTTTAAAAGTTGTCAAGAAATAACATTTAATTTCATGGGTCGTATCTATCTCCGAGGGCTCAGGGTAGGCGAATGGATTTTTGAAGTTCAGTACGAGTTCGATCAAGCCGTCCGTGGTGACACACTCTGTGGTGCTTAAATTTTGGCTTCAAATTACGTATTGTCTTTTTAAAGTTACCTGTATCCTTAATTATTAAATATACACGAAAATAGGATGAGACTATTGCTGTGGCATTTCATTTACAACTCATCTTTTCAGTTGTAACAATTTTTTTCCTATTATGTTTGGACAAATAACGTAGTAGCATGCCACTACTTGTTTTCAGTTTTTTTTTTTACAGATTTGCAAAGTTCGGAACTCAAAAACCTAGCTTCGACCATCCCAATAAAGTAATAAGGAACCCTGGAAAGAACACCAAGGCTGCCATGCCACCTTTGAATTGATGACCATCGGGCACAAATCAACATTTTTCTACGAAGTCAAGGGTAAACAAAGCGTGTGGTTATTTTTATGAAAAATATTATCTATGGAAAGAAACAATAGCAATAAAACAAAACGGTGCATGCATTGCTAATTCATTGTACACAATCGAGAAAATATGCCAATGTAAACTAGGTCATAACTCCAATGTCTATACACAATCTGGTGCAATTATAAAATTAACTTCCTAGTTTTGTTACCCTGACATTAAGATCAATGATCATTTTTATCTTGACTGGAAACTTCCTTCAATTGCAATTCACGGCTGGGTCAACTTGGGTTTAGCAACCAAATTTTTCCCCTTCTTTCTATCCTCCAGTATCTTATCTTTCACATCGCCCCAGCTATCATCTCTTGCCTGAAAGTCTCCTTCTCGACCTTATCTTCATATTATGTTGGGTATACTGTCTCTAGTTCTCCCTTCAGTCATTTGTTTCACTTGTCCAAACCATAAGCAATGTCCCTCTCAACTTCTCTACACCCAACGTTGTCTTATGTACGCATTTGTTATAGTTATTTCTTGTCTTGCTCACGGTGCTCCTCGGGAATCTCATCTCTGCCATCTGTACCTGGCTTTTTTCTTTAAGTTAATAACAGAAGTTGCAAGTTATGTAGGCGCGATATTTAACGGGAATGTGTGGATTAAATGGATCAGGTGAATCGACATCCGAAGATGTGACATCAGAGCAGTCTCGGGAGAGGCAGGCCTGGCGTACATGTCACATTTAAATAAATTTAAAGTTGATTTAACAAAGTTTCTCTTTATTCGTTTTAGAAATATTGCCTTCGTTAATAAATAATAACTTACTCACCGGTGTTGTATGCATGTGTTCACAGCCAAAACTTAAGCAACAACCAGTTTTGAGTCAAGTCATGTCATGTGTCAGTCTTCAGGCACACATCGGTGGCAGGCGTGCGCGTGCAAGTCACTTGAAGTAATAATTACTACAGTAATTAGAACTATTTTGGAAAAAAATAATCTAGGCCTATTCAAACTTCAAACATTTGGGAATATAAAGAAATAGTATTGCAATAGCACAGTTGTAACATTTTTTTTTATTGAATTGTACTTTATCATTATATAATGAATGTTCTATAAAATACTTTAACAAATTAAATTAAACTGAACAAAACATTATATACATAATAATCAATCATCATGTTTCTTTCAGGTCTAAAATATTTTTCAAATATGAGAATTTTAACTGAATGGTGAGAAGTATTTAACACGTATAGAAAAAGGTTGACAAAAACGGGACAGCAGTTTTATTTTTTGTTTTACTATTTTTTAATGTGTTGGTACAATTTCTGTACCTAAAGTTTACAATTGCCAAATGCAAGACTTCCATTTCACAAGTGGATGGATAGGCTTGCCTACATCAATTCCCCTTGACACACGAATGAAATGTAGTTTTAAACTCTGTATTGCATTCATATCACTGTAAAGCTACTACGATCCACACTGGTGAACAACGTACGATGTTCTTTCTCAATTTTAACAAGTCACATTCCACTTGTGCTTACGATGTTTGTTCAGCAAGCTTTTCTGCCTTCAGGACGACTTCTTCAATGGGACCAACCATGTAGAAGGCGATTTCTGGCAAATGGTCGTAATCTCCTTTCAAGATCTGGGTGAAACCCTGAAAATAAAAGGTAAGACTTTTAGTCAACAATATGTAACGTAGTTTGTCATTGCATCCAGTGTTGGGTCAGTTCTTTTTTAAAATGAACTTTTTAAAAGTTCAGTTCACAGCTCAAATAATGAACTTTTAAAAAGTTCAAGTTCTTTTAAAACCTAAAATTTTGAAAAGTTCAAGTTCGTCTAAAATATGAACTTAGTTCTTTTAAAAGTTCTTTTGTAAAAAAAATCACTATTTTATTAAAGGCTAGCGTAAATTGAAGAAAAACACGAGAAAAAACATTAGGGGTGTTCGAGTACCAATTTACTCGCGAGTTTGAGTCGGACGAAAGTGTTGAGCTGTCTTTGATCGTGTTGATGATTTTGTAATACATTCTCGTCGACCAGCTTGTAAAATTAATGCAGATACTTAGCATTTTAGGCTTCCAAGATTTTTTTTCGAATTAGTTAGCGTACATCGTTTTAACTTCGTGAATCGTGCGTGATGTTGTCAAAATCAGCTGAACGTGCGTCAACGAAGGCCTACGATAAACGATAAATAGAGGCGGGCTCTGGCAATCGTCATCGGGGACCTTGTGCCCTTCCCTTGACGACCTCCCTGACGACGATAACTAGACACAACGAACTATGACAAAGACGATGACGACCACGACGTGAGAAACCCCCCTTCCTACCCTTTCTCGTGGCTGGTTCTGACCAGCATCCCCCCCCCTAAGTTAGAGTGGTTCATTATGACCTAACGGTTGACGCGTCCTTAATCGAAAAAAAAAAACACGATAAACAACGATTTGTTATTGTTTTTAAGCGTCGACGGCTGCTCGGCGCACGGAAAGAACTTTCAAATGAACTTTCTAAAACTGAAACGTTCGTTCTCGGAATGAACTTTTAAAAGTTCAAGTTCATTCATTTAAAAAAAGAGTAAGTTCACTGAAAAGTTCACAAAAAAGGAACGCGTTCACGAGAACGCGTTCTTTTCAAAAGTTCCTTCCCCAACACTGATTGCATCTAATGTGACACGGCCACAGTGTAGCCATGTGCATCACAACAATCACCATTAATTACTAAGAATTATCATTATACCAAACATTTTGGGTGGTCCTGCCTGAATCCCTACGTTTGTAATGATAAAAAATCAAATCCTTGATCCCCGCAGGGGGTTCATTAAACCATACACGTACGTATCGAAGAAGTGAAGAAGAATTACCTTGATTGTTTCGGCAAGGGGTACCAGCTTTCCGGGATGACCAGTGAAGACCTCAGCCACTTGGAAGGGTTGAGACAGGAACCTTTGGATTTTACGGGCACGGGCAACAGTTAACTTATCTTCTTCTGACAACTCATCCATACCCAAGATAGCAATGATATCCTGAAGAGACTTGTAGTCCTAAAACAAATCATTTCATAGTTTAAGAACAATGTGATACATGGCCTCTTAACGTTTTTTTTTTACCATTTGTCCATTTCTCAAAGAAAAATCAGCCTACACACAAATTAAAAATGTTATGTTAACTGGTCCACCAATGTTTTCCCAAAATGCAAGCTAAAATGGTGTGTAAGAAGTACAGTGTCAGCCATTGTAGAGCAAAGATGTTTGGCATAACGACTGTCAGCCACAACATCAGTTTGCACGTTTCTGGGTGGGATGCAGAAAATGCCTCCTTGGCAACCAGATATTGGGAATCCAACCAATCAAAACTTAATGCACGATGATAGAAGAGTGAATGATTGACTGGCTTACCTGAAGGATCTTTTGTACTCCACGAGCAACATTGTAATGTTCTGCACCAATTACATTGGGGTCCATAATACGAGAGGTAGAATCGAGAGGATCCACTGCGGGGTAGATGCCCAACTCGGCGATGGCTCGGGACAACACAGTTGTGGCATCCAAATGGGCGAAGGTGGTGGCAGGGGCAGGATCTGTCAAGTCATCAGCTGGCACATAGATAGCCTACAACAAAATTTCAAAATTAATTCAATGTTTCATTTGGTTGTTTTGAACAGTGTAGACCTATGTCAGTTTCTTGCTCCTGGGCCTAGATGCTAATTTGAAGTGTAGCAGGAAGTGTAATACTGTGCTCAATTATTTACTTTTCTGCTATATTACATGGAACATATAATATAGGCCTAATATGAAGGTATAATTAACAATAGGGCCTATGCGGATGCCTACAAAATAATAAGGTTGAAGCACCAATTCAGCTTAGGCCTAGGCCTATGGGCAAGAACTATTTAAAAATAATAGTAGTCCAAGTAAATGGAAAACGACTGTTTCAGTGATTCCTGTCGCCTTTGATACAAGCCACTGACACTTTGTTCTGCAGAACATTGATTTGTATAGATGCAAAAATACAGTAAGAACTCTCATTATCCGATCTCCGCTTATCCAATGTACCGTGTTAACCGAGCCGCAAAAAAAAAAAAATAATAAAAAAAAAAAAAAATTAAAAGTTTTAAATACGTAAATAAAACATAAAAATAATTACAGACGCCGCGCCGCACTTTTTTAAATGTACTCACATACATTTGTAGGCATGCCTTACGAGTGAGTGCAAAGAAGATAGATCGGCGATATATCTCGACTTTCGAGCAGTGTGCATCAGTCTACTGAGCATATAGAGTTCAGTGGTCAGTGTGCGTCGGGCGCATCGCCGGTAAGCGTCAGTGTCACCCACTGAGCATATAGAGTTCAGTGTGCGTCGCGCGCATGCGCGTGCGCATACGATCCAGCCATGATCCAGCCATCTCACACACAGCTGTTCAAAGATGGTCTGGAACTAGATGCAATCATGTTTCACCGATTCACGAAATTCGTAATCACAACGCATTGAATTGTTATTCCTGGGCTTATCTTATTTCTTTCCCAGACTTATCTTGCGTCGTGAGCTTCAGCGCGGGCATAGTAGTGAGAGGTTTTCCCACATGAGAAAGAGAGCTAGGCCTAGGCCTATGTTTGCATTGTAGGCCTAGGCCTAGGCCTACTGCGTCGAGTTTAGGCCTAGACATACGTTTTTATTACGACATGTAGGCCTAATTGTGTACGTGTGTTTGTGAGCTTGATTTACAAGCTATTAAATCATTTAGTATACCCTGTATGAAGTGTATCGTGTGTATTTTATGTTCCTTTATCCATTACATGTGTCATATATCATTTTACCACATCAGGCTATGCTACGAGAGCAAATAAACAAATGAAACGCGCCATCCGAGTTTTTCGCAAATCCGAGGTGCCCCGGTCTCATCCAACTCGGATAAGAGAGTTCTTACTGTAACTACTTTTTAAGAGTTTGTGGCTTTGTTGTGGGGCCTTCAAGTAGCTGCTTGAGTGTCATTTGATATGAAGATTACCATCACCCACGCTGGGAGATGATAATAGTACTATTCAAGAAAAAGCATAGAAAATATAGGTCTATATATACAGTATGTGTGTCAATTCTAGGACATTTTATAGTGTACAATAGAGATGGTCGCGTGATAGTATAAGACTGTGCGCGACACTAAATGTTCCAGCGCGGAACGAGCCCTTACCATTTGCGTAGCCTGGCCACCCACCCACCTCTTAGCTGGCCGTAAGTCACCACTCACCACCAGCCCTAAAATTCAGCCATGAATACGTGGACGAGAGAGTAATAAATAAACCAAAAATGTTTTGAATTTTTTTTTCTGCCAATCACGTGCATTCATCTCTAGTAATTATTTGTTCACCGCTCTCGAGAGGAACAAGTGACGACAGGATGTCTGCCCTCTGGCAATGCAAACATGCTAAATGGTCCTCAAAATACCATCAATTAAGTAATTGTGAGTGCGCGTGATTGCTTAATGACGCGAGTAGTCTTGCTCGTGCATGAGCGAGTCCGAGTATAGCTATTTGGCAAATATTATGTGATCGTTAGAGGCATGAAAAAATCGTTATTGCGATATGCGCGATAAAAATAAAAATCGTTTTTTTCAACTTTTTTTTCCATTTCTTTACGTTTCATGATGTTTGGAAGCCAAAAGTGCAATAATAATTTTCGCAAATTTAAATGCGATATCGGCATTTTGAAGCGATAAATGCTTATATGCGCGATATAGGCGCGATAAATGATATTATTCGCAAATACGCGCGATTTATGGAAGGCCGCGGCATCAATTATCAATTTCCTACATCGCCTCTCCAGTCATCGGCTCCTTGCTGGCGGCGGACGGGAGACGGGCAAAAATGTGTGGAATGCGTACGAGTTTGTTGTTGTAACCTCGGTACACATGCACTCGAGGTCGGTGCACATGCACTCAAGGCTTGGGTTTCTCCGTGCATCTACCCCCACCGCCATACTAGCACACCGCCCAGGCTGTCATGTGACCGCCGCACAGCCAATCACAAGCGCGCGCATCACCAGTCGGCCACACCCAGACCACGGACTGCCGATCCCGCCGGGCATTCACTCATCACGTGCTCCTACGTAAACAAGGTTATTGTCAAGTTCGATCCTCGCCTCGTGTTCGGTCTCTTGTGTTTCGTTTTGGTGAATATTTATTATCACGAGTATTAACAATGGTCGTACCCAAAGTGTTACAATAGAGAAACGTGCGAATTCTTACAAAGAACATAAATTTTATGTTAGTGATTCTAGCATTTTAATGTGCGGGTATTGCAACTTGCGACTCGAGTGGGAGAAAAAAGATACTCTTGATAAACATATCAAGACAATGTCGCACGTAAAAAACAAGCTGAAAGGCGAAAAGGAAGCGGATCAAGGGCGTGCACAAAAACGGCAAGCGACAATTCCGTTAATGGGAGAAATTCACAAGAAAGCGAAAACTGAAAGACGTGCTTACATCGATGAAACCGTGAGAATGTGTTTGAAAGCGAACATTCCCATGCACAAGCTAGATCATCCTGCAGTTCGGGAGTATTTTAAAAAGTAAGTACATCTAACCTAAGCTGATTTTCCATTGTCTGTTGTTGTTTGGTTAAGTTGCTTGAGCCTAGGCCTAGCCCTAGACCCTACGCATTGTGTCGTAATTTACTTTCTTGCCTTTGTATAGTAACTAGGCCTTACTAGGTTTTCGTAATGTAGGGTTAAGGCTAGGCTAAGAAGCGCTTCGCCCCCCCCCCCCCAACATACACCACCTAACCTACTTTTCCCCTAACATCGCAGTGTTCAAAAGTTGGATCTCCCCCCCCCCCCCCCCCCCAGCTGCAAAAGTATCCGTCTTGCGGTCCTCGTCGACGCTGTCGGCAAGGGGCTACCGAGCCGGTGAACGAACTCGAGAATTAATGCTATAAATGCTATTTTTGGAAAAATTAATGCTACAAAGCCAAAAAATTAATGCTATAATTTCACAGCTCTAGTGATCGTGCGAGAGTTAAATAAAAATTATGTTATTTGTGCGCGACTGTGTGAACAGAAAATGGGTTTAGGCTTCGTGACATTACGTGTGTGAAAAATTGATCACCCGACCACCTCTAGTGTGCAAGTCCAGGATGAGTTGCAACGCTAAGATGTGTGAAAGCTTACCTGTACAGATGTGATTGATCCCTTCTTTGTGGTGGTAATTCGCTCCTGCATGGTACCCATGTCAGTGGCCAGAGTGGGCTGGTATCCTACAGCAGAGGGGATACGGCCCAACAAGGCAGACACCTGGAGAACAAATTGAGACAATTTAGAGCATGGTTCCTTAGATAACAGTGGATTACAGTCACATAGTAATCGTAACAAGATAATATGTGATACTAAACTTAAAAATCAAGACATAGGATAGCACAGTACAGTAATAAATGAGACATTTAAAAATTGTATGTTTACAATAACAAAATTGAAAAATATCATTAACATCACAACTATTTACAACACTTCTTAAATTTGAGTGGTACATTTTGGAATTCGGCTATTATACTCATCAGCTTATTATTGTGTAATGTGTTGTAGGCCTACGTACATATATGAAATTCGAAAGTATCTGTATAGAGTGTAATCGAGTTCGATTTCAGCAATTTAATTTAAGCCTAACGTACCTCTGAGCCAGCCTGTGTGAATCTGAAAATGTTGTCAATGAAGAGCAATACATCCTGTCCTTCCTGGTCACGGAAATACTCGGCAACAGTCAGTCCAGTCAAGGCCACTCGAGCTCGGGCGCCTGGGGGCTCGTTCATTTGTCCGTACACCAATGCTACCTGTAAGCAAATACAATAATACTGTATCAAATTCAAGGGGTGGAAAAAATAGTTTTGCTTAATGCTGGGTTCTCATGCCGACGTAACATCGATTGTAGAAAGTAAGCTGTGGGCCAACCATCAGGTTTCGGAATAACTAACGTCGCCTGTCCCCCTTTTGACGCGCACCCCACTTTAAGTACTACATAAAATAACATTGTAGAACTTCACAATAACTTATAAATCATATTAAATTAGAATTTTCAATATTGAATCAAGGTCTCAATAGAAACAACTAACAAGATATTAATCCAAACATGAAAATCAAAATGAATTTACAACCTCCCATTTCTTTTCTGTGATAGGCCTAGACCTACTTCTTGTTACATACTCAGTAGGCTAACTCAAATTGCTGGAACACGTCTACCGTCGCTTTGATTGGCCAACCGCCTTGGCCAATGGGAGTCTAGCTTTTCATATCCAATCGTTGTTGCTACTGCACATAGCAAAAAAAAATCTCATTGATTTTAGCGCCACCTCCAATATTTTCAATAAATAAGCTTAGAAAATAAAATTAACAAAATAACCGTGAATTGACTACCTCCGGTCTGTTTTGCACCACAAATAACCGACCATATCCGTGAAACAACACCGGAGTAAATCATAATTATTAGTTGACTATTCGAACTCTGAACACAACTGAAACACAAAATCTATGAGTGCAATGTCATAAGGGAAAATGTCGATGGATATGCATCAGTAAAAGCAACATTCATTAAATGAATAGAAGCGGTACGGGTTAAGTTGAGACTAAGTTTGTAAGAAATGTGGTCTATTAGTGTAATAAGTCGACTAACTCCATACGTAGGTATGCCTACCTTTGAAGTCTTATCCTTGAGTGAAATGACACCACCTTCAATCATCTCATGGTAGAGATCATTGCCCTCTCGAGTCCTCTCTCCCACTCCAGCAAACACAGAGTAACCTCCATGAGCCTTGGCTACGTTGTTAATAAGCTCCATGATCAACACAGTCTTGCCTACACCGGCACCACCAAACAGGCCTGAAAACAGATGGAATCAATCATTAGAATAGTTGGCATGACAGCAGTGAGGCAGGTCAAGGCGAGACTATTTATCTTTTTCATCAAATATAATTTGCATTTGTTTGGCCCACAACCTCATGGCACCTAGAAACCGGAAAGAGAAACGGAATAATGTCTCTTTGCTGACAATACCGGATTAAAGAAAATAATGTAGGGTATATTCAAAAGTAATCAAATGAAAAATGCAAATACAACAGAAACTACAGTAAATAGGAATGGCTAGCAAACACCCTTGCTCAGTAATATTCTCTGTAAGGGCCTATAAAATGATAGTAAATAGTTAAACCTTGATAATCTCTTACACCAAGAATTTTATTTATAAGAGATCACCATATTTTGAAAATGTTGATTTTGGAAATACCTACATAACAATACATCCATCGCAGCTGAAACTTATAAATTTGTAACTGCCAATTATGAGCTACATCTCTACTAGGGATGACGACGATTAAGGTTTTAGTTAACCGACTGTAAAAACCGGTTTTTAATTGGTCAATTAAAAAAACGCTTAAAATCATGAATTATGAGCGCGAGCACTCTAGCTGTTCAACTACTGGGCACAGCAGTAGAATCTCGGTCACGCTTAGCTCCGCCCATCGCAGGTGTCACCGGCGCATGCGCACGTATCAGCCTACATCATCATCCACGTCCCAACGGCTGGGAGCAAGCTGTGAGCCTATAAACCCTACCGCGTAGTCAAAGAAACTACCGTATTGTTCCGAATATAGCACGACCTCGAATATAACACGACCCCCAATTTTCCAGAATCATTTCAAGAAAAATATAAAAAAATCAAAGAAAATTAAAATGTACTACATGAAACACTTACAACAAAACATTTTGAACAGTGTTAGGGCCTAGGCCTATGGTTTTTAACAGGGTAGGGCCAAGCACAAGCTCACATGTCAACCACAGTTCACCAGTCTGATTCCTGGTCTTCAATGTTTATGTCGGGCTAGCCTAGTCCTCGCAATCCCTTGCTGATTTGTAAGGCAGAGGAACCTTTCTTTTCCACGCGATCAGCAGTCTTCATTTGTTCATCTTGAGCCATTTCATCTTCTCCTTAATCACTCATTATTACGTTACGTAGACTCTTAGCAACGTAGATAGACAACCCCGACGAACAAAATCTATGTTGGTCAAGCTAGGTCACGATGTGATCACGGCCAAGGATTCTGACGACTAGCAGACAGTTTCGCCCAAGGTTCGGCCGAGTTCAGTGGCATCGAGTGGGTGGGCGGGGCGAAGCGCAGCAGACAATGCGCGGGAGTTGTATAGAGGCGTGGCCTATGTTCAGGCGCTATTTCAAATGCAAGCGCGCGGAAATAACGCGAGTGCTGTTTTTGAGATTGTATTTTCGGAAAAAAACATCGCGCTATATTCGGAACAATACGGTAGATTGAATTATTTGCTCCGGAATGAACAAAAAACAAATGTTACCTACCAACAACTTTCGTGAAGATGTGAATTACGAAGACTAATTCTGAATTCTGTGACAGTAAAATATTCATAAGTATCTCGTAAATAGGGCCGAACGGCGTGACAGCGATAAAAACATTCCAGTGGAGCGAGAAAGAGCGAGCGACGCGCTCCGCTGCGCACAGGCTCTGTGCATGCTCTCCTCCAGGCAGACAAGTGGCGACTGACGTCACAATGTTGCCAGCTGAGAAACAGCTGCCGCCCCCTTGTGCAACGTAGTGACCAGTAGCGGCGACTTGTGGCCCGGCCGGCAGGGTGGGAGACAGCGCGGCAAATATAAACTAACACAATAGCCAGCCACATAAGATCGCGGTTAAAATAATCGGCTATTGCCCGCGTAACCGGTTACTAATCGGTTAACAATTAATTGGCGTCACCCCTAATCTCTACCAACCAGAATACCATTGATGTGACATTACATGCATTTAAGCTAAACAAGGTAGGCCCCAAGTTCACCAAGTTATAAGAAAGGAAATTATCCCCCCCCCCCCCCCCCCTCAATAAATAATTCAGTTCGGTGAACACGTGCAATCACTGAATCAGATCTCTGGTAGTGCATGGCTAAAAAATACCATGTCCGAGATGCCCGGGGCATTAAAAAAAGTGGTAGGGCAAGTAAATTACTTTAACACAAGCCCCCAGGCATGTGGGAAAATCTCTCACTATCGCCCGCGCTTAGCACGTGTCGCAAGATAAGCCTGGGTCCCGTGCGTAGTGATTACACATTTCGTAAATCTGTTGAAACATAATACGTATACATCGCAAATTCTTTTCCAAGACCTACTGATCGGTCAGCTGTGCGTTGGATCGAACACACACCTTTTTCGCGCACGAGTATGACACAGCTCTCCGCATCCATCTCTCTCGCACACTTATAGACTTGATGTGCGGGCGGACGGACGTACGTACGGCTGATACAAAAGTGCGAGTGCGGCTGGTAAAAATGCGTCTTACGTAAGGAAAGTACACTGCAAGAGCGCGGATGGAAGAAAATGTATCTTATGGGTAGGAGGTACAACTTTTAACTGATTTCTTTAACGTAATAGGCGGGGAAAACGTATTAGATAAGATCGTTTAAAACGGGAAGTTTTATAGCCCTACTGGTTAACATAATATAGTACTAATAAAAAACAGTGTTAAATTCAGACGTGTTGTGCAGGAAAACGCCTATGAAGGGAACGTTTTAGCAGGATTTCACAATTACCGTATCGGACCGAATATAGGGCAATGTTTTTTCACAAAAATATCTCAAAAACAGCACTCGCGTTATTTCCGCGCTCTTGCATTTGAAATAGCACCTGAACATGGGCCACTCCCACGCGCAATACAACTCCCGCGCATCGCCCCGCCCACCCACTCGACGCCAGCCGATCCCGTGACGTGAGGCAGGCGAGCGACTTCATCACGGGCTCCGCGGGAATATAGCTGCGTATCATGGGTTCCGCGAAAAATGATCACCAAAATAACTGTGCGTACAACTAAAAAGGTTTTTCTTGGGAATCGATTCTTAGGTCACAATGGAATCAATGTCATCCCTAAATCGGACTGGTGAACTATGGTTAGCCTATGTGAGCTTGTGCTTTGTCATAGGCATACACTGTTAAAAAACATAGGACTGGGCCCTAACATTGTTCAAAATGTTTTGTTGTAAGAGTGAAACTTTAGGCTACTCGTTCATTGTATTGTAAATGAGGAATGTTTCTTACATTTTATTTTTCCTTGATTTTTTTCTTTTCCTTGCAAAATGATTCTGAAAAATTGGGGTTCGTGTTATATTCGAGATTATGCTATATTCGGTCCAATACGGTAATGTCTTGATAACCTATTTATAACATATTTGTTTAAAAAAAGTCATTAAGTTTTCTGTCTGGGCATGTAAAATTATCTTCCGGGCATGTGCCATTTAATATTTTTTTTGCCCTGAGTAGGCCTAGTGGGTTATTTAACTCACCAATCTTTCCTCCCTTGGCATACGGGGCAAGCAGATCGACAACCTTGATTCCAGTAACCAGGATCTCTTGTTCAACACTCATCTCAACGAATGCTGGGGCATCAGCGTGGATACTCTGGTACTTGGTGGTCTCAACTGGGCCACGCTCATCAATAGGCTCACCTATAAAATATCAGCACACAACCTTTGAGAAATGAATAATTTTTAAAAAGCAAGAAACTGAGCAAGTTTGGTAAAACTTGATTTTTAAAAAATGATCTGATGTATCGACTACGTATAAAGCACACTCAATATCAATAAAGTGTGGACCAATGCAGGCTAGGTCTATGATATGTCAAAACTAACCTAGAAATGTATTTTATAGCAAACAGTTTAAACTTTTAAAAACTTGACCTGGTTAGTGAGCTAGTAGGAAATCACACCCAAAACTTCATTAGTTAGCCTACCTAGATTTCACTAAAAAGCTACCTAGGCTACTTTTGTGTAAACTTCAATACATAGTTGATGTGCTAAAATAAAGCAGGAAATGGGTGAGCTATTATACAGAAGTTTTACCCACAGAACATAATTATAGAACTTGCAATTTTAATTAAACAATCCAAGTTTTCTCCAATAATAAATAACTTTCATGATAATATACCAGCATTAGGCCACATACCCTAACTTAACCTTTTGAAAAGTATGCCCGTATATATACGTGCGCGCCCGAGCGCCCTGCCAGAGTATTCCCGTATATGTACGTTTTGATGTTTTTGGGTTGCACAGTAATTCAAGGCATGGGTGCATCGAGCTGGAGCTTGGCCATGCAGTAGTGCTACCTATTGACAACATCTTGAACTATTTGGTGAAACATTTGGACGAGATATGATCTATTTTTAGCATGGTTTTGTGAATACGTGCGTTGCCGGTGCGTGTGACGGCAGGCCTAGTGCGTGCTAGTAGGCAGCAACAAGTATCATCGGTAGCTATGGCAAGGCGCGTGGATGTGACTGTAGACGAAATCTCGGAAATTATTATGAATATTGTGTGCAAATAAACATTTACTACACAAGAAAATATTGGTTATTAATCTCATTTAGAATTTTTTTCTTGGATACTAAAATACGGGAAAAAAATCACTTTAGGGGTGGCAAACCCCAATTTTGAACTCACTTTTCAAAAGGTTAATGTAGCCTATGGTAGGTATTTAACAAGCAACAAAGTCTGGAAGAATCTAGATAAGGCGTAGACCTACATTTGGGGCCAGGATAACTGAGACTGCAATCAGCTTACCAATAACATTGATGATTCTGCCTAGAGTTTCTGCTCCGACGGGTATCCTGATAGGGTAGCCAGAGTCTTCTACGCCTTGTCCTCGGACCAGACCTTCTGTACCATCCATGGCAATGGTTCGGACAGTGTTCTCTCCAAGATGTTGGGCAACCTCAAGTACCAGCCTCGGCTTCCTGTTTGTGACTTCCAGGGCATTTAGGATTGGAGGAAGGTTGTCTTCAAACTGAACATCTACAACGGCTCCAATGACTGCCACAACCTTGCCCTTTGCACCCTTTGGTGCTGCTTGTGTGGCATAATTTGTTTGGCCTGCAAGAAGAAGGTACATTCATTAGAATTGTAGTGTAGGCCTAGATCTAGCTTTAGTTCTTAGTATAACCCTTGGAGAAGTTAATGTTAATATTTGATTAATTGTTCCATTGGTATTGGTATAATATATACAACAAAGGTTTACAGACATCCTGTACGAGGCGCCGTACTGACCGAGCGACAGTGTTAGGCCTAGAGAAGGTACCACGTGGTCTACTGTTGCTCGTGGAATAGTCTTACATCTTCTTTCACATTAGAAACTCCGAGCATGTGACAATACGATGAGCACACCGAAATCGACAAACTTGTCATTTGAGCAATTTAAATTAAATAGGATTGTGAAAGTATCCAAAAATTTATTATTTGCTTCTTGACCTTGAGTAGAAAATTTGCTAACCACTGGTACCGGTAGGGCCTACTCAAATTCCAAATACTGCACAAAGGGGGCTGGCCAGCATTGATGGTGAAGAGCAGAGAATATGGAAAGTAAAAAATATAAAATAGAGATGACTGTTGAATAAAAATACGTGTGGAAATAGTGAACATGTTTGCATGAGAGCCCCCATCGTCGTCTCTAGTCACCTCATGAGGTTATTTGAGTGGTCCACACAGACTGCTTTTATCACCTTTTAGGGTCCTTGTTCATTAACGGGACCCCCTCCAAAAAATGTAAAAATTCAGTAAAAACATTTCATTAGACAATCATAACTACTACATCTACTCCATCTGAGTTTCGGGAGGCCAGGAAAACACAATTATTTTGAACAAAGCCTCGAAAACATCCTTTCCGGCTACAAACTTTGCGCCAGGAATGACACGGCCTACGCCAACATACTTCACACTACAAAACCTTTAACGTCGCGATTTTAATATAAAGGACTTTCAATGGAAAAGTACTTTCGTTTAAAATAGCGACGTTAAAGGTTTTGAAGGTTCATTTGGTGTCCGTGAACGTCAATGTCAGCTGCACGGCGACGACTGCTCTCATGTAGGCCTACGCGTTCCAATGGACTGTACTCGCCTGAGTTACGTTGAACGTGTGAGTCAAGTTCACTGTTTGGGTCATATTCAACTCCTCGCAAGTTGTAATTATTTATTGTAAACAGAAATAAGTAAAAAAAACGACGATGGGGGGATCAATTACCAAAACAATTGAGGGGGGTCCCGTTAATGAACAAGTACCCATTTTAGGATGAGCCGAGGAAGAATGCTCTGGGCCTATTCTACCCTGGGCCCAGACGGGAAGAAACTCACAACGCAAATTAAACAGTTTTTCCCCCTTTTTGCTTCCACCCTTGTGTCCCAGAGCCAATAAACAAGCCAAAACAATAAGCCCTCCAGGTTGATTGGTTGATAGGGTAGGGTATTCAAAGTGCTTCAGATTTCACTCCTGCATTTTGCATTTAAACTTTTAAACTGTCCCAAGCACATTTGCCAGGCCCATTCATAAGAAAGGCCTAGACTTTCAGTAAGTTGACACCTACCAGGTTTAAACAGTAGGCCTACCTAGCCTAAACAAATTCAAAGTTGAGTATTCGAGTGAAATCAAAAGACTGCATTGTATATTCCCCACGCTTTGTACAAAATAATACTAATATAATATAGGCCCCTAGGTAATAATAATTTGTATCGACTTGGTAACCCTAGTTATCGGTAGAGGTAAAAAGGCCAGGAAGAAATTAAGAAGACTTGAACAAAATGTTGTAACTTCTAAGTAGGCCTAGTTAACTTAAATACTGTATTTGAATGTTCAGTTCAGTTTTATTAGCATCCATGTAGGTTACATTGCAACATAATTTGTGTCGACTTGGTAATCCTAGTTATCGGTAGAGGTAAAGAGGCCAGGAAGAAATTAAGAAGACTTGAACAAAATGTTGTAACTTCTAAGTACCGTAGCTACTTAAATATTTGAATGCAACATTTTGTAACATGTACCGTACCTACTATCATTAGGCCTACCTAAATTTTAAACATTTAAAATGGTTAGATTCAAACTGAGGTTTAGGGGTTTTGGTGATGGGCTACACTTTTTGAACCAGCTGTTCAAATGTAGTGCAGACCCACTTAGACCATACTACTGACTTCCCTATTCCATGGCAAATTGCTACAAAGGCTGCTACAAATCAAATTAATAGTGAAACACAGACCTAGGTCCTCACTTGTAAGGCAGTAGGATATGCCTACCAGTAGGTACCTGGTAAGCCCCGACTGATTTGTAGCCTGTAGGCCTAAGCTCAACCAGCAGTTTGAGCTTAGGCCTACTGGTCACAGGTGCTGTGTGCATATGCACAGATCAAGTATTTAAACCGCCTGTTGGACCAGCTTATATCTTTCTTATAATGCCACATTATATCCTCAGGGATATCACAACAATAAATCACATTAACAAAATTAGAGCAGAATCAAGAAGGAGCAGGAGAAAATGTCATTTGCACAAGTTTCCTGTCGGGCTTTATTAATTCCGGTTAAATCAGCAGGCCTACCTGGTAGGGGCAGACCGACACAAATTAACACAGCTAGTGAAATTAGGCCCTATAACCTATAAATATTTTGCTGCATGTCGCTTCTAGGCCTCCTCATGACAAGGACCTACATTAAGTGGTTGCCAAGACTAGGCCTAGGTATTGGTTTAATCTTGAGCTTAACATTGTGAGATTGCCGGTTTAGATCTAATCACAGGTTCAAAAAAATTGTCAAACTCAATGGGCTTAAGGTCTGTTCGTATTGTCTTACTCCCAGAGTAAAGTAGAGTTACTCCGATATTTCTAGAGTCAGAGTAAAAACGTCATAACCTGATCCAGAGCTTCTCGGAGTACGTACTCCAGATCACGACAAAAGAACATAATTATGGTCAACTTAACCTAATTTTAATTTAAATTTAATTTTTTTTTTTTAAATTTAAATTTTAAATTAAAGTGGCGTCGATAATATCTTGCGACGCCTCAGCCATAGTTAGCAAATAGGCTAGCCTAGATTATGGTTTCCAGCTCGATCATTTACCGCTCTTCGGCCATTTTTTCTTACTCTACTCTACGTACTCCACCTATAGACCCAGAGTACATATTCGTACTCTCGCTAACTCTAGAGTAAGTTACTTGGTACAAAAGAACGCACATCACAACTTGATCTAGAGTAAGATTTTACAAAGAACGCCGATAACTTACTCTGGCTGATCTAGATCAGTCAGAGTAAGACAAACGAACAGACCTTTAGACTAGGGCCCTATGAGATTTAGGCTACCCTAGGCCTAGTTCAGCCAATGAGAGGCCATCTTCACAAAATCCAGCCAATGGTAGGGCCTAGTCCTAGGGAACAGTCTGAAGTGGTCAACGTTACAAAAATAACAATAATCGTTAGGCCTAGGCTTGTTAAAATTGTTATAGAAAATCAAGTGAACACAAAACATAAACCTTACAATAGCCCAAGATACGCGTAGAAACGTTTTATACTGCATTGGAGCCGCGGACCAAGAATCAAAATGGTTGCCATTTTGCCGACAAGATAGGCCTTTAGGCCTACAAACCAACCGAGTCTAACCTAATTTACTGATCTACGACAAGTTTCATAGGTAAACCTGGGACCACGACAAGTTTGGGTAAAATCACAACGTAAATTTACAATTTCCGGCACTGACTATGCCTTATCCGTGGATTATATAACGACGATAGATCCACATCGTTCTCTCTAGGGACCCCAATGGAGAAATATTGAAACACCTTTTAAAAGTATCAAGCGACAAGAAATCAAGAATAATTTTTACTTACTGTTAGCAGACAATGCCCCAATGGCATTTGCTGTTTCATTTTGATACTTCTGAGGTGTTAAAGCGGGTTTTACACCCCTCAGAAGGCCAGCTGTAGCCCGAGAAACTGCACTCAACATCATGGTCGAAAGAGTAAAGGGCGGAGTAACGTGATCAAGTCTTCCTGCGAGAAAACTATTTTGGTGACGACGGCGCACAGCCATGCGCAGAAGCAAGGTATCGATTATTTTTATGTTAGTTGAAAGGATTTGGCACAGTCAGCTGCCAGCAGCACATACCACTGGCGCCGACTTCGAATGCCTGAAGAGCTCAACTCAAACAAGGGACATAATAGGGGTATTGTTGTGTTTTAGATTTAATTTTTCCATGTGTTGCTATAAAGATTTAAAAATTGTTTTCTTTAAGCATTTTAATTTTCGTGATTAAAAAATACATATTCATCTGATACATTTTATTTTTTATGTTAACAATTATTGTAATGTTGTTTATGCCCCTGGTAGTGTAGCCCACCTACTTTTACAATGTTAATTTTAATAAAAAATAATCGTTAATAACCAGAGTGTTATAGATTTTGAAATACTGTAAATGCCTTATAATGGAGTGGAAGAGCTTAAAACAACATGGTTAATAAATTAAATACATACATACTTAATGGAAGTCCAAATTGGTATTTCTTCACGATCATACATGAATAACTCTTTAAAAAATGTTTAGAGCTAGTGTCCTGGCTCAAAGGGTTTGCAAATGCTTTAAAAAAACACGTATGTCAAATACCCCTCGTTTGATTGTATATTTTGTGATATTCAAGTTATTTTAATATTTTTTAGAAGAGAAAGTCAAGCAACTGGGGTGTAGAAATCTGCAATAACAAACATTGGGTTTATCGCGATGCAAACACGTGTACATTAACCTCAAAAGATTTGCGTACACAAGCAAGCCAGAGAAAGGCCTTAGGCCCAGCCATGATGAGAGATTTCTGGAATCAAATTTTGAATATATATTTTAAATATTACAAATATTGGGAGACTTATTTTTCAAAAAAGATTTAGGGACAAGTGATCCTGGGACTAGTGGCCGGGGGTGGGGGAGCAAATGTCAAGATTAGATTACCTAAAAGGCCAAGTAATATAGGTACCCTTTTTTTTTTAGAATTACAACCAAAAATTTGGGTGGATTGAGTGGAGAGAGTGAGGAGTGATTTAGGAGGGGTTTGTAGGTGGCTAAATGTCAATACCAGATGAAATCCAAACAAATGGCCTAAAAGGTGAAGAATTTTTTCAGGGGAGGGAGGTGTGGTAGTTGAGCAAGGGGAGTCCGTAAGGGGTTGGTGAAGTCAAGATTGGAAAGGATCCGACAAAATTACCAGCCGGAGAAATAATTTTTCATTTTCATTTGTTTAGTTTTTTTGGGATGATAAAAATGTGGGGGGGTGCAGTTCCAATGAGCATGACGTGGGGAGGGGGGGGGGGGAGCGGAAATGGGGGCTTATTTCAATGTCGGATGAAATCTGACGGTAAGCGGTAAGATGTATACATTATTTAAGAAGATTTCACTTGTGTAGGGAACATTTCAAATCACTAAACATCTTAACTGTCCCTGCTAAATGTGTGTATTGCTCCATTCTTTATGTTCGTGAACATTTCTATCATAAGCTTGCAAAGGGTAGCGACACTCACGATCATGAGACGAGAAATAAAGGTAACATATTTGTCGCTGCTGGTAATTTAAAACTGGGAGAAAAGGCTCCAATCAATGCAGGAATAAAGTTTCGGCAATTATGCGGCATACCGCATGGCAAAAAATCTTGCCGCAACCATGGGAACCTAGCTTTAAAAAGTAAAAACTGTTTTTGAAGTTCATAGTCACGACAACAATGTTAGGCTTAGGCCTATTCCGCCTTACATTGACTTACTAAAAGAGAATGTTTTATTTAAATCAAATTAAATTTTAATAAAAATCATTTACATTTTACATTTACACACATTACATTACATTTGGCGTCATCAGGAGTTTCAAATTTCAAAAGCATAGTTTTCCTTATGAATAATTTTCAAAATTAAAAAAGTTTGATGTACGTAAATAAATATACATAATAGTCAAATTGGAAATGAATTTTGATTTCGTCCAGTGAAAATTCACGCACTGCTTACGAATGAGTAGCATCAAGCAGAATACCAGATAAATGTTTTAAGGTCTAACTCTTTTCGGTCAGATTATTTTCTTTATTATTTAGAAGGCAGTGAAACTGTTAACTATAGTCAGTGCATTAAAAGACCTGTATAGGAAGGCAGGCATCATATACAAAGCTAAAAAATTTTTTTAAAAAAGGTTTTGTGGGAAGTGTAGTAAAGTGTGCAGAAACACCCATGTCGGGGCTGCCCAGGCACATGAGCGAAATGGGTTAAACCTTCCTTCCAAACATTTCGTAGATGTACTATATAAAAATAAGAAATTACATTTTGGGATTGAGATTTAGCGGTTTCATTTTCAATTAAGAGCAAATTTAGTATTTTGTAAGATCATTTTATTTCTTTTTAAAAATCATTTAATGGTGGCTTTGTACATTTTAAAATAAATGTATAAACTAAAGGGTTAAGTTTTAGTAAAATTAAAACCAATTCAGAATTGTCTAAGATAGTTAAAAAAATAGAAAAAAAGTTAATAAAAAAGGTACAAATTCTGGTTGAAGTATAATTTTGAATAGCCATCTATAGGTAAACCTAACTTTTTAGTAAAAATAGCATTCTGTACTATTTTCAAACTTTATGTTTACTGATGTAGCAACAAAATTTGAAATTGCTAATGTTACACATCATACTTATTAATGCTAATGGAATGCTACAACCAGCAACACTAATCATTAATCAATAATCATGTTCAATTACTACATCAATGTAATGAATATGTCTAGATGAGACCACTTAATAAGAGTTTTCTCGTGCACAGATAAGTTTATAACAAAATGAAACAAAAAAACATTACATATCATTAATCAAATATCAATAACAAGTTAGGTCTAGGCCTATTGGAGATATCAAATAATAATCACTGAGGACTTCTTAGAAGAAAGTAACTTTCATCAATTAGATTCATAACCATGTGTGTAAGGTATATCTCTTCTAAATGCATACTACACTGGTCTTTGTGCCGAGTTAGTAGAAGTCGCTGGAACACACTTCATCCTGTAAAACAAGTAAGCTGTGAATGATATATTATTGTATTAGGCAGGATATTGAACAGGTTCAAACTCTATTTCAAACCCAAAACAACTCTTGGAAATTATCTGAAGCAATAAGTTCCAATAACCAATAACGATGCACATCGATACTTTTTCATTATTGATTATTGAAATGGTTATGACATTATCGATAATATAGATATTACCAAAAAAAATTCAAACCCGTTCCAACATAGTAGATGGAATCTCAAATGTGGTAAATGAAATTCAAAACAATACAATCTTCTTGCCACTCGCTGCCTCAATATGTCTTTGTTGTCTTTGTTTTTGCCTCCCCCTATCGGCTAAGTTTGCTCCCAAACATAAATCTCGAGTTACCTTGTGACCTATCTCTGGGTGCTTACGGAAACCTCAAGAATCCATCGTATCGTATCCAACTCACTTGATCCTTCTTTTTCAGGGATAATTTAGATCCAATCTGATTACCTACATGATCTAACGGATCTCTTGAGCTTTTCGAATGCAGATACTTTCAATCGGGCTGGTTTCTGAACGACAATTTGTGTCGGGATCCGGTCGGGTTAACCAGATCAAGGTTCCCGTAAACACCCTTTGTCTGCCCAAGCGGGAAATACGAATTTTGTGTTTCGGGCCGTTTTCAACCAATTATTGATATTTTGCTATCAATATGACTTTTAATTATCGGTTTTCGAGATTTTATCCAAAATTTATTATCGTGTGCATCCCTAATAACCAACAATTACTTATAATTACAGTCAAATTTTTGTTATGTGCTCTGAATTATGAATGAGTAAAAATAGCAGCATTTTGGAAAATAATCTCATAAGTCAATGTGTAGCTTTAATTATAAAAATTATTACTAGTAGGCCCTTCATCCTTCAATTATTATTGATTTACATTCTTTTATAAGTTGAACATGCAAATACAGAAGAGCTTAAAAATAGGCTTGCTTTTTCACTTCTAAATGACTTGTCACGAATGTAGGCATACTACACAACCAATAACATTCAATTAATATGCTTAGACTCTGAGTAAGACCGCGGGAAGCATGCCAATTTGAAGATTTCTTGATGGGGGAAAACAGCCATCGTACCAGATGTTACAAAGCAGTGGGCAAACACTTAAATTGGATTATAATTAAAAGCAGATCTATGCAAGTAAACTCAAGAAAACACTCTCAAATAATCCACTGCATCTTAAGTTATTTCAAAATGCTAAAGTGTCAAATTGTCAGTGAAATAATTTTCACCCTTCAAGCAGGCTTCTAATCGGCACACTAGCGCTCGAGGTGGAGGACAGAAGACTGAGCGTCTAGCGCTTTGCTACTCATAGCTTTTATGTCATTGACTACAACAGACAGTGATTCCCAACCGGTGTGCCGTGGAGGTGACAGGTAAAATTAATGTCGTAAAAGTAATAAACATTTAAAGGAAACATAATAATGACTTACAGTAAACACAAGAAAATGATCCAACTCAATCATGTAAATTAAGCACTGTGGGCTAAACATAAAATGTTTGGGGTTAGTAATGGTTATAATAACTTATAATGACCGATACCGATCACTGTAAGGTGACCATTCTTCTAAACTAAAATACCGAAAAGGGGGTGTATGCAAATGTTCCTTCAGAAATCATTAAAAATATTTACGAATCTTCTCTTTTTCAATTGAGTTTTAGTGTTTTTTTCATTTTTGTCTGAAGAAAATACTCTTGTGTGCAAGTTATGATTAAACACGCACCTGTCCTGCATTTACACATTCATCTTATACTGAAACGTGTTTTAAATCCCTGCATTGAAGCAATCAATGCTGTTTAAACTACAAAGGTGCGTTTCACATGCACATTTTTTATCAGAAATGGTGATGTGTTCCTTGTAGGGATGCACATCGATACTTTATTTATTATCGATTATCAAATTGGTAATATCATTATCGAATCGATATTATCGATAATATCGATATCACTAACAAAGCCTGTTCCGACCTATAAGTGGAACCTCAAGTGTGGCAATTGTCACGTGTTTGGCTTCCGTTATTGACTGATAGCACATAAATCTTGAGTGTGACACCATCAACCCAGCCAGTGCATGGCACAATGTGAGATAATCTCTGTCTTTAAAGTTTGGTTCGTGCTACTATTGACCAATTATTTGGTATTTCGATAATCGATAATGAATTTTGGTTATCGATTATTGAAATTATATGCATTTTTGATTATCGATCGATAATATCGATTATCGTGTGCATCCCTAGTTCCTTGTGTTACAAGCGCTGTGGAAGAAGCGCTTGAGCATAAACAGATGGCAGGAGCAGTCTTTTTTGATCTAACTAAGGCCTTCAATACTATCAACCTCGCCACTCTGATCGAAAAACTCAAATTCTACGGGATTTTAGGCCCAGAAAATAGCTGGATCAAGTCTTTCCTTACTGGTAGGAAGCAGAGTGTGCGGCTAAGAAACGGCAGAGTGAAGCAGAATGGGAAGATTCTATGCATGGAATACCCCAGGGATCCATCCTGAGCCCAACATTCTTCAGTATCTACGTAAACGATATGCCAAAAAATATGAAGCTGGGTACTAAAACACAATTTGCTGACGACTTCAGTACCGTTCAGTTGAAACTCAACAGAGATGGGACAAGCAATGAAACAGACAACTACGGAGCTCGAGCAATACTGCCTTCCTAATAAAATACTCAACATAAACAAGACGGTTGCTATCGCTTTCACAACGAGGGGTGCAACCTCTCCTGGACGCCCCGGTCGAAATATCTATGGACGCAAAATTTTTGGGTATTCACATCGACTACAGGCTAAACTGGAACTGCCTTATTGAATTGCTGTGCAAGAAGCTAAGCTCAGCTTTCTACAACATAAAAAAAAACACTCATGAGACAATGTAACATAACATACAAATGGTGAAAACTGTGTATTTCCCCCTTGTCCAGTCTCATCTCCAGTATGGCATTTTGTTTTGGGGCGGTGCCCCAGAAAGAAGAAGAGTGTTCCGCCTCCACAAAAGGGTAGTGAGGTACATGGCAGCCTTGAGTTCAACACAATCTTGCAGAGAAGCTTTCAAAACGCTAGGAATTCTAACCCTACCCGGAATCCATACAAAAGCCTTGGCACTTTTCATCAGACACAACCCTGCGCTAACAATCACAGGTGCTGAACTTCACAAACACAACACTAGATCTGCTGACAAAATCTTCATCGAATGACACAGGCTGAAGACACTTGACAAGAATTCACTTCACCTGGGAGAGAGAGTAACGAACAGCCTTCCACACGAGATTACGCAGGCTCCTCGACCCGAGAGATCCTCAAACAGAAACTCCACAAGTATCTCCTAAATGAAGTATTCTACGACATCAGTGAACCAACATTGTAGCGCAAATGAATTATTAATTATTATTGTACATATTCTCAACCTAGCCTTAACAATATGACAAATTTTCCATATTTGGAAGCCCTTGTTGACTTCCACATGAATGTAAATTAAATGCAAAATAAATAATAATAATAATAATTATTATTATAATTATAATTATAGTAATAAAAAATAAATTGCAATAATGATGATTAAATAAGAAAACGTAATAGAATGAAAAACCGTGCCATTTAGACGTCTTGGGTGGTGGCTCACTGTCCTGGGAAAACCGGGATATCTGGTCACCCTATACCACTGGTAGGCCTAACCGAGTTAAACATTTTACATCTACGATATTTTACAAGTTTTCCTGAAATATTACCCAGTTTATGGGCCCCTGCGCTCACTTTGTTTAGTGTACTGTCAGCAATTTGACCAAACATTTTTGTCGAAAACATCAGCCTCTGAATTCTAACGGTCTTCAACATTAGTTTAACTTAATTTAACACTAATTCAAACATTATAATGCAATGTTTGTTACCAGCTACTCAGGCCACATACTAAATTATAAATGTTACTTAAATTTGAGATATCAGTATTTGTTTCCTCATTTCAATCCCCCCTGTAACTGTGTGCTGAAGTCTAGCAAACTTGTACTTACTTTTTGCTGTCAACTTAGTGCTTTTAACATCTTGAAGATTTTTTTCTATACATATTACAGAGCAAGTGAAAATGCATTTTAACCCCTATTTATAACTATTTTATAATATGTTTATGCAAATTTATAATAAAATGAAAATGACCAAGAAGAATACAATTATTTTTTATGATTGTTGGAAAAAATGGTTGAAAATGTGATCAAACATTTTTATATTTTAAAGATAGCAAATTGCATTGAGCACATTAAAGACTACAGGCTATAGTATTACCAAATTTGATCAAATTTCTCGTTGTCCTTAGCAAACAGCAAATATCATTGTCATCATCACAAGCAACGACAAATGGGAAACTATTGTTTCTACAATGGCACTGTACTACTCAAGATCAAAATTGTAATAAAACAATTAGGTAATTGTGAATAGTCGATCGTCATTACAATAAAGAATAAACAATAGGGGACCTCACCTTAAAATGATCATACATATAATTGTCCATTAAACAATCTATCCTCAGTCTCCCTATTGTTCAACGAGTCCACTGTGAGACTGCAAGATATCACTCCTGCAGAGTGTAGTGCAGACCACTCAATTGCCTTGCATGTTTTTGTGTATGATGGCTAATGTGAATGTGACAGGAGTTAACATCACCACACAGAGAAAAACACTGAACACAAAATTCTTTACGTCGAAGTAGGCCTAGCCCTAGACCATCATGTCCTATTAGATAGATGCATCTGTTGTATTATTATACGTGCACTTTGTATTGACCAGCTCAGCTGTTCGTAGTGTAAACGAGATGTTCGCACGTCACTCACAAGTTCAATGATCGTGGATCGCCTCTATCCTGATGCCGATCCCCCGTCCTCCCTCCACCCAATTCTGAATGCGTATTGCCCGCTCACTACTTGTCCTTATCTATCTCCAGATAACGTCTTCCGAAGTAATACCAAATATCATTCGGAAACTTCAATAACACTGAGAATGAACGAAACAATCCGTTAAACTATCAAAACAAAAGCTGAAATCAAACTTCACAGACAAGAATTCTGAGAAGTACTTCCATTGCAAAGACAGCGACGCTGTGCCGTTTCGCTTGCTGAAAGAGATCACAAGTGGAAAAACCCCATTTTGAGCAGCTTGGAATTTCATCGAATTAACAAGATAAGGAGAAAATGTTCGTTGTACATAAAATTAGATTTAAGTCACGGACAAAAATATTAGTTTGTTAAAAATAAAATTACTCCAATCGGGAGGTTTAGGGTGTACAAAGGGTAAGTCGGGCGCCAGGTGGCAAACGAGCAGAACAGAAGAGTAATCAATAATCACCAGTCTGTTTTAAAAACAAAATGCACACACCTGTGACCTTGCGGGATAGTTTGTTAATTGGCAAGTGATAGGGACCGTAGTTGAGGTGAAAGCTGTTGTCTGGAAATTTGTCTACATCTGTAATGCCCTTGCCTTAAATAGTGCACTCGAGTTGTATTGTATTGTTTGTTGTAAGCGCGATTCAAATGCTTCACCGCAAAAATAAAATAGAGCAGCCATGCTATGCCTCTATGAGTAATCTGAGAGTGTAAATTGACAACTCGCAAGCAAGTAATCTTCATTCACAAATTGCGAGAGAGTTGTAAAGGGTGTCATTCATTTGGTAAAAGAGAAATGAAGAGAGGATAGCCACTAAAACTAGTTGCTAGTCTTTGGCAGTAGAGATATTCCATGTCAATTGTAGACAATACGACATGAATGAAAACTTGCCCCAGACAAAAATAAAAAAGTACCTATTTTTGTTTTAATTCTTTTTAACAAGGTGAGGTCTTACAATGAACTTCAGCTTTGCTGTGGAACCTGTGAATCCACAAGATGTCCTAATGCAAGGTCAAGCCACTTTTGCTCTTGCTCTTTCAAGGTCATATGTGAATCTCCATTATCTGCTTCAGGATCAGGCAACTCCGATGGTGGAACGTGGATATCTTCGTTGGGAAGTTTATCTAGCCGCCACGAATCATCAATGATATCAATCAGTCTAGGGTCAATCTGATATTGACTATCCATATGTAGGCAGCTGAAAACAATTCAATATTAAGTTAGCATCAAACAAAATTAATACCAACAGGCCTCATCTTTGAGGCCTAGGTCTCAAGTACTGTAGGACCTACAGGTTATAGGCCCTACTCATATTCATAGGAATAGATATTTAAATTATGTGCAGTAGTAACTTAGTACGGGTACAGTAGTTACTTCGTCGTCGTAGCTAGTGTCACCCATAATGTTCTGGAGGAATGCGGCAATAAGCAGACAGTGGCCACCCTCGTCTCCTCTAGACCAATCACATTGCCAGTGCCCTACCAAACAAATATTCAGCTATCTGCACTTTGCACAACCTCTAGCACACCTAGTGTTTTGAATCTTTAGGTATTTTCATTATTTTCAGATTTTCCAGTGAGAGTGCCATAGTAGAATATAGCCTGATGATGATAAATAAATGTTTAAGATTGTGGCATCTACATTAAAGGCCCAGTCTTGTCTTGAAATCGTAACAGCTATTTTATTCCATGTACTGTTCTACGTACGTAGAAAAAGGAATTTTCAAAATCGGTTGAACGAAATGGGATTTATTTACATTTGAACTAGCTCGCACTAAGACTACGTGTGACGTCACTTGGGGGAGAGAAACGAGCTCGTCCGGTCGCCCGCTACCTGCTACCCTTCAGTCACAGCGATGACTGCGCGAGGGACAGGGAGGCCAGGCCGTATCGTGTTGAAACAATCACACCATGGATCACACAAACAAAGAAAAAATTATGCATATGGTATATTTCTTTCAATCAATGCATTTTGCAAAGTTACTGTTTAATGTAGGCCCTAGTGAAGGAAATCGTGTCTTATTGATAATTATATATAACAAAATGCCACGATCATTATAACGCTCATTACTATACATCCAAATAGACACAACACTTGTTCACTATTGTCACAAGATTTAAAAAACAACACATATACTACATAAATATGAAACACTAAATATGAACACACTAAAGCACAAGGTACATGCAGTTTTCTTATAAGTTTTCATTCCCCGAGTGATCGCCTAACACTGTTGGGCAGCGCCAGCCCTCTACCTGGCTATCGGTATGCGGGCGGGCTCACGCCAAGTGACGTATCGCTAGGAAGGGTGCAGCCAACAAGGCGCGCGAATAGCGTCAAAACTTGTTGGGCGGTTTCGTTGCATTTTTTTCTGATCTCTATGATATCATACAATCTTTTTAAAATTCAAATGATGTTTGAAGAGTGGACTGGGCCTTTAATCAACCCTTTTATTTACTTACATTCATCTCAGATAAATTCACTCCCAAGTCACATTTATACTCTAATTCACATTCTGTTAATGTACCTAATTAATCTATTTATTTATTGTGTTGGCTGTCTTCGATCTATAGGCTTATTCTTTCTTTAAACTTGATGTAACTGCAGCTATCTGACAACTCGGCTTATGACCTGGCAACTGGCATTGAAATTGAAAATTTGAAGGGACAAGATATTGTAAACTACACTATTTTATAAACTATCAACCAAAGCACGCTAAAAACTAGTAAAATAGGCCTACCACCAGTTGGAATGTTGAAATCCAAAAAATTCTGAGGCTATGCACATTATTATTATTATTATTATTATTATTATTATTATTATTATTATTATTATTATTATTATTTATTTTCATCATGCTAAGACGGAATACATAGATACATAAAATGTGATACAATGTATCAGTCAGAACACGATGATGGTAGTGAGCGTCAGAGCAAGCTCCATATACACAATGTGATGTGCCCCACTACCATTCTCTTATAAGCAGAGTTGAGTAGTAACTTTTTGAAAGTAACGCGTTACATTTTTGGTAACTTTTTCGGTAACGCGTTACTTTTTTCGCGGGAGTAACTTTTAACGTTGTAAGTTACTATTAATGAGGAACTTTTAAAAAAAATCAAAAGTTACTTTTGAAACAGACTATACTTTTTAAAACTATACCAACAGCAAATCACTTTCGCAATGTGGCTGTTTCCGGTCAAAAATCCTCGAAACAACCCCACCCCACCCTTGCTTAGTTGGATTCCTAGAATTCATATTATATAACTGTGATCCGCCCGGCGCCCGCCCGCATAGTTTAGCGGGTTGAATTAAACCTGAAAGCAATATTAGTGGTTTGTTTGGGCTGTATGGAAGAGTTGGCATGAACTCATGCCGTGAGCGACCGTCGTATATGTTGACCATTTCAACAAAACCACCTTTCATTTCTGTCACACCAGTCATCGAGCACGTACCGGTCTGCATACGCGTTCATCTTATTGCGTCTCACGTGTTTTGCAGTTTTTCTGAGTGTTTTAATAGTGACAGTTACTTATTTGGTTCAGTGTTGTTATTTTTCTAGATGGCGGACTCGATTGTTCTGAATCTCCTACCATGGAATAATTATAAAAAGTTTTATCTCCAAAAAAAATGTACCTAACTGGAAACAAGTTTGTTGATGTTTCAATAATTAATCTTTTTTTGGTAAGAAGTCGTGTTTGTCATTTCTTTAAACTGCCACTCTTCCCGACAATTTTTCCCAAAAGTAACTTTTAAAGTAACTTTTAAGGTTTTTAACTTTTTTATACTGTCAAAGTAACTTTCAGTTACTTTTTCCGACAAGGAACTTTTAACGTTTAAAAGTTACTTTTAAAATTTAAAGGCAAGTAACTTAACTTTTTAAAAGTTACTTTTTGAAAGTAACTTACTCAAGACTGCTTATAAGCTAGTTCTTAATCCTAGGTTCTTAAATTTATGTCAATGAATGATATGAGTGATGAGTGATTGTACAGCTGATGATAAAAGGGGTGAGCATGATGATAACTTACATATTTACAGTTCTATGAGTAGGTTGTGTTTGAGAGTGAATGTATGAGCTTGGGAGTGTGCGTGTCTGTGTTTGCCTGTGTAAGTGAGAGTGCGTGTGTTCGTGTTAATGTGCCAAGCTCTCAGAATAAAGACTGCCTAAGCTGCTTTTGGAATGATTTAATAGAGTTAGTGTTTTTTGTTTCGTAATTAATTTAACTTATTGTATAAGTTTGCACTTCTACAATAGAAGCCGTCTTGGTAAAGTGAAGTTCGGGCAAATGGTGGACAAAGCGTGACTCCTCTGCCATATCTTGCCGAGCGATAATTTAGGCATAGGTCCTACCCCCAGACCCCCCATTGTGCCAGGATTCATACTTTTCCCAAAACAATAATGTAGGCCTAATGGCAAGTTCCAAATATTTATTAATAATATAGACCCTCTACAGATTATTGTCTACTGCAATGTGTTCAGAAGAGATAGGGATGGCCGTGGAGGAGGGCTACTGGTAGGATGTAAGATATGTTTAGGGGCTAGAGTGGCATGGAAAGAGGGTGGTGCTTATGAGATGATGGGGATAAAGATCTTTGCAGGGGCTGATGAATTGGAAATAGTGGCTGTCTATAGGTCACCCGGGGTGAATAACTTTGATGATCTAGCCACTCTATGCAACATGGTTAGGGGGAATAAAAGAACAGTAATTATGGGGGACCTAAATACGGTATGCCCAATGTTATTTGGGAGGGAGGAGTGGAAAACCTAGGTAGCAGAGCCCAGAGGATGGCAAACGAGATAGTTAATGAAGGGTTTGATCAGATTGTAGAGGGAAATACTAGAGATAATCTTAATGGGGGTAATTTACTGGATGTTATTCTGATCAGACCCATAGACTGTTGGACTGATTGCACAGTAGTAGATGGTATTAGTGACCATAAAGCTGTAATTGCTGAGATAGAGGGAGATTGTTAAACAAGGACGAACATAGGGATCACGACATCGTGGATATAGGCCTACAAAAGGGCGGACAAAGAAAGCATAAGGGAATTTCTAAGAGAAAATTACAGTGAATGGAGAGACTCCTGTAACAGTGTAGAGGAAATGTGGATAAAATTTGTAGAGTTATGCGAGGAAGCAAAAGGGAAATGGGTACCAAAAAGGGATTTTAAGCAAATGATCCGCCGTGCTGTGACACTCATGTAGGGCCTAAGGGCCCTTAAGAAGAAAGGTAGAAAAAATTACAACAGGTATAGAAGAACAAGGAATGTTGATGATAGAGAGAAATTTAAGGAGACTGAAAGGGAACTAATAAGAACAAAAAGGATAAAATGGGAGGAGCACATGGCAAATATACTTACTGAGGAAGATAAACAGGGAAGCTGAAATAGGATGTACGGTTATGTAAGGAGGAAGAAGGGAACAAGAGGCGAATTGCCCATACTCAAAGGAGAAAATGGCAAACTAATAGTGGATAATAAAGAAAAGGCAGAGGCCCAAAATAAGTACTATGCAGCGGTATTTAACGAGAAGGGCAAAAATGAAAGTGAATTAAGAGATGGTAGAGGAGACAAGAGAATCAAGGTTAATGTGAAAAAGGTAGGATAATTGCAACAATTAAGAAAGGGAAAGCTCCTGGGAAGGATGGGCTCACGGGGGATTTTATGCAACTTGCAATGAGGGAGACTGAGCTTTTTATGTGTGACATTATAGAGGCTTCCCTGGAAAAAGGGGAAGTTCCTGGAAGATGGAGGGAAGCTGTTGTTATACCAGTGCACAAGCGAGGGGAGAAGGGGAAACTAGGGAACTATAGGCCGATATCCCCGACATCGGTGGGATCCAAGATAGGCTAATGGAAAGGGTAGTGGGGGATTACATAAAGGAGATCATAAGAGGGAAAAAGTGGCTAAAAGAAAGCCAACATGGGTTAGGAAAGGGGTACTCATGCGAGACCCAGCTCTTAGGGCTAGTAAATGATCTGGGTAGCTCACTGGACAAGGGGGAACTTGTGGATGCAGTTTTCATTGATTTCAAAAAGGCATTCGACAAGGTTTCCCATGACAAACTCATAGGGAAACTGGAAGGAGTAATAGATGACAACTGGGTTAACAGATGGGTAAAGGAATTTCTCAGGGATAGGAGACAAAGGGTCAAGGTAGGGGAGGATCTATAGAATGAAGTGGAAGTGTTATCAGGGGAAGCCCAGGGGAGTGTACTGGGACCTTTACAGCAATATATATATATATATAAACGACATTGCCGACAGGATGGGGGCCAAGGTAAGAATATTTGCAGACCACTGTGTAATAAACAGAATCATAAGAAACAGTAGGGATGTAATGGACATGAAACAGGACTTGACTACGCTGAAGGAATGGGTAATGGGCAATGAGATGAGCCTTAACATTGATAAATGTAAATGGGTAAGGTTTACAAGAAGGAGGATAGTACAAGGCTTAGGGGAAGGGTACTCACTCATGGGGAAGGTACTGGAAAAGGTGGAAAAAATTAAATATTTAGGAGTATGGCTGCAGTAAAAGCTCAGCTGGGAGGAGCACGTTAAGGAGGTCTCTAAGAAGGGTTTTAGGTGCCTAAATTTTGTAATGCGGACACTAAAAGGGGCAAGTAGAGAATTAAAAGGACACGCATACAAAACTCTTGTGAGGCCAGTGGTCGAGTATGCTGGAGCTATATGGGACCCGTATAGGAAGGGGGAAGTAGAAGAGATAGAGGCATACAGAAAAGAGCTGCAAGAAGGGTACTTAGAAAGGGCAATAGGGCCTACTTGGAAGGAGGAAGTAGTAAATGGACAGGTAGTAAGGAAGTATGAAAGTGTCTCCAGTATGGTAAGGGATCTAGGATGGGAAGAGCTGGAGGATAGACGAAGGATGGACAGACTAGGGAAAATGTACAGGGTGACTAGAGCTCAGGAAGGATGGGGAGAGATGAATAGCCTTCTAAGGAAGAGGGGATCATATGTGGAAATATGAGAGAGGGACATGGGCAACTGATGTAGGAAGGAACTCGTTCAGGGCCAGAACGGTGGTGGAGTGGAATGGCCTGACAGAGGGGGTAGCAGGCAAAAAGGATATTAAAGGATTTAAAAAGTCACTAAAGCTACTGATACCCTGATTAGATTAGTAAGAGAGAATAAAATAAAGTGAGAGAGAAGAGGGAAGCACTGGTCAAGCTCTCTGAGATTCATTCATGAATGTGTAAAGTACACATGGGCTGAAGACGCGAAACAAAAGGGGATATGGAAATAAGGCAAGAAATAAGAGGGGAAGTAAACAAGAAAAGGGATTCCAAGAGGATTAAGAATATGAAGGAAGGATGTATAAACCTACCCTACCACCGACTACAGTCATTAGTAGGAGAGAGAAACCAATACCAATCAATAAGGTCTTATAAGCTAGCTTAGGCCCTATCTTTTTGTATGAAATACGGTAGGCCCTAGCCTATGCTCTATGCATATCCCTTTGAGTTCATGGTGTATGAAACGTCCCTTCGGGATAGCCTACTAGGCCCTAGCTTTGGAGACTACAAAAGAAACCCAAAGCTTACGGCTTACCCAAAGCTTTCCATTATAAACCCAAAGTCTAGGGCCTATTGTAAGGTACTTTACACTTGCTTAGAAGCTTGGAATAGTAGAAACTCTTTTAAAGGCCTAAGCCTTGCAACCTTAGCAAATTGAGATAAAAGTGAGTGAATTATTGAAAGTAAATTAACACTTAAAATAATAAAATAAGCACCTGTCAAGACCACAGTAGAAAAAGGTGGGCACAGCGGGCTGGATGAATTTATTCCGCGGTGGTTAAGTTGGTATTACGTGGTAGGCCTACCATTTACCATTGGGTTGGTACGGGATCAACGAAACGAAAAGTGTTTATTACATTTGCAAATTTTTGTTTATAATTAATAATTATGTAATGGTTTTATCCATTTTGTCTATGAAATAAATAATAAGAAATAAACAAGCATAAAAATAATTGAAAATCGAATTCGGCCCAAAAAGATGGGGTGATCGAACATATCCCAAGCAGAAGAAGAGCATTAATTATTGCGAATACCCGTGGCATGTGAATTAGAGCATGGAAATAATAGAATCTTTGAGCCGCTGCCGAACGGACTGACCTTAGAAGACGAACACAATAAGAATTGTCAAACGTTAGATGAGTTGTTCTGAATGCCAATAAAATGGTAATAACTATTGAATAAAGTATAATAATGTGTTACTTTGTTTTATTGTTTCAAACAATATTACATTTATATTAGGTCTAGGGCCTAGGCCTAGTTTTTTTGCAGGTAGGCCTATGCTGTGAATCCTAACCTAACGTAACGGTAAACATTAATTAGGCATCGGCAATTCTGACCTTCTGTATGCCACATTGCTATCTTTTAATACCAAATAAACGAAACAATACATTAAGTAATAGTTATAACATGTTCTCGTAACAGGGGCTAGGCTTAGATGATCTAGGCCCTAGCAGCTAAACATTGTGACGAACCAGTTGAGTTTGCAGTCACACCATCCCATAGGTCCATGGACCCTTTGTTGGTGTGGTTATACCTTATAGGCCCTAGGGGCCTACACAACTATTTACAATTTACATGTTCATTTACCCAGGCCTATATGTACCGAGTACGTTTCTTAGTAACCTACCTCAACTATGTACCTACATATTATTTAGCCTAGCCCTACACTACAAGTGTGTATGTTTCACACATGAACTTAATTGTGCGCCCCTTCTCATTTGTATGCACGGCCAGCACTACATTGTATTTAATCCGATGTTCAATTGGCAAACAAGAGATATGCATTGCATCTTTGCATTTGTCACAATCCACCCACACTTTCTTTACCATCTTCTTATCTTCACCATACGTAGAATCATCAGAGTAGATGCACTCCCAGTCGTCTGCTTTCTTTTTGGTACGCCTTTTGCCAGTTTTATCCTTATCTATGTACCACTCCAACGATGACATGGCATAATTGTGAGTTTGGTTTGCTGAAAAAGTTGTAGGGATCTTCAATTCCATCAATAACAACTGAAAAATCAGTATTGCTTTGCTTCTCCAAGGCACGAAGATGCCAACGTCGCATGGTTGAAGAATATGTGTGGCATTTGGGAAGAGGTTATAGACGATAATGCCATTCTCCCGACAATATTTACTGATCTCTAACAAGATGTGACTTTAATGTCAAATCAACAAGAGCAACACTGGCTTTTCTGGTACGCCAAGACCGTTGCCTTGTTGGACGAGCCAGTTGCGAAACATTTTCAGGTATTCCAGGAAAGCATCTCATCTCTGTCAAAGCCCCTCATCCACCCCAATTTCATAGTAGCTGAGTACCATTCTTTGGGGATTGCCTCTTGTACCTTTGCAGGGACCCCATGCTTATATGCAAACACTACCATCTGAGGCACTGAGACGCCTGCGGACGAAAAGTTCCCCAGAACGGTGATGCCTTTTTTTCAGGTGCTGTTGCGATGGAGCTTAGTGGTTTGCCTCGAGCCCCCAGGTACGTAGGCCTACCAAAATTTTTATGAAATAAAAACCCACTTTCATCAGGGTTGAAGATCCGTTTGGGATTCTCCAACAGGTCTTCCACGCACTGGTCCATCAAAAATTTCTTGAGCCCAGCAAACCATCTTTTAAAACTGGCCTCGCTTACTGCCGCTCGGGCACGGCTAATAGTTTCGCCTTTTTTGTGGAAACTTTTGGATGCCGCTGCATAAACGTGGCATACCACTTTTGTCCGAACACCCATTTACGAACGTTGTATCCCATCGGCTACTATTATCTTGTCCAGTGGGAAGCCAACGCATGCTATTTCTAAGTTCTAACACCCAGTTCTCCACCAGCTCTTCTGCGAAAGATAAAAAAGGTGTTAGCCCCTTTTTCGCTCCAAACTTACTGTAGCCTTTCATTTTTTCATGCAGGGTCGTTAGCAGGATGTTGAAAGTTTGGGCCGCGCCTCGTAGGGAAAGGGTCCCGTCTTTCACTTTCACCTTGGCAATTGCCTCTTCGAGTTGGTCAAGCGAGTATGACCGTTCCTTCGGTTTACGAGTAGGTGCCATAATCTTTAAACAAAACAATACCATCATTTGAGATAATAAACGATGACTAGGCCTTAGTATATTTAAAATATCTTTAGGCTTAATCTAAGTTACCGGTACCAGCATAGTCAAGTTTAAAATGCAGGGAGTATTTGAAAAAGATTCACTACAGTGCGGGACGTGGTCTATTGATACAGTAAAATTCTCCAGGCTGTTAGGAGGCTTCACAGTGGACTATAATAGGCTTAAATGGGATGAACATGTCCTAATTCTCAGCAAGAGAAGAGATATAAGCTCAGCGTGCTTAGCTCTAAAAATGCTTAGACGCCAAGTAAGCGATGACGTCTGTAAAATTGCCTTTTATGCTAAAGTACATTTAATCCATTATGGTATTCTGCTTTGGGGTGCCTCTCCGGGCACGCTAAGAATCTTTTTTATATCAGAAAAAAGTGGTGCGTATGCTTGCGAAGGTGACAAGTAGAACCTCTTGCCGTGGGCTTTTTTAAAATATGGGTATTTTAACCGTCCCTTGTCTTTATTTTATATATATGAGGTGCTAGTGTTTGTATATGTGAATAATCATTTAATAAAAATAGTGACGTACATAGTCACAATACAAGGCAGAGAGTTACAGTACACAAAAACAGCTCTAGGCTGCAAATGCCAGCTTATGCGGGGGTGGATTTATTCAATTACTTGTTGGAAAGACTTAAAATACTGGATATTAGCTTTAACTTATTTAAAACCAGGATTAGCCTCTATTTAAAAAAACATAGCTATAGCGTTACGGAGTACATGCAAACTTAGCAAGAGCTGCCCATGTGAGCATTGCTTAGAATTCTAATTGACTTGTAAATTGTAATGTATTTTGTTATTGCCATACTTATTCAATGTTGTACGTTGTTTTTATATACTCTTTTTAATTCTTTACTATTGTACTATTGGCTCACTGTATAGCCGTAATGACGATATAACATTGTTTTGTTTTGATAGATTATACTGTAGCCTACTATTATAGTAGGTACTACGGACCTAATTTTACTTATGACTATTGTTCAATAAGCGTAGATATAGGTACTCTACATATGTGTGATATTATACTGTAATAAGATTGAACTGCATATAAATTGAATTGAAAAATTGAATTGTATTATAAAAACAATTAATAAATAGGCCTACATAGGGTGTGGGCTTAGGCCCATACATAATAAATGTTTACCTACCTGTAGACTAGCCTACTTCTTTCTTTCTTTCTTTCTATTTGTTCCTTTAACAAAGGAGGACAACTAATTAAATTTTTATCACTGTTTGCTTACTAGATATAATTAGCATGGATCTAGAAAGCGAACACCCCGTTCGCCTACTAAACCAGACACCTAGGCGAACACTATTTTGTTTTACTCCTAAATAATAAAGTTATGTAAATAAATGGGTACTTGTTCGGTTGGTGTTAGCCAACTTTTTAACACTATTTTTTTCATTTCAATTTAGAAGTTCACTTGCACTGTCGCATGAGAATTCAAATGGGGGAGCGTTTATCTAGACTACGTAATGATGATCGGGATCGGAAAAGTGAGTTAGGGTATCTTGATAGGCCCGATAGCCTTCTTTAATCAATGATAGGCCTGAGCCTATCCGAACGACAGCACAATATGTTATTTATTGAACGCGTAATATGTCAACAGCAACCAACGCCGCGTTTTACGCGCTCTTTCTGTGTGCCGAGTGACTCGGTTTAAAGATTTCGAGACTGTTGCGTAGCGTAGGCATAGGCAGGATTTTCAATATTGAACAATGAAGTTAAATAAATCCAAGAAATCTCAAGATGCGCCGAGCGATTATGAGCTCGAGTATCGGCGAAACTTTGAGTTGAGACAGCAACAAGTAAGTAGGGCTAGGGCCTATCCCCTAGGCCCCTACCCTAGGTACCTAGGCTAGGGCATAGGCCTAGGTAGGCTAGGCCTAGTTTACGACTGTACGTTACTTCATTTTTGTGGGTGTCAGGTGATTGTGTCTTTAAGCCTTAGCTAGGCTAGGTAGGCCTACTTACCCTAGGCCTAGGCTACCCTACCCTAGACCTAGGGCCTACCCTACCCTAGACCTAGGGCCTAGGGCCTAGGCCTAGCCTAGGCTAGACCTACCCTAGGCTAGACCTACCTAGGCGATCATGCACTTTTATGTCTGTCTCTTTAGTTTTCTTAGGACCTTGGCTAAGGACTAGCTAGCTAGGGCTTAGGCCCCTACCTTTCAGGTTCCCTTCGTATTTAGGCCTGGGCCTAGGGCCCCTAGACCTTTGGATTCTAAACACAAAGCCTAGGCCTACCGGTAGCCTAGGGCCTAGGCCTAGCTTTTCCTGGCTAGGCCTATCACTAGGCGTAGCCAAAGCTCGTGGGCGAGAAGAATTTCATACTATCCCGGGTTTTAACCTCTTCAAGAGTGAGTTCTTAAGTGTCACTGCGCACCCCCAGAGTGAGTTTTTTGTGGGAGTCACTGCTATTACTATCGCCTTCACCTCTTACTAAACTATCATCCATGTTATCTACACCATCATCTGAATCCAAATTTGAAATTATCTCATTTACTAAATCGGAGGTCAAAGCTTTAGCCTACTGTAAGACGCCATTGAAAGAGTAAACATTTGCGACAGATGGTAGGCCTACACTTGGCTGAAGACGTGATATAAATACAATAAAGACTCGATAGGTGGCATCACTAACTGTTTATCGGTCCAGTCTATTCCATATGCTTCATGAATTTCCTAACAGGTCGCCGCACGAGACGTTTAAATTTAAAGTTTAAAGTTTAAATTTTATTTAAAGACAACCCCAGAATGCGCAAAATTAAAAAAAGCAGCAGCAATGCTCTGTGCATGCGACAGTATTAGCCAACCAAGTACTACTATAGAACTACACACATGCTGGAGACTTCTGGTGGTAGATTACGTATCTAGAGCTTGCCTACTAGCCCATCCACCCCTAAGCCAAACCCAAAACACTTTGGACCTCAGTGTGTCTGGCGTGGCCGGACGAAGATGAGAGGACCCTCGTCGAAAATTCGCCAAGGACCTACAGGAAATAAACAGTGACTTGGTAGGCCTAAGTGAGTTTAAAGAAACACTCAATAAACATAACCTTTAATGTTTCTAGGCCTATTTAAATTATAAATTGTAAAGGAAGAAAACTACAAAACCTTTAACGTTTCTACTTTCTATTTAAAATAGGCCTATGAAAGAAGAACAAAAAAACTACAAAATCTTGAGGCCTACCTAGTGATGGGAATTTTCATGAATTTTTTTTTTGTTGAAAGCATTGAAAATCTTTTTTTTTTTTTTTTTACAATTTCCTCTTTTATTAGATACAAGTTGATTTTAGGGCCTATATCACAAAATTAGATATATACAAAATTACAAACACATTTTACAGACCTAATAAAATAGGCTAGTTCCTTTCCTCCTAGTACATTTTAGGCCTACTCAGGGATACAAAGTTGCCAGGGATAGGTATAAAACATGGGCTACTGGAGATAATTGTTTTATTAAATATCATTGTACATAACAATATAATATGTACTCAGCAAACACAATCAAAAAACAATAAAACAAACAAACAAATAAAAACATAGGCCTATTGAAAATTTTCAAGCCTTGTTGAAAATTTTCAGTGAATTGAAAATTTTCAACGTTCCATCACTAGGCCTACCGCTACCGGTAACGTTTCTTTTTAAAATAAAGGAAGAAAAACAAAAACCTACAAAACCTTTAAAATTTATTTTTAAAATATAAAGGAAGAAAAACAAATAAACTACGTACAAAACCTTTTATGTTTCTATTTCAAGTATAGGCCTAGGCCCTAAAGGAAAATACACAAAAAACTACAAAACAGTAAAGCTCTCAAACTCTCCATCTGCTCTAGCCAGCGGTATACGTGTTTCAGAGCAGAGCGTTCCTGTTAACGTTTAGCCTAATATGAAGGGAAAAAAACTTCTTAACCTTAATCTTTCTATTTAAAATATAGGGCTAGGCCTAAAGGACTTTCACCCAAAAAAGAGTTATTAATTATATTCTGCCAAAAAAACATAAAGAATAGTCACCCAAAAAAGAGTAATTAATTATATTCTGCAAAAAACATAAAGAATAGAATGTTAAAAAAAAACTCGGTGGAGATTTGAACCAACGCACCCTCGCACAGAAGACCTGCTACCATCCTGCCACTTTGCACTTTGATAGAAAGCTGTCTATAAACATGTTGGGTTGTATCGACAATGGCTGCTGCAGTAGTCGGTAAGGAAGGTACTGGTACCAAACCAACACCGACCGGTGATAATAGCCACTCCGTATTAAAATTGGCCTAGGGACCTACATTCCGTATAGTACCTTACTTGCCGCTCGCCATGCTTGAGTAGTAGACCCTATAACTCCGACCCGTGTTTGGAAGTACCAACCATACATCCAAAACGTTGGTTTTCCACCTTCCTGCCGTGCTAGTTCTAGATTTTTTTTTTAGACCGCATCACACCTGAAAGTACTTTCAACAGTTGCAAGGTTTTCCAGTTTCCTTTGTAGGTGGTTAGGAGAGTCGCGTGAAACGTGTTGGTTTCTTGTACCTCAAGACCGTACGTCTACGTAGCTACTTTCGATTTTTAAACGTTGGCACAACAACAACAAAAGGTTTATTTGGGGGAGACTAAGGAAAGCTTCAGTTTGTATTTGTAATGTTGTAAATGTACTTGATGTCAATAAACATGGGTATTAAGCAAACACCATCGTCCATCATTGAAGAAGGCCTTATCCCTCACCTCATTTCACTAGCAACGGCGGACCAACCGTTGCACCTGGGTGCACTTGTGAATGTCCAGCATCAAAAGAAATGGACATTCACAACATGAACCTAAGGGAATTCAAAACTGCTTGTATTACATTACATTCTGTGACAACTAAACACGAACACGCACACGCAGTGATCATGTTGGCCTATTGTATTTTATACTAATTTTTTTAATGTTCTCTTATCAATTTAATCTATGTTAGGCCTATAATAAGTGTAAGCTTATGTAGGGATGTAAATCGGAAATTTTCCGAAAAAATAATTTCCAAAAATTTTCGGGAAATAAGAAATAACAAAAAAAAATGATTTTACACAATAAAGTAAATATGTTACGATGAACAGTGTACTCTATTTTATTACTGTATGGGACAGTGCTGACTGCTGCCTACAACTTCAAACTACATTATTGCACATTCAAATTTTCCTGCATTAAATTTCAAAGATGACCTATCAAGGCAGTGTGTATCCTAATATTAATTCATAACCTAGAAATGTCTCAAGACCATGTGCAAGCCTAGAACAGTCTTTATTGAACACTACAGTAATATATTGCACTCGAACCTTGTGATACCATGTTACCATAATAATTAATAATGTTATTCTCTGTCATGGTGTGGATCCATATGATAGTTTGAGTTTGGTGATGTACCTAACTTGGAAGTTCACCATAGGGCCTACTGGTCAAATAAATATAATTTCATAATCTTGAACAGTAAGGTTTATTGATTGATTTGTATTATTAATGCCACTGCCTCCTAGATGTTGCTCGTGGCTCCTCGTTCCCTGCCTGTTCACGCGCACAGTGTTAATTGTTGTCCTGGCAGCGCTAGCTCAGTTTATTTTTGTTGTTGTTTACTTTGAACTTTTAAATGAAATTTAAATTGGGCCTAAATTAAAATTGAACATAAAAAGTCTGAATTTACAAAACACTAAGATGACATTTTAATTGTCTCTACTTGACAACAAAAATAAAACAGAGCTACGGTAACTAGCGCTAGAATGGTCAACAATCAAAACATGTTACCTGGACAGGCAGGGAACGAGGAGCCACGAGCAACATCTAGGAGGCAGTGATTAATGCACTAAGGCTTTTCAATTTTGTAAGCCCTACTATAATTTGATCTTGATGAAGTATGAATTCAAATGAAAATTGGAATTGCCTACTACCTCGGTAACCTATTTGCAGGTTAGAATTTCCCCAAATGATTTCCATAATAAAAATTTCTCCATGATTTCCGGAAATTTTACATCACTAAGCTTGTGTATTATTATATTGCACTAGTGGGACAATAGTCCTGTTGCTAATAAAGATTTAATAATAACAATAATAATAACATGTTAAAATTGAGTGGGAAATTGGTGCACTAGTAAACGGAAGTTTTACCTATATTTGAACATTTGCACAGCTGAATGAATGCAATGCATTTCTGAGAGTTCTTAACATGTTCAATGCTGAGTGTGGCACACCATGGCTAGTGCAACTTATGTCCTAGTGTGCGTTACGACAATTACGGTGGCTCGCTGTTTGTCTGGATTCTAGTGCGGAGCTGGCAATATGGTGGGCCTTTGGTGGCTCGCTTGCAGCTAGGGTAGATAGGCTCTATTGGCCTACCAGCTTAGTAAAAGTGATCTAAACTTTGTGTCGTAAGCCTACATAGGGCCTATTTTGTGCTAGGGATGGGACAGTGTCGACGTGCAAACATTTTTTTCAAACAACGCCTACACATTTTTTATGGGTCTACACCTTCACTGTTTCTCTTAAAACAATAAACACATGAAGTACCGGTATTATGTTGTGTGCAACCAGCCACTGGCCGTCCTAAAGTTCGAGGCTGAGGTCTATTTACCGTAGGCCTAGATCCTAACCCTTGTTTTTGCTGTGATTACTATTGCACACTAGGCAATTTTCCTCTCATTGCAAAATGGTCAAATTTTCACACGAAATGCCTCTACAATGCATTTGTACAAATTAAAGGCCCAGTCCACTCTTCAAACATCATTTGAATTTAAAAAGATTGTATGTTATCATAGAGATCAGAAAAAAATGCAACGAAATCGCCCGACAAGTTTAGAAGCTATTCGCGCGCCTAGTTGGCTGCACCCTTCCTAGCCACACGTCACTTGGCGTGAGTCCGCCCGCATACCGATAGCCAGGTAGAGGGTTGGCGCAGCCCACAAGTGTTAGGCGATCACTCGGGTAATGAAAACTTATAAGAAAACTGCATGTACCTTGTGCTTTATTGAGTTCATATTTAGTGTTGAATATTTATGTTGTATATTGGTGTTGTTGTTGAAATCTTGTGACAATACTGAACACGTATTGTGTCTATTCGGATGTATAGTACGGTAATGCGCGTAATAATGATCGTGCCGTCGTGGCATTTCGTTATATAGTATTATCAATAAGACACGATTTCCTTCACTACGATAAACAGTAACTTTGCAAAATACATTGATTGAAAGAAATATACCATATGTATTTTTCCTATGTTTGTGTGATCCATGGTGTGATTGTCTCAACACGATACGGCCTGGCCTCCCTGTCCCTCGCGCAGTCATCGCTGTGACTAAAGGTAGCAGGTAGCGGGCGACCGGCCGAGCTCGTTTCTCTCCCTCAAGTGACGTCACACGTAGTCTTAGCACGCCTCGGTTCAAATGTAAATAAATCCGATTTCGTTCAACCGATTTTGAAAATTCTTTTTTCTACGTACGTAGAACAGTACACGGAAGAAAATAGCTGTTACTACTTCAAGACAAGACTGGGCCTTTAAGGGATCAGTGGTTTCATCGCACATATCACCTTGCGAGCACCTCTTTAGCTGTTGATTAAAAACTAGTCTGCTTTGCAAATGCTTTTTCCAGTCGCGTTGATGGATGAGCTTTTTTGGTTGACTGTTTTTGTGCAATGATTACTACGTTTTTAGTAGGCCTATGCGTGGAATCTCATTAGGCCTACTTTTTCAAGTTCCATTGCAAAATCATTTTTGTTATACTAGGGAAACGCCAAAGTCGTTGTTAAACGAGTGAGTGAGCCATGTGTATAGTACCCGGTATCATTCCCCATACTGGGCTAGATCGTGCCTTAGGTATATGGGAGAAAAGGCGATGTTCCCAGGTACTCAACACTTGGCTCACACACTCGTTTAATATCGACTTTGGCGTTCTCCTAGTTTAAATTGAACATTCAAAATGCGAATCATCCGCCAGATAATTGTACAGTATGATGTGGGTGGGGGCAAAAATAAGTTTACAGTAGGAACGGTTTTGTTATTCCCGTCTCTTCTTGGTGGGCGGTGGAAGACCTCCTTGGAACATCGGGGGCCGCTTTCGGTTGAGATGACGAGGTGGTATGGTGAGAGGTGTTCTGATTGCTGATATAGGTCTGATATATATGTCGTTTGGGCTCGGAAGGAACTGTGTCAGCGCCTGGATGGTCGCTATTCCCCAAATTAAACCCCCCCCCCCTTCCCAATCATACAGTCTGGAAAAATCCACGACTCCGCGTTCTCATCATCAGGCACCCCCATCAAACCGTAATTTATGGCCATCAGAGGCCGGCATTTACATTGCCACTCACGGACAAAGCGTTCCGATGAGAAGAAGATAGATAGATAGATAGAATCGTGTTCAAAACGTTTTGGAGTGAAACATTAACAAATTTCCAAGATAAAACAAAATCACCTAATTTTTATTTCCCATTTCACATCCCTCAAAAATAATATGTAGGTGTAAAAATATAAAAAAGTTCAAAACTAACGGATATCGAACCCCAACCCTCCGTGCGGTAGGCTCTATGCTTACCACTTTGCCATGGCAGACACGTAGAGTTCGACCCGCTAGCTGCTACTAAACAAATGGTATCGATATTTTAAAAAATCAGGGATTAAATCGCAATGGATCTAGCTGATTTTGTTAACAGTTCTCAGTAAACTCGTGCCGGATGTCTGTTTAAAATTTCAGCGCAATCTGTTCAGCGGTTCGGCTCATTTTCGACGTACAGACAGACAGAATCACAGAATGAGAGCCGTTTGAGTTGAATGGAGACACTCAGTCGCTCCGCTCCCTCGTTTAACTAGGGAAACGCCAAAGTCGTTGTTAAACGAGTGAGTGAGTGAGCCAAGTGTTGAGTACCCGGGAACATCCCCTTTCCTCCCCTATACCTAAGGATCTAGCCCAGTATGAGGAATGATACCGGGTACTCAACACATGGCTCACTCACTCGTTTAACAACGACTTTGGCGTTTCCCTAGTTATTTAAATTGAACATTTGAAATGCGAATCGTGTTCAAAACGTATTAGCGTGAAACATTAACAAATTTCCAAGATAAAACAAAATCACCTAAGTTTTATTTCCCATTTAACACCCCTCAAAAATAATATGTGGGTGTAAAAATATAAAAAAGTTCGAGCTAACGGGTATCGAACCTCAACCCTCCGTGTGGTAGGCTAAATGCTTACCAATAGGCTATGCAAGCCACGTAGATGTGGTCCTGATAGCTGCTACTAAACAAATGCTTTCGATATTTTAAAAATCACATTTGTATTTATTGTAGGATTAAATCGCAATGAATCTAGTTGATTTTGTTAGCAGTTCTCAATAATTTCGTACCGGATGTCTGTTTAAAATTTCAGCCCAATCTGTTCAGCGGTTCGGCTGATTTTCGACGTACAGATAGACAGACAGAATCACAGAATGAGAACCGTTCAAGTTGAATGGAGACACTCGGTCGCTCCGCTCCCTCGTTTAATTAGGATAATTTTAAAATTAATTGCTATGATATACAATGTAAATTATAACTAAAAAAAAAAATAATAATAATAATAATTTAAAAAAAAAAAATAATAAAACAATAGAATGTAAAATATCTTGAGGGCCAAAGACTTGCTTTTTGCATGCACTGTAGGTGATTTTTGTCAAGTTTCTGTAGGCCCTAGTTTACTTGTTGGTTATTATACACCTGTAAAAGGCTTGGGTATATTAAAACCTTTATTTCTACAAACTCTGGCTAACTTTTACAACTTTTTCTTTCAAAAGGCACTACATCACCATTATGATACTTTAATCCTCTCCCTCATATATTGCTGCTGGGGCTGAGAGACATTACTTCACTACGCTTTAGTACGCTATGTGAGGGAGAGTGTTAATGTCTATGTAAAATATGAACGTTGTAGCCCTACCCATTTGGTCAGAATTGGCCCAAATACCACGAAAATATTGTAAAAGTACGATAATTCATGAGAAATATTTCTTCGATTGTACCAAAAAACTAGGTAGACCTAAGTTCAGACATTTCAAAGGTCCCTCCAATTTTCATCAAGATTGCATGCCATTTGCCCGGTAGAAATCAAACAAGCAGCCAAAAAAAAACACCGAGCTATTTTTCTCAGGGTAAGTGAAATTGAAGTCTTTGCTTCGCTCATCCAACCAGGGAAATATCTATTATGAAGATAATTTACTACAATTTATATTTGTTGTTTTTGTTTGAGCTGGTATTTTATTAAAAAGTACCCAAAGTTAATTAATTGAGTTGAAAGTCGTAAAATCGAGTAGAAATAATGGTTGGGTATTTTTATGGAGGCAATAGTAAAATTTGGCTTCATTTGGTTTTATAAGCATTTGGGGGCCTATTTTGGTTTATTGTGATTTTTTTGTGTCATTTACATTTTGTGGTATTTTTGGGGGTTTATCCCTTTTAGCGTCTCTACCAATCGGATCCCATCATCAACCTTCAACTTTGAGGCCCTCAAGATGACTAAATTACAAGTGTGTTACATAGGTAGGGGAGAGGGGGGTACCTTTGAACACTTTTTACATTTTTGTAGATTACCAGTTATGTTTATAAAGTAGGGCTACAATTTTTTTTACCTGATTACAGCATTCATTTGCCAACATTAATATGGTATCAAAAGTTTTGTGTAGTTACAGCAACATAGAAATATTAATTAATCTGCAACACTCCAAAATTGTTCAAAACCGCCCCCCCGGGGGGGCACATTTGAACTGCCTTGGGGTACATTTGAACAAAGCTTATAATCTCAATTTATGGTCTACAATAACTGTAATCAACAAAATTTTTTACTTTTCCCAGTAACTTAACAACAAACTGTGACATGTCAACAGGAAATGTCATCACGGCAATGGCTCTTTCCGTGCCACCACTGATTCTTGGTTGAGGCAATTTTAGTATAAACTCCTCTCCACCAACTGGACAGAAATCTTCCCTCTCCGGAAAACCAAAATGCCATGTAGCCCTATCACCCTTTCTCCTCAAGAAACGAACTTGAAACTCATCCATATCCGGGGCAATCTCTTCAATACGGCCAACGTAGTGAACAGTGGACCATTTCCCAATGTAGCGAACAAGAACGAAATCATTGACTTTCAATTCACTCAAGATCAAATCCGATTCTATTTCTTCAAGACCATCAGAGTTGACTTCTTCTTCAGTGTCTAAGTCAACTATAGGCTCTTGTTTAGAATCGCTGCTCATAAGTGTAAAAGTGGCCTAGGCTACTGCCTACTAATCAAATAAAACAATAATTCTGCACTAGAATGGCATTAACAACATCCCAGAATTAACTTTCTATTAGGCCTAGAGAATTTTGTAGGTCCTCATAATACTTCCCAGCCAAAAACTTGCATTAGGTCACGAACATTGGCATTTTGGTAGTGTTCAAATGTGCCCCACAATTTCTGTTCAAAACTGCCCCCTTCTACCATTTTAGGCCTTCATGCTGAAATCTTCCACCAACCTGTTGATATTGGTTTCCCACTAGTTCCACATTTTAAGCTACCCAGTAGGGTAGTAATATCAACCAATATCACCTTTGTATCATGATTGTATCATATTAAAATATTCAAATATATATCAAAATAAATATTTGGTTACTTCCCTTGATTTTCATGTTTAGCAGATTGCTTGAAAAGTATCCCATGCTTCCATGTCAAATTATGCATGCAAGTGTGTCTGGTGGTGCTCTCTGGTGGTAAAATGTCAAACTACAACTTTTGGCTTGGATAGGTGGGAAATTTGAAATGTTCAAATGTGCCCCCCGTTCAAATGTACCCCCTCTCCCCTACATATTTTTACACTTCAGTACAAGCTCTGCAGTCTAATACAGTTGCGGATACAGGGGGGGGGGGGATCGCGCCCCCCCCCCAAGCAGGCGCTATTTATTTAAAACTCCCATTAAAAAACAACTTTCCTTTATGTTGTCAGAAATCATCAGTCTGCCTCTGAAATGTGTCTGCATCAGTGTAATTCGATTTATTTAGTTGTCCTCCTATGAAATTGTTTTTTTAACTGAATAGGATAGATGTTAAATAAATAAATAAAATGCTAAATTGAAAATAAGATCAAACGTTAATAATTATGTTGCAATGTGTAGGCCAATGCTGTAAATTGTAACCTTGACATGACGTCAAAACAAATTGACGCACACAAACTACATTGTTTCTGTATTGCATTCAGCCCACCACTATTTTCTAAAACGCACCAAATGCACTCTAAAAACCTGATTTTCAAAAATTTCACCTGCGGCCCGTGCTTAGTCCCTTTCCCACGACTGTACATGCACACGTGAATCGCCCCCCCCCCCCATGATTATGTCTTGGATCTGCCACTGGTCTAATAGAATGGGTAGAGCTGCTAAGTCTTTAAGCTAGGCCTTGCAATAAGCCTTTGTTGGCCTACTTCATTAAATTTATATTAGGCTTTTTTTTACAGATTGCTAGCATGATGAAAAACTGCTCCCCAATGATCTTGCACGATCAGTCGTTTTCTAAGAATAGGTCTACGCCCAAGCAGCCCAAGAGTCCCAAGGATAAACAGGCTGTGAAACGTCGTTCAAGGATACCAGTAGCTCCAACACGCAGATCTACTAGAAGTACCGGGAGGCCGGAAGGGTTTGTGTAAGTATCCTAAGCCAGAGAAGCACAATAGGGAATATACCTTAACTTTTTTATCACTCCATTACATTAAGGACTTCATTCTGAATACGTAAATCATATTATTTATTATTTAAATAAGATTTTCATTTATAAAAGTAAGTAGGGTTGCCAACTCTGGCCACGGGAAAAACCGGCCTTCCATGTAAATTCGTGGGAAAGGGACCAAGACGGGGGTTTGGGGGGCTCTGCTCCCCAACTATAGCGCCGCAGGCGAAAATTTTGAAATTCAGCTTTTTAGATTGCATTTGGTGCGTTTTAGAATAAAGTGGTGGGCTGGATGATATACCAAAACAATGTAGTTTTTGTGCAGTCAAAACTGGAAAACCACCAAAAATAAAAAAATCACTGAGATAATAGGCCTAGATTATAATATAACATCCGCTGATATGCCGAGTATTCATAATTTAAGTAGGCAATGGGCATATTTTTATTCATAAGTAATTTAGGCCTAAGGATAATAAATTCCAAATAAACCACGAATAATTTTTTTTGTCTTAATTTCAATTTGTCATATCACGATTCTCAAAGCAGTAAATTAATATTACGTAAACAGCATTACAGTAACAGATTTAAAGGAAGTATGATCAATTAACAAGTTTACTTCTTAATCGTGAATGAGTATTTAGCAGTTGATCTTGCTGCTTGAAGGAGAGTCTTGTTGGACTTTATTTTTTCGCGGAGAGTCAATTTCATCGTCGGATTCGTGCACAAACTTCCCGTATGAACGGCATTGACAGTGGACTGCAGTGCAGTGTGGCAGTCTTTGGCCAGCCTACTGCCTTGTTCGCTGTCTGGTGAGGGGGTTGGCGGGTTAGGTCAAGGGGAAGTGGAGAAGAGCAATTTTTACTAATTAAGTGGGATTTGGGAAACAATGAGTAGGATGGTTTTTAAATATTTATTTTAGTTTTTTGTATATATTTAGTAATATTTTTAGTATAATGGGTTATTTACGTAAAAAAAAACGGCAACACTATTGCCGGTCGAAGGGACTAACCGGCAACCGGCCAAGTGGGGCAAAAACCGGCGTGCGGGTCAAAAACCGGCCGGTTGGCAACCCTAAAAGTAAGCTGAAAGTTGCATCAATAATAATGGTGGGAAAAATGAGCCTCTTCGTCACTATATGGTACTGATGCGAATCGGCCAATAAGGTGATGCCAAACGGTGATATTAACTTTGCAATCTAAGTATGTATGTAAGCCTATTGGTCAACAATGCTCTTGTGAGCTCTAGACCTGAATCTTGACGTCACGTGTTGTTTGCGCGGGTTATAAAATACTACAAACTTTGAGCCTCAATAGCATTTAAAATATTTTGCAGTATAATGGCGTGTTAAGTGGTTTTCTATCCATTTCTTACACCCACGTCAATATTTGGACTTGGTGCATATTCCCTATTAGTAGGGACAGCTTAAATCTTTGGATTGAGATCAACTTCATACTGATGCAAAAACATTTATTTTTGTTTCTTTGAACTAGTATTTGTTAAATGATGTATAACAAACTGCAAATAAATACAATGCGACAGTCTACTTTACAATTTGTAAGTAACTGGCACTTGTTTGTGCAAAGACTGTACTTAGAATTAATTTAGTGACGAAAACCCATATCTATACCATGTATTGGTCTACGGGAAAATAAAAGAATTGAATTGAATTGGTATTAGGCCTAAACGTGACTTAAGTTGAGTTTGGTTTTAACTGTAGCCCAACTTTAACTTCAAGTTTTAAATAATCAGGCTGCTTCTAGGGCTTAAATGGATTTAAATGGTATTTTTTATACTTTAAAAAGTCTTAGTAGGCCCTACTACTACATTTATAAAAGGTACAAAATGTTAAGAAAAGTTCTTTACACTGTGAAGATACCGTTGAATTCTGGAGTGAACATTCCAATTTTAAACTCAATTGCATGTCTAAATTTTACATTTTACTACTCTTAATAAAAAAAATTGACTGATTTTCTGAAGTTATGGCTTCCGGTATATTTAATAGGATAGGCCTAGGCTAGGGCCTACTCCCTACTTATTAAATTTTGTGGAATATAGTTTGTTAACTAAAGAAAGAAAGAAGGAACTTGCAAGTTCTTATTTTTCTATTGAACAGGAACTAGAACTTATTTTTACAAAGGTTTTCAACCTAGAAAAGTTTATTTTTATTTTGCGGAACTTGCCCAAGACTAGTTAAGTTTAGCACCTTGAGTAAGCCTACTAAATTCATACACGTGGTCCGTGGAGTTGGACCCAATAAATATATGCATTGCATTTTTCAATGAACAGGTATGATGAAAATTCAGATTCTGAATCGGAACAAGGTACTACCCCAAAAAACAAGATCCGGCGAGTGGTACACCATAAAGCTGGACCTCCAAGCCCACTACTTGTGGAAGATGTTACAGATGCCATGATAGCAAATATTGCCACTGTATCAAGCAAAAAGATTTATAGCCAATTAGGCACAAGCTGCCACCAATGCCGGTAAGTAGGACTTACAATCTATCAGTTGTTGCTATCGCTGAAGCTACATGCGGCGGCGTGTGTGGGGACTTTAAATTACCCAGTTTTATGTATTTTGGCATCGCGCCGAGATGATTTTTGTCTCCATTTATGTCTACTCGATCGTGACCTATCATCAAAAGCACTTAGTTTTGCTTTCTATTACGATAGGCCTATGCGTTCTTTCAAAGTTTAGGATAGGTAGGCCCAGTCTTTTAAAATTCTAGGCCTAACAAAACGGTCCATGTTGAATTTCTTGTCAACGAGTTTTTCACGGAATCACGGCGGAAGATTGAAGAATGCGACAAACAACACTCGGAGTAGGCCTACTGGACAATAGCGATTTATTAATACCACAAAATGTCTCGAGGGAGGGGGGATATAAGACGCTAATCAATTCATTTTAATGTGCAATACTAATGATTGGCGCATTATTTAGCGGATTATGCTCTAAAGTCTAAATCACTAATACGACTTCTCATTATTGTAGATACATCTTTGCATGCGTTTCATGAAGAGTTTACGACCCTGAAATAGCACACAAGAAGCACCATGTAATTTAATAATCACTACAATATTTAAATGGTAAGGTCAGACCTACGAACTCCCGGTGTGACGGATCGCTCGCATCCTTCGGACAACGCAGAGAGAGGGAGAGTGCAAGAGAGGCTCGGTCTCTCGGGGAGCGAGCGAAGGAGAGCAAGCGGCATGTGTGCAACTGATAAGATATTAATATCTTATCAGTTGCGGGCATGTTGGCCCGTAATTACGAGCCAACATGGCGAGCATATGACATGAAACTTAACTTCTTAAGAGACTCTGAACATTCGAGGCGCCGCGGAGGTCTTTACAAGTTAGTTTGCAGTGCCGATTTTTGACTTTACGTGGTACTGGGACTGGTTGGGCCAGACCTTAAAAAGTAGCGCAAAATCACGCAAATGCTATAAAAAAATTGTAGCATGCTGCCGCTACAATAATCTCCATAAATAAAGTAGCGCACTACCGGTTCTGCTACAGGTAAAAGTAGCATGCTTCTCCCCAAAACTGCATATTCATGAATATTGTCCGCCAACAATTAGTAATAGTAGTATGGTAGAGTAGAGAGAAACAGACAACTGACAAACATATGATGCGCGCCTTAGCCAGATGCGATATTCAACTATCGATATCTCAACTACCAATGATTGACTAACATCCAGTAATTCACTGCCTTTGGATATTTAGAATTCTTTGACCATCTTATTTTTTCCCCCCAAAACCAGAAACTTTGTTACTGGTATACCTACACATTGTTCTTCGCAAGCGGCTAAGGACGTCTTGACATATGATGTTGATCTCACATGTAGTACTGACAAGAGTGACAACTATAATTCAGAAAAGGTGGTGTAAACTGTGTGTGTGTCTGTGTGTGTTAATTTACTGGTATAGTAAGTACATGCATTGATATTTAACATCTATAGTAGGCTAGATCCGCAGTCTCCAATACCTCCGCACAGGCGCGAGCATAGCAAATTGAAGCGTCAATCTAACCACTTCAAAATGGCTATTTGGCATTTTAATTTATGCTTTTTTAATGCAATAAAGTATTTTATTGGATTGTTTGATATGGTTTTAGCTTGTGCAGCATGGGAATGTACAAACAGAAACAATAAGAAGTTATTGCATAAGGGAATTTAGTAATCATTTGGTGTTAATGGTTAATATGCTCACCTGTCAAACTGACGACCATCTTTAAAAATATTTGGGCTACAAATCGCTCCCATCTACTTAACATGCAAACCAACCTTTACAAGATGGCTTCAAATTGTCATGGAAGTGGACCAAGACTGCGGATCTAGCCTACTATAGATGTTTAATATCAATGAGTACATGTCCTAGGTATGTGCTTTTTGTATTGTTGAAATTATTCAAGGCTGTGATTACTGACATGACAAATAGAAATGGATCCTTATGTTGTTTTTGTTTCAGGCAGAAGACTTTGGATACGAAGACTGTTTGCCGCGGGAAGCAGTGCGTGGGGGTTCGGGGACAATTCTGCCGAATGTGCCTCATTGATCACTATGGAGAGAATGTCCGAGATGCTTTGTTGGACAAAGTAAGTAAGACTACGCCTATTGCCATTTTTTAATATTCGGTTGATAATTTAGGCCAAAACACCAAATCAATTTTAGTTGTGTTTTGTGTACCGTAGGGATGGGACAATGTAGGCCTACACATTTTTTTATGGGTGTACACGTTGACTGTTTCTCTAAAAACAAATATAATAATATGTAAAGCAAATTATCTTGTGTGCGACCGACTACCGGCTGTCCAAGTTTGTGGCTGAGGTCTATCTACCCTTGTTTTTACTGTAATTGCTGTTGCACAATATGCAATCATCTTAGGTTGGACACTACTCAACATAATAAACAAATATTTTTTAAGCTAACCAAAACCATAGACCCATGTAGAGCACTGAATAGCCAAGAGTGTACAGGTTTAGGAAAGTACACGCGTATGTAGTTTTGTGCTAATTGATTAGAAATAGAGGAATCATGTTTTTATTTAGTATTTAGACTATTAATTGTACTAATTTGGATACTAATTCCAATACGGTAGGCCTACTCATATGATTGAAGATGGAAAAGGTACACGTAAGAAACGCTGTGTTACTCTTAGGGATGACTTTGGGTCCAAAAATTCGGAACCGGATCCACCCTTGCTGGATCCGGTTTGGAACCGGTTCCTAAACATTTAAATTTTGTTTAGATAAAACATATATTTATGTGACACTGAAGCGACTTTCCATTCGTTTGAAGTTAAACTGTATGGCATGTCCTTGAAAATACGTGTGTGACACAACCTCTGCAGCAGAGTGGCAACTACCGACTGCAGCATCGCCTAGCTGCCTCATTCTTTGTTTTTTTGGGATGATTGGGTGTAGGGCTGTGAACGGGTACCAGCCCGTTGATAATAGCCCAGGTAATGAAATGAGTCGTCGGGTACTCGTTTGATTGTTTTTCGTCTCAAATTTTGCTCAATTAACCCCCCCGTTCAGGCTTTCACTCGTCAGCGCGTAGCGACGGCAATAAGTGATTATAAGTGAAAAAGCGCTCAAATTTCGTCTTGTGGAGCTCCAGTGAGTGACGTCAATAACACGCTGCGCACGCACAACCATTCATCGTAATCGGCCGATAGTGACCGACGAAGATATTTATGCATTCCGGCAATATCAGTTCCTTCTGAAAGTGCGTTTTCAACAGCTGGACATTAGAAACGAGCATCTCTGGCGCCCGAGACCGTCGACATGTTCACGTTCATGAGAACGTGTGTGTTAAAAGTGACGACCTGTCAATATAAAGTAAATAATTGACTAACTTCACAAAAAAATCGAACCGGTTCCAAAAAAGGGGAACCGGATTGTAATGGAACCGGTTTCCGGGTACCCGAAGTCATCCCTTGTTACTCTTTTGATTGGGCATTACGTCTTTGTATGACAATGAAATAGCAATGGCTACATACATACCTACCCTACACAAACATCACATGTTGGGAAGAATGTTATTTTTGTATGAAAAAGATGTTTAAAGAATACAAAATTTAGATTTTTAGAGAAAGGAATTCACTTAGGGCCTACTGTTTTTGAGTGCCACACAGCTGGAAAGTGGAAATCTGAAGTACAACACCCTCAGTTGGCAGGGTCAGTTGTCCCCAGCACATCTTAAATCAACATTTAACATTTAATTTTTCCTTCCGTCTAATCAAAATCTGTAGTTCTGTGCTTAAGGTGATAGTAATGACTAGGGATGTCAACGGGTACCCGTTACCCGCCCGTTGCCTGCGGGTACGATTCCAATTTTTCATTACCCGTTTTTCCTTTGTCCAAGGTGGAATTTTTCCATTATAAACACAGACCGCGATCTTTTTCACGAAACAGACAATACATCGCGTTATTATATCCCTTCCCCTGCCGCTTGTGGCTGGCTGCTGTTATTGTAGCAATGAGTGTTTACTGTCTTTGTTGAGGTCGTACTTCTAGGAAATTTTGACCCTGTGAAGTTTGATTCCAGCAGTTTTGGTCATCTACTACTGGACACAATATTGGACACTTGAGTGTCCAATATTTATTATGTGACAACTTGGATGATATTTGGTGTGAAATATGAGATAACAAGAAGTGGAAGATCACTTTGAATGAACTGATTCAGAAGTAGTGCGTGGGGAGCGGGGGTATGGCCTACATGCATCGGGATAAAAGAAAGGCAAGGTTTGACCTTGAGTAGCCCACGATCCGATTTTGGTTGCGTACATATTAGGGATGACTTCGGGTACCCGGAAACCGGTTTGGAACCGGTTCCATTACGATCCGGTTCCCCTTTTTCGGAACCGGTTCTATTTTTAACCTAAAAGTTGCCAAGGGCCTAGGCACAGACGAGAATAAATGAGCCAGAAACACACGTGGTTGCAAAATTCTTAGGCCTAGGCCTAGGCCATATGAATGTTGCGTCACAATTTTGACCTAGGCTGAGCCTAGGCCCATGTGTTGTGTTATAATAACATTGCAGAACTTGTTAATAACATTTTAATCATATACTAATTCTATTTTTCACGTTTAACATCACATAATCCAAACTTTATGAACGAAAATGAAGCCAAACAATCTTGTAGGCCATTGTTGTTAAACTGTTCTCACTTAGCAGTTCCTACAATGTCTGGGACACGCTCCGCCCCTATCAAAATTCGAATTGATTATCGCCCCGCCATGTTTTCAAATCTTAGCCGGCAGATTCAAATTTACGAAAATTGAGAAAGAAAAATATGTGTAGGAACCGGTTCCGAACCGGTTCCGGCGAGGGTGGATCCGGTTCCGGATTTTTCGACCCGAAGTCATCCCTAGTACATATGCACATGTAAGGAATGTCGTAATCAATGTGTTCTTTTTCGCTTGATGTTGCTCCGGTCCCATGAATCGCGAGTCATTGTACACTAAAACATACGTAGGCTTATGTGCCCTTTACCAATACTTTGCAACTGCCAATGATTTTCTGAATCATTTTACACCCATGTCGATAAATCGAACATTTACTACCCGCGGGTAGCCCAGGTACGAAAATTTCCGGGTATTGACATCCCTAGTAGTGACCATTCTCTTCATTACCAGTACCTACTGTAATTAATTATGACACAGTTATGATAATTATTTAAAACCTTCTCAGTCAAAAATTAAATTGGTGTTATAGTGGTTCCAACAAAAGAATGCAGATGGCTTAATATTGTTTTCCCAACCTAACAACTTTGTCAAATCTATTCTCGCTAGCTCAGTGTGGATTTATAGCACATGGATGAACTCTGTGATCTAGCACAGATAATGTTTGTATCTGTTGGTAAAATATATCTCTCTTTCATACACAAAGGCGGCATTCCTTTTACAGCGCATTCATTCTACCCCCACCACTACAAAGCATCGGCATTCTTTTGATGGAGCTAGTATAACTAGGTCATTTTCAGCAAATAATTCATTTTTCTAATTTTTTTCTGAGAGTTTTGATATTTTTAATTTTTTTTTAGGACAATTTTTAAGGAATTTGGGCCAAATTTTGTTCAAATTTAAATTTTAAGCGCATTTCTAAAAGAAGGTTTTTTTCTGAATTTTCGGTATATTTTAGATATTTTGTCTTGTCTAAAAATACGGCAATACTACAATGATATTACATTTCCGGGAAAAACCTAAATTTTCACATTTTTAGCAATTTTTGCGGATGTGTATTTTCAATCTTCTCTAATAAAGGTACAATTCATCCTATTGAAATGGGGATTTTTTAATTTCTTTTGAAATTCATCAAAAAATAAATTTAAAAAATGTGATCAAACTGAAAAACTTATCTATCATTTACCCGGATTTAAATTCAGAAGTTCATGTCCATGATCATCGCCATGACTGAGAGGGCTAAATATAACTTACAGGCTACAACAATGCAGAACAGCACTACCAGTCAAAGAATTAGTCTAGCTAATTAATAGAAGAGAAGACTCAACTGAACTGTAGGCCTATGTAAGATTGAATTATTTTGTAGGTAGGCCTACTTCATGGGCGCCGGGAGGGGGGGGCAAGGGGGGGCGCTTGCCCCCCCTGGATTTCAGGAAAAATAAATTTTAACTGGCGATATGCGTTTATTACATATAAATTAATGTATTCGTGAAACCGAAATTCAATTGAAAATTAATATTAATAATATTTATATATTTAATGATCTGATCGGGAGCTGAGTGTTGCTAGTTTGTTTGTTTTTTTGCTATTTCATCAAAGTTAGCGGTGCCGGTGCTGCCTTTGAATTTGGCGGTATTTTAAGTTGGTACTAGCGGCACAAGTGATATAGGTTTGTTTGGTTTACCTAGTGTAGTGTAGACTAGTGTAGGTGAAGGCCTTGAAATCAAATTACACTACATTTTACCCAGGATAACCAAACGTTTTTTCAGCTACACTCTACACTAGATTTGCTCACATCGAACTGTCAAACTAAAAAACATAATAAAACAACAAACAGTACTGTTGAAGGCACTAAATGAGTCAAAATGATAGAAAATGTGTACTATCTGAACGATGAAAAGTTTAGTAAATAGACCCCCAGAACACGGTAGGCCTACAATAATTTATTCTTTATTTAAATAGAAATTTGTGTTTATGTTTGTAGGCTACTTAGTAATGCATTGAAATTTCGCATTTTCCTTTTTGGGTCTAGTCAATCACGCCCGTTTTCCATTTATTTTATGTTATGTGATATTATGTGTATGATTTATTGAAATAAATAATAATAATGTAACAAGATTATCGTTTCTATGATTTGTAGGCTAGTATATTATTAGTCGATGTAGACCTCTAAGAACGTGTTTATGTTTTATATTTTTATTCCACATTGCATTGCAGCTGAGAGAACTTACAAGTTGCAGTTTATGTAAGAAAAGAAAATGTGATCACAACAGTCACATTCATTATAATTTTATGCAATTAAAATATAGCCTTTATTTTTAAAACGTGTGTTTCATTTTCAACTCATAACCCATTTTAGTAACCGTATAAAAGTTGAGACACAATGTTTTTTTGTTTACTTTCTAGTATCTACTGCACAAAAATTACATAATTTCGGTATCGTATTCAGCCCAATACTTTTTTCTAAAACCCACCAAATGCATTCTAAAAACCTGATTTTCAAAAATTTCGCCTGCGGCGCTATTGTTGGGGGGCTCCGCCCCCCAAACCCCCGTGCTTGCCCAACAAAAGTACAAATTGTGATTGTTGCCCCCCCCTGCTAAAATTCCTGCCGGCGCCCATGGCCTGCTTACCCTTTTTTTGTACCAAATTTGCAAACATTTTGAACTAGTAAATCATTACAGTCATGTAGGCTAGTCTCTAGCCTACTTATCGGCAGTGTATAAATTGAAAAATAAATACAAATACAATTGGGTTTTAGAGTCTACCAACTCAAGTCATTGGCCTATAACTGGTTTCCAGTGGTGGGCTTTAAAACAAATCAAGCCAACCCTGTCAGTCATTAAAATATTAAACTTCAACACAATTATATTTTGTATGCTTTAAAAATAAAAATAATCCTTAATTTTTTGGATGCAAAAGCTGACCAGGTGCGTAGAAACGTTTTAAAAGTTGGGGGGGGGGGGAATCTATTATCAGAATTTGTGTGGCCCATTTTAGTAAATTTCAACCTAATTTTTTATGTAATGAGAATGACGAAGTATACAGGCAAACATATTCGTTTTACCAAGGTGACTGTTGAATTGTATGTGTATGTGCATATCCTCCACCCCTCCCCAGACCAAACTTGGTGGGGCAATGCCCCCCCCCCCCCCAAGGTGGTTAAAAGATAAAAAAAGCCTATTAAACTTTAAGCATGTAAACAAGCCTGAATTTGAGTGGTTTAGCCTATAAATTAATAAATTTAACAGATGCTATAAAAACATTGATGGAGAATTCATAGATAGAGGACGAGATCTAGAAAATTTAGTCAAAATTATCCTGGCAAATGTTTTACCAATGAATGTTGTATAAATAGTAACTTAATTTGTTTTAGGATTGGACTTGTCCTTGCTGCCGTGAGATTTGCAACTGCTCAATCTGTCGCACAAGGAATAATAAAACTCCTCTGGGTCAAATAGTAAAAGTTGCTCGCGAGAACGGATTTTCCAACGTCAATGACTTTATTCAAAGCGAGGAAGGAAGTGGCGGTGATGCAACCGACAAGACTCTGCCGGTTAACAGCGATGATGATGGTTCCAACACAAAGGTGGCTAAAGTTGGAAAAACCAAGAAAGAAAATAGTGAGCCAAGCCTTATATGTGACGCAGTTGTTTTTGACGACTTCGAGAAAAAGTTCCTAAAGACTGATGATGTGTATGCCTTCTCGTCGAGTGAATGAGCTAAAATTGTTGCCTAATTTATTTCTGCTCCATATTGTGGAAGTGCAGAACTTTGGGTGGCCAATTGCTTAAACAACAATGCTAGGTATTCTAATTGTATGTCACTTGGGCATAATTAAGAACTATAGTGCTTACAGCAAAATCAATTTATTAATAACCTGGCACGTACAAATAATCTTAATACAAACAATTATTGTAAACTTAACTTTTAAGTAAATTTGGACAAAAGTTGCAAAAAAATGTCAATAGCTCATTGCCCTCAATTGTAGAAGTAAGTAGTGAGACTGATTGAATGTTTAAAAGTTAAAACGCAACATTTTAATACCGTATTGCAGCTTTTAATGTTTTAATGTGTAGGAGGTGTTCCCGTTAAAGACTTATTCCTATTCAAGTCTTGTTATATTTCAGTAAACTTGCAACCATCTTCAAAAAACATTTAAAAAACTGAACCAAACAAGCTGAATTTTTGGCTACATGACTAACATGAGGTATTTATAAAAAAAACAAAACATGGTAGGGGCCAGGGCTAATATGAGTTTTCCAATCACTATTTGTCATGAATATTTAACTCTACTCATTGGTTTCAAGTTTGCTGATTAGATTTTTTTGTGCTCTTATGTAGGCCTACCACTGTGCAGTGCTATGCATTTAAAGTTTATTTGTTAATAGTAGGCCTACTGTATGTGACAATTATTAAGTGATGTTCTTTCAACAATGTATATAATTATTAAATAGGACATCTGTGGGACACCTTATGCACTTTGAACTTAGGCCTATTCATTATTTGTATTATTAGGTACTTAAAATTATCAATACTACCAGTATGTAACTTTTCTGCTTTATATGTATGAGAAACTGTTGAATGGATGATTATTGATGATTATTGATTGTATGATGAATGATGACTTTATTTAAGTAGGCCTACATAATCTTTAAATAGCACATTAGTCCAGCGTCCTCACCAGGAAAAATGATAACTGGGTAGTTCTCAATACATTCATTGGCAGGGAGTGTGGTGTATAACCTCTAGGTAGGCACATAAAAATGGGTGTCTGGGGGCTTGCCTTCGGAAAAGGTTTTTGATTCTACTGAATATTAATATTGCACCATTAAGAAAATTTCATTGGTTTTGGTAGGCCTACTTTCTATTTATATATAATGAAAACAATATATTATGATTTTTGATTGTTATAAGATACATTAAGTAGGCTAACAATCTTAATAGCACATTGTCAGGTTACACCTTAAAATGAAATGGGTAGTTCAATCATATTGGCAGATGTGGTGTATAACTTAGTAGGCACATAAAAATGGGTGTCTGGGGGCTTGCCTTCGGAAAAGGTTTTTGATTCTACTGAATATTAATATTGCACCATTAAGAAAATTTCATTGGTTTTGGTAGGCCTACTTCTAATTTAACTAAAATAATGAAATTACAATACATTATTTCTTTTTTGTTATAAGAAAATGAATGTAGGTACTACTAATAGCAGTTGTTCTATGTTTACAATGGCTTTAACTTTAAAGATTTTGTAATAATTATGGCACAGTTCATCATAATTGAATATGGTGTTATTAAAATTGAAATGTCGTTTTACAACTGCAAATTTAGCGTTTTCACGATTTTGATGATTTAGGCCTAGACTAACAGCACCGTACTAATAACAATTATTTTAAAAAAGCAAGGCGATAATCGAATAATCCGATTATATTTTAAAACTAATCTAGTAAATCAACACATCAAAATGTCAATAGGTACAATGTTTCTAAACATAAGATGAACCTTTTCATACAGCACTTTGCCGAGGTCCTTAAATTAATACCAGACATCTCAACGGAAAACGGCAAGAAATAAAATCTTTTAAAGGTTACGTTTAAAAAACTATTACACCCCTATTGCGATTGATGGTTGAAATGTTGATTTTTCTACACTAGACTAGATGGTATAATTTGTAATGGTAATCTCATTTCAGGCCCTTAATTAACCTTTTCAAAAATTTCACTATTTTTGTAAAGAAAAATATCACTATTTAAATAGGTTTATATCATATTACATTGATTGTAATACGTACCAAACAAAATATGTGTATACGTAGTATATGTTTAATTTAAATTACAAATTTCTTTTAAAGTGACGGCCAAGGCCTGGGAAGAACACTGCATTACTGTAATGAAACGATTAAATTTAACAGTCGGTACAATATGTAATATGTATGCATGTACTAGTTTTTATGGTAAGCTAGATCATCCTTCTGCATCTTTACTTAAAAGTGGAACATGTTTATTTGTGTTCCTTGTAGTGATTACATCGGGTTTAAAATGTTCAAAGCGGTTCCTCACCTTCTGAACCCCGCTTTTTAAGATAAGTTAAAAAGTTAAATTTAAAAAAAAAACTAAAATTGTTACATAAGTGTTTTGTTTGGAAGCGACTGTACAGCCAGGAGTGAGCTGGCCTCTGCATCCACGCTTTTTTCGTACGACTGCCAAGTGTCATGTGTGGTAATCTCAGGCGGCAAAACACGTGGAGTGGTATAGTACTGGATTGTAGGCCGCCTTCGAGTAATGGCCGCATCTCCATTTTGACCACTTAACTTAAACAGTGTATGTTATAAACATTGGCTTCTCCTAATGGCCGCAAAAAAACATCAATCTTTCGAAGAAGTAAATACTTAGTTTAACAGACTGTTTTGAAGGCCTACGGGCAAAGAACGTTATTAAAACAATATTAAACATACAAATCTGAAACTGTAAAGCTTAGGCCATCTGCCTACAACTAGGCTTAAGAGGAATCATAATTTTAAGGGTAAATTTTTGTGTGTAACCCGGTGTAACCGTAGGTATTATTATCTTATCTAACGGCGGACCAGTGTTATCATTTTAACTTGTGTGTTTCAATATAATTTTGTCAGTTCAAATGTAATTGTATCCTTTTCATTGTATTTCTCCTTGCTCCCTTGCTCACTCATTCATTTCCTGGTTTTAAACTCGTTCATTTGGGCCAACTCAACTCCCTGCTTTACAGACTGACAGCCGTGGTAATCTGTCTTTGTCTTCCTTGTATCGTTGATTGTATTTAATGTTATTTTTTAGGATGGCTCAGGTATATTGATGATATATTTGCTATCTAGTATCTAGATATATATAGAGCAGAACTTGATTTGTTTATCACTACATTTTGTTCCAACATCATTTATAGTTTGGTAACGGGTGTTTCCACCATTGATCTTGGGCATCACAGAATCAGCACGGACCTGCCAAGTTTGACACCTAATCTTCATCAATCTCTTGTTGCAACACCAGCTCTCTCCACTTTTTTCTCTCCTACCACCATCTCTCTCTTCAACCACTATCCACTCCAAACACTCTTTCCTCCACATCTGCATGTACTTGGTCTTGCCATCTATCTCGACTCTCGAAGTCTTTCCACTCTTCTCTCATTCTTTAGCTCGGATGCTATTCCTTGGATCCTATATTCTTCTCCATTCTTCTCATGTGTCGATACCATCGCAGTCGATCCTTCCACTTTCTTCCTTATCACACTAATTCTTATCTTGTCCTACTTGGTCACACCTATCACACTGTGGATGAACTTCATCTCAGCTGCCTGAATAGCACTTTCTTCTTTCCAGGCATGATTCTAATAAAAAGATAACTTTTTAAATTGATATACTGTATATATATTTCTGTACACCTGTTTCTAACGTTAAGTTGGGTCAGGGGGTGGCTAACCAACAGATTTTCTAGGGCACACAGTGCTAGTTAACATCGGCTTGCGAGGTCGTCATGTCCTCTTCTCCTTCAATTTCTTTGTCTTCCATAATTAATTAATAATTTTCTAAATTATTTGAAGAGTACATGACGATATCAAGTTTACAATGGAAGTGAAGAAACGTAACCACCTCCCACTTTTGGACGTGTTGGTAATAATAAGACCTGATGAAAGCTTTGCCCATACTGTATCGTAAACCAACACATCGGTACTGATATTTAGATGAAGGGTTCCCACAAACCTGGAAAGTCTGGGAAATGGTTCAATTTGACCCAAATTATGGGGAAAGTCAGGAAATCTCAACATAATCTTAAACTTAAAATTAAGTTAAATTGTCAATAAAGTGAATTGAAGTAAAATAAATGAACCAATTATTTGACATACATCAGTTTAGATGTCCTACTTCAAGATTGATGCTTGACTTCAGCATATATTTTTCAAAGAAATTTGATTCACCAAAGGCTACGGCAGAAAATTAATCTGAACAGGGCTTGGCAGCTGTGGCCTTTCCGAGCTGTACACTGTTACTCATTTATCTTGGGATACACTGTGCCTGTTGGTTTTGGTAATGTAATGTGATTGAATGCTAAATTGGTTTCTCTCTTTTTCAGATAATTTTATTCTCCATGGCTTGAACCAACTTGAACAAATTTAACAAAGGACTAAAATATACTCCTCCACTGAAACATTTATCACAAGCCTCCATGGATGACCCAAATGTTAACTTGATGTATATGTACTTCTTTAAAAAAAATGGTCGAATCAATGTGTCAAGAGCATCCAAATGGAAAACAAATATTGAATATTGGTGTGTGTGGCCTTCACAGTCAGTGGGGCAGTGAAAACAGGCCATTTAGCTGCTAATTTGGACCATATGTATTTAAGAGATTCACACCACATATTGAAAGATTCACCAGCTTGACGGCAGAATACACGTCTATAATGTGTTCCCACTCAAACTTTGTAACTTTTATAGAGTGGGCACTGCAAGTGTTGACAGTCAAAATATATGTGGCTACCGCAAAATTAAGGCATTGTAAACCATGCAATATGGTTAAAGAGGCAACCTATGACAAAAGTTCATTAAGTCCTTTAATGTACTTAAGGTTCCAGAGCTCAAAACCACTTTACTTCAATCATTTCTATATTCAAGCCTACTGAATCTCATTAAGTGTATGAATGATGAATCGTGTTATAAAACCCACAGTAATAGCTGCTGCTAACACAGCATACAAGTATATTTCACTAGATTTAGACCTGTCAGAAAATAAATGTATTGAAATAAATAAAGTGATGGCTGGTGGGTCTTGGATTCAACACAAAATAACTTCTCAAAGAAGTAGATCGTGTAAAAAATACATCTTCAGATTTAGATTGGAATGTTGCAGTCTTGGTGGCTACAGTTAAGAAGCTTGTTGAAAAGAGTTCTTTTAAACACAAATTGGTACAAAGACTGGCCTGTCTGAACCCCAGTTAAATAGTACCTGCCTCAATTTGCTCAAACAAGAACGAACAGTGCAATGAACATTTTGCATGGTGGAAATAGAATGTTTCAGAAAAGACTCGTCAATACATACAAAACTTTTTACTGTTTTGTAGTTGTATTTTATTTTATTTGCAGCTGTTAAATTACATTTGAGATGTAGTGCAAGTATGAGCATCGTAACATGATCATTGTCAAGTTTCCTAAAGATAATATAAATTGTGTTTGTTTGCATTAATGTTCTTAGTAGTATAGTTCTAGATTTGTTTATATTTCACGTCCTGTCTCTTATTTTCTCGTATTTGACTTGATTCACCCTGTGTTCACCCCTCTTTTCCCCTACTTAGTGACTTCTCTTCTGATTAGACCACTCAGTTGTCCGTCAACCCACCTACCGTACAGTTGGTCTCTCGTCTGCTCAGGGAGCAGGTCAAACCTGTCAGTCATTTAGTCTTGTATTCGTATTCTCTGATCAAAGTTAGGAACACATTAATTCTGCTCATTTATATGTTAAGAAGAGGGAATAGGACACATTTGGCAGTTAGCAAATAGCTATTCGCTCGGCTAAGAAGCATCCTACGTGCAGTGGTTAAAGTGGGACGGTATGAGCCGGTATGCATACCGTTACTAAAATTATCGACGGTATGCCATACTGGGACTAATTTGTGATAGATTTTATGCACATTGTTGAATTATGTTGAATAATTTAAAATTAGTAAAATAAAGGCATACAATCCCAATTACTACCCCAATTTTGGCAAACAAAAACAAACATGACCCCTCTCCAAAGTGATTTAAAAGAGTTTCTGACAAGCACACCCTAAAAAAATTCCCTGCGGGGCAAAACTGGGGTGCAGCGCCCCCCAGCCCCCCAATACTTTCTTCAGCATAAGTGCATACCGTTACTATTCTGAATCCACTTTAACCACTGCCTACGTGTATTATGAAACTAGGCAAAGTTGTCAATAAAGCATACATGGACAGCCCTACAGTCATAAGATTTTCAAAATTCCATATGAAACTTTGCAAAGTTGTCAATAAAGTATACATGGACAGCCCTACAGCCATAGATTTTCAAAATTTCATCTCGATCAGATAGAAAAAAAATCGCTAATATAGTCAATTTTGGACTTTCCAAAATCAAAATTTGTGAAAACTAATTTAATTTTTAACCAATTTATTTTTTATAAATTATTTTAAAACTAATTTTATAAATGTGTTACTGTAGAACCCTATATTTCCACTGTCGTGACATCTGTTCAAAATTCCAAACACCTGTGGTGTCAGTCAGCCGAGCAAACGGCAATTTGCTTAAAACGCATGTCTGGTCATGTCTCTGAAATATGTTAATATTTTCATTAACCTTTTAAATTTTAAACTGCAAAATTGCTTTTTTATCAAGCACAAAGAGACTAAAAAGAGTGCAGTGCCTTTGGCGGCATTGGCATTGGGGTTGGTAGAGCCCGTGAAATAAAACTCGTGGTACAAACAGTTCTTCTAGCTAGAACATTTTAGTCTTGTCTAGACAACATAGTTACATGGTCAGGGGAATGAATTTAAAAGTTTTTGTGGGGAACCTGAAATGCACCATCGTACCACTACTCTTCACCGCGTAACACTCGCCACATGGTCGTAAAGGCATCCGACCAAGACCATATAACGGAGGAAATGAAGGGTCTTCGGGAAGCTCTTCTTTTGAATGGTTTATCCAACAAATCAATGTTGAGAAATGTTCAAGATGTTATAACCCATGAAATTTCATTGAAATTCCTCATTTAATAATGAGCATTGGATTGATTTGTTCAAAGACTGCTGTCAGAATGTACCATGAAGTACCTCGTACTGTTGGAGAGGTCATTGAAATTACCCCACAACTTAAACATACAAGATGAATATGATGCAAAGAGACTTTCAGCCCCTGGATGCCAGAGTTTACTATCGATGCAATGGGACGGTATGCGTGGTTTCACAACCTATCGCATTCTATTAAGGTTGTTTTAAATAATTTTTACTAGATTTTCCATTAAATATCTAATAAGATTTATATAACATAATAATATTACGTATTTAATTATAATTTTAACCTGAGAGAAGTTGCTCCCCTGTTTGTTAAGTTTGTAGTCATTTAGACTGACGCATCTGTTATTGTCAAATAAGTCTATGTCGATGTTTTGATCATCAACATAACTTAATTTTATTATTTCTATGGTATCCTTAAGGAATTGGGAATAAGTATGATCTACGCGAGTGTTTCCCGACGAACCAAATCGAGATACTATTAACTTTATGTTGAATACCACTTGTGATGGATGGTAGTCGAGGTTTGGGGAATATTACAAAATGTTTGCCTCGTACAGGTTTGAACCCACGCCTCTTGAAGACCAGCACGTTTATTGGTCGATATAAATGCATATTACATAAAAAGAGAACATTGAAACTTTTTAGTGATTATTGATTTACTAAATACTAAATAGTAAAAACTATAGTTTTTTGATTATTTGATTAATAATACAGGCTAAATTTAGTTATAACAAACTAATTCTGGACATGTATTTTGATTTATAAGTTGCACTATTTTTTCACACCATTGAAGATAATGGTGGAGCACACTCTTATTTTTGCTAACCTTGGTAGTCCCGCAGCGGTCAAAATGACCGGACATCTGAACATTGGGAATATTCTTGCTGAAGTTCTTATGAACACTGACTCGTTTTACTGTCAGTCACTGGTGATAGGTATTTTAGGAAGGTAGATAGAGGTACAGGGTTTGCGCACCAAACTGTACAGATAACCAACTGTTGAAAAAAAGTCTGTCTGACCACATGCGACTACTTCCGGGTTAATATGAATAATAATCAACTATCGTATCATTATGACAGGATTAAACAGTTTAAAACAAGCTTTCAAGAATAAAATAAGTTGTGAAACATCTCGTTCTCGTACCGTCCCATTTGCTTCCCGAGCAAACTCGGGAGTAGCCCTCCTGATACAACAGGTGGTTCTGAAACCACCCCCAGCTGCAAGTGTGAATGAAATTCTTTCAAAAGAAGCCACCTGAAGTTTCACTTGCCAAATGCTTATTGAGGTCATCTCAAATATCTCTTTAACGTAATGCTGCGCAGTTGCAGTGACTTTTCTTTAATATTCTTTGTTAGTGTTGCTTGTTTACTTTAAATTTTTCTTTAATGTTATTACGTTGATAATAGAAATAGACAAGTAAATCTGTCCGAAACATAGGTTAAAAAAAAAATTGTACATGGAAAGAAACCCAAAAGCAATTGTTATACATACGTATAGGCCTACACACCTTGGTTTTATTGTAGGCGACAAGGACACCAGTACTAGGGAAACGCCAAAGTCGTTGTTAAACAAGTGAGTGAGCCATGTGTTGAGTACCCGGTATCATTCCCCATACTGGGCTAGAACCAGCCTTAGGTGTAGGGAAGAAAAGGGGATGTTTCCAGGTACTCAACACTTGGCTCACTCACTCGTTTAACAACGACTTTGGCGTTTCCCTAATAATTAAAAACGTATGTAGTTCAGTTGCATAATTGGTACATTTTGAATTTTTATTATCTTCGAACAAAATCAATACTAATAATGACTTGAGTTAATGATTTATCTTCTTGGAGATGGAAGAACTTTTTCAATGTTAATACTATTCTTAGCCTAGGCCTATTTATCCGAGGAGGGGATTTTTTCAAATAAAACATTACCTTCCAATTCCATTCACAGTACAGTTGACAGAATACCGGCACACTTTCCCCCTCAAATTGCAAACCGGTACAAAAAACACTATTTTAATGAGTCACTCGGGACACCGGTACAACTGTTCCGACTTCTAAAACCGGTCCGTCTGGTCACCTTATAACTGGAACTCACTCTACAACAATAATTATTTAAATTGAACATTCAAAATGCGAATCGTGTTCCAAACGTATTAGCGTGAAACATTAACAAATTTCCAAGATAAACAAAATCACCTAATTTTTATTTCCCATTTCAACACCCCTCAAAAATAATATGTGGGTGTAAAAAACAAAAATATAAAAAAGTTCGAACTAACAGGCATCAAACCCCAACCTTCCGTGCGGTAGGCTAAAGGCTTACCAGTAGGCCATGCCAGCCAGGTAGATATCGTCCCGCTAGCTGCTACTAAACAAATGCTATCGATATTTCAAAAAATCACATTTTTACTTATTTTAGGATTAAATTGCAAATGGATCGAGCTGATTTTGTTAACAGTTCTTAGTAAACTCGTACCGGATGTCTGTTTAAAATTTCAGCGCAATCTGTTCAGCGGTTCGGCTGATTTTTGACGTACAGACAGACACACAGAATCACAGAATAAGTGCCGTTTGAGTTGATTGATGCATTTTAGACAGAAATTAAAAAAGACCTCCACGAAGAAGAAGAAGATTGAATCAGAGACCTCTGTTGTCGGTGTTTTATAATTTGTAGTTTTGTGCCCTTAAATCCCAATAACTAACTAACTTTATAATTTGTAGTTAAAAATACCATATAAATAATAATTAATAAATATATAAGTTAACTTTTCAAGTGCAGAACAAACTATTTGTGACTTCTGAATGTTTTAATTCCAACAGTATATTCAAGTGATTATCTATTCTAAGGTACCTACCCAATACTCATCATATTTCAGAGTTCATTCTTGCATATCCAAATGCAAGCTCGCTACCAAATAAACAATGAATCCCAATTACCTGAGATTTTTATTATCCGAGTTGTACTCGGTCGCATTCAGCTCAGATAATTGAGATCTTACTGTTCACTATCTTTTAAATGTTATTAAAGAACTTTTGCCCACACTTTGTGTATGTTGTCTGCATGTATTATTTTTGTTTGTGCAGAGTGTAAACAACTTAGTATAGGGAGTGTATTATTTACTATACAGTACTCTAGAAGGGACACATAAATTAACTATTTTAATTTTTAACATACATAACATTTATGAAAATGCCACCAAGTGATATATTTCCTAAAACACAAGATAAGGCTACACATATACTTGAGTTTCAGAATGCTGTGGTGGCACAGTTTTGACATTAAAACATAAATTAAAAACATGCTTTGGCTACCTGGTGAGCAACAAATGTAATTTTATCATGTCTATGATAGGCGAGGAAGAAATCGTAAAAAGCACCCGACATAGCCATTGACTAGACCCGCGGCGTCCGCGGCACATACAATTAGGGCGTTGTTCCGAAGCGTTGTGGCTCTACGAGGACGTGGGTTTAACTTCAAATCCCGCATATACTAAGATATGTTTTTTTGTAATCGTCCTGCGTTACTATCACCACTCATGGTCTCAAATAGCCTTAGTGCATTAATATGAGATGTGCTTTCCTTGCAAAACAATGCAAACAACTAATATTAAAATCAGAGCATCGAATCAAAATTATTTTAATTTCGGTTCAAGTTAATTTTGGTTTGGTTCGACCTCCCTAAAAATATTGATTCTGTCCGAACCGGCTTAATAATTTAATCATTTCATTAACCAATACATGCATATGCCCCACTTCTACGTCTACTGGCGATGGCAACCACTTAATTATCGTATTAGGTGTCAACTTATGTATTGGCAAAGTTCTTGATGTACACTTATCAAGAAAGTAATTTAGTTTTTAAAAGGGTTTTGTGCGCCACACACAATGAGGTATGCTTTCATGCACAATTCTGTACCCCTTCCTAATGTTAACAACACGTTGCCCGACAAAAAAGGTATAGGGCAGAAAACTGATCACTTTCTTTTGTAATTTCGGCAATTGGCGATATTGAGACATTGTGATCCAAAACTGCCCTGAACGGAAATAAACCAAAAATCCAAATTTGGGTTTAACGTTTCAGTTTCCGGTTCAGACACTTTTTAGTAACAGTTTTTGGTTCAGGAAAATATCGGTTTATTTCGGTTTTTGGCTCGATGCCCTGATTAGAATCCATATTCGATTGATTTGCACAGCCAAATGCAGTGCAACTTTGAGGAAACTCGAATAAAATGCAGCCAAATAACATGTTTTAGATGGCGCCATGATATATTTTGCCCACCAAAGTCCACCACTTGAGGCGGCTGTGACGTGATGTCATCTGAAACTCTTGTACTGAAAATTAATTAATATTGTATTGAATTTTCCATTTATGTTAACTAAGGCCTCAATAGTATGAATTTCCCTTCAACTTAATGGATCAATTATTATCTATAGGCATTTAAAGTGGAATCCAGGGGCAGCACTGTCGGTGGGCATAACGTGCATCATGCCAGCCGGAGTAGCATTAGAAGTAGTCCTTTCCCAAGCACACATCGCAACACAAATTCTTCTCCGGCGGCTTCGCACTTTGCTCACCAGATGTCAGCCACTTTGCTTTTAAATCCGAATATCACGTACTTGATCTCCGGGAAACTAATACAAACAAACAACAAACAAAAGGTTTATTCAAACCAAATCTCCCAGTGGAATTTTGGTGCACCTTGGTTACTGCTATGCTTTCACAGTTTCACTGCCCGACATTCAAAACATGATTTGATAAAAATGATTTGTTCAAGAACAAGTCATTGTCATAATTAAATGCTTCACATTCTCAGACTTTTTTCAATTAATTATTTCTTGTAGGGTTGAACTTTGAATCGTTACAGATTTTGCTGAACATGTTATAAGCATCCACAAATTTGTTCCCGGATGTCCGTTTAAAATTTCAGCGCAATCTGTTCAGCGGTTCGGCCATTTTGTAACTCACTCACTCGCAGACACATACTGGAACAGAGGCTTTTGAGTCGAGTTGCAAGACTCGGTCGCTGCACTTCCCCGTCTCATAAATCGATGTGGCAAATTCCCTGATCAAACAATAAAGATGTTTTAATAATAATAATAAGGTTCTGGGTTCGAACCCCAGTCGGGGAAAACTTTTACGACAATTGCTGTGAATCAATAACTATGTCCTTAAAGCGGGCTTATGCTTAAAAACTTTATATTCATAATAATAATAATAATAATAATAATAATAATAATGAAACTAAAAGTTTTGGCAGGAAATAATAAAATATTTATTCTCATTTTTACATTTTAGTTACATGCTACTATAAAGAAAATAATGGAACTTCACTTAAATAACTTAGAAAGAAGTCTAGGTATATTTCTCAATTAAATTAGTCGAGAAATGCGTGGAATTGATATTTTTTTAAATTTTGGGATTGTAATAAATCCCTAGTCTACAGATAAATAAGAAAAAATAATTGTTTATACTACAAACCAAATACTATACAGTATGTATGGGCAAACGAGACGTTGGTTTTAATTGATCCCATATTTCCCGAAAAAATACAGCCAATGCACACTTTAAGGAAAACTTGACATTTTTTTGTGTCAATATGACGAATAGTGCATTTCTTCGAGATGTCATTGAAAATGAATGACTGCAAATAGTACAACTTAAAAAAGAAAATTGTGTTTGACCCAGAAACATAATTAATTTATAGTGTTGTTTATAACCGACACAAAATGGAAAATATGTAGTCCAACAGATTAGACAAGAATCTAGTTTTAGATGTGTTTACAAATTATCGCTCAAGGGGTTACTACTTACTTTAGTTTATTTTAAATCCAAAATATCCCAAAATTCCTTTTAGGTATAAAAAATGATCCCAAATCCTTTAAAAAGGCCCAGATTTTACATTTTATTGTATTACTAAATTAAATATACATATGTTCTAGTAAAGTACATTGATCTACTTGAAGTAGGCCTAGATTTAGGTCTATGGTTATAAATATTAAAAATGAATACAATCAAACAATATAGAAACCCAGTTATTAAATAGTGAAATATAACCCACAAGTAAATTATTCAAATACTGAAGGGTTTCAAATACCATATTAATTTATGGTTACCGGTACCAGTACATATAGACCTAATGGTAACTAAAATAAGTAAAATATACAACTAATTCGAGATGTAGTACTTTCGAGTTTAATAAAAGACCAAACTCCATGCCGACAATACCATCTAAGGGATGAAGGACCAATGTTGAGTAAAAAGGATCTTTTCTTAGATTTACATGTTTCTGAATTAGAGGGTCTCATCTTAACGTATATCTTGAATTTTTAACATCCAGCTAGATGAGCTTTTGAATGAAAATCTTTTTTTTTTCTTGAGGTTAGTACTTCATACTGCACCAGAATTAGCGAGTTTTGAATGGTGTGGATTTGTTGCCATACACATTCTCATCGCTGTAAGCAATGTAGAGGAAAAAGTCTTCCTCGTGGTGTTCCTGAAAAAAAGATAACTACAATAAAATACCACTCATCAAGGTATTCTCCACAGATGCAATTTGCATTGTGATTTGCACTGAAAAGATCTGTACAAAATTACTTCACTCTGACGGTAAGATATACCAAATAATAACAATATAACACCACATTCCAACACAAGCCAAGTTCAAGGTAGGGCTTTAAATGCCAGTGGACGTTCAATAATTCGGGTAGAAACAAAACTTACAACAGACATGCCAAGACACCCACACACTAAGACAAGTATTTCCCTTTACCCTCAAGAAAACGTAGCTATATAACACAAATTAAAACTAGGAAAAGTACTGTACTATGTCCCAGTGTTATTTGCCTCGTCTTGTGTTTGCGGCCTCTTAGCTTACTCACTCAAATGGGTAAATATTTATAAATAATATGCGAAAGGTGGGTAGGTCTACTTGGAGAAGTTTGCATATATAAATGCATTTAGGAAAATTGCTTGAATATGTAGTGTATTAGGGTAAATAAAATTGGGTAGACTTGGGTGGGGGAGGTGGGAACCCACTTGTCATGCACGGCTATTGGATATTGCTTTACGTCTCATATTTATGCAACTTGGCTAATCACTTTTAGTGCTCGCTAGCTAGGCTCAGTACATCCTCTTTTTCAATGACTGTTTTCTAAGCTGGGCTTGTTTCTAAAGTTCTCTCCACTTTTGTTTGCCCTACCAGTCCCAGTCCTTCTCTATTGATCTCATTTCAGTTTACTGCCTTCTTTCCACACTCTAGTTACAACAGTGACGATGTACGTTATCCCAGTTGAGACTCCCCATCTAATGTTAGGGCGAAGCCCCAAACTGCTGGAGGCAATTTTTTTGGGGGGTATTATTGCCCTCGAGATGGCCTTAGAAGCAATCTGAGATATTATTTTGAAAGGGATTTGAAAAGATTTGAGTCCAAGTTCGGGAGGTCAATTTGCCGAAATACAATGCCGACAGAGACAAAGAGTCCATTGATTTGGTTTAGTAATGTACAAACCCTTCCTGGCTAGGAATATATGTGTAAATTGATGCATTATTTATTAACGTTACAAAATAAAGTCACTTTGTATGATATGAGATGGGTATCCAGTAGGGATGGTACGTGTAAACGTGTACCGTTTTTTCGTGATCGGTAAACGTTTTTATATAATTACTATTTTTATCCTGTGTGCGACCCGCCGAACGATGTTTTCTCGTGAGTCAATTTAAGCGCGAGCGGCGAAATAGTCTTCTATTTCAACCCCTTCTCCTATTCACCTCGGTGCGTTGAGTCATCGAAAATTGTAGTCGGCAATGAATGAACAAAGCAAGTGGCTCTAGTCGACAGTTCGACACGTCATTTCAATCGCTCTGTGCAGTGTGCGTCCGGCCACTGGCCAGCAAGCGGCACGCGGGCAGTGCACAGAGCATCAAGCGCCACGTCAGCCGCCTTACTACTCTCCCCACCCCCCTTTCCATCCATCCGGCAACTCGTAAATTATACGTCTTCTCGACTTGTAGTGTTGTCGTCTGTAGGCCTACTCAATAAAATTCGAATCAATAGGGACTACGGAAGGGCTCTTTATTACTTGGTGCTTGTGGGGGTCAATTATTATGCAGAAAACAAGTAATGTTAGTAGAATATATGTCTATCAAAAACTAAAAGTAAACACAGATATAGCGCCTGTAGGCGTAAACGTGTACACACGTGTACACGCTTTTTTGAGTAGTGTGTAAACGTTTACTGAAATACACGCTTTTTGACATCCCTAGTATCCAGAGGTGGGGATTTAGCCATCCCCGGCGGGGATACCTTTCAGTAAAACAGAGCCAGGGATGAAATTACCAGAGAAGAAACCCCCCCCCCCTCATCAATTCGCACCCTGATTGTATTCAAGGATATAGGCCTATGTGACGAGACGAAAAAATGTTTAGTTTGCAATTTGCATCCAGTAGGCCTAGTTGAGTTCTCATCCAACATCCCAATTTAATTATCTAGGTCCGCTATGACCAAAGTCCACAACATTTTCAAGCTGAGTTTTGATGAAATTTGGGGACTTTGTCTTGTAGTAGATTGATTTTTGTTACTTAACGTCTCTATAAATGCAATAGCAATATTGTTATTTGAGATGAGTGGTGATTGATGACGGGGACATTGGTTAGTAAAATTATAAGATGATTTTCTCCAAAAATTTTTAAAATTAAAAGCCAGTATTTACATAGTTTTTCTCTGCTTTGCAGGTGTAAATTTACAATCAGAAAAGCGGGTGACCTTGAGATGTGACTGGCCCAACAACATTTGCTAGGTTCTAGCATAAACACAGCTATGAGATTTACACAGGTTGTCCACAGTAGTATTAGTGATTTTGTGCAAAAAAAAAAGCATTTTATATAGTAAATCACACACAAAGTACCTAGCTAAATCAGTGGCTAATGTTTCTAATTTGTAATTTATAAAGCAAAATTGGTGTTGTTAAGTACACAGACATCAAAAGTCACACAATGACATAAGGCCTACCTACACTAAAGCCTACCGAAACGTTAAGACAACCGGATACCTACCTACCGGGAATTATGAACATTGCGCAATACGTTAACTACGCCGCTTCGCAAACACTTTTTTTAGTCGCGTTGATGGATGAGCTTTTTTTTAAAGTTTTTAGTTTGCGTGGGATCTCTTTCCTTTTGCAAGTACTTTTTGAATGCATTGTAGATGAGTTGTCAAGTTTCTATTGTTACTTGTAAATTGTTATTACATACCTCAAAAAACTTATATTAAAACCTTTATTTCTATGGATTCTGGCTAATTTTTCCAACTTTTTCTTTCAAAAGGTATTACATCACGATAACCTTGATGCCCATGTAAAATATGAACGTTGTAGCCCCACCCATTTGGTCAGAATCGGCCCAAATGTCACGAAAATATCGCACCAAAAATCGAAAAAAAATCATAAAGTAGCCTACGATGTTCATGAGAAATATTACTTCGATTGTACGCATTAAGTTTAGAGATTTCGAAGGTCCCCTCCAATTTTCATCAAGATCGCATATGCCGTTCGCCCGGTAGAGTGCAAACAAACAGACAGGAAAAAAAAATCAGCAAAATTTTTTTGGGGGGTCAGTGAAATTGAAGTCTTCGCTTCGCTCATCCAATTAATGATGCGAACACCACAATTAACACATAGTACACACGTTATTATAATAATAATAATAATAATAATAATAATAATAATAATAATAATAATAATATCAAGTAATAACAGAGTAGCATCACCCAATCGACCATCTGGGACCATCACTTTGATTTGTTCAAGTCAGGTTGTAGCATAGATATTAAACACCTATAGTAGGCTAGATTAGCAGTCATTGGTCCACTTCCGTGACAATTAGAAGCCATCTTGAAATTCTGTTTGCATGTTAATTAAATGGGAGCAATTTCTAGACCAAATATTTTTAAAGATGGCCGTCAGTTTGACAGTTGAGCATACTAGCCTTGAACATCAAATGATTACTAAATTCCCGTATGCAATAACTTCTTATTGTTTCTGTTTGTTCAATCCCATGCTGCACAAGCTAAAACCATATCAAACAATCCAGTAAAATACTTTATTGCATTAAAAAAGCATAAATTAAAACGCCAAATCGCCATCTTGAATTGGATTTTCGACGCTTCAATTTGCTACGCTCGCGCCTGTGCGGAGGTATTGGAGACTGCTAATCTAGCCTACTATAGGTGTTAAGATATCTATGGGTTGTAGCCTACCTAGTCAGCAACATTGTGTTTGTGCGTGCGTGCATAAAGTAATATGGTGGTGTGCAAGTGTACTAACCTGGTAAAGAGAGCCCATGGTAGCACTGGTAGGGGGAATTACATTGTTAACAAAGAAGAACAGAGCATCCTCGGGGCGAAGATGGATGCGTTTTCTGATGAGGAAGTAGAACTGACCGACAGTCAAATCGGACGGAACAAGGTACTTCTTCTTGTCCAGATCACCAATCCTTGCCTTGGGTGCTTTCTCTACAATGACCTGAAACAAATTAACAATATATACCTAGGACATTTGCTCGATATGCATTTAGGCTACCACTACTTGAACCATTATTAAAAGCTACACAAATTAAAGGAACATTAAAATATCAGTAAGTACCGGTAGGCCTATGAATTAGTGAATAAAACTGGCACTTGGCAAGTCCTCTTTAGTAATTACTATTTAGTATTTACTAGATTGAATATCAACTTTAAAGGTAAGAATCAATTGATATCCTGACAGGTAAATTAATTTCTATTTAAAGTTGCATACGGTAAAGGATTTTTTTAAAGACCAAGCCACCAACCCTTTGGTGTCGACACATCAACGAGCAAACAATGACTAATTAGAGACCACTGCTGTAAAAAAGGTGTGCTTTTTATATTTATCTACATATAGGTACTATTTTCTTTGGATCTGAGCAATGAAGCAAACTGATGCTGTTTTGCGCTAGTGCGCCGGCAGTACCACCATAAAAACGGACTTCATCCATCAGCCTATCAACATTAAAATGAAACGGAGATTAGTCATATTACTATTAGGCATACGGTAGGCCCTAGCCTGGATCCCTCCTGCCACTTATATAAAGCCTCTTCTACAGCCTATTGTGGCTGTTTTCCACTCTAATTTTGTCCAACTGCCCCACTAGCCCCCTATACATTGCACAACCTACCCAGTAGGCCTACCCACCCTCATCCTTCACTCCAATGACTCCCAACCAAACTCTTCCAGCTCAGCAGCGCAAACTGTAATGGCAACGAGAAGACTGCACAATAGGCTAAATAAATCATTCCCGATAACTGACAGATTTTAAGAAGATGGTCCACCTGATATCTTTTTCACTGTAGTCCCAGGCTATATGTTTTGTATACTATTTGCATTTATTTGCACATCCCAAATTAATATTCAAGACCTGCATTTGTAGCTTAAAATAGTTTATTTTGGTTATGATCTAAATATATTTTAATTCTTTTATTTATTTCTGAGTTTTCTGTTCACAGCATAATTTATTATGTACTGGCTACTGTCCGCAAAACCGCCGCGCAAAACTAAGTTATCTTTGGTAGAAATGAACTTATTGCGTTAAAAATATGGACTTGGGGCTATTGCATTTAAGAAAAAATGTCATTTTCAACAGGCTGTAAGCCCTAACCCTGGTTATATTTTATTTTGGAAGAAAATACTTTTCACCATCTGATAGAGCTTGTAATGAAGAACACTACTAGGTCTACATCTCTTAGGCCTAACTCATTTTTTGTAGGCCTACCTACTAGGTGGACTTGAATACGTTTTGAGCACATGAAGAATCGAAAAACAATCAAACCGAACACAATAATTTTGAGTGAGGCATTGGGTGAGGTGAGGACTAGTTTTTGGCGCAAACCCTCATTGCCCAGTGCTGCAGCTCATCGGAATAGCGCACACAAAAACTCTCATAGTAGTCAGTCCGTGGCGAAGTGTTGACATTTGATATCGAGACCCCATGAATGAGGAAGAGTAGGCCATTTAACTTAAATTAATCTTTAGCAACGAGGCAAGACTTAACAGATTTTGTTCTTATAAATGTAGATACAATACAAATTGTCAATGCCTAAGCTCAAATTTATTATTATTATTATTTATTTTATTTATTTTAAATTACACTTGTGGGACATTTGTCCTGTTATAATGTGGCCACAAATAAAATAAATAATTTGGGCCCCTGGCAGTGCGGGGTCCCGTTCGACTGTACGGTTCGCACATGCCTGGCGCCGGCACTGCTATCGGGAATTTTAGTCACAGCAACAGCAATGTTAGGCCTATTGTTATCGTGCCACGGTTATAGGGGCCTATGCTTACATTAAATTCACAACAGAAGAAGAAAATCAAACATGTCTACCGTTTCTTGATGTTCTCATGACAAGAAATAGTAGGCCTAATGACAATGTTTCTACGTCTGTATACAGGAAACCTACCCACACAGACCAGTATCTTCATGCTAAATCGAATCATCCTTCCCATGTTAAAGAAGGAATACAAAAATGTACTATCTCGGGCTCAAGCCATTTGTTCAACTCCGGATAGTTTATGTACGGAAGTGTCAAACATTAAAGAAGCATTAATTCAAAATGGATATCCAGATAATTTTTCACATAGCCCCTAGGCCTAGATGTGTGAAGCCTGCTGTAACAAGTGCGATGTTATCAACAGATGAAATTTAGGATGATGGACGTGATATTCTTCGACAATTGTTCTGGAATACCGGTATCATCAGAATTTGTCAGAGAAATTGAGACGACTTTTATCTCCACATGGTATAAGAACTGTTTTCAAGTCATCAAATACTTTTTGTAGTTTGTTGACAAAAACCAAACCATATAATCCAACTCAATCATCAAAAAACTGAATATATTCAATACCTTGTGAATGTGGAGCTCTCTACATAGGAGAAACGAAAAGACCTTTGAATGTCCGAATTAAAGAGCACAAAAATGTGAATAATCGGAAAGTTGATGCATCAAAATTGGCTGAACACGTGTTTGACAATTATCATTATGTTTCTTGGAACGACGTCTCCTTCATTCAACATGAGGCCGATTGGTTCAAACGGAAAATAAAAGAATCTGCATTCATGGCTGTCACACCGGAGATTGTCAGTACACCCAGCACAGCATTTTCAGCTTTGTGGCAAGAATTCGTACCATCAAAACAAGACCAGTCCTATGTCCATTAAGCTTACATCTTTCAACTTAAAATAATTTATTTTATTTATTCATTAGTATTTTTTCCACTATCAAATAAAACTATCAACTCAAACTATAAACAATGAACTTTCAACTAACAACCAATAATCTATCATTCTATCTACTTGAGCCTATAACTACTAGGCCTATATATTTTATTCAACTAAAGTTGCTTTGTCATAAATTATAGCTAGGGATAGATAGTTTTTAAATGCTTTTCTTTTTACCTTGTTAAATTGTTAAAAATAAACTTTTTTGCAATTAATTTTTCATCAACATAGCAGTGGTTATTGTTTGTTCAGAAGTTTATATTTTTGTAAATAATGTCTGCCCGTCGAAGAAAAGAGAAACTTTTTGAAATATTGCAACATAATAAAAACTTATTTTCCCACCTAAGAACAGTGTTAAGTTCAATTAGCCTTATTGTTAAATATCATTTACCTGTTCTATTCTACTAAAGTTTCTTTTGAAATGTTCTTTTTGTTACCAAAACGGCAACAAAGATACCTACAAAAACTTTAACGTCTTACCTTGTACCAGTAACAAAAAGAACCTTCAAAACCTTTAACGTTGCTATAAAGTGGTGTACTAACCTCGCCAAGGCGCCCACCTCACTTTTCCCAGCAAAAATCCACCGATAATTACACAAATAACATCAATTATAGTTTTAACTTTACAATGTGCCAACTGAAAATGAATTAAGAATCATACGTAGAGACGTAGCGGTAGAGATAGCGCTTTCCTTCACAGTGACACACTATGCAAACCAACATGGCATTCTAGCCTACAAACGTAGCCTACATAGTGACAGCACAATTTCCACTGGTAAAACGACAAAGAACAAAAATAGTAACAATAAAAAGTTTGTAATGCGCCAACTGAAAATGAATTAAGAAACATTAATTACACCTAGGCCCCTACTTGAACAAGGTGTGAACATTTTAGGCTGTTTTTCTTGGCGAACTGTCTGCTATATAATTACCTTATATAGTTTATTAACCCTACTACCTAGGCCCTACTCTTCCATTAGGCCTACCCAATTTTCTTGGTGTCCCAAAAGCAAATCCTCACTGTTCCAAGTTTGGGTCGCGACCTAGACTTCGAAAACCGCTGCTCTAATTACTAACCTAGGGCCTATTCAATTCAATTCAATTTTAAATCCATTTTATTCTCAGTTCTCAGTTGTTCGAGTTACACAATATTACAGAACATTGAATAAAATACTGGTGTTTTGGATTACATTAAAATATACCTAGCCTACTTAGTTAGTGTGAGAAAACCCGCTTAAGAATGAATTCTTGTGCGCGGGCTGACATTTTTCTAAATTGGTAAGTAATTGAGAAAAGATGGCTACCTAGATATATATAGGCCTACTAACATTTCAGGCTGAGGGCCAAAACCTATGTCCGAATATATATATAATAAACATGTTAGGTACAATAGTAAATATTAAATGTTAACTAAAGGTAAAGGCTAGGCCTTTAATACAATAATCTAATATAATTGGATGAGCGTAGCGAGCGTAGCGAAGATTCCATTTCACTACACTGGAGAAAAAAATCCGGAATGTTTTTTTTTTTCTTTCTTTCTTTTCTGTATTTTTGTGTCTGTTAACACGATTCCGGCTAAACCGATACTCCAATTGCGATGAAATTTTATGGAGGCCTTCGAAATCTCTGAACGAAGAACTGCCACGTTTTTGAGTGCAATCGAAAAATTATTTCTCATGAAAATCGCAATTTTACGATTTTTTTCGATTTTTAAAAAATTTCTTCAGCTTATAACACCTACATGCTTTGTCCGATTTTAATGATTTTTTCACAGAACCTTAATTTTATGAATTTAGCTATTCGTGTGAAATTTGAGCGCAATCAAAAAACTATTTCTCATGAAAATCGAAATTTTACGTGTTTTTTCTTTTTTTAAACAATTCTTTGACTTATAACACCTGTATGCTTTATTCTATTGTAATAATTTTTTCACAGAACCTTAATTTTATAAATTCATATATTTGTGTAAAATTTGTGCGCAATCGAATAATTATTTCTTATGAAAATTTCAATATTACGATTTTTTCCTTTTTTTAAATTACAATTAATTAAAAAAAATTAAAATTTAAGTTAATTTTACATTTAATTTAATTTATAAAAAAATCTTCAACTTAGTAATGATTTTTTCACAGAACAACAGAAAATCCGCATAACACATGGCAGCTCAATGCACCAATTACGCTCATCCAACAACGCGGCGGGACTTAAGCGTTTTCCTAGTAATATTTAATGACTTCCGTTTCACATTTTATAAAGACGTATTGTAGAGCGTAAAAATAAAAGATATGGCCAAAAGCCTATATCTGAATATTATAACAAACATGTTAGGCCTACATTAATAGATATTAAATACTAAACTAAGAATAAAAGAATAAAGAATAAAGGAATATAAAGAGATCCATTTTAGTGAATTTAAGCAACTACCATTTGAGTCGTGTCATTTGAGACACGAATATGAATGTTACACATAGAAATTTGGTCAGCAAAATATTGCCAACCCTTTTCCATGATCCATTTTTTAATTTTAGTTTTAAATATAAATGGGGAGGTTAGGGTTCTTATTGAGAGGGGTAGGGCTAATTGGTTGAATAGACGAGGGCCAAGGAAATCAGTGAGCATTTGTCTTCGAGCAGAATTTTTGTGTGGTATAAATAGTGATTCAGCAGGACTCATTCGCGTGTTATGGTCATGCCCTTCAATAATTCTTTGTTTTTTGAGCTTGTTGAAATTTTTAAATGTGTGATTGAGGATGCAATTAGCGTAAATTTGTCTGATATCCTGGACTTGTGTTAATAAGAAGAGTAGGTCACTTGAAAATTGTTTATGCTGTTTAATAATTATTTTAAGAATAGTTTTTTGAGTTACCACTAGTGTTTTGACTTTTGATATTAGTGTAATTGACCCCACCCCATCCTATGATACCATATTGAATAATTGACTGTGCGAGTGACTTGTATACAATTAATAGTAAATTCTTGCTTAGTATGTGGCAAAGTCTATAAAAAATGTAGAGCATTCTGCTTAGCTTTTTAGCAGTATCTGAAGTTTGATTTTGCCAACTAAGGTGTTTATCAATTATGATTCCAGGTATTTAGTGTGATTTTTTCTATCAATGGTGAAACAATCAGTCATTCATATTCATGCATAGAGAGGTGTGGATTTGAATGGTAAAGTTAATGTCAGGTTGATTTCTAGCCGTAGGCCTAGGTGTGATTGGTAAATATACCGTTTTAGAATTGTTTAGTGTTAAGAGGTTCCGTTATCGTTTAACCATTCATATACAATTTTCATAATTCTGTTTGCCTGTTTGTAAGTTTCTGCCCAACTTATCCCAGTTATGACAATCACTGTGTCATCAGCAAAGGTAATAATTTTTGCATTTACTAGTGGCATGCAACACAGTTCATTGATGTAGATGATAAATAAGATTGGGCCAAGGCCAAGCACAGTGACTTGGGGAACTCCGCATAAGATAGTTTTTTGGGTACTCTTTCGGATGGTATGCCCCATTTTTACAACACTATGTAAACATGGCGGTCAGTACTAACCTTTTTCTACTAAAATACTCTACCTACAAAACCTATAACGTTGCTAATTTAAATATGAAACACTTTCAAAGGAAAAGTACTTTCGTTTGAAATAGCGACGTTAAAGGTTGAATTGTTTGAATGGAAAAAAAACAGTGTTGAAGAGTTGGGGCATACCATCCGAAAGAGTACCGTTTTTTGTGTGCTGAGGATACCATTTATTAAAACCTTTTGCTTCCTTTCAGACAAGTATGATTTGAAAAGGTGCAGCAAAGTACCTCTGATTCCAACATTTTCTAGCTTAGCTATTTAGGCCTATTAGTTTGTCATGGTCAACCATATCAAAAGCCTTGGCAAGATCGAGAAAGATGGCAATTGATTTTTTTATTGTCTAATGATGTATGTTACAGTTGGCTAGTTAGCTCATAAATGGCATCGTCCGTGCTTTTCTTTGGTCTAAAACCATATTGATTTGGCGAATTGGAAATCATCTGTAATATTTCCCCCATTCAGTGGTTAACCTTGGGATAGTTTTAAAGTACACTGAAGGCAGGGGAATCCATTGGTTTATTTGAGTGGCTTGAATTTTAGTCACACAAAGCCTTACAAGTCTAGGTCTTACACTAGGCCTTGCCCTTGCAACTTAGGTCAGATGCTAGACTTAGTGTAGCCTAGGCTAGGCCTAGGGGTAGGCCTAGGCTCTAGCTAGGCTATCTACGTCTTGGTTTCTAGGCCCCTACACCAAACGATTTTGCAGAAGGACCTAGGGAATGCCCCTAGGGCTAGTGCAATAAAAATATGCTGCATAATGCTAGCCCGAGCTAGGGCCTACTTGCTAATAATACGCCTAGCCTAGGCCTAGGACTCAGGCGACCAGATCGTATTTTTTTTTCTACGCAGGCTACTGGAGTCCAGCATAGGCTAGGCCTAGGCCAAGGTCTACAACAAAAACTTACGGGAACTCGGTCGGGATATTTCCTGCGAATTTTTTCGCCCTCCGCCTTCCTCTTCTCAAAAGGATGTTCCTCTTTGTATTGGAACTTCATTATCGATATTGGAATTAGCTAGGCTCTTATATTCAACTAAACTTCCACAGTAAACTAAAGAGTTTTCGTAAAATAACAATGACAACAGCTATGCCTACTTTCACCTACTGTATTATTGACAACGACTGACGACGTAAGAATAAAAGCACAAAGATAATGGTGTAATACAATAACAGTGGAGCAGCTGAGAGGAGGCCAATATTGAGTCATGTTCGTCGTGCGCTACTTGGATATAGTGCGCAACTTAAAAATTTATTTTTACCATAAATTCGCAACATACACTATATCCTATGCAATTAAAACGTTTTTATAAATATTCCTATCATAACCTTTTCGATAATGTAACATGGTATTCTTTCTGAGCTGACATAACTTGTTATAATTTTCCCTTCTTTATTCTACAAAATTGTATTCGTTCGCGTGACGCAGTACACCAAGGTCCATTATGAAAATGGTCATTGGTCACTGGTCACATGCCAATTCGTCTTTACGTCACAGAGCTTTCAAAAGCAAAGTTTGGGCGAACAAGTGAACACCTCAAAATATGCTACGCTATACAACATAATTTAAATCGTTATTGAAATATAGAGTATGCTAGGTACTTCAAACAAGGATCCCCATTGTTTTTAATTTGTTTTCATTGACTTGATACTAGTAGTCAATTGATTTTCTGGTTGGAGTACGCTGAGCGAGTGTAGCGCCACTTCATTCGATTTCCAGTAGTAAATTACGCTCATTTATGAAATATTATTTTAAGCGCATATTCTGAACATGTACATTTGGTTTGTTTGCTTATTTTGAAATATGTCTCTCACATGCCAATGCCAGCAATACTAGAATATAGAAATAAATCACTTTTCTGGGGCAATCCAAAATTTTCTCGTTTATAGCTCTTTTGGCGAATATGCATTTTCAATCGTCTTTTAAAATACCATTCTTTTCATTGATAGGAGGAAAATATTATGTTAACTTCCAATACACCACATTTTTATTGGGGTCAAATAGAAAGAAATGTGTGAAAAACAAAAAACCACTTACAATAACAGAAATAATCAAATTTAAAAAATCATTTAAAATCAAATTAAATTTTTAAACATGAAAGGAAATTTCACCCATAATAGAAATATCGTGCTGGCAGTACGTTAATAAAATGGCAAAGCGGGCAGATTCTAGATTCGAGATTTAGAAGGTTTTCTCAATATCTTCCTCAATGTTTGTTTAGTAATTTCTTTGGTAGACAGCAAAAAACATTCTCGCGAGTCTTATGGCAATAGTGGCCAATTGGTTGTTGTGCAAATTCATGTATTTGCATTACCCATCTTTGTTCCACAAAAATTGGCCCCTTTGGCCTAATTGTTTTTTAAAAATATCATACGGTAGAGCCCTCACTGCAATCATTAGCTCTGCGTAAGCTTAGATGCACAGTAGCCCCACCCCCAATGTTGGGGGGGGGGGGGAAACATGATTCTGTCAATAGCTCTAAGTACATAATATACTTTATAATTAAGCGAGCGAAGCGAGCGTTTCCATTTGACTCTGCCGGAAAAATTAGTCACTGGTTTTGTTTTGTTTTGTTTTGTTTTGTTTTGTTTGTTTTTTTCTTTTTTTTGTTTGTATGTCTCGCCATAACGTTCGAACGGAGGCTCGGATCGAGTTGAAATTTTGACCATCCGCAAGCTTCGTTCTCGATTGAATGCCATTAGTTTTGTGGCAAAATCGTTCAAAAAGTTAAAAAGTTACATTAAAGTTAATCGAAAGTTTTTTTAAAAAACTAAACGGCGACAAAATCTGAGATGGCCAAATCATTTAGAATGTCCGTCCGGTCACGAATATGTTAATTTTATTTTGATCCGATAAAGAGTGTAGATGGAAACTACATTATAACAAAGTACGGTTACCATGGCAACGGAAAGTCGCGGAGCTTTTTTGGCTCATGATAGCGGTCGAACGGAGGTTCGGATCGAGTTGAAATTTGGACCATCCGCAAGCTTCGATCTGGATTGAATGCCATTAGTTTTGTGGCAAAATCGTTAAAAAAGTTAAAAAGTTACATTAAAGTTAATCGAAAGTTTTTTTTTTCAAACTAAACGGCGATTAAATCTGAGGTGGCCAAATCATTTAGAATGTCCGTCCGGTCACGAATATGTTAATTTTATTTTGATCCAATAAGTAGTGTAGATGGAAATCACATTATAACAAAAGTAACGTTGCCATGGTAACGAAAAGACGCGTGAAGTTTCTAATGCACTGCCACCTAGAAGTAATCAAAATACTTTCTAGGGAGCAGTGTATTATTTGTCACCAAAGAGTTTAAATAGTGTTCCCAAGGAGTCAAGGTCCTCTAGATGGCGGTGGATTTTATTCACAGAGTAAAGGTTTACACACGGGTTTACCCAAATAGGCCTACCTTGGCAATAATAAATAATATTGGAAACATGGCCCTGTGGACAGCGAACGTCGCAAATTTTAAAATTTTAAAAAATGTGCAGTGTGGGTCTAGATAGCACGTGCTCGCTTATCAACGCGTCCAACTGAGCGTTTCCTAGTATACACACTTAAGATTCAATGGAATGCAAATGGTTGCCTCTACAATTTTTTTTCAATCTTTGAGCGAGAGAAGAATTTGGCAGGATTATTTTAAATATTAACAACATTCATCTTCTTATCGAAATTTAAAAGAAGTTTATGTAAATGTTTGAATAGAATATAATATTTTAGCATTTCACAAAAATTCTGGGCTTCATTAAATACCTAGCTTATACAATCCATCGAAAACGGGTAGAAAATGTATGCTGAAATGCAACATCATATTTCGGCAACAGTATTAGAAAATTTTATTTCGATAATCCAACATGATTATGAATGCTTGCGATGCGAAATTATAGATGCAGTTCTGAACGATCTTTGATGAATAGCTCCAAAACTAAAAAAATATGCACCTGGATTTTTTATCCCTCAAAATGTCACAGAATCGTTTTAACAAAAAGTAAGTGTAATTCTTAATTTGGATCCCCGATCGGGATGGATTTTTTAATTTCTGAATTGTATAAAACATAAAAAAATAAGTGATATGCCAAGGAGTGCAGACGTTCTGCTGCCGTAGTGAGGCTAAGCATTGTGTACGAATGGTCGAAGTTCGAAATCACAATCGAAGGGAGGATACGATTCTAGCCGAAAATGTGCATTCGTTCGTACTTTTCGAACTACGTCACATTTTTCCATCTACCAAGATACTTTTGTGCATTGATGCCCATCATCGAAATGGTTTATTTTTAAAAAATTTTTAGGCCCATTTAATCACACCAAATTTGTTATCTCGAACAAAAGTGAAATTTTTTAAAATGAATTTTGTGAAAAAGTTTGTAACTTAAATGACAAACGGGCATATTACGAGAAGTAAATATTTATAGTCATCAGTCAAAGAGTAAGAAAAATACAGTACAAGAAAATATGCATAATATCCCTGCATGATAATGTGCAAATGGATGCAAATGGACCCCCGTCTGGGCCCAGGGTAAAATTTGGCTTAGAGCATTCTTTTGTCGATCGAAAAAGTCGGTAGCAAAATCCATCTCGCAATCAAGTAGTGGTACTGGTGGTGCCTGTGGTAGTTCTTTACTCCCCGTAAGTAGAGACGAGCTCTGACAGTCGTCATCGGGACCCCTTACCTTACCTTCGAAGAAAGTCCGGACGATCACGACAATGTGTCAACAATGATACGACGATATAACAAAGACGACGACGACGGCATGAGAAACCTCCCCCTTCTTCTCACTGTCGTGACTAATATGTCCAACACGTCTCTGTCTAATGTTCTATTGACCCTCAAATCAACCGACGGTTGATCATTATATTACATTGTAGGATTCACATAAAACGAGCCAAAATTCATGCATGCACAACGAAACTCCGAATTTGTACTCTATATTATAGGCTGTTCTGTAGAGATATGAAGAGGTTGATATGTGTGACATTGCTTAATTCTTAGAGGCGTACTTCATTGCTATTGACACTGAATTATTGATAAACGCACTGTGCCAACACAGTTGTTAGGGACGGCTCACGCATTGTATGCGAGACTCGAATTCGATAGAACGCCGGATTGATAGGTACATTAGCATTAGTCACTAAAGTTTGTCCGTATGGTTTTCTTCACAGAAAAAAAAACTCTGGGATTGATTCCTGTAAAATAGCCGAGACACATATACAATCGCTGAGGGTTATCCTGACGCCCTATACGTGTTTTTTAATCTCTACATATTTTAATTTACTGAAGCCCTCAAACAAGTTGTCGCTGGGACAGGTTTCCCACGAAAAATATACTTTGTTTAACCTAGGGAAGTGAAACTCACTCAAATAATTAACGCAAGGTATCTAAAAAAAAACATGCTAATCGTGCTACGCCATATATAATAATTAGCCAATTTCCTGATATGAGAATTGCAGGTTATCTTAGGAAGTAGTAAAAATTGGCTCCGGAAATAAATTTCGATACGATAACTCTCGTAATAGCAGAGAAATAATATAAGGTGTGCACACGCATTATGCTAATCAATGCTGTGATTGGATGGCGTTGGGGGAATAGTGGGGATAGGGGGAATTGTCACGAAGTTTCAGCGTATTAGCACCTATAAATATAATACACATAAACTAAGATTGCCGATCATTCACATTAACAGTAGACGTTTATACGCGGCAATGTATACAGCTTTCAATGGAGTTAGTCAACACTGGCTTCGTGTATACCAGTTGCTGTTTGTAGTCTGTTTTTGTGTTTGTGTCAATGGAACAGATAAGAGGTAAGAACTACTGTTATAATACCGGAATGTGTGATATCATGGCCTATTTTACGATACGTTTTCATATGTCATTAATCAAATGGAAATAATAATGTGTTTGCGTCATTTATACATTAGTAATAATCACTAAGTGATTGGAATTATACACTATTACTTAGTAATATAACAATACAGCTTTGATAATGCTGATTGTTTGCTAGAGACTGACTGAACATGACTGGTGCCACACGAATTAGATAAATGAAGTACACATTTTCTTCACTTGGCAATGGAGAGAGAACAAAAAGCAAGGTTATGTCGAGGCACTCGTTTTGCGTCAAGATTGCAGAAATATGATTTTAACAGTAGCATCACATTTTCATTTCGGTATGTAATTTTTAAAGGATATTTGAAATTATTATACCTTATTAGGAAAAATCTAATTTTTCCAGTAATTAAGGTAAACGCGAGAGGCTATAGCTAGTTCGCGCACTTCAAGTATCTAACTCATGGCGGGTTTATGTTTTCGCGCCACATAATACAGGAGAAGATTTCGATTGTAATTTGCATTCACTCGAAAGATCAAGGTACAAAATGCTAGTCGATGTTCGAGGAGAAAAAAGTTTGTTAATTTTATGTTTTTATTACAAGTACATATCGGCTATGCAGATTTAAATACAATACTAAAATAAATACATTTTTCGTAGGAATAGGCCTACCCTGCTCAAGAACAATTTGTATCTCTAAGGGTTAGGTGATCTAGGTGGTAGGGTTTTTTCATGGGCTATTGCATAATACCAAAATTACAAGCATTCACATTTTGGTTGACGAAAATTTTAAAAACTTTAAGTTTGGACAAGTTTGGCCGACGCAAATGTAGATGGACGAGCTCGAGCAAATCAGGCTTTGACGCAGAATGCAGAGGTTTAGTCTGGATCACTTGGAAGCTCTATCGTTTGTCCTATCGGGTAATGGTTTTGCACCAACGTCAAGTTAGAATGTGTGTTTGTCGGCTTGTCGCTATCAGAGCAAATTTCCAAATAGTGCTTACGTTTTTACTTTTTAAGTATAGCTGACCGTAAATATGCCAACAAGGTGATATGTAATCATTTCCAAATCTTGTGTAGGAGACAATTTGAAATGTTGAAATGTGCTCTGATCGCGCCATGCGCTTATCCTTTGCAAACAACATTTAAAAAAAAAGTTGGGTGAAAATTTGAGGTCGAAAAGTGATCCCTCATTACTTAAATTAGCTGGATTGGCCTAAGCTCATCCAACCGTCTTAATTACATCATTGTGTGGAATAAATAAAAATAATTATTATATTGATAATAAAATGTGTACTATAACAAAAAACATTCTGCCGATAGCTCCAATATATAATAATATATAATTAATACATCTTACCATATTAAAATAGACCGGAACTCCGGATGTCCATTGTCAGGGCAGACACCGTGTCTTCATAGGAGGAAGGCATGCTCATTATATTTCAATATTCTCATTCAATTTCAGTCACATATGTATATGACACTTTACAATAAATCATTGAGTAAGGATGAAATTTGAAGCTCAGCACTTTCCCACAAATTGTAAAAAAAAAAGCAAATTACATTTTCAAGTACACCGAAATAAGTATACATTTTCCTATTGATTTACTAATGTCTGCTATAATTTATGTAGAGGTGTTCATTTTATTTATTACTAACAATAACAATATTACAATAACACAAATATGTATTCATTTGATTTATGACTGCAGGAAGAGGGACGCGAAAAATTTAAAACCTTGAAACCAAATTTATAATTAAAAATACGTGCTCAATAACAATTGTTCACAAATCACTATCTGCCACACATTCACTTGATTCCATAATGTGTGTCAAACTTCCAAATATATCTCTTCTCTCTATACATTGTTCGATTCAAATAACAATCAACTTAAAAAAACATTATTCTTATTTCAGTTACCGAAATGATCTCTTCCAAGTATATTGGAATGTTCCAACATTTCTATGTAAAAAACACAACGTAAATTTCCTTAATTTACACGAATTTAATATAATCCAAAATTCCGGCGATGAATTCCGTGGTGACAAAGTAGTGATCTTATACGACCCAGGGTTGTTTCCCTCACTGACGGACGCTGGCATGGTTCAACAAGAACAACGGAGTGCCGCAATCAGGGAACCTCACAAAACACCTCAATGAGATGAGAAAAGATATTAAAGAAGCAATACCGGATAAAAATTTTCAAGGTGAGCCCCAATTTTTTGTTTCTATATAAATTAAATTACCTACAGTTTTCCATTTACTAATTAATTTTTACATCTCTATAGGAGATTGGGTAATGGGCTGTCTGTGGACCTTTGATTTAAATGAATCAAAATATCTTTATTATACTCTTGGTGTGTTGCAGTTGCAGTGTTGTCTGTGCTTTTAAGTATGTTTTTTTTTGTGATTTGTGTCTTTGTATTGGTTATTTGCAATGCTTCATTGGGCCATGCGTGCCTTGATTGGCTGTCCTGCCCTTTGGGCGGGTAAATTTAATAAAAAAGATTTAATGATTGCAAGTTTCAATGGTGAGCTAGATGGTTGAGTCTGAGTGTATTGTATATTGCACATTTGGGCTTATGCATTAGAATTTACAACTTAGTATATTCAGTCAAAATTTGATTTTAATGTTGCATTGTTCAAACATTTTTAACGTTTAAATTTGTTTTATCAATGATTATACAGTTATTTAGGCACATCAATGTTAAACGGAACCTATACATAATTAACTATAATTGACAGAACGAAACAAAAATGTTTCCTTTCAAATGAAACCTGACATTCATGCCCCTCTTCAGACGACTAACTAGGTAAAGGATAGGGTAGTTTTGAAGGTAATATCAAAGAATTATTTATGAGGACTTTGCACAGACGACTGAAGAAAACCTCGGAAAAACTTTCTGTAGCGATTGCGGGTTGCGGGTATTGAAACGTTGACCTTCTAAACTCATGCAAATTCACGCGTTATCATTATCTTCCTCTGTCGGTATAGCACAAGTTGAACTTCTGTACTTAGTTGGGTAACTGAAATGTCAGTCAAGACACTGATTGCAGTGTGGACACCGATCAAACTTGTACTTGCGCATAACTAAAATAAAATGTGAATGAAAAGATCAGGATCAAGCGTTGATGCTACAAGGTCATAAAACCGATAGAGGTATTGGGGGGGGGGGTCGACGATTCGATACCCGCCACTGGAAAACCTGACTGAAATTTTTATTCCAAAGTTTTCTTCAGTCGTCAATGCGAATTCTACGGCATGAGGATCATGTACAGATAAATAGACCTTGGACATTCCCTTTCAACAATCCACAAACCCGTTACCGAGTTAATTATCTCTAGCATGGATATGTCCGTAGGGCAAGCCCCCCCCCCCCCCCCTCAAAAAGAAATGATGTTATTTGAACACAAAAATAATTATTTTAAATCGGTTTCTCAACGCCCCTACCCCCATTCCACCCCCCAACCAACCAACAAATTCTCCTGCGGCTATAAACTGGGGGGGAGGGGGCAAGGCCTCCGAGACCCCCCCCACCATTCCCCGTTCAATGTATGCCACAGTTGTGCATAGTTACTGATTATAAGTTAGTGCACTCGTGTGCAGGATATCACATTATGTTTCCTCACGTATAGGTCCCTCCCTGGTCCCTACTGGTCATTGCTCTTACTACTTCCTGGTCATACTAATCCCTGATATCCGTTTTGACGACGTTGTTATTATGAATTTTGTTTGAGTGTATCGTTAAATCACAAAACGTTACAAAATGGATGTTTATTTGAATGCATTTTACCGTCACTATGGCAACGGTTGTTTGCATGGAGATGTGAGACCTAGTGGTCACAGTTTTGTTTGAAAGAATGCTGGATGATAAAACGTAGGTCACGCGATCCTATACGTCAACGCCTGTGGAACTTTTCGCTATGTTTTGTTGGTGCTACTGAGAAGCTAGAGTGATAAGTCATAAACACGCCATTCATGAGTCAATACAATACCATGGTAATACTCATAGGTTAACTTAAATTATTGTGTGTCACAGTTGGGTCTATAACTGCGTGCCAAGACGATTGTTGCGGTTTACCTCACCCACTTAGTATGTACACAGCTCTGATTATACAATTATCACATACTTCATTAACCATGCACATTTCATTAAAGGTCACATGATTGGGATCAATGGTATTTTAATAGCTATATTGATAAGAATTAAATTAGTTCCATTATTAGTATAAAATAATAGTTACCGGTAGTTAAAATACTCGTTATATGGGAAATGTACCTCATAAAACTCAAACATAAAAGGTGAAAATAATGAACTGAAAACAATGGTACATTACATGATATTGATGTGAGGAATGAATGCAATTTATCCAGTTGGTATTAGGAGTGCGGGGTAAGTCGTAAATTCGTATTCAAATTACTAGTGGCGGAACTTCATTCTTATACGGTTAACACAAGAAGGGGTTTGGCATCCCTAGACCAGCCGTCCGCGGTGGCACATACGATTGCCCGTATGGCTCTACGAGGACGTGGGTTCGAATCCCGGATAAGACATGTTTTTTTGTGATCGTCCTTCATCGTCATCCATCACCACTCATCGTCTCGAAGTCTTAGTGCATTAATATGATACGAGAAGCAACAGAAATCCTTATCGTCCTCACCGATAGTGTTGGCTCGAAGCGCTCGACTCTGATTCGGAAGGTCCCGGGTTCAAATCCCGTCGAGACCGGCAATCCTGACTGAAGTTTTTTACTGAAGTTTTCCTCAGTCGTTAATGCAAATGCAAGGGATTGAGTCCTCTTAAACAGCCCTCGAACATCCCTTCATAATTTCCTACTCCATTATATCTAGCTAGTCACCTGAAGAGGGGCACATCAGGTAAACCTGGTGTGTACCCTACAACGGGTTTCCTACAAAAATTTATTTATTTTTGTTACATGATTGAGAAGGATTAAGCCCTACATCCACCAGAAGTTGTTACCTTGTGCCATCTGTGCATTCTTTATCTCACACTCGACATCAGAGATCTCTCCTCTCTGGAATAATACCCGCGCATGCAGATTCATTCTCCTGGATTCTTGAACGCCTGGCAATAAGTCCCTCCAGTTTCCTCCGTTTCGACGCTTCATTGTATAGTCACATCTAATACGAACACCCTACTCTGCTTCAACTGTTTTCCGTTCTCTCCGAGATTTATCTGGAACCTCACATCACATGTCCTTCCTTGCTCTCGTCATGCAAGGTCAATCTTCCTTCACCTAAATCCTCTTCCTCTAAGGAGGGTTATACTTCATGTGCGATTTGCAACCACACACGTCTAGTAGGCCAGTGCAAGGAAACGAAAAAAGTAGCCTATCCCCGGACAAATTGCAAGAGTTTTGTTTCTGAACTTTTCTTATACAGATTTTTGCGCTGAATACGCCTATATAAAGTCTACCTTCAAAATCTGATGGGAAATTGACTAAAATTAAGGTTTAATTGAAATTAATTAAAAATTTGATTATTTAACAAAAAAAGGCAATATGCAAAAAAATAAAAATGTCTTGCAACCTTTTCAAGGAGCTCATCACTGTAACGTCTTCCTCAGCTGATATTTGCAATACACTGCAATTTGTAAATATTGGTCGATCTTCATGCTTCATCTCGGCACAACATTTCTAGGGCCTCGTAACACCCCTCATTTCTTGTGTTAGCCGCTCGCCTCTACCTCGGCCTTCAGGGGTAGACGTACCTGATTGTCTTCGTCTCGCGATTCCTGATGCTGCTGAAAGTTTTCCGGTTGCATCCGTTTTATCTCAGCTATACTACCGACCATCAGTAAATCAAGGGGTCTACCTGAGAATCTATCTCCTACACCTAGCCCTTGATTTACTTCTGGTCGAGGGTATACATAGAAGGAGAGCCCCTAACTGGCTGAGACATTATTTGGGATCTTAAAACATATTCTGCACTCATCGTACCTCACTCTAAATCCTTCACGTCCTGTCTCCAAGTTAGTACTAGCAACGTGGTCCATTTCATGCTTTAGCGAACATGCACTGCATTAGAAAGGTGAGCTGCTCAGGCTAGGGAGATTTCGCAAAATTATAGCTATAATATCTTCTCATGCATTAGAATTCTGCCCAGAAACTCACGTATACCGCTGGTTAGAGCAGATGGAGGTTCGAGAGCTAGTGTAACAGCTTCGTTCTCCTCGACGTCTGCTCGGCAGTCCGGGTTAGTAGAGGGAATGACTGTCAAGGTTATACAGTCCTTTCGGATGGGACGTTAAGCCGTTGGTCCCCTTGGTACTTTTCGAAAGGAGTAGGCTACGTGCCGGTACCGGGTTTCCCCTCCTCCCTTCTGTTCATACTGCATCCTCATCTATCACCACTCATCGTCTCGAATAGCAAAAGTGCATTAATATGACACGTTAAGCAATATCCAATCAATCAATCATTAGAATTATTATTTGAACGAAGCTTTGACTTTATCTTACGATGATCTTGATTTCGACAAAGTCTATACACCGATGAAGTAAATATGATGTAAACTATTTTGTCTCTAAAATATTATTTGTAATTTTCTCTAAATTTATCATGCGTGCGTGCTTGTTTATTTAACGTTATATATTGTTATTTATAAAACTCAGGAGATATGTAAGAGTGAGATAAATATTATTAGTTGTGTTTTATTTATTTGGAATTCTAATATGTTCAATGTTGATGTTGTATATTCAATCACGACTAGGGTCACCTGATGGTGAAAAATACTATTGAATGAACTAGACGCAACTACTCGATATGATCCATCTCGCCTTGCCTGCATTGATTTATCAATCGACGCATACATCCTTGTAAGGGTGATAGCTGATAATAGTTTGGGAAATTTAATAACGATTATGAAACGTTTAGTTTAATCACAACACAGCTACCCTTGACCTGTAAGTGATGAAGCTATATATGCAAGGCATTTTTAATTGTAATCAAAGCGTAGAGTGATGTGCAATCCGATCCACAAACATCACGCACTTCAGATAATGTGTTGTTGGAAATATCGAATATGTCCCAACGATACTAGGGCGTTGCTATCTGTTCATTGCAACAAGCATGTTACACAGTGCGCCTTTCATAAGCTGTCGATAATTTTATAGTTGATTTGAGTCAAAACGAAATCATTGTTGCACAACCAGAAAGTGTTTCAAAATAATTAAGAGTAACTTATTTTTTATTTTTTATTTCCATGCTGCCACGATATTTTCTTTTCCAAATGTCTCGGGAATTATTTGTTTGGTGATGTGGAATTGATAAAACCATTTTTGAAGGAATCAATTTTCTCCCAAACTAATAATAACTTATATCTTGACGTCCATTATACAATTTTACAGTTTGTCGTTTGTCGTAATATCTAGAAACATACATTTCAAACTTATTTTAGTTATGACTTGTTGCTTCTTGTTTTGGACTGTTACTTAAATCACTAGGTAATAGTCGGTCACTGTCACCTAAATCACTTTCATCTATGTATTATTTATCAAATAGCTGCTTCATTAAAAACAAAAAAAAAAACTGAAATATTTGAGTCCGGATTATCGAACTACGGGACTCATATTATTATTTAATTTATATTTATTTTATATTATTATTATTATTATTATTATTATTATTATTATTATTATTATTATTATTATTGATTCATAGCAGTTGTCGAAAAAGTTTGCCCCGACTGGGGTTCGAACCCAGAACCTCCGGCTTAACGTGCCATAGCTCTACCAATTAAGCTACCGGGACCACAGAACAAACCTTTAGGAAACTGCTATTTGTTATGACTGTTGACTTACATGACAATGAAATACAAAAACATGAGGTTCTGGGTTCGAACCCCAGTCGGGGCAAACTTTTTCGACAACTGCTATGAATCAATAACTATTGTCCCTTAAGAGTAAGAGGGGGG